>CM067885.1:14102097-15314853 GCA_034621355.1 Mycalesis mineus
GCTTCCCGTGATCAACATGACCAATAGTGCCAACATTGCAATGTGGTTTGTTCCTCTCGAAGATCTGCTTCTCAGCATAGTTTCGCCTCAATATGATACTTAGTGGTGTTAAAGATGGCAGACTGGTGCATCTTATATGGGAACACTGGCTTTGTTTTAATACTAACTTGAGAGCTGTAACATAAAAATGATATTTTTTTTAAATCATTTAAAGCTAGCTGTTGACTGCAATCACACCTGATGGTAAGTGACGATGCAATCTAAGATTCCTCTTCCGGTTCCGATCTCACAGTGTAAACACAAGTTTTTAGTGCTCCTGGACAAAATTATTTAAAATAAAAGTTAAAACACCTTATTTAATCTAAAGTCAGTGACATACAGTTACACAGGACAGTACCAAGCCTATTCAGTGTATTTAACTTGAATTTGTTGCAGTATTCTGGTTAATTTTGCGAACAAAACTTTGTAACTCACTACTACATAAACCGTTAATTAGGCAAAAGTGTTTTTAAATATCCAAAAATTACTAATTATCGACCAACTAAGTGAGTATTACAAACACAACAAATCAGCTGATTGGTTACGTCAAAAGTCAATGTCAATACTGCCAACCTTTGTTAGTCTTGACACATGTTTGACATTTCCTGTTTCCATAGACAATTTCTGTCTCGACATCCTGCCTTTTGGAACACGATTGGGCATGACAAGTTAAGAAGATATATATATTGACTAAATTATACTGGTACCAGTGATATAAATATACTACACACACCATTGATATAAGGCATACTGGATACGTACTTATTTATTTTTTTGCTTGCTCACTTATAACTGGTAGGTATGATGGATAAGTCTTTATCAGATTCAAACTTAGATGAAAGCTGTAATAAAGACATAACGCCGCCAAATTTCGTTTCTTTAAGATATAAAAGGAAGCGGGATGATGACTTTACTGCAGAATTTTCTGCTTTTCGTGAAGAAATAAAAAATATGATTAAATCACTATTTTTAACACAGGAACAGGAACTGAAAAAAATTAATCCAACTCTAAAAGATATCAAACAGTCAAATATAAACATCGAGAATACTATTGAATTCCTCACTTCTCAAAATGAAGAATTAAAAGCCAAAATTGAAAAATTGCAACTGCAGGCAAAAGATGACAGAAAATACATCCATGACCTGGAAGAAAAAATAGAAGACATACAGAGAGCTAACAGGAAAACAAACTTTGAAATAAAAAATGTTCCTAAAATGCCTCGCGAATCTAAAGAGGACCTTATTGAAATGGTTTCTTGCCTTGCAAAAAATGTTGGTAGTACTCTTGCCACCTCGGACATAAAAGACATTTACAGGGTACGTGGAAAAAAAGAGGGAGTTACTAATACACCTATTGTTGTCGAAACTATTTCTACAATACTAAAGACTGACTTATTAAAAATGAGCAAAAATTATAATACCAAGCATAAAACGAAATTGTGTGCTAAGCACCTGGGATTACGTTCCTCCGAAGACACGCCTATCTTTGTTGCTGACCAGCTGACACCTAAAGGAGCACGCCTACATTATCTCGCGCGGGAACTAGTAAGAACAAAAGGTTACAGATTTTGCTGGACAGCATATGGTAAAGTGCTCGTGAGAATGAATGAAAACTCTCCAATCATTCCTATAAAAAGCGAATCTCAAGTAACGCATCTCCTACAGGCATCGTGACTATGCTTGGCATATATAATTTTACTCTTGCAATATTCCAATGTACCCGAGTTAAAATTAATAATCTTTGCTGTATTTTTTTGTTATACTAATAATGTTTTTAGTTCTTTCCATATCATATACACATATACACACCTACACTTACAATATAGTGAAATTCAATTTCTTATAACTTCGATAAAATCACTCAACACAATTATTATATACACTTCTATTACTGATTACACTACTATATTAAATTTAAATAAACTTTATTCTTCCTATAATCTACTCACTTTTGTTACCGCATTCAGATTTTTGCAAATATCAAATAATGGATAATACACTACAAACCCAGACCGATATAGACAATACAGATATGACACACTCGGTAAATTGCGATATTACTGAACTTTCTAAATATTTGTGTGTAAAAAACAAAGACCTCATTATAGTTACACAAAATATAAGAAGTATATTCTCTAACTTTGACGACTTTCAGGTATCCTTAGCTCAGTTAAAATTTGACGCTGATGTTATAATTTTAACTGAATGCTGGTTATCTCTAGATAAACCTATTCCCTACTTAACTAATTATACAAGCTATAAATCCTCAGTTAATATAAATCAAAATGACGGAGTAGTTGCCTACGTTAAAAATTCGCTACATACTAAAGTAAAAGAAATAAACCTAGTTAATTCATCATGTTTACAGTTAACAATTAATCACAAAAACATTATACTAGCAATATATCGTTCGCCTGCTAGTAAAAACGCGGATAGTTTTATTGATTCTTTAAGCTTACACCTAGAAAAAATAAAAAACTATAAGAATGTAACGATAACTGGCGATATCAACATTAATATCATTCCTAAAACTGAAGAACTTGCACAGGATCGGAATAATAGAATGAATTATTTAAATATGGCTGCACTACATGGTCTTATTCCAGGACATTTTTTACCAACTAGAGAGGAGAATTGTTTGGATCACTTTCTTATCAAAATAGAAAATTCTAAGTATAAAGCCTTTATTGCAGTGCTTAACACAACAGTAACTGATCATTGTATGATACTTCTTAAATTATCAAACACTAACAATGTAGGGCAAAGTTCCAAAAATAAAATAACTGTGGACCTCAATCAGGCTTTACTATGTCTTGCAAATAAAAATATTATGTCGTTACTATTTTGTGACGACCCTGATTTAGTTATTAATCTTCTAATAAAAAACATGAAGGAATCTTTAGATGAAAGTACAAAAAATATAAGTATTCCCAAAAGCAAGCGCATAATAAAACCCTGGATCACACAAGGAATCTTGCGCTGTATAAAACATAGGAACAAACTGCAGAAAGGGTTACGTGCTGATCCTACAAATGAAACGTCTAAGTATGTCTATAGACGATATCGCAACTTCTGTAACAGTTTGTTAAAAAAGTTAAAACGCAATTATGAAAGAGAACAGTTAAAAAGTTCAGTAAAAAATTACAAAACATTATGGAAGAATATCAAAAATTTTACTAACTTGGGTAATTCTAAAAATAAAAACACAGACTTATTAAACATTAAAGCTACCGCAACCGAATCCGTCAATTATGTTAATTGCTATTTTGCAAATGTTGGAAAAAATCTAGCTGAAAACATCCCTAAAACTCCCCACTCGTCTACTATGTCTGTACCACCTTCTTATTTGCATTACTCATCATTTGGCCTATTAGACACGGATTTTCAAGAAGTCAAGGACTTAATAATGAACCTTAAAACCGAAAGTGCATCTGGCTGGGATCGTATCCCAACAGAATATTTAAAACTTGCTCATGTTGTGGTCACACCAATTCTAGCTCATCTCGCTAATTTATGTTTCAGAAAAGGTATTTTTCCTACCGCATTAAAAAAATCTATAGTTACTCCAGTTTTCAAAAGTGGTAATACTGAAGAGGTCTCTAACTATAGACCAATTTCAGTATTGTCCGCAATATCTAAAATACTTGAAAAATTAATAAACAGTAGACTTCTGAAGTATTTAGAACAACGTCATATATTATCTGACTCCCAATATGGATTTAGACGTGGAATAGCTACAGAGGATGCTGTATTGGCACTCAGTGACGAGATTGTGAGTCAGTTAGACAACAAAAATAAATGCCTAGCAGTATTCTTAGACCTCAAAAAGGCCTTTGATACTGTTTCTATCCCGTTGCTGATACAGAAGCTGGAGGCTATAGGCGTTAGAGGTGTGCCCCTGTCCTTATTCCAAAGCTACTTAACGGGGCGCACTCAAAGAATAAAGATTGACAACTGTTACAGTAATGAAATGAACGTCACCTATGGCGTTCCCCAGGGAAGTGTTCTTGGGCCAACCTTATTCCTAATTTATATAAACGATTTGTGTAACCTCAACATTAATAATGGTAAAATTTTCGCCTATGCAGATGACACTGCTGTTGTCTTTTCCGGCAACTCGTGGGGTGACGTTCGCACATTTGCTGAGACTGGTCTAGCCAAAATTTCCCTGTGGTTAAACACTAATCTCTTGACCCTAAATGCCGAAAAAACCAATTATATATGTTTTTCTCTCTGGGATCGGTCGCTACCAGCTCAATTTGACATTATTATTCACTCTTGTCTACAGAAAAATAAGGTTTGTGATTGTCCGATACTGAAAAAAGTCCAAACTGTCAAGTATCTCGGGGTAATGCTAGACCACAGACTAAATTGGCATCCGCATGTTGAATTAGTTTCATGTAGAATTAGAAAACTCATTTGGATTTTCAAAAACTTAAGGTACATAGCTTCCAAAAATCTTCTAATCACAGTTTATCAAGCATTGGCTCAATCCATTATCACGTACTGCTTACCAGTCTGGGGTGGTGCGGCTAAGGTTAGGTTTTTAGAGATTGAGCGAGCGCAGCGCTCACTTATAAAAGTTATGCTTTCGAAACCTTATAGATATTCTACAACTAAATTGTACGCTGAGTGTGGGCTACTTTCAGTTAGAAAACTATATATATTACATGTAATCTTGAGGAAACACAAATCTATGCCATTTACACCGCACAAGCTACATAAAAGGCGTAAAGATATTGTCGTGCAAGTCCCTCACACTAAAACTCATTTTGCTAGAAAACAATTTGTGCGGCAATCTATTACATTATATAATAAGATAAATAAAAAACTCGACATATACCAAATAAAACTTAATGAATGCAAGAAATCAGTTATTAATTATTTATCGTCGCTTAATTATGAAGAAGTTGAATCTTTGCTCAAACTTATAACCTAATAACACACACATACACACACACACACGCTCTTACACCCACAAACAGCAACACACACGCACTTACACTCAAGCACATACACACCCACACTACAATTAGTTTATTTAAAGGAAAGAAATTTTAATTTTAGTTTTAATTTTAATTTTAATTAATTTTAATTTTCTTTTTTTAATTTAAAATTCTTTTATTTAACTATGTATCCTAGTTATGGAAGAGCGGAGTCTTCTAGTACAGGGGTAGTTTATACTACTCCTAAAAGAAAGCTCCTAACTCGCATGTATTAATGTAAGGAAGAAACTGAAATAAACGAATTTTTATTTTTATTATTTATTATAAGATAAAAGCGGGCTAATTTGTTAGGAATAGGATGAAATCCACACCCCTTTCTGTTTCTACTCAACATCATACTATAACACTAAATTGTTTGGTGGTAAGTCTTTTCTGTAGGGTGCAAACTAGCCCCGGCCAAAAGCTCCCACAAACTAGATCTGAACCAATTTACAAAATTTTAATTGGCCCTGCAAGGAATCAAACTTGAGACCTCCATGTTATTACACTAGCAACCTTATATTTCACTGTCATTAACATCTTGTATGTACTGTTACCTTATCCACTATCATCAACGTCTGGTAGTAATGATAAATAAATTCAACATTATCACCCTATCAGCCCGTCAACCAGTATTGGACTAGGGTGGTGGGGTACGTATTAGAAACGTGCGGCATTGATAGAATCATAATGAGGTGTGGAATCGATAGCAAATAGTCACTTTTTCTAATAAACTGCTTTTCTTTTTCGTAGCAAATGCATAGTTATTGAAAAAATCGAAGTTGAAAATTGGAAAATTCTCTTGAACGAAACTCAACTACAACAGCTAAATATCTTCTAATATGCGTAGTTCCTCAATATTAAAGGCAAATATCGAAAAGTAATGATGAAAATTAAAATAAACCGTAGAATTAAACTTAATTTTTAAATAAAATTAAATTATGACATATCGCGATGTAAACAACCCAGACGTAAAATGTCAAAAGTACGCGACGCCATCTTGAATATCTCAAAAAAAAAGTATAGGTTGATGAAAGTAAATTTGGAAAAAGAAAAAATTTAATTTTTTGTTGGTTATTTACTGTTAGTTAGGTTTATATTTATTTTATGACCACTCAGAAAACTTGAGCCCGGAAGTCCTTATTGTTGGTTAGGTTAGAAGGCTAAGGCGGGAGCGAAGCGGAGCGAAGCTCCCGCCTTAGCCTTCGTGGTTATTTTTTTTGTAAACCACCCAGAAATAGGAGCCCCGCGAAGCGGGGCGGGTTGGGGCGTTAAAAAACTAAAGATTTGTAGTCAATTGGGTGTTTTCTTTCATGCATATCTATATAAATAAATGTAAACCTAACCTAAAAATTTACGAAATATATTAATTTTTTTTTCAAAAACTACACATTTGCTCGTAAAAAAAAATACATAGGGGGGGTCGGGGGGACCACCCCCACCACCCACCACCCCCCCTAAACCCCTATCAATGCCGCACGATTCTAATATTTTACCGGGTGGTGGCTTTACGTTGAACATTCACTCTCCTACAAAGAGTGAGGAGAGCCGTGTAGTTGGTCGTCAAAAGGCTTAATATATTGAGATGAAGTTACAAAATTATCACCATAAGCCTGCCGGTCTGCATTAAAATATTGGCTGTTATAATATACTAAAAATAAAATTGAACCGAGGGGCTTTTTCTGATTTAAACTATTCACTTATTTGTAAGCGCTATGTAAGTGAAACTTAATTGTTTAACGTTGACGCTTTACATAATAGAAAAAGGTTATCCTTATGAAAATTATAAATATGTCGTCGGTAATATAATTTACTTAAAAACCGGTTAACATATATTAAGAAGGTAATTTTTTAAATTGGGACTTATTATTAATAAGCTTAAATAACAAGCAAAGTAAATGAATTTATCATACCTGGGTTAACCAAACTTTTAGCAAATGATATAGTCGCCATTTTACTGAGCAACCACAGCAAGTGCCCTTAAGAATTAAATATTGATTATAATTAATAAAATCAGCTGAAATGTAATTATTTCGTCAAAAAAATATTATATTGATAAAATATTCACCACACCGAAATTCCAAAATTATCAATAAAATTCAATATCCATAGACAAAGACACAGAGATTAATAGGAACTAGCACAGAGTACATTATTATACTGACTAGGAATACTAAACATAGACAAGATCAAGATTTATAATTATCATACAATATAAAATAGCAAAACCAAAGAGAAATAAAAAGTAGTTAATTTCATCGAAATCCAGTAATTTACGTATTACGTTTACAATTTTAATTTTTAATGGCATAAGCTACAAGGCTACCCGGCCTTGTAGCCTCCTTATAGGAGGAGATGTGGAGTTTGCACCTACCCACAACGTTGTCCCATAGCGGGTTGGCGAGCTAAATGGTTATTTTCTGATAACTGAAAACATGCAATATTTTCCAGATAATACAAAATCGATAACACTATCGATCTATTATTCAAATAAACCTTAATTTGAATATTTGAATAACTAGGTAATTACTATGTAAATAATATTAAGGCGCCCACCGCTGTTCACGATAAACTCAAAGAGGGTTTTTTTTAAAATTTATTTAACGGTCAGGAATCAAGTCCTTTATGGCTCAAAGATGGTGATGATTCGAAAAAGTAGCCTATGTCCTTTCTCAGGCCCTACAAATTTCATTTAAATCGGTTCAGTAATTTAGACGTGATTAACAAACACACAGTTACTCGTACTTTCGCATTTATAATAAGTACTAGAGCACACTCGAATTTGGAAATAAAATGTGGCCTATGTGTTATTTTGATAAGTTAACTATATTATTGTGAAGTCTCTTCATAATCCATTTTTTGCGTGAAATAGTAACAAACATCCATCCATCCATACTAACTTTCGCCATTACAATATTTATAAGGATTAATAGTTTATTGTTTTGTTAATTATTTTTTATAAACTGAATTGAAAATTGGAGGAAAATAAAAATATACGGTAAATTTTTGAATATTTTATTGCTTAACGAAAATTATATTAAAGGCTTATTTATACGAAAATAATTATAACATGCTACCTCTACGAGATCATATTTTTATGATGCGGACGGGCCAACATATTTCCTATTTGTTAGAAAACTATAAAAAAATTCAACTTATAAGGGACTGCTAGTAACAATAATAAATGTTTGTAACAAACAAATACTTACACTTACGGGTATCGTACTAACGTCAGATTACTAAAACGCAAATCAAGTAATGAAAGTCTTCAATCAATTTATTTTGACAAATTTCAATCGCTGCCCAAACTTAAGACTGTACAAGAACATACAACGTAAAAAAGAAAAAGAAGTAAGACTTTTATTTATTTATTACTAGTTAGCCTGATGGTAAGTGACGATGCAATCTAACAAGGAAGCGGGCTAACTTGTTAGGAGTAGGATAAAATCCTACTCCTTCGGTTTCTACATAACATCGTACCGGAACGCCAAATCACTTGACGGCACGTATTTGTCAGTAGACTTGTAACCAGTCATGGCTGAAGCCTCCCACCAGCCAGACCTGGACCAATTTAGAAGACGGGAATCAAACCCAGGCCTTCCATAGACACCATGCGAAGTGTGCGGCGCACACAGGCGCCAAAACAATAGAGGCGCCGCCATCGAAATTATTTTTGTAACACTTACAACCGAAACCAAAGAACCGCCGTGAGTTTGATTATGAATGTATACCGACGCAAGCGGGGTAGGGTCACGGGGATTCCCCGACTTTAAGACAAAAGAATGCCAAAACGTTAAAGCCTGTGTGCACCAAGATTTCGGTTATCATAACCAACGTTTAACATAACTTTACTTTAAATTTACTGTTCACTACAACCCGTACTGTGCACCACCGACGGTCGTCGAAATCGTTAACCGTTGGTTATGATAACCGAAATCTTGGTGCACACAGGCCTAAACAATTGAACAATCGGTAAATTGAAAGTATGTGCAAGGTGAGACCCTTCATAGGTTTCGCATACAGGCGCTGCCCTGGACACCATTCTACTGCACCACCGAGGCCGTCGAAATCGTCGAATATGAATATCAAAACGTATCTAAAAATTTGCGTTTGGTTTACAAAAAAAGGGATACAAAACAAGAAAATACGAGTACAACATACAAAAGAAAAAGAACTAAGAAATAAAGTTTAAATGGCGTCATTATCATTTGATAAAGTTTTAATCAAATCCTCTATTGTGCTGAAATCAGAAGGAGTGTCAGCTTCAACAAGCAACGAATCATCAACAGTACTGGAGCATTCCTCAGACACTTTGTCTACCCCCCTCTTTTTACTCCCAAGTGTAATCACATTCCTTTTCTTTGGAGTATTTTCCACCTCAGCTTCATTTCCTTCACTCGGAAACGCAACAGAAAACTTCCTTTTGAACTGTTCTTGATATTTTTCCACATCTTTCTTATTAATTTTCCGTGGAGTACGGATATCTCCTTTATATCTAGCTAAAAAGCTGTATTTAGTTAGACGTTCTGATAGGGACATTTTTTCTGCTTCCTTTGCTTGTTTTAAAGCCACTTCGATACGTTCCTTGTAAACTTCGTTCTTTATATTGCTGATGAGTTTTTTTCCTTCTTTGAATGGTTTGATTTGAGAGGGGTCCAGCCACGCTCTCGTGACGTCTTGTGCGTCGAAAAATACTACGTTGTAATGTGTCTGGAACAAATAATATAATCGATCTTAGTATAATGATAATAAGGGCGGTGTGTACAGACATTCCCTTAAACATCGATTAAGTAACCGGTTG
This sequence comes from Mycalesis mineus, assembly GCA_034621355.1. Classification (NCBI taxonomy): domain Eukaryota; kingdom Metazoa; phylum Arthropoda; class Insecta; order Lepidoptera; family Nymphalidae; genus Mycalesis; species Mycalesis mineus. The sequence continues at coordinate 14,111,923 of CM067885.1, forward strand.
ATTAATTTAGACTTCATCATCATCCTCATCATCATTATCAGTCTATTAACGGTCCATAACAGGGCCAGGCCTCCCTCCTTATGATGTTGATGGTAGTGAGCAACCGAAGTACTTAAACCTTACATACAGGTATATCAGAGTGGACCAGGACCAGCCCGCCACACGTCCTATCTCCAGATGACTACGACCCTGCGGTATATTCAGTTCTTTTTCATAGCAAATTCCTATGGGGATCTCCCACTTTGGGAATCGCTGAGCTAGACTACGTAAATCTAACCTACAGGTATATCATCACCAGCCCTCCGCGCGTCCTACCGCCAGCCATTCTGCGGTGATAAATGAGGTCATCACGAATTCGTATGGGAACCTCTCCACTTTGGGAATCGCTGAGCTAGATAACTTACAGGTATGTCAGAGAGCCCGTCCAGCCAGTAGAACTGTTCGGTGTCGGGGCAGTCGTCCACCATGCCCGGCCACCAAGGCCAGCCCTCCACGCGCCCTATCACCAGCGACCCTGCAGTGTACTCGCTGTGAATCAGGTCCTCCTCTTCGTGAACAGGTATGGGAATCTCGGGGGCTGAGCATGACGCGACCGTGGTGTCTGTGGATTTTAAATAATATTACGTTGCAATATTTTAAACCTGACCTATTGTTATTTAAACGACTAAAGCACACGTTATTACTGTCGGAGTATGTATTTGTATTTAAAGTGTTAATTAATATACAAAAATATTTATTAAGACACTATTAACTACTACTCGTACTTCTGTAAATAGTGTAAATTATTTCATCACTAAGTCAGGTTATATAATGACAGTTGTCATTATGAGCTCCGATGCTACCTGGTAGTCGCGGGCTTAAAATGAACGTTTGGTTTGAAGTCAGGCCAATTAAAGTATTACTATTTCTGCGTGCGAGTGAGCGTCACAGGGGTTAATTAACACTTTAACCCCTGTGGGCCTGACATTCAAACCTTCTTTGTAGGGCGGATCCGGGTGACGGAGCTATAATGACAGCTGTCATTATTCTGACGGCTGACCAAGAGTGAAATATACTATTTAATATCGATTAATACCCATCAGCTTGCCATAAATATATATTTTTAATGTTAATGTACTGAAATGTCATACAATGTTTAACAAAAATGTGGACCCCTCGGGGCTGTGAAACTTTAATATACAAAAATATTTATTAAGACACTATTAACTACTACTCGTACTTCTGTAAATAGTGTAAATTGCGAAAAAACGCCCAAAATAATAATTATAAATATATTTGATGGTATTGTTGAAACGAAAATTTTTCTTGACATAAAATTGTTTATAATATGCACTTCTGGTTCAAATTTTCAAACCGAAAGTAGAAAATACCAAGTAAAGTATATCATTGGGATCAATATCGAGCGTAGCAGAAGTGCAGGAGTGTGAACGACTGGGAGCCGTTCTCCGGCCTGAGCTTATTCCTATTATTATATTACTAGCTGACCCGGCAAACGATGTTTTGCATTAAAAATTAAAAAAAAAAAAAGAAAAGTTGAGAGGTGTCAAGGAACACCCGGATGGAACGAAGTTCCTTTCGATTAATTAGTGAAGGAATTGTAATAAAATTTTATTTTTTTTAAGTAATAATAATATTTGTTGTTGTACACCGAAACACCAGAGAGCGCCACGAGAGCGCGACACAGCATACAGCGCGGGCGCCCCCCGCCGCTCACGCGCACACACCTCAAAGGCGGCGGCAAGATCCTTTGATCAAAAAGTGTCGTGACAACTTTTCGTAAGAATTTTTTCCGTCTAGCCCTCTTTCACAACGCGCGATAAGGAACTTCGTTCCAAAAATTAGATGAAAATTAGGTAGTAGCCGATTCTCAGACCTGCTGAATACGCATACAAAATTTGGTAATCGGTAAAGCCGTTTCGGAGGAGTACGCTAACTAACATTGTGACAGAGAAATTTTATATATTAGATTAAGATGTTTTAAAAATCCTATTTAAAACACATTGAATATATTAATTAGTTTTAAGCTTACTAATCTAATTTATTGTCATGAATTCGTCATTAACAAGTTAAGTAAAAAAATAAGGTGTAAAATTACTAGTGATTTCTACCTTCATTTTTAAATTGTTTGTTGACAAGCATTCTCAATCGAATTTGGCTTTAGTATAAGTCGGTATTTAAGCTCAGTCGCATATGATTTGTTCTGGGCAGAAATACCTTCTTACAATCTACCACAGAGATTGTGAGCTTATTCCTATTATTATATTATTAAGGTGACAAACTTATTCTTACCTGGGTTCATTCTGCAATACCATTTCTTAGGCAAATCGTGTCTATCCAGGACGTTGGGCAAGAACCGCCAGCGGTTACATTCATCGCATTGTGCGTAAAGGCCCGGAGTCCGCCTCTTCTGCAGCCAAAGCAGCCGTTGGCGGTGCGACATGCAATCTGGCGGCTGGCTCAGTATGCTGGAAATGTAATTATATTATGCCCACGGACACGTATTTGAGCATGGATTTTTATAATTTCTGTTGAACTTTTTTGAAAATGACATCCATTTAAAATTGATACCCCGAATTAAATAATTAATACAATTAAATTTATTTTCACAACACAAATAAAGGATTATACCTTTTATTTATATAATAAATATATGTGAGTGAGTATTGTCAGAAATTGCGAGAAGAAAAAAAATACGCCGCCATGTCTTGCAACGCCCTCTCAAAGATTTTTGAGGTATTAGTATGTTAAATAGGAAGACCTTAGTTTTCAACCCATACGCCATACAAGATAATAAGTACATGTTCTTTTTATTTAGCATACTGAAATTTCACTTTTTGATATTTCTTTTACTTTTTATTGCTGTTAAAAAAACATCGAGCGCAGCTCGGTCAACAAGGTCCTATTGTTTTACGACGATCTGTTAAGCTATTGTGTAACTCCAATTTGATACAACAACATAGCGACACAAATGGAAATGAAAATACAATTAAAATTTGATAGTAAATACTTTCCCGTGAACAGTTTGAGAAGCTCTGAAGAAAAATCCTAACCTTAAACACACTTTATTTTTTGGAAAGTTCTAGTAATTTCTCGGAATTCATAGATTGCTAAACATTTTAAATATCAGCCACACACATCCACTTACAACTATCTTACTTAGTAGCTACTTATGCATCTACCTAAATACATTTTCTGAATATAATTTGATTATTAACTCAGACAATTATTTCAAGTTTGAGTTATTATTATTAGGCGTAACCTACCTTTGAATCGAAAATGGCACCTTGTCCATATTTTCGCTTTCAGACGGCGTGTCGAGTATCTGAAGAGAAATCAGAAAGTTATTAAAAGATATTTCAAACAACCCTCTTTTAAAAATTGTTACAACATTTATTCGTGCCGACATCCAACGGGTCATAAAATAATATTATAATGTTTTACCAATGGTTGATGAGCCTCTTCACCGGGTTCATGTGCGTTTTCCATGGGTAAAATAGCCTTATCCATTTTAAATAGGTAAATGCTCGAATTAATATTTATAAAGTTAAAAAGCTAGGTGCACTTTGTCTTTAATTTTTCTCGTCCCGCCAAATGCATATTCCTATTTCCCGCTATTGTCAAAGGTATTTTATGGTGCCTGAACCATAGACCATTAAAATGGTCCATAATGAATATTAAATATAAATTTAAATACTATTAAATATAAATTTAAATATTATTATTGATTTCTATTGACTTTTATATCATAAATAATGCAATCACACTTTTTGTAATATAAGTTTAATTTGATTATTGTCATATTTATTATAGTCGATAGTGAATACATTAACAAATAAATCGTGACATTAAAATAACCTTATTTTAATTTGATTTATAAATATTAAAGTCAAATTAATACTATTATTTTAAAAAATGATTGTCATAATATTATAAGTATTGAATTTACAATTTTATTAATTAAAATATTTTTAAACATACTCCTTAAAATATTCAAATGTTTCTATACTTATTAATTTAAATCTTTACTAGACGAAGGCGGAAGTGCGCATCCTGTTTTATATCTGGCTGCCGGCTGGTAAGCTGGTCGCCATATTGGTGGCGAATAAAATAATTTGTTTTCGTTCGTGATATTCGTCGGTAGCGGCGAAAGGGAGTATATTATACTCCCTTTTTTGTGTCTAAAGCTATTTGTCAGTTATTACCGTTAGGCTAGCTGTTATAATTATTGGAAAGTGTAAATTTCTCTTTGTTTTGTATTATAAACATGGCTTTTTAAAATGTCGGCCCTGAACGTAAATTACTCGTCTCCTTGCGGAGTATCCCGCTTATTTGTTTTTGTGGATGTTGGAAGAATCCAGAATGGACAAGAAATCTTTAAATCGCTCTTTACAACAGTCGAGGCCCGTTGCCATCGACTCTAAAAAAGGTCCAGGTGAGTCTCGAAAGGTCATTTTATTAGTCATTCCTTTCCAATAGACAAGTCGTAAGTCGTACACGTAAGTAAATAAATATTGTGTAATTAATGATGTAAAATATTAATTCGTTTAAAACGCATGTCGAAAATGAAGTCATAAGTTACTGTCAAGTAGGTAAGTGACATATCGATATTACCTACTCATAAGTATATCTAAATCATAATTTTGATTCTTCCAGAATCAACTTATAAACCTTGGCCACGAAATAATAAGAAACGTGAAGGAACTGCTAATGTATCAAAAAATGATCTCTCTCGTAAGAATGTCCCATCACAGAGAGGTAGAGGTCAAATGGAAAAGCGCCCACGGCCCCGAGGTCCCACCAATTTCGCTGTGGGTGGAACGCAGAACACCGGGTACCATTATTTTTTCAAATTTATTTTTTTCAAGTAGATTATTTAATTGCATGCTGGTATCATTGAAAATTTGTAAGTAGAAAGGCTTAACCTAAAGTTAGGGACCAGAATCGCGAGTGCCGAACAATTATTTCGCCTTCCGAAAGCTAGAGAGGAATTTTCAAGGCTCAAAGGCAGAACCTAAAGTTCATGATATAGATAAACCATGCAAAAGGACCTTTTAGCTGAGGAATGAAGTGACTGAATATTTTAACAAGAATATTCTTATTTGCATTTAATAATTCTTAAAGCATGTGATGTTATAAGACCTTCCTGTATAAAATAATATACTTGTATATAACAGTCAGTGTTGTTACACCCACATGTCTCGGAGAGCATGTTAAGCTGTCAGTCCCGGTCACTGTCATCTAGTTAATTAATGAAACATTATCACCCTCAGCCCGCCAACCCTGCAATTTTGAAGCAAGAAAGCATTCTAGCAGCGTGGTGGGTCTGCACTCTATATCCCCTCTCCTATAAGAAGGGAGGCCTGGCCCTGTAGTGGGCTGTCAATAGGCTGATAATGATGATGATGAAAAAGATAAGAGATGTTTATTGTTTCATTTTTTATATACAGGATAGAAGAGGATGAAGAGCCTGAAATAGGCTCAGTGTTTATGCCTGGCAGCAAAAAGCAAAACTTGAATCATTTGCTGAACTTCATGTACCCCTCGCGTGGGGGGCCAGACAGGAGGGGTCCTGTGCCACGTCGGCCAGGCCAGCAGCGGATCTCTTACAGACATGAACATGATCTTTACCTTCGCGCCTAGTAAGTTGCTATTAAACATTCCAGTTTATGTAATGTCATTTAGCAGTTTCAACACCATAGATCTCATTCCAAGGGGCATAGTAATAATATGTGGCGTTATGCATTACTTGACTACAAGAAGTAATAAGTGGTCCATACTAGTCTGAAATAAAATTATTATTGTAAAAACAAAAAGCCCAACTGCTCAGAAGCAATGAACTGAAAAGAGAAAAACAAAGATCATTATATCTATATTAAATTCTAAATACTTTTTGGTACCACTACTTTATTGTAGCACCATAAGTACTGGTTTGATGGTAGGTGGTGGTAATAGAATTTTTCACGGATGGAGTCACTGATGTCTACTAGTGTTGTATAAATAAAGTAGTATACAAAAAGCAGCCTTAAGTAGCTATTTCTTCCAGGCAACCTTATGTTTAGGAAATGACAACTGCAACATGTGATGTTAAACAAATGTATTTATTGAAATTTTCCAGCTGTCAATTTGTGGTCAAGGAAGATGGAGATTACAAGGTGAACTTGATGGATCCTGATTTGCCACTCAAGTGGGAGCAAATTGAGGAAATTGTGAGTTTCATCAAATCATAGTTTAATATTCATCCTTATGCATAGATGTTTAGGTTTCTTTTTGTTTATTTGTTGTTTTCTATAACTTGTTTGTTATGCCAACAACTATTAAGTCTTGAACTATACTATCTTTTATTGTATTCCTTGATTTCATTGTTTCAACTAATTTTATTTATATTTCATCAGATTCAGTAGTAAAGTCATCATATGTCCAATAAAAGTAATTAATTAAGATAAACAATTTTTTGTTCTTATCAACACATTAATTTCAACAAATGGTTATCTGAATCATAGTTTTAAAGAAATTTCAAGAATACTAAATTAATCTCCTTATGAACCTCAATGAATGATGTCACATTAAATAATGCTAATCACATTATTTAAATTGACATTTTAAATAATTTTCATTAAATTATGCTTTGTATGTAAGTTTACAAACTAGTAGACACCCGTGTTTTGCTTGCAAAAAATATTGTGTATTCAACCTTCCAAGAACATAAAAAAGTAACATTCTTTAAGGTATGAATAAGTAGAAATGGGTATAGCAAGTTACCCTAAAAGATAGATATGTCATCACAGACTTTTTGTAGAAAAATTTCTAGTAAAGAAAAATTATATGCTAAAACCTTCCTCAAGAACACTCCAAAAAGAGCATGACTATGTTCAGTAGTATTTGAGATATATGTACTGATTTATAATATTTCAGGTGGTGAGAAGCACAGGGCGTTCAGAATGCCCAATATGCCTGGGCGCTCCGGTGGCGGGCCGCGTGGGCGTCTGCGGCCACGTGTACTGCTGGGCCTGCATGCTGCACTACGCGGCGGCGCACGACAAGCAGCCGCCCCCGTGCCCCGTCTGCGCTACGTCCTTGCACGTGGCCGATATGAAGCCTACTCGCATGGTGCAGTGGGAGGCGCCTTCAGATGAGGTAAACATCATCAAATGATTCGTAATGCCCCATCTGCCTGAGCGCACCGGTGGCCGTGTGGGCGTCTGCGGCCACGTGTACTGCTGGTGTTCATAGAAGAATGAAAATATCAGAATTATTCTGTGACCCAGGATGCGACCCCAGTGATTGCTAATAGGCTAACCACTAAACCCATAAGGCAGTTGTGCATAATATGCTAGTACAAAATGCTACAGCAAAGCAAAGGCTTTGTATTTTTCTAGTTTGACAATATTTTTATTATTAAATGGAAATCTTCTAAACTAAGCTAGATCTAAGTTTCTTCTAAATTTTGGTACAGTATGCTTTCCAAATTAATGGCAGAGAAGCTACTTACAGACACTTTAATTTTTTATAATCATAAAAAAAGTTTCTGAAATAGTGAATTTCCTCATATAAGTTCGAAAGATTTAGAATTTAAACTACTCGCGACGAGTATTTTCCATGTAATTGAGATTCATTTATAGTTGGCTTCACACTGCGTTACACGAACAAGCAAGCTCATGATTAAGGACCCCGATGGGTTCGAAAGTAGTCGGGCATACTCCGACAACAGTGATGTGAGTTTCAGCTGTTTATATTTTAATAATAAGTTGGATTAAAAGTAACTCATTTTTAATTTTTGTCCTAGGTGACAATGCGGTTAGTGCGTCGCCTGCGCGGGTCCTCTATAGTGGAGGTGGCGCCCCCTCGCGGACTACTGACGGACACTGAGCAGAGTCACATCCTGCCCCTCCAACAGCTGCAGGGGGCACCCTTCGCTAAACTGTTCTCAGCTACTAAACAACAGGTAAGACAATACAGTCTGTTGATCCACCGTGATGTTACTTGATTTTCAATCAAGGCAGTTAAAAAGTAAATATAGTCCGCACCATATAAATTGGCAATAAACCCTCGAGAACAACCTTCTTTCCTATGGCCGTATCGACCTCCCAGTCATGTAGGTCAAATTTTTGATACAATTTGTTTTAGAGAAAACATTAAGCAAAAATTTTAATTATAATATTAAGTATTTTAACTATTAAGCATTACTTCTCAAATCTCATTACTGTTACCAGTGGCTGTTTATATAATGCGACTAATTAAAAAAAAAACTTATAAATACAAAAAATGAACTCTGAAAATGAATATTTGATTCATGAAATACCTACCTATTATGTGTGTGAAAAATATTCGTTAGAATATTGTACATTTTTATGTAGAACAATAATAGTTTACACATTATTAGTTGTTCTTATTTTTAATAGATTTGTCTCAAAAATCACGTTCTTTGGTTCACAATTAATTCTGTACATCTCTCTAAACATCAGATGACACAAGCCAAATGTGGCCGGTAGAAACGTGATTACATTAACAATAACATAGCATAGGTTATGTAAAAGATAAAGATTAATTGTTTTTGTATTTGTATTTGTAGGTGAAAGACATCTTGGAGAGGGACAGAAAACAAATTGAAACACAAATAATGGCTGAAATTGACACCACAGAAATTATTTACTTAGAACAAGCATTAGAAATGCTTAAAATAAAAGAAAATAACATTAACATGCAACATGAAGAAACAACCAAAATTAATACTGACACTGTGGATGAACCACTTACAGTTTTTGAAAAACATAATGTTACTAGTGACGTAAAACTCGACTGGTTTGACGTCACGGATGAGGGTGCTACTTGTTTAGTAGATAACATGACAGCGTTGGACATACAATCTGATTTGAATCCCAATGCAAAGGAATTTGAATATGACGTTAATGACAATTTGAGTGCTCCTGAAGAGTTTCCTCTACTAGATGATGCATCGAATGGAGAGGATTGTGAACCAAATGAAGAAGAGATAGCAGAAGAAGCTATTTATGCAGATATTGATAAGCAGAACCAGGCGAAATACTTTTATTTCTATCAAGGTATATGATAATTTATAGTTTATTAAATTAATTTCTTATAGACATTTGCAACCTTTCACTTATTTTACAAATTAGCGGTTTATTTAATTAATTTCCTGTAGGCATTTGCAGCCTTTGACTTTTAGCAACAAACAACTGGCAATTAATAAAAATTGAGAAAATGTATTTCATAAAATGTACAGAACTGATAATTATATGAAACTGCAAAAAAAACATCAGCACTTAAATAAAAATCACCTGTATAGCCCGTGCGCGATGAGTTGAGTCTCGCCTGGAATGCACCCTTCCGCCCGCTTCCCCTGTAACTTCCCCTCAAACTCCCGTGTTGTACTGACGACATTTTTGACGCCACGCGTCTGTGGCGCCAGGTCTATGGAGAGTAGAGGAAAGGAGAGTCATCTTATATGGGAGAAAAGTTGAAAAAGTGTCCAGTTGTATGCGTTAAATAACAGTTCAAAAATCCTCCACAATCGCGCTAATGGATGCACAGGGTATGGTATGAATGTAGCAATCGTAGATGAATTGAAGTATGCTGAGTTAAAAAATTTAATGTCATTATCGACTAAAGTAGTTAATTATTGAGAACTTCAACAACTTACGTTATACAAAATATTGTGGTAAATATAACCTTACAGAATTATAACCAAACGTGCGTTTAGAGTGATTTTAGTTCGTAAACAGTAAATAGTACGGTAAAAAGCGAGTGAATAACAGAACAGTTATGGGTAAAATTTGTGTTGTGAAATGTTGTCCAAGTGGACGTAAATCTCAAAACAAAAAAAATATACTCTAACAATATTTGGCGCTTCTTTTGAGAGTTACTTTGATGCAACTGTGGCGCCATCCTAATTTAATACATTTTGACGGACACTTTTTCATATACACAGATGATCCTCCTTTCCTCTACCCTCCATAGCCAGGTCTCAACTTATTGCGCACAGGTTGTTTATGCACTTTGCAATAACCCTTAAAAACTTAACCTCCTTCCAGCTGAGGACGGGCAGCAGGTCTTCCTGAACAGCCTGAACGTGCGCGTTCTGAACGCGTCGTGGGGAGCTCTGGCTTCAGCTCCGGAGATCATCCGCGGCCGCGTCCTACACCGTGAGACATTCTCGCTCACTGAGCAGGTAATGCCGAACGAAATTAATAGCATATAAAATTAATAAAACATTATACTTCGAAACAATCGTAATTTTTTGTAATATGAGCGTTCGATAGTATTGTAACTATACTAAATGCAAAATCATTGTGGAAAGCATATCAACAAACAAATTTAAAATGAAGTTAGAAAATGCAACATGTTTTATGCCTAATAAATTTCAAATTGTTTTGTTTTTTTTACAAAATCTTATTCAAAAGACATTAATTGTATATATTCGTTTTAAGCTTACTAATCTAATTTAATGTCATGAATTTGTCATTAACAAGTTAATTAAAAATATTATATACTAGCAGTTGGCCGCGACTCCGTCCGCGTGAAAAACCTCTTAGGTACCCTTTTAATTTTAAAGACAGACTTTCATATAAAGTGTGCTCTGTCCCCGCTACCCCTCTCAATTCAATTTTTTATAGTTTCCCGTGAAGCAATATCCTCCGTCCCGTCCCGTGTACTAAAGATCTACATTTTCGTTAAACATTGTACGATATTACAGTACATTAACATTAACAATATATAATTATGGCAAGTTGATGTGTATAGCTTGTATTAAATAGTCTATTTCACTTTTGAGTCCAAATTGCATAATAAACAAAATAATTTACAATCCGACATGCAGATCTAGAGATTAGCCCGTTTAAACAAACGAACAAACGTTTTCGTATATTATATAAATATGGTCTGGCATGCCAAATAAATTGAAAGAAAAGATCAAAGATCGAATTCTCAAAGAATATCAGTACCAAAATATTGACCCCTATTCAGTATGTATAACATAACACGGAGGAGGTCAACTTAATTTGGATGATATAGCGGCAATGTTATGTTTTTTAGAAATTTTGTAATATCTCCGAAATTATATAACTAATAAACATACTGTAAAAGGCAAATCTTATCTCTATAATATCCTTGTGATTATTAAATAATTTATTTTGATAAGGATTTAAGTTTAGTTGTATAAATAATGACGTAAACGTAAGCATATGAATTGAATGATTTTTTAAACCACAAAAACTTATATATCTGCCAAAATATAAAAGATAGATATATGCTATCGCGGACTTTTTTGTAGAACTTTTTAAGATGCATAAGTTTTCATACAATGTTTTCAATTATATCCAATAGCTTAGGCTGCGTACGCGAAATAATGCCGATTTAATAAATTTTACGGTCCGACTCGCGCGACAAAAACTGTGGTAACTTGGGTAATATATACAATACAAATATAAAATATAGCCTATGACACTCACCGATAACGTAGCATTCTGCTGGTAAAAGAATTTTTAAAATAGGATCAGTAGTTCCGAAGATTAGCCACGACAGAGTTTTATTTACAAACTTACAAACTTTACCTCTTTATAATATTAGTATAGATAATATGTTTGTTGATAAGCATTCTACATCGAGTTTGGTTTCAGTATAGTTAAAAGTTCATACCATAGTTCGTTAGCGTTGAGAATGCTGTGAGTTATTATATGGCGCTCACTGAATTCATAATGCAAACGAATTATAGATGGCATTACAGGCATCTGACAGACAGACACCTGTTGTAAATCAAACCTTATATCATGTATGATTTTGGAGCTGGCGGTATAGGATCCGTGTACCAGTGTTAGGACGCTCATGCTGCGATAGCCAAGAGACGTGAAAAAAGAGAGAGGGTCGAATGTATGCTTAAAAGGGAGATAGGAGAAGGATAAGGAAGATGGCGGATTCGGTGATAAAAGACGTAAAACGTAATGACGTATTAAGTTGAAATTAAAGTTTAAAAATCAGTTTCGTAGTGTTTTACTCTGAGCAGATCCCACATATATATATCCTAGTGTCGTTAATTTACTTAAAATTCAAAATTAAATTAATTGTATTATTCTCCTGTTTCAGACAAGAAAGCACATGCCATTTACTGCTCATCTTCCTCTTCACTGCTCCTTTGACATTGTTGAACTTGATTTGAAGACACCATTCGTAACTGATGCGGCACTTGGAAACTTCGCAGGTTTGTTAAGTTCCTTTGGCGACGTCCTATTTTGACATAAACATAGCGTGGTCTTCAAAAAAGTATAGCTGTTAAATTAAGATTTATTCAAATCATGTCATGAACAAAACCATGATCAAGGTCTTCAATGGGCTCAAAAATTTTTTTTATTATTAAAAATTAATCATCAAAATCGGTTCATAAACAATGAAGAACGAAGTTATGCACGTAGCCACAAAAAAGTCGTACTGGAGCACGCAACACTCTGACCAGTGACGTCACACCAATACAGCACCAACGCGCGGCGATTGTAAATTAAGGGGATTTTTAAATGTCTATAACACTTAAAATGATTGATATTTTAGCATGAACCAAAAATTTCGTATACCCAGTAACATTCCCCATTTTAATTAAAAACTAGGGAAGTACTAGCGTCTGTCTAATACTACTGATACGCGGTTCTAGCAAATAGATAGATTGAGTAGTGGGGAAGGTTTAGTGCATAATTTGCAAAGGTTTTTGTAATTTAGCAGAAATATGACAAAAAGTTTAAAAAAAAACGCTGCTTTAGTTAGATAAAATATAACAAATCAATGTATGGAAGGATTTCTCTTCTTAGGACTTCAAAAAGTCCGCAATGGTTTATATCTCTTATTAAAGTAAACCTGCCATACCCATTAGTTCCTTATAAAATTTGCTTCTTGTTGAATTTTCGTTTTTTTTTATTCTTCGAAGGTTACATATCTAGCTCGCGGGCGTGTGCTAGTATATAAATAATTAAGTTACGTAATTGTAAGTATGTATTAAATTGGCTTAGAATCATTGTGTTTAGAAATCCTAGAAATGCGTATGTTCAGCGTGCACATCCATCGGCGGATGTGATGCTTATGATGATGATATATATTAAATTATATACTAATAACTTTACTAGTTAAATTATTTTTAATTATTCACAGCGGAACTAGAGCGTCGTGCACGCATGCGCGCAAAGCACGAGCGCGACGAGCGGCGTCGCGAGCGAGCCTACCGCCGCGCTATGGAGGGCCCGCCCCGACCCGACTTCTCTTCGCAACTGCTGTTCCCCCCCGCGCCCCCCACTCTCGGCAGCCCGCCGCTTGTTGAAGTCTCTACCTACGCACCTACATGTGAACAGTCAACGTATGAACAATCAGCATCCACCAGCTCGGGTGCTCCTCAGCAACTGTTTAGATCTCCGCCAAGCGTGGCCTCTTCAACCGGATTGTCTTTTGCTAAGGTAATTGTTTTACTTCTAAATTAATAACTTCGGCAAGGGCCGTACCCCTTGCCGAAGTTTTTCTTTTCTTTTTTTTTTCTTTTCTTTTCGAATTCTTAGACTCGATCGAAACCTTAGATGTATAACGAAACATAAAAGAATATTGATTTCGAGTCCATGTCGAATGACATTGACAAACCTAAGTCGCCATCTTGGATACGCCTCGCCAATCAACACATCGTGTGCGTCGCGCTATAAAAAGTATTTATCACAAATTAATGAAACTCATGAGACTGTTAAACGAAACGTCTTGCCGAAAACATTGAGTGATTCACTCAACGTGGTTGTCAGAAGCAGACATGAGAGAGCAATAGGTGAGGAAAATTTGTATGAAAGTCTGTCATAGAGTAGAAGGGCAAGTGGTTTTCACGCGGACGAAGCCACGGGCGACTGCTATAAGTAATAAGTATGTGTAATTCAAAACCCGGGTAAGTTGGTTGGCAAGACTGACTCGGGACCGACAGCGTGTTTAACCACGTGGGCGCCCTAGTGATCGTTTAGGTTTGTTAATATGGGTGTCGAAAAAACATGCACACATTTAACGGCCAAGTGACGCAGTGGGTAGTGACCCTGCTTCTGCGTCCAGGCTGTGGGTTCGATTCCCACTTCTGGAAAAATGTTTGTGTGATGAGCATGGATATTTTCCGGTGTCTGGGTTGTCTATATATTATAAGTATTTATGTATAATATATATAAAATATTCATCAGTTACCTATAGCACAAGCCTATACCTACGCTTACTTTGGGGCCATATAGCGATGTCTATAATTGTCCTATTATATTTATTTATTTCATCCAGAAAAAATGTTTTTGATGAATATTAAAAAAATCATGGTTGGTGGAGGCATGCAAACTACTGTTCACCCTCGCGCCACCTATGTACGGCCGTTTAAGTAAGATTAGTTGGTTGTTAACTAAAAAAGAGCATTTCGAAAATCTGACAAATTGAGTCCATGTTAAGGGAGTGGGTTTGTCAGATTTTTGAAATGCTCACTTTTCAGCTAGTAAGTAATAAGTTAGATGCCTGCCGTTAATCTGACGTTTTTGTTGAATACTTCCGATTATGGACATTTTTCAATATTTTAACTGGTTGCCTAAACGTGCGCCTCTATATAACATTCGCATACTTGGTGGAGATATTAAACAACTTGAAAAGTATCCTCTCTTATGATCATCCGCTGCGCGCAAGTATCTCTTGGGCTTCCTTACTACGTACGGCAGCCCGCTCCTTGAAGTCTACCTACGTACCTACATAAAAACAATGTGTACTACCATGTACTAGGAAAGCATATCAACAAAAAAATTTAAAATGACGGTAGAAAATGCAACACATTGTATGCCTAATAAATTTAAAATGATGTTTTGTGTTTTAATAAAATCTTAATTAAAAGATATTGAATATATTAATTCGTTTTAAGGTTACTAATCTAATTTATTATCATGAATTTGTCAATAACAAGTTAGTTAAAAATGACTAGTGATTTTTACCTTCATTTTTAATTTGTTGATAAGCATTCTACATCGAACTTGGCTTTAGTGTAGTTTGGGTGCTCCTCAGCAACTGTTTAGATTTTCAGCTAGTGTGGCTTTGTCCACCGGAGTATTTTATTAAGGTAATCGTTTTACTAATACTGTAAATTAAAGTAATTAACTAACATCAAAATATTGGTGTTTTAAATGCTTTTTTAAACTTGATTTAATACCTAACAACTTAAATTATGAAAAAACTAATTAAATTGATCAAATAATAAAAATGTTATGATACTTTATATATAAGGAGTTAGAAAGAAACAACTTTACAATAGCGTGACGCCATCTGCTGTGGCATAGTCAACTACAAAAATTTTAATTTTTTATCAATGAGCATCGCACCTTTTATTAAAAAAAAAAAGAAATATTGTTTTCGATGGCTAGAAACAAAAGATTACACATCGCATGTATTTGTTGTTAAGTGGTGAGAAGAAAATAAATATGGACATACTGACCTTTGGTATACACTAGAGGTATCTGTTTGGTTACAGTAATTAATGAATACCCGGCTTTACAGGTATGACACGCCACTCATCGTCCTCAGTCGTCGGTCACTACGTCAGAATATAGTGCATTGTATGAATGTCAAATAATAAAAGATTCCGTCCAATTAAGAACCATATGTTTACAGTCTTATAAAAAAACTCGACAATGCATATAAAGTGCAGTGAATAGGCGGTTAAAAAGAATGATCGCAGTCATTCAATGTTTAGTTCGTACACTTTTTAATTTTTCTTTTTTATTAATATTCTTATTTATTTATAGTGTGATGATGCTGAGATGTTTTGGTCATGTAGAGAGAATGATTAAAAGGAGACTTACGAAAGGAATTTAAAAAGCGAAACTGAATGGGAATGTTGGAAGGGGAAGACCAAGACCAAGGCGAATGTTCCTTGATCTAATCCAGCAGATTCTGATTAAAAGCCAAGTTAAAAGTGTCCTAAACCGACGTACTTGTATGAAAGGTTTAATTAAAAAGCATTTAGTTATGCCTTTGTACATTTTTACTGTGTACAATAAAGTTTAAAAAAAAAACAAACATTGGAAGAAGCTAGAGAGATATGCAAGGATTGGGATAAGTGGAAGGATATGGTCTCTGCCTACCCCTATGGGAATTAGGTGTGATGATGTATGTAATATTCGAATATATTATATTTATATCAGTAAATTTGAGTTAAAGCTGGTACAAAATAATTGGTAAACATAATGTTACCTCATTAATGAACAGAACACATTAAGTATCACACTTATTTAATTTAAGTAGCCATAACTTAATTTATCATTCTTTTCAGATTTTTCTCCAACGTCTTCGCCGCTTATTTGCGATATACAGTGTCGTCCTATTACTAACATATTTATTTGTACGGTATACTACTTAATACTTGATAATTTATATTAATTATGATAATCACACGTTCTCCGACTCTGTGGAACCACACCTTTTAAACCTGTAAAGTTTTCTTGACTGTTAAGATGTTTTTAGTGAAATTGAAGTATTGTTAGAATCTAATTGATCAAAGCTTAATCTTTGTCTCAGTCGAAGTCAAAGTAACATAATTCATTAAAATTATTTTGAATCATCAATAAATCATTTTTAGATTACTTCCCAAGAGGAGCCCACAACAAACTCTGCCAGGTCATTTTTTTTTATTATCACCATCTCACAGTATTATTGAAAATACTAAATTGAGCACCCAGTTCTTTACACCAATTCACTCAAATGCCTTTTTATCGTTTATGAATTCTTTTACACTATTGGCTTTTAAGGTTGCGTGAAACAAAAATACAAGACAAGAGATCAAAAGATCATTAGATGGTGAAATACTATATTTTTCTTTAGCCACTTTATGGTCTATTTTTTCTTTACGGACACAAATATGATAACTGAAAACGTCATTTTTGTGTCCATAAAGAAAGAATGAATCTTAGATGCTGACAATGCCAGAATATAATTCTGCAATTAATTTTTGCCAAAAAATCTGAATCAGTTATTTTATCTAATTTGAATACAATATGTATTTGCTTTTTATGTTATTTAAAGTAATAATAGTACTTTATCTTCTATTATTACTTAAGTAAATTCTGTACTTTTATACCTAATATTATAACAAAAATAATTTGTCCTTTACTTGTAAACTATTTATGTCCTTTACTTGGCATCACTTCTTACACTTTCGGGAATTGTGGAGGTACCCTCGTGCAAATAAATCTTTTATTATCTGTCATTATCTATGGTTGGCCCTCTCTTTTTATTTAAATAAGCCTTTCGATTAGTTGAAGAGAGAGGGCCTATATCAATACCCTTTTTTAAAATTTCACAGAGTTATTTTACAGTTTTTTTACCATTGATTCTACAAGCAATATTTATATATAAACACACTTTTATTAAAAATTAATATTTCGCACAATATTAAATGTATGGCCGTTGCTCACACACACTCAGGCACAATAAAGTATATTTAATAATGGTGTTATTAAATACATAATTGTTTATGCACTATTAATGATGTCCCACAAATAATGATAAATTAATATTTCTAATTAGAATTAACTTTAGGTGATTGTTCTTTTCCACTATCTTAAACATTTTATGTAAAACAAAGTTATTAACTTAATCTTTTAATTTATGTGAATCTAAAATGTTTATATACACATTGTGTTGGGTAAATGGAGTAACATTCCAAAACATACTAATATATTACGACCTTAAAACACAATTTTGTGTGCAGAATAATAATTTTAATTTAATAAATCTTTATTTAATTTTAAAAACGAAGGGTCACAAGTTTGTAACTTATGACTGCGAGGGACGCCTCCTGGTTCAGTAGGTAAAAGTCTAGCTAAAACCTCAAAGTTTTAAGAAAACTCATGAAGTCCTCATCCCTCAGGATTCTGCCTAGTAAGCTAATTTTTTCCAGGCATGTATTCGACGGCCGAGTGGCGCAGTGGGTACTGACCCTGCTTCTGCGTTCTAGGCCGTAGGTTCGATTCCCACATCTGGAAAAATGTTTGTGTGATATGAGCATGGATATTTTCCAGTGTATGGTTGTTTATCTATATATTATAAGTATTTATGTATAATATATATAAAAATATCCATTCGTTACAATATTAGTAATTACAATAACACAAGCTACCTACGCTTATTAATTTGGGACTATATAGCGATGTGTGTAATTGTCCTAGGTATAATATTTATTTATTTATATTTATTCTCTCTCTCCCCAACTCCTGGTTGACGGCTTGATAGGATATTTACCGAACACGTTGTACGAGTATATGGCATAAGTTAAGAAACAATCAATTAGACTTTAAAATTATGTTTAACATTGTTAAACAATATCGAAAACTGGAATTTAAAAACTGAATAATGATTGCATCCGTTATTTTTAAATCATTCAATGTATTTTTTTAATTTTAAACATTAATCTTGCTATTATTAATGATGACTGCTGCAGTTAAGAAATTGTTATTTAAAGTGATCCCGAAGAAAACATAATTCAAATCTACTGGATGATTGTAAAATTGAAAATTATATAAAAATAGAATTTATTTATTAAGTTTGACATATTAATACTATGGACTTCGGGTCAGCGATAAAAAGTGTCCGAACCAAAAGTAAGCCAAAACGCGAAATGATTTCCAATCGCAATTCAGTCTCATATTAGCTGACTGACAGAATACACGTCAATAATGCCGTAATTTATTATAAAAAACTTGTAAGAACTACCCGAGTAAGGTGAGAAAAGAAGACGGTGTACCATATTTTCAGTAAGTAAATATTTACTGATGATTTTAAAGTATTATTTTGCTTAGAAACAGGCTATTTTATTAAAATTTTAATAAACTATAGAAACGAATTGCATAACCAACCAAAATGAACAAAAGTATCTATCTGTCCTTTTCCCATACGCTACCCGCGTATAGGATAGAAGGAGTGCAATATGTTTATCTAATTAACCACATTTAGTTCGGATCTGCCGTGAGCAATAGAATGTTTTTGAACAACGACTGCATAGAGTTATTTTGTTGTTTAACATTTGAATTATTTAATTACTTAATTTTTGAATGAAAATAATTTGATTATTTTCAATTCAAAAATTTTTATTTTTTATGTCAACTTTTATTTTTTATGTCATGAATATTAATCAAATAACTTTTACCATAATGGTATATTAATTTGATAACTATAACAATTATCTACATGAAATTAGGAACAGTTATTTAAAAAAGTGATCTAACGTCATTGAAGTA
The DNA here is from genome assembly GCA_034621355.1 of Mycalesis mineus. Taxonomy (NCBI): domain Eukaryota; kingdom Metazoa; phylum Arthropoda; class Insecta; order Lepidoptera; family Nymphalidae; genus Mycalesis; species Mycalesis mineus. The sequence continues at coordinate 14,131,191 of CM067885.1, forward strand.
AAAAATATATTTTCATTTTAATTAAAAAGAGGAAAATATCGAGAACTTAAAATTTCAAAGTAAAGAACTATGTCGAGTGGCATATCATTTTGTACATTAGTGGATTTGGTTTGTAATTAATTATTATTATAACTAATTATTATTTTACAACAAGATAATTACAACAATTATTATTTGGTACAAGATTTATCCCAGCATATAGAGGAGGGATATGTAAATATAAATTAGAATTTGCTGTAAATATAACATATAAATATAAGATGCCAAAAAAATTTGAAAGCTACCGACTCCACACCATTTATGTTGTCCTATTTTCACGAGAAGCTGTCATGTCAAAAAAAGGCTGCCATGGTAACCGTCAATCGAAGCTGATTACTTATTGCATGCAATTAGACCGTTGCAAATTAGACTGTATAACAATACGATAAGACATACATTACAATGTTATTTTGTGTATAAAAACATAAATACATCCTAGTGTGTATGAAATATCTTGGGACACTTTTGACGTAAATTTTGCATTAGACCCGAAGTCCATAGTATTAATATGTCAATGCACATAAGTTAAAAAGTTTTCAAATATTTCATATGAAAATTCATCTTGTCAGTTGTAATGTGCAATTATGTTAAATTATTCTCAGGTCTAATATAATATGATAAATCTAATGACAGGAAAATTAATAAAGAACAATAAAGTCCATACCTAAATCGAAATATTCAACCTTGATTCAATTACTATTAGTTGTGAACTTTTTTGTTGTTGCAATAAAAATCTAGTGTACATTAAGCGTTTTTATTGAGAGACTGTTGAAGCGCCCCTCTTAACAGTAACGTTTGTTTATTTATTTTCGCAAGTTTAAAAACAAAGCAACATATGCTTTTTTACTTAAAATGATCCCCCAGCCTTAATAGACCTAGTGCATTTAATTTTTGAAACCAAAAAGCGATTTTCTTGTACTTTTTGTTATTTTTACGCCCGAATACTCAAACTTAAATCAAATTCAAATTGCCTTACATTGATAGTGTGCATTTGTGTATTCGAACGTTAAACCCTACGCCCCTAATATAAAAAAATCGTAAGCGTGGTCTCATCCGCCCACGGAACAAAACAACTAAATATAATCAAAAACTTACGTAACAATAAACACGGTTATAAGTTGGTTGGCAAGAGAGTGAACCGGGCTGACTTTGCGGGCAACCACGGTTGGTCGAGGTCGTCCGAATGTATACAAATAATGTTTAATACAAACAATGTATAATGTTTACAAACAAGTAAAAATTTGAATATAATTACAGATGGCTGGTGCAAGCGGCACGTGGCGTGTGCGTAAAACAACGGCGCCTCCGCCGCCGCCTCCCCCCGACGAGGAGGACGAAGGCTCCGCCCCAAGGGCTGCACTCCTGAGCGACGCGATAGAGGCTGCGCTACTAGCTAGCAGCCCCACGGCTAAAGGCTCCGGCAAAAAGAATAAGAAGTCCAAACAGAAAGTGCTTTTTGCTACGGGGATGCACCGCGCGACGTAGACTATACTGTTATTTCACTGTTTTACACCCACGTCCTTACATTTTATAAAACAAAGCCCCCCCCGCCGCATCTGTCTGTTTGTCTGTTCGTGATAAACTCAAAGAGTATTGGGTAGACTGTCATGCTGTTTTCACCAATAGATAGTAGTTTCTGGGGTTTGTTAAAGTTTTATTTAAATTGGAAAGTATAACGATTTTGTTGGAAAAGTCGAAGAAATTTAAGCCGCCTGGGAGCTTTCACCGAAAGCGCTGCTTAATCTGTTTGAGATATAACGAAACAATGTATTGTTTTTTCTTTATTAGGACGACAAAAAAGTCCGCGATGGTATTTATTTATCTTTTGAGGACGTCTTGCTATACCCATTTTTCATAAAAAACATATATATGAATTTACATTTTTTAATTTTCATGTTTTCGGAAGGTTGCAACAAACTATTCACCACCGGGCATCTGCTAGTTATATTATAAAAAAAAAATACTATGGGTGCAGTTCTTGTTTGTAACATTTTTTTTACATTTGTTTCTGACAACAAAAAAATACAGTTTTCTGTCGATGTTAGTTATTTTGTCTCGTTATCCAGTCAGTAGCTATTTATATACATTCAAAAGTGTTACTTTTTTTGGTTTATAATTTTTAAATAAATTAACTCGTCATTCAATATACTCTTTTTTCTCCACTTGTTGAAAGCCGACTGTTTTGCATTATTCTTATGTCATTTATTTTTTAAGCTGTTGTTTTTGTATGAGCCGATAATACAGTATCAAATACATGTTAATGATTCCACAAAAACGTTCTAACATAGACTTCAATGAGTGGAAAATCTTGAAACAATCTAGGCAATCCGGAATTAAGGGTTAGTGGGTAGATGATTTGAATAATTTAAAATGCTTTATCTGTATCTGAATATAATCTGTAATAGTGATCATGTTTATTTATTTAAAATGAAAAATTTATTTATAGTGTCAAAATTTGGTTGGATGTATACTCAATTATATTTAATTCCTAACTTACCCAGATCAATTTTTAGAAGTGTCTTTCATACCATTTGACAATGGCGGAGTAAAAATTTAAAAGAAATGTTTTATCCATCGTATGTATAAATAGTGTTGCCGCGTTTTAAAGTAAAATATTTTTTATTTGTTCAGAGATAATATTATAATTATATACTATAATATATTTTATTAAACAATGTGAACAATGTGTCATCTAATTATTTTAATATCATTTCATTGCTATATAGCAATGTGAGAATAACATTTTTTTACATTTGTTTCTGACAACCAAAAAAATGTAATAACATAATGTTTGCAGTGTTGTTAATCTACATGGTTCTTGTGGTTCTTAGTTATTAATCTACTTTTTTTTTGCTTTACATAGTTCCAAATGTCTATAAAAATGAAAATAAATGTATCGAAATATTAAAAATATTTTGCTTGTTGAAAGGAGGTTGGTTATTAATAGTAGTTTTGTTTGCGCCCAAAATTATTATTTATTGGGTTAATAATAAACTTCTATGTGAATGTATGTGGATTTTTATTTACACTTCCTTAAGGGCTAACGCTAAAACTCGCGCGGGCGACCGCCGCGGGCCACAAATCCGCGCGCGGGCACCCATCGCGTGCGATCGTCTCGGCGCTGCTAGTATAATTTTGATGTCGAGCGTGTACAGTTGTGTGGAGTAGATTACCATGTATTATTTACTAATTTATTATTTGGCAAAAAGACTTCGAAAACGAAAACAACGTCGACCTTCACTAATTTTTCAAAATGTGAGTTTCTTACGTAAACGCGTTGGATTGTTATTGTAAAAAGAAAAAAACAAATTTGCATCGCCCTTTTATTTACGACTAGTAATCAATATTGCTGAGAGTTTAATTATAAATGTTCTTTAGTAATCTTAAGCATGTACAATCTGGATTAAATAGACCAAAATAGTATAAATTTTTTTTGTTTCAATCAGAAAAAAAATTGCGTGATATTTGCCGAGACCCCCCCTCTCTCCAACGTAAGATTAGATGAGATTTGACTCGACCCCCTCCCCCCTTAAACACCTCACGTAATTTATGGCCCCCCTAGTTATTCAGCAAAATTCGATAATTCATTTGCCATATCCCATAATACTGGCCTAAATTGTACCTCAATTTGTACCTAAACTCCGGCGCGTCCGCGTGTGACTGTAGCATCTAGCGGCGCTCGACTGATTTAACAACCCCCGGGGGCCCGGCGTGTACCCGCCGCCCGCTGCGCGGGTGAGAACCCGTCACCCGCGCCCGCGCTCCGTCGCGCTGCCCATACTATTTTTCATTATACACCCGCGAGCGTGCACCCGCGCGAGTTTTAGCGTTAGCCCTAAAACCCCTACTTTCCACGTGAGTTAATGCGGAAATTCACGCCACGTGTTGTCGGAGTATACCCGACTAGTTTTGAACCCATACGGGGACCTTGGTCATAAGCTCGCTCGTTCATGCAATGCGGCGTGAAGCAAACTGCGAGTCGTGCTCCAAGTTTGTGATTTTACGTGTAGAAGTGGTTTCCACGCTGAAGGGAGCACCCGTCCTTGGTCACGATTAAAATCAGGGGACGACTAGCTTCTAGTAGTGAGTCGTTAAAAAGATTACAGTATTCCTCATAATGCGTAGCGTATACAATTTTTTTTAATCCTTTTAAACATATTCCTCCGTTTTATTAAGTCTATGCTATGCTCCGATTAATAGATAAATGTTGCCATATTGTTTTTTAACCGACGAAAAAAAACGGAGGAGGTTCTCAATTCGACACGTATTTTTTTTTATTTATTTATGTATGACCACGCATAACTTACATTATACTATACAGTGTTGTCCGATTTTGATAATTCTTTTTTTATTAGAAAGGGCACACTTCCAAGGTGGTCCCATTGTCATCATGTTAGGATCTGATGATGATATCCTGGGAAAATTGAAGGAACTCATCAAATTGTACAGGCATACTTGAAGCGATTTCGGTTTTTGTGTAAGCATCGGTAGCTTTTTGTCTACAATTGTCGTATAATATACTATGACAGTATAGTACGAGTACGTTATGTGGCGATAAATCGCTAAAAAGTAAGGAATAAAAATTTTTAACAAAAAATAGAACCGACTCGAAACGCACTAAAAAGTAAAAAATAACACAGATTATAAATATAAAACCTATTTTTAACCGAAACTAATTCACACGTATATTTGTTTTTTTTTTTTTTTTATGTATGACCACGCATAACTTTTTACAGTGTTGTCCGATTTTGATAATTCTTTTTTTATTAGAAAGGGCATACATCCAAGGTGGTCCCATTATCCTCATGTTAGGATCTGCTGATGATTCCTGGGGAAATTGAAGGAAATCTTCAAATTTTGGAGGCACGCTTACAGCGATTTCGGTTTTTGACTCGGTATCGGTAGCTTTTTGGCTACTAGTGCCATATAATATACTATGACAGTATAGTACGAGTACGCTACGTGGCGATAAATCACTAAAAAGTACGAAATAAAATTTTTTAACAAAAAATAGAACCGACTCAAAACGCACTAAAAAGTAAAAAATAACTGTGTCATTTAGTTGCTTTAATTTACTTAAGCATATCTAGAAGTCGGTGCCAGCCAAGGTTTCTACTTTATGGAATTATCTACATTACCTAGAACACATAAACTTGTTGGCACCGACTTCATAGATAGGTATGCTTAAGTGAATTAAAGCAACTAAATGACACAGTTATTTTTTGCTTTTTAGTGCGTTTTGAGTCGGTTCTATTTTTTATGTTTAAATATTAGATAAGGGTGATAATCTGTTATAGGAAAAATAGGTTTTAGATTTATAATCTATAATCTGTCAAATATAAAATGTCAAACTTTACAAAATACGAATTATTTTAGTTTCTAAATAAATTGAATAGGTACAATATTTTTAATTTTATTAGTAAAAACGAAGTTCTGGTGAAATTCTGATATTCTGGTTAAATTATCGAAGTCGTTGTCGTGATGACTTCATCTCGTAAAGAATATAAGTTTGAGCCATTTAAAGTTACTGTGGTTAAATACCGGGGAAACGCAAGCCCTCGACCCAGGAGCGGACATAGGATAGCATGTGACGATGTTAGAATCTACTGCTTTGGAGGTTATAACCCTTATTTACCAATCAATACCATACAAAGAAGTAACCCTACATGGACACCAACCATGCCACTTTTCAAAGAGCTTTGGAGTTTTTGTATAGCATCAAGAAAATGGACTCAGCATGATGTTGATGAGAGTATGCCTGAAGAGCTGGCATCAAATGCTATGTGTATGAATGGAAGGTATTTAATGGTATGTATGATATATAAATTGTTTTCTTTGATTGTTGTTATAAAAACTATATAGATATACAAGCTGAACAATATTAAAAGGACCTTAAATGTAATAAGCAAATGTATTAAATTTAGTCAGGCTTGGTACCATTAAAGCCTGTTGAGTCATACGAAGTTATTCTTTTATTGTGCACAAAAATCATCCTAGAATATGCCGAACTCCTCTTGACTATGAAAGCAAAGAATTTAGACCTTAAACTGACCAAGCTTGAACGTAGATTGATGAAATTAGTGTGATAATATTTGACAAATATTTAATGTTTTTCTCTGTTACATTTGCTCCAAATTTTGATGATCACCTAACTGTAAATTGCTACTGAGAATGTCTTGCAAGAAAGGAAAACTTAAAATTAAGTTAAACCTCATGACCCATAATGGCACAAATAGCCCACTGACTACTGGCCATCAGTTTCATAACAGTCTATATTAATCCATGAAGGCGCAGGCATGACTGAAATGTTTGTGATACCTTGTGTCTTGATTGGTTAATGTATAAAATAGAAATGTTAGATTTTTTAAAGAAAAAAATTAGTATATTTATATTTTATTGTTGGTCTATTTCCAGTAATATACAAGGATAAAACCTGAACAATAAAGTTATGCAGTATATAGTATGCATATATGTATATTGCATATACTAAGTCCTGCACAATTTAATTATCAGTAAAATATTATGTATCTAATTATTGCTAGTTAATAGGTTTAAATTCACCTTTTTTCAGATATATGGTGGAACAGGTGCTCCATTTGGCAATAAGTGTAGCAATGATGTCATCACTTGGCGCACAAATGAAGCTGATGCAAAACTCCAAGTGCTAGAAGTCACAGGCGCCAGACCTCCAGGACAGTATGGCCAGTCTATACTGTGCCATGATGGCGCCTTTTATACTGTTGGAGGCACAAATGGATATGCATATAACTGTGATATTTATAGGTTGGTATCATTGGCAATTCTGTCCTTGCACAGGATAAATTAATTAAGAATAAATAAGATACTTCTGCCAGTGCTGATTGTTATAGAATCAAATAGATGGAGAAAGTTAAATCTGTAATATTACTAGAATATTTTTGAAATGTTGACAACATGGGTGCATCCCAATAGTACCCCATAACATAGTTCTATAGAACTGTTGGGATATTTTCCTTGGTGTCAAATTATATCCCAATAGTTCTTTATAGTACTGTAGTATAGTTTTTGCTCTTGACTTTACTTATACCATATAAGTTATAAACTTTATATTATTTTGATTGATATTTCATTTTGTTTTTAACAAAAAAAATGTCCCTTGCGACAAAAGCTAAGTTGTTAAAACCAAGTAGTAGTTGTGTTTAAAAAAATATTCTCTTATTTTAAAGGTTTCTGGGGGGACACATTTTACCACCTTACTTCCAAGGTGGTAAAATGTGTCCAGAAACTTCTTTCTTTTGCGCAAACAATTCAGTTTAGAAAAAAATTATATTAAAAACCTCAATACCATTTTAAAGACGTTTTGTGCAATTTAAGCAAAGCTGTAATCGATATAGTATGTTTATAGATATTCTCAAATTTAAGTGGACATTTATTATTGCAATCAAAAGAGATTCCATATTATACTTATAAAAACTATAGACATTTTATATGTAATGTAGAAACAAGATGTTGATATCGACATTTCTTTAATTTTGTCCCATTAGTTCTATATAGAAGTAATGGGACACTAAGCACTAATATGGTGTATCAACAGTTCTATAGAACTAAAATTAGGGGGTACTACTGGGATGCACCCGACAACATTGTAACCAAAATTAATACTTCAAGATTGAAAAAAAAAATTTACAACTTGCTGCTATTGAGAGCTTGATTTGTTTGAAAATATACTTCTTCTCCTTTCTTCCTGGGTTATCCTCACCTGGCCAGTAAGTTGGCTGTTGTGCATAGATCTTATGGTGTAGGTAGCATACTTCAGCCAGCCAAGCTTGCTCTAGAAGCTTACTATGCCACCCAGGTCTCTGATTGCTTTTGAAGTGTCGCTTTGAAGCCAATGTATTCTTCACATTATTCAGAAATTTCATTGCAACTGAGAATTGAATTATACTTAAGGAGAGTTAAATATTTATAATAATATATATATAATTAGATAATTTTATTTTGATTATAAAATCAATGAATTAACTTTTTTGTTTATTTTTTGCAGGCTAGATTTACGAACGATGGTTTGGGAGCCAATATTTGTTGGTACTGGACAAGAGGACGAACCACTGGGTAGATACCGACATGAAGTAGCTAGAGTGGGGAATAAACTATACATCATTGGAGGCGGCACTGGAGAGTGGGCGTTTGAATTAATGGAAATACCTGTGTTTGATCTCGAAACTAAAACTTGGACTATAGTAACACCAAAGGCTGACAAATCAATGAAAGACCCTGTGCAACCGTTACCTAGGAAGTGTCATAGTGCAGTGCAGATAGATACTCCCAATGGTGTTCAAGTGTTTGTGGCTGGTGGTACGGATGGACAAGGTGTATTTGACGATGTCTGGAGGTTGAGCCTCTCAGATATGCGGTGGCGTTTAATGCAAAAGACAGTGCTCCCCAACCCTTTATATTTCCATTCTTCCACTGTATCTTCCACAGGTTGTATGTATATATTTGGTGGGATTGAACCGAATGATACTGAGACGAGAAGGAATAATATAATGTATAAAGTATGGCTATGTATACCAAAGCTGAGTGAGATTTGTTGGGAGGCTTTGTTAAATTACCATCCAAATATAGATCAGGTTGATAAATCTTCATTATTAGATGTTGGTATCCCGAGGCATTTTGTAGAAAGAGTACACATCCAGTGAGATTATTACTTCACAAAGTTATTCACTCAATAGCGAGCTTTGAAAGTTCTAGATTTTGTTTTAAATTGAGATTATCTTACTACAGTCTTGCGTAAGAAGGTAGTAGGTGTTATCTCGGTAATTCAAAAATTAATCAATTTTAATTTTCGCCATACTTAATCTTGCTAGTGATTTTAATTGAATCCAAAGCATTTGAGACATCTTAGACTTAGAATGTAAGGGTCCTATAAAAAGCTGCTACATCAAACTAAGGTAAAACTCATATTGGCTCAGAATTTAAGCATTGCGATGTTTTTTGCCTATAGTATTATTTCACTCTTAAGTCTTATCAAAATTGATCCACCTGCTTCAGAGGTTAGCTGAAACAAACAAGCAGACAAAAATTTTAAAAAATTATTTGAGTACTGCATATTCTTTCAAATGCATTTAGTGAAAAGCTGTTAATTTGAAATTACATACAGACACTTCAATTTTATTTTCATCACCATGATTATTAGATGACACAGATGGACATCCATGGTCCGACACAGGACTTTTATAGGGATTCCCATAAACAACGATCCTGAGTCGCCCGTGGCCAGCGGCTCCTTGCAATTAAATTTATTATATATGTACATATACATAGTAGTACATACTCACTGCTGTCAGTAAAATGGTATTGTGTAAATAAATATTGTATGTATTATGTTAATTAAATGAGTACATAATAATTATTATTTAATGGTAGCAACCAAAGCAGTATCACCTTGTGACTTTTCAATTCATACTGATATAAATAAATTAACTAATATTTAAAAATATTTAGATATGAGTATATGGAAAACAAGCTTTTATATAAATTCTTTAATAATGTTTTTCTAGGAATATAACATCCCTTGTGAGACTTTCAGATGACAGCAGAAGACAGAGATAAATACGAAGCACTGACAGGATGTATACAAAATTGGTCTTTTAATAGTAATGTGCGTAAATTACATTCTGAGTGCCGAGTGTGAGTTTGTTACCGAGCGACTGCGTAAAAACGTAACGCAAATTTGTATGGAATTTTAGTAGCGCCATCTAGTTATAGCGAGAGTAAACGCTTTTTTTGCTATATAATTTGACGTTATAAGTGAATACGTTTTTACGCAGTCGCTCGGTGAAAAACTCACACTTGCCCCACAGATAATATATAATTGTTTTTATTCAAATTAAAAAAATATGTTACGAGGTACTCTGGATAAGAAAAATGTGATTAGAACATAATAAAGATGATAACCTTTGACATAGAGTCTATGGGTTTATGTTGTTAAGTCTAGGAATTTTTATGTCAACTTTCCATCAGACCAGCTGCATAATACCATGGGTGATGGGCAACGAAGAGAAGTTTACAAAATTCTAGTCCAATGAGGACAATCGCGTATGAATTCACCGCTAGGTGCGCTAGTGTAGCTTGATGTCTCTCACTGTCACGGTCACTGTCATATTATTATTTCGAAGATTTAAGATTTATATGGATCAATGAATAGAAATGATTTATAAGAGGAGCTTAGAAAAGGAGGTGCAAAATAAGATGGTGTTAAAGAACAGCTAATAGCTAGCCAAGCCCTTATAGGAGAAGGGATATGGAGCGTAAACCCACCACGCTACTGCAATACGGCTTGGTGGGCTTATGATGATAATGTTACATTTATTAACGATCACTATTAGAATAGTGACCGTGACCGAAGGCTTATCGTGCTCTCCGAGACACGCGGGTGTAACACCACCAACTTCCCGACTACAGGCTTGGAATTTTCTGAAAATTTCATAGAAAAATGAAAAAGTCAGAAATATTCCGTGACCTGACCCAGGATTCGAACCCAGAACCTCGTGATCGCTGCAACATAGGCTGACTACTTGACTAACGAGGCAGACTGTTTATTTTTATTACTATATAAATACTATTTTTTATCTAAAGTTTGCCTAGATTTCAGCTGTTTTCTTACTTTTTACCTGTAATAATAAACTTTGACAGCTGTACTTTAGAACCTCACTGTACAGAGGCGCCACCTGGTGAGAGAAAGAACGATAGCACTCATTGAAATACAGCAACCAGCAAGTGGTAAATTTAGTTTCCAATATTTGACATACACTTACATATTAAGTGGTTAAGTTCAATGAAAACTTGTTATAAATGTGACAATGTGCTGTTTAATTTATTTGTTATCAATGAAATTGAAAAATACAATCCAACAAATTGAATCAAATATGGATGTAAGATTAAACAATATAGAAATGAGTTCGAATTGTATTCTGGATAATTTTCACAAATGAAACATTACAAAATTACTTTTAGGGTCTAAAAAGAAAAGTTTTTTTGGTATCCCTTCGGATATACCTGCCTTCTACAGAGAGCAGACAGGTTATGTGGAACTTTACCCCTATTTGACATAAATATTGGTACATACCCCTCGGTACATATTGAAAGATACCGAGACCTCACTGAACTCGCCTGTGAGGGTAGTCTATTTTGTTTAGGCATTATACAGAAAATTATGTTAATAATGACTAAGAAATTATACTGTCTTCTGTAATGTAATATTGTGTTTTCTGTTTGTGTGTGCAATAAATAGATACGTTCACTTAAACCAAACTTCGAGCCCTCTCTGAAGTTGCAACACTACGAACTGCGCAAGGTCATGGCGCTGCTTTGTACTACAAACTCAATTTGCTTACTACACAAGCATACGCCTTGTCAGAGTGAACTCGAAGATTCTTATGCCTTGTGATGGTCAATCCGCGATCTCATACACGATACGAAAAAATCGACCAAAACTCTTTGACCTCTTAATAAAAAGAGGATGCACTATAATATTGACCACTTTTTTGTTTCGGCAGTTTTAAAATACGTTATGAAAATTATAACTAAATGCCTTTGTTTAAAGTTCAATACTAAAGCTGTTTCCAATAAAAAATTCAGAGCAAATTCAATCTTACACGGATCCGTTTAAAGTTTGAATTTGCAATGCGAAAGTACCTATTAAGGAAGTCCAAAAAGCTGTTTTTTGGGGTTCATCTAGGGTATTTTTTGGTTGCTTATTGTGCATTCTCTTTTTTAGAGACCAAGCGTAAATGTTTTATTTTGTGAAAACAAAATTGTTCGTATTTACTTATATTATTTCATGACCAATGTGTTTATTGTACAATTTTTATGCATTATAATTTATTGACTGTTGTGGATATACTTTTATACAATTTTTTATTTATTAATAGAATTTCATTAAACAATAGATTGCAGTGTAACATTAAGTATTATTATTTCACAAAGATTTATGTAAAACCTTTGACGGCCTCCGTGGCGCAGTGGTAGCGAGGTGGATATATTGGCAGATGGGTTCGGTTTCCGGCTGGATCGATTGAATTTTTTTTAACCGAGTCGAGTCTAGAGTCTATAGCCGTGGCCATTTTAGTACCACCCGACCGACAACGAGGGTGCATCCCAGTAGTACCCCCTAATTTTAGTTCTATAGAACTGTTGACACACCATGTTAGAGTTAAGTGTCCCATTAATTCTATATCGAACTAATGGGACAGAAATAAAGAAATGTCGATATCAACATCTTGTTTGTACGTTACATATATATACTTGTAAATTACCTAGTTTTTATAAGAATAATATGGAATCTTTTTTGATTGCAATAATAAACGTCCAATTTTTCATACAAAAATAGAAAAAAAAAACAATATATTTTGGGGGTTCCTTCATTAAACCCATATGTGTGGGGTATTTATAGATAGGTCTTTAAAAATGATATTGAGGTTTCTAATATCATTTCTTTCTAAACTGAATAGTTTGCGTAAAATGTGTCCCCCCTTAAATAATATAAAGTTTATAACTTATATGCTATAAGTAAAGACAAGTGTAAAAACTATACTTCAGTTCTATATAGAACTATTGGGATATAATTTGACAACAGCCCGGAAAATGTCCCAACAGTTCTATAGAACTACGGTATGGGGTGCTACTGCGATGCACCCGACAAAGACGTGTCGCCAAGCGATTTTGTATTCCGGTACGATGTCGCGTAGAAACCGAAATGAATGTGGAAGTCACTCTATTTCTAACAAGTCTCAGAGATTAGATTTATCCATCTTAGATTACATCATAACGGTTTAACTTCGCAAGGAATTTGACGGCCCAGTGGTCGAGTGGCGCATGTAGTGACCCTGCTTCTGCGTCCTTGGCTGTGGGTTCGATTCCCACATCTGGAAAATGTTTGTGTGATGAACAATGAATGTTTTCCAGTGGCTGGGTGTTTATCTATATATATAAAAATATTCATCAGTTATCATAGCGACTATAACACAAGCTACTTACGAGTACGCTTACTTTGGGGCTATATAGCGATGTGTATAAAATTGTCCTATAATATTTATTATTTTTCACTCATTTATTTATTTACAATTATTTTTAAAATTTTTAACAATGCTTATAAAATTATAAAAAAAACACACTATTAAAAATTTATAAAATAATTCATTCCGCCTGCTGCGGAGCCCGGGGGTCCAAGCAACTGGTGGTCAGGGCTCCAGAGTGAGGAACCTTCTCACAATACGCGCCGTTTCAAGAATTACTGCCTTCTGTATCCGACCCTTGATCCAACAATTAAGCGAAAGCTTTTTAAGATGTTCGTCAAAGCTTTTCGCTATAAGACCGTTGACTGAAACGACTATAGGAACAATTATTGTTGAATCAATATTCCACATGACGGTAATCTCATAAGCAAGGTCCAAGTATTTTGATACTTTTTCCTTTTCAGCTTTCACCAGATTATCGTCATGTGGAATAGTAATATCAACAATCATTGCACGGCGCGTTAATCGATCAATTATCACTATATCAGGTCTATTGGCTACAATATACCTATCAGTGATAATTGTTCGATCCCAGTAGATAGAGCAACGCACTGCTATTTTCAAGAACTGACGCTGGGTCGTACCTTATAGTAAGGCACCTCAAAATCGACAAGGCCATACTGAAGAGCAAGTTGTTGGTGGATTATCTTGGCTACTTGATTATGTCTGTGCAAGTATTCGCCATTAGCAAGATGAGAACACCCGGAAACTGTATGTCCCCAGGCTGATGACACGCTGGAGTCGCGTTCGGAACGCGGAGACGAGCGGACGCGTGCGTTTCTCCAGTTAGTTCGTACTGCGTTGTTAGGAATCTTTAAAAAACGATTCACGTTATCGTTGTCTTCTAAATCTCGTCAGTCCCGGCCCTTTTCAGGGCCACCTTGTAGTTATTGCTGAAAATTATCGTAGGGTCTGTCGTTTTTGAGCGGCAAAAGTGATCGGACTTGCGCGCGTACGCTGTGTATAATTCTCAGTGTGTGCGTGCAGTGTCTTTCGCGAGGTTCTTATCTCTCAGCGGCGACTGACTGGCGCCAAGCGCGTACGATCGAGTGTCTATAACTACATATATAGATACAAAGTCAAGCGCGCGCGGCGATTTGTCTCGCTTTGGTTGTCGAAATCTGTGTTTTTACAACGGTTCTTCTCAGAGCCACATTGAAATATTAATTGTAGATAATCATAGATTTTCTTGTCCGTTTTTATTGGTCGATTGCTGTCAATTACCCGGGGCATTTGGGCCCCGGGCGTGTCGTTGTTTTAGTTAGTAGGTAGTCTATTGTGTTTGTATTTATATCAAAACGAATAACAATTTTCTTGATTTCAATAGTCTTTAGTTTGTATTAGGGATAAATTAGTAGGGACAAAAAAAAAAAGGAAAAAATAAATAAATAAAATAATATACACGTATACTCTTGTACATATATGTTTTCTTATCTTATTTATTTTCTTAGAGGTTCTTTTAGTTGCTTGTACTCTAGGAGACGACCTACCAGGCTTGACCGGTAGGTCGACCCTTAGCGATGAACGACGATTTGTCGTCGGAGAAGGTTGTGGGGATAGCCCGCAGGACGCGTCGCCAATTAGCGGCCGCCCCAAGGGAGAGCCCCAGAAATAGAAGCCCGGTTTTCCAAATTCCACGTAATGGTGTTTATGACTCCGCTTCGGCTCCCTTAAGCTCTAGAGAAACGTCGGTATCCAGAGCTTCGTCGCTTTCACGAGACTCAACTCCTATGGGACGAGGAACAGGTATTGGAAAGGCCAGAGCTGAGCTCAAACAAGCCGAGGAAGAGGCGCACGAGGAAGCGTTTAACCAGCGCCTTCGAGACAGGGTTTTCAGAAAGGCGGCAGTCGTGACCGATCCTGATCCCGACGAGTACCTTAACCCAGAGATGGCTATTGATGACGACCCGAGCAACTTAAATGCAGAGGAATTAAGAGCTGCTGCGGGACAAAGGGTAGCCGCTATAATCCATGTCGCTACTAAATCGGGAAATCTGAAAGGGGACTTTGTTAAATGCCTAAAAGACTCAGCTTCTGCGTTACAAGGTCTAGTGGACACGCTAGTCAGCAGGTCGGAGTCTGAGGAAACTCGTCAACTAAGGCTCGCTAATGCCCGCCTCCGCAAAGAGGTGGGAAATCTCAAGTCGGAATTGAGAGCCCATCGACGAGAATTCTCGGAAATGAAGACTAGTATGGCGAATAGAAATGGCCCAGCGGCGCCTATTGTTAGCGGTGATGTGTTGGAGGAGTTAAAGGCATCCATCGTGGCCTCTCTGGCTGTCATGATTGATGCAAGGTTTGCGGGAATCGAAGAAAGACTTTTGCCCGAAAAAGTATTACGCCCGCCTTTGGCATCGGATAGTAAGAAACCAAGAACTCAAAAAGCAACCGAATGTCCGAATGGTGAAGGGTCTGCATCCTCCCCCGGAACGCCGGAGACAGTGGCGGGCCCCAGTGACTCCCCCGGTAACGTAATAGCACCGGAATGGTCCACAGTAGTTAAAAAAGGAAAGAAGGGGAAAAACACGCCTTCCACAACGAAAGCTACCTCAGCAGCTGCTCCCGCCGCAACTAACAGGCCGAAAGCTCGACCGACGCTTATTTCTCCAAAGACTGCTGCAGTTATCATAACTTTGGAGCCAGAGGCGGCTAATCACGGTGTGACTTATGCTCAAATTCTCGAACGAGCCGAACAAAAGATTAACCTTCAGGAGCTAGGTATTGGCGAAGGTATTAAGATTCGCCGTGCAGTTACCGGGGCCAGATTGTTGGAGTTACCCAAGGAGCAGACACCAGAACAGGCTGAACTATTAGCACATAGACTCCGCGCTGCTCTAGAAGGCATGGCTAGCGTCATCCGACCTGTAAAGTCGGCTTCTATTAGGGTCACGGACCTTGACGACTCGGTTACACCGGAGAAAGTGGTTGCTGCCGTCGCTCGAATTGGTAATTGCCCTGCTCAGTCTGTTAAAGTGAGTGAAATCCAATCTGGCCCCAGAGGTATGGGTGCGACCACAGTGCACTGCCCAATTGAAACGGCTAAAATTTTAATAAACACTGGAAAGCTGTTAGTGGGATGGAGCTCTGCTAGAGTTCAAGCGCTTGAGCAACGCCCTCTTCGTTGCTTCAAGTGTTTCAGTCTTGGGCATACAAGGCCACTTTGTCCTTCGTCGGTAGACCGAAGTAACTTATGTTTTAGGTGCGGTCAGGTTGGCCACAAGTCCTCGAAATGCTTGAACCTTAT
Organism: Mycalesis mineus; assembly: GCA_034621355.1. Lineage (NCBI taxonomy): Eukaryota > Metazoa > Arthropoda > Insecta > Lepidoptera > Nymphalidae > Mycalesis > Mycalesis mineus. Next base: position 14,147,529 of record CM067885.1, read on the forward strand.
GCAATGCGCAATTTGTAAAGATGCGAGCCTGCCGTCGGACCACATTATGGGGGGAAAATATTGCAATCCTCCTCCCACAAACGGCCCCAAATCACGGTCAGAAAGAGTTAAAGACGGGCAGTTTCAGATGGAAGAGGAAGCTAATATGTCAGCATGATTTCCACACGACATATTAACTTCCTACAATCGAATATTAACCATTGCGCAGGGGCCCAAGATCTCTTGATGCAGTCAATAGCTGACTGGACGATAGATTTAGCGATTGTCTGTGAACCATACTTCGTCCCGCCGCTGCCTCACTGGGCGGGAGATACAAATAATTTGGTCGCAATTTTAACTAGAGATCCCACAGGCCCCACTCTTGAATCTTTAGAGAAGGGCCCTGGTTACGTAGTGGCAAAATGGCGGGAATTCGTCATCGTTGGGTTATACTTCTCTCCCAATAGGAGTTTGGCCGAGTTTGAGCTATTTCTGGATTCCGTCAGAATGGCTATACTCCGGCATCCTGGTAATGTTCTCGTTCTTGGCGACTTTAATGCCAAGGCCCGGGCATGGGGCAGTCCTCGAACAGAAGCTAAGGGTAGAGCTGTGCAAGAGTGGGCCCTCGTTCTAAACCTCTCTCTATTGAACAGAGGTACTGCTTATACATGCGTGCGGGGACAAGGTGGTTCTGTTGTAGATTTGTCATTTGCCTCGACGTCTGTTGCAAATAAAGTTATCAACTGGAGGGTGGAAGAGGAAGTGGAAACACTCTCGGACCATAACTACATTCGTTTCGAGATCTCAATCTCTCCAGTCGCAACAGTTTCTCCTCGTAGAGCGGCTCGGTTCCCACGCTGGAATGTTAGTTGTTTTGATCGGGAATTGGCAGAAGAGGCTGCAATCCTTCAACGGTGGACGCGTGCTGATAATGTTGGTGATGCGGGAGTGGAAGAGCTCGCAGATGCAATGCGTAATATTTTGACTACAGTTTGTGATGCCTCTATGCCAAGGGCCCGCGGAAGGTGTAGACGCAGAACAGTTTATTGGTGGACCAACGAAATATCAGATCTCCGCGTTGCTTGCATCAGAGCCCGACGGGCTTACGTCCGCTGTCGTAGGAGAAATGGCGTTGACCTTGAACTCGAAATACGGCTCCGCGAGGAATATACCCAAGCAAGAAAAACACTTCGTGCTGCCATAAGCAAAGCTAAAGAGCTTGGGCGGGAAGAAATGTTAGAAAGCCTGAACAGAGACCCCTGGGGCCGTCCTTACCGAGTTGCACGGAACAAACTCCGCTCTCAAGGTGCTCCTGTCACGGAAACGCTACAGCCGGATGTACTCCTGCAGCTAGTAGATGAGCTATTTCCAGACTCGCGAGGCCACGCTCCGCCAACAATGTCGTCAGCTAGAGCTGAAGAGATCGCGAGCAGTATCTCTACTATTTCGGAGGAGGAAATGGATGAGGCTCTGGGGCGACTACGCAAGAAGAAGACAGCTCCAGGTCCAGATGGGATACCGGGGAAAGTAATCAACATAGTAAAGGAATACCTAGGAGTTCGGCTACGGACATTGTTCGAAAAGTGCCTCTTCGCTGGTCATTTCCCGAAAACATGGAAGGAGGGTAAATTGTGTCTAATAAGAAAGGATGGTCATCCTCTGGACTCTTCGTCAGCATACAGACCAATTGTGCTCCTCAATGAGACAGGAAAACTGTTTGAAAAGATTGTTGTCACCCGTCTCATTAAGCACATAGACTCAGTGGGACCGGGGCTTTCGGAGGCACAATACGGATTCAGGACAGGCCGCTCGACAATAGACGCTTTAGAGGCATTGAGACGTCTATCTACCGAGGAAGTAGAGAAAGGGAGGGTTATAATTGCTGTGTCACTTGACATACGTAACGCCTTCAACAGTCTACCCTTTGAAACTCTCTTGGAGGCGCTCAATTATCATCAAGTGCCTGCCTACTTGAGAAAACTGCTGGAGTCGTATCTACGGGACAGAGTAATTGCTTGGGAGGGAATCAATGGTGGAATTATTCGTCGCAGTGTATACAGCGGTGTCCCTCAGGGATCGGTACTAGGTCCTGTTCTGTGGAATATTGGCTATGACTGGCTCCTGCGTTGTCCGTTGCTTCCAGGAATGAGGGTGTTTTGCTATGCAGACGACACCCTCGTTACTGCTAGCGGAACTACTTTTGAGGAAGCTTCGCGTTTGGCAAGCATTGGCTCTGGGTTGATCATAAATAGGATTCAAGCTCTTGGTCTCAATATCTCCACACCAAAGACCGAGGCCATATTATTCCACGGACCTCGTCGAGGTCCACCGCGAGGTGCAACTATATCAGTTCAGGGCGCACAGGTGGAGGTCAAGCGACATATGAAGTACCTAGGTTTAATTCTAGACGGCCGGTGGAATTTCAATGAACACTTTGAGCAACTGGGAGTCAAATTAGTTAGAACTGCAGCAGCCCTTGGCAGATTACTGCCCAACGTTGGTGGTCCAACCTCTGCTTGTAGACGCCTGTATAGCGGAATAGTCAGGAGCATGGCACTATACGGTGCCCCTATTTGGATTCACGCTCTATCTCCCCGTATAAAGGCACTGCTGAGAAGGCCACAGCGAGTCATAGCAATACGCGCTATCCGAGGGTACCGTACGGTTTCTTGGACGGCCGCAACCTTATTGGCTGGAGATACACCGTGGGAACTGCAAGCAGAGGTTCTGGCAGAAGTCTACCAACATAGAGCAGAAATGAGGGAGAGAGGCTTGCTACCGGACCCGGTGAGCATCTGCAGATTAAAATGCCATGCAGAAACAGCTCTGATCCAAAGATGGCAAGAGGATCTTGAGTCCTCAACTGTGGGTATTAGAACAGTACATGCGATCCGGCCGCACTTGAAACGATGGCTTAAAAGGCGTCACGGGGCGCTCACATACCGGCTTGTTCAGATATTAACAGACCATGGTTGCTTCGGAAAGTACCTGCACAAGATAGCGAGGAGAGAACCTACTTCGGAGTGTTGGGAATGTGACGCGTGCGAGGATTCGGCGCACCACACACTGGCAGAGTGTTTGGCTTGGGCTCCGCAGCGACATTCACTACTTGCTGACTTTGATGGCGACATCTCACTGACTCACATAGTGGATGAAATGATCAGCAGTGAGACAAAGTGGTGCGCAATGACGCTATTCTGCGAAGAAGTGATGGGGCTTAAAGAGGCAACAGAGAGAGTCCGAGAGTTGGCAGCAGATGCACCGCCGATGCGTCAAAGAAGGACGGGTAGCAGGCGGCGCAGGTTTGCACATCTACTTGCGTAGAAGCAATGTGTCAGCTTAAGGTAAAATTAATTTCGCTCATGAGCGAAATGTCGGATGCGTCGAAGCGACAACGTAGAATGCCCCACAGCGATCTGTTGTCGTTTTATTAAGGCGCGGAAGGCTACCGCTGGGTTTTAGTGGGTATTCCAGATCGGTGAGTCCCACATACCCTCTATCCTTCGAGGGGATGCGTAAATGCATTTCCCAGCGAAAAAAAAAAAAAAAAAAAAAAAAGGCTGATGACACGCTCGACATATGTCTAGAGTGCCATCTTTCATAATATGTTTCCGGTAGTTTCTCGTCTTGATAACCTCGTCCATTATTGCACAGACAAAACCCTCGGTTTCCCCAAAGAGGTTACCGAATTGCAACCAAGATACAGATGTTATTTATTATTATAGTATCCAACGATGCGTTTATTTGAGTATATCAGTCAAATTCCAAAGATTTCGCATATACTCTTAAGTAGGTGGGGTATATACCTGCTCGTAAGTATGGATGTATCTCTGTACCAGATGCGTAAGTAGCAATTTATGCGCCCTGTGCCAGCGTGGGTAACTGCGCCCCACAGACTTGCAATTGACTCTAAATAAAGTACTCTTTGTATATGGTCTGGTCATTTTTGCGCCCAGGGACTCCGCTCTCGGCACGGCACGGCACTGCTCTATACACTATGCTCTAATCACAATGTATTATTTTTCTTACCTCAAAGTTATAACAAGCCTCTCTTCCGTATGTAGTTTCCGACAATCGCAAATATTTTTTAAAATTCAGATTCGTTATTTTTAATACTATCAGAGTACAGTGCAAAATATTCACGTTTTTGTAATCGATTGGATCAAATAGGATTTTACCAAAAGTGATGATGTTAATTTCATATTTTTTTTACGTTATTTTCGTCGAGTAGTGCAGGAACGCTGACGCTCGTAAAGCGCTGGTGGAACAGGGAATATCGTGACTTATACAATACTAACAAACATTGACATTTATAAACAAAAATATTACTAATGGCCCTGATAAACTTTGCTAGTACGACGACCAAGACTTATTTATTTTTCATTTAATAGTAAAATCGAGAGTGAATTATCAGAAGCCGACAACCTCTATTAGAGTAGTACGGTGTATCTTAGTTTAAATACTAATCTTTTATAGTAGAGCCGTTGAACTTAGAATAATGACCACCTATATTATGCGATTACATTGTTTTAGGGACCCGTTGTTCTCTTGAACTATACGCGTTAATCAATTAGGCAACCCACGCGACCAGTTTCGTATCTGAATCCGCATCAATTTTTGGTGTAAACGATACACATCCGCGATATGATGTCTTCATTCGTTTTCAAGGGTAATGTAGCTCGCAACAAGTGTGCGTCGGTGTAGGGCGCGTGTCCCAGCCGACGGCGACGTTTCGCGCCATTTGCCCGCAGTGGTGGGAAAAACTCCGCGCGGGCGGGACACGGGTCGCTCTAGACCACGGCCAATCCGCGATCTCATACACGATACGAAAAAATCGACCAAAGTACGTAGAAAAACACGCGAGTTTAAAACTTTAAAGTAGCCTTTCCAATCATGCATCAGATTTCAGCGAAATTGATAACCTTATCAGTGATTATACCCAATACAGCACTTGATGATGTTTAAATGAAATAATGGTGTGCAACAGCAGTTGCGTTCTAAAACATGTACGATAGTTAGTTACGAAATCGAAATTGATTGACATTCGGTATGAGTGAGGAAAACGTTACGGAGACGGGAACGACAGATGCTGTGGGCGCTGCGCCCCACCGTTCACCCACGCCCGAGTTGCATGCAACTTATACTTCCTTAGAACTGCTTGTTGCGCTAATCGCGGTCATTGGCAATGCCATGGTGATACACGTGTTTCGCCGCGACAGAAGGTTGCGGCGGCGAACGAACTACTACATAGTGTCGTTAGCTATCGCGGATTTATTAGTCGGTATGCTCGGTATACCCTTCGCAATATTGGCTTCAGTGGGACTGCCGAGGAACCTCTACGCTTGTCTTTTCACCACGTCGCTTCTGGTGATGCTGTGCACGATAAGCATCTTCTGTTTGGTGGCGGTGTCCGTAGACCGCTACTGGGCCATTCTCCATCCAATGTGCTACTCGAGAAACGTGCGCACAAAGACAGCGATCCGTAAGTATTTATTTATGAAGTTTAATGGCGCCATTGCGAATGTATTTATCTTTTAATATGTATTAGCCAAGGTTGTAGAAGATGTTACTGATGAAACTCACTCCGTGTTTGGAATAATTGATCGGTTCCGTGACCTTATAGGAGTGTTATATCTGTGTGGCTTAGGACCTACAAAAAGTACTCGATAGAGTCTTAACCATCAGCCTTTAAACCGAAGTTTAAACTTAAATTAATTTCTTGCTACATTAATAAACTTGGTACCTGCTTACTTTCTTACTTAGAACTCCTTACTATTCAATGAATACTTCCTAACGTAGATATAGTTTAGTTATTTCAATACAGTTGAAGGTCGCGCTTTCAAAGTGCTGGTTAAAGCCTTCAATGGAATATGGATTTTACATTTCCTCGCAATTTGTATCGGTCTAAAGATGCAGATGTTTATGTACCTATCCTTTACTTTTTCAATTGCCGTCTGGATTCGCAAATTTTGATGAAAATTGGTCTCAATATTTTAATTCTACGGCTCTATGGCCTAATTCGTTTTTATGGAATGTCTGTAATTCGTCCCATAATGAGAAAATAATGAGAGTTGAGAGATTAAAAATTAACTAGATTGAATCGCTGTCATTATCATCAATGTCTGTTAGCGTTATGTAAAGAATCCAACATTATCATTCTAAGCTCGCCACCGCGTATCGAAGCTGCGTGATGGTTCTAAGCCCCATATTCCGGATCCCCTTTTGTATAAGAAGGGAGGTCTGACCCTGTAGTGGGCTATTAATAGGCTGATAATGATAATGACCTACAATTACTCAATTTCGCCAATGGTCTAGGTATTTATACAATTAAAATTCATGACGAATATTAGTTACCTAAGAATAGTCTGTTTCTTTTTTATCACTGCCCGATACTGCATATCAAGAGGTCACATTGTAGATACCTACAGCACTTACAGTTTATTGCGATCATTATTTGAGCACAATAGACACCAACTCTGTATACGATGAACGATCGCTATAATAACAGTCCAGCATGATTTGTGATAGGTACCTCCCATCAACATTATATCTATACAAATAAATTAAACTGAAGTGTCTTTTTGTGATCAAATCAAATTAAGCATCAGCTTTTCACTAAATGAAACATGAAAGTATACGGTGATTTTATCAAAAATAAAAAAAACAATTAGGCCTATGTGCACCAAGATTTCGGTTAACATAAGCTAAACGTAAAATTTACTGTTCACGACAACCCCTATACCAGTTAAGGACGTAAGCTCGGTTAAGATAACCGCATGGTTTACGTCCTTAACCGGCGTACAGGTTGTCGTGAACAGTAAATTTATAGTAAAGTTATGTTATGGTAATGTTATAGTAAAGTTATGTTTGTCTGGCTTCTCTTACTCTTACACATACGGCAGCAGTAGGCAGGATCTTCTTCTGTCACTCTTACCCACAGAGCTAGCCGTATTTAAATTATTACCTACTTTAATCAGGTGGACTGAGACGCACACGTTTTTTTTTATTGGCTGTTCGTTTTTTTCGGCTAATCTCTGAAACTGCCTATCGAGATCTAAAAATAAAAATAGAACCGACTCAAAACGCACTAAAAAGTAAAAAATAACTGTGTGATTTAGTTGCCTTAATTTACTTAAGCATATCTATGAAGTCTTGAGTCGGTTCTATTTTTATTTAAAAAAATTTATTTCCTACTTTTTAGTGATTTATCGCCACGTAACGTACTCGTACTATATTGTCATAGTACATTATACGACACTAGTAGCCTAAAAGCTACCGATATCGAGACAAAAACCGAAATCGCTGTAAGCGTGCCTCCAAAAGTATGCCCTTTCTAATAAAAAAAGAATTATCAAAATCGGACAACTGTGTAAAAAGTTATGCGTCGAATTGAGACTCCGTTTTTTTTCGTCGGTTAAAAATACTTTTTGTATGTGACAGTCGGATTCATGAGGAGTCATTATCATCATCATTATCATCAGCCTATTAACGGCCCACTACAGGACCAGGCCCCCTCCTTGTAGGAGAGGCGATATGAAGGAGTGTCATAGGCGAATTTGATTTACTTATATTTTCACGGGAACGGGAACTACGCGGGCGAAACCGCGGGCGTCCACTAGTAATATTTAAATTGTGTATTCAAACGGCGTGTTGGTTTATTTTAATTTGAAAATATCTTTATTGGTATCGTGAAGTGTTTGTAAAGCCCACGTAAATCACACCTCGTATTACGAATCGTGTTTTTAAAATGTTTTGATTTTATTTCATGACATGCTATTTTTTTTAGGCCCGCTTGAGGTTTTTTTAATGAAACAGATTGGTAAAGTTTATTATTTGAATGAAATTCAACAAAATGTATTTAGGAGTGAGAAGCACGTGCTCTCAGATAGAAGTCGAATGTCTTTAGGTATATCCTTACTAATATTATAAAAGCCGAAAGTTTCATTGAATGGATGGATGTTTATTACTCTTTTATGCAAAAACTACTGAATGGAATTTGATGAAACTTCGCAATAATATAGCTTACATATCAGAATAACACATAGCCTACATTTTATCCCGAAATTCCTACGGAAATGAGAAATGCGGGTGTAACCGCGGGCGTTCTTTAGTTGAATATATTTAAACACCCAGTACATGTTAAGAAAAGATGAATAATTTTTTTTAACAAAAATAGAACCGACTCAAAACCCGCTGAAAGTAAAAAATAGCTGTGTGATTTAGTTGCTTTAATTTACTTAAGCATATCTATGAATTCGGTGCCTCTGTAAGTCAACAACAATTTTGTAAAAAGTTATGCGTGGTCATACATAAAAAAAAATATACGTGTCGAATTGAGAACCTCCTCCCATTTATTTAAAAAAAAGATTAAATTAAATAAAGAAACGTTTTTTCTCTAATTTATAAAACATCGTAAATATAGAAAAACATTTAGTATATTCGTAAGTTTAGTTTCAGTGAGATCTAAAGTTCTTAGTAATAAAAAACGTTATCCGAAAATAATTTCATTTTTCCGGAACATTACCAATTTACGAAAATTTACCTTTATTACGCGAAAATAAAGTAATTTACCAAATTACGCGAAAATATTTAATCAACAATAAAAAAAAGCCTATTAAAGAGCCGCACAGTCAAGATAAACTTAATATCGGCAAATATTTGCATCTTCATTAGCGTCACCTCAATTACGAACATCAATCAAAAGTTATCTTCAAATGTAAGAACTTTTATTTACAGCAAAATAAGCTTTTATCTAAGTTAGAAATAAAATCAGTCATCAGATGCTAATTATCTTTATTTTAACCTTAACTTAACTTCTTTTTTACAAAGAGGGATTTTATTAGGGAAGATATCTTTGTTTCTTTCATCTTTTTAAGACTCTCCTAATCTTCCCAACTCCAGGCTGATAACTTGTACTACAAATGCTTTGAAAGAGAAAGAAAAGCTCAGCCCGACTCAGTTCTCAACCCTAGAATTTCGTGATCCAAAGCTACGTGGGATAACCATTCGACCAACGAGCTAGTTACTTAGTAAATGATTATATTATGATTACATAATTTAGGATAACACGCTTTCCGATAAAATGCGATAAAACTAATGTATTTGCTAATATAGGTAGCTGAAAGTCATCTACATATTTTATAGAACTGATGATTCAACAAGCAATGAGATAGACATTTAGGTATAGTTTATCTGACGGGAAGTGGTATTTATTTTACGTAGTAAAGCAGTTTGTGGGTTCTAGGTAACGTCCTTAAAGTAGAAACCTTGGCTGACATCGACTCCTAGATATGCTTAAGTACGAGTAAATTAAAGCAACTAAATGACAGTTATTTTTTACTTTTTAGTGCGTTTTAAGTCGGTTCTATTTTTGTTAAAACATTTTATTTCACTTTCAAAAAGCTACCAATACCGAGACAAAAACCGAAATCGCTGTAAGCGTGCCTCCCAAATTTTAAGAGTTCCTTCAATTTTCCCAGGATATCATCATCAGATCCTAACATGATGACAATGGGAGCACCTTGGAAGTAACCCCTTTCTAATAAAAATAGAATTATCAAAATCGGACAACTCTGTAAAAAAATATGCGTGGTCATACATAAAAAAAAAGAAAAAACCTCCTCCGTTTTTTTTTCGTCGGTTAAAAATATATTAAGACTTGAGTCAAAAATTTTATAGGAATCATCGACCTTCAAATCGAACCACAGAACTGCTTCACGATAGAAAAAGTCCCGGTAAAATGGGCCTACTATGTAGATACTTATTTTTCCTGGAGACATTCAAATACAAGAAACTCTTAAAATATTCCTGGTGGGTTTTTTAAACCCTACATACCTATAATACCTGCCAAGGATATTCTAGGTGGACTAAAATAATAGTAATATTATTATATATATAATTCTTGGTTTGCGGTCATCGATATGCTAATTGTGGTTGATATTCAATATTTCTTCATTAAGTTGTAAGTATTGTAAATAATAAACAAATATTTGTTTGAATAATTGAGTGTTTTTAATCACGTGAAAACGCTTGAGAGAGAGATGAAATTAAATATTTTCGAATCCGATATTTTTGCAGATCTGGCGTATAAATAACACTAGCTAGGCACATCTTGGATATACCAAATAGCGCCTGGTTCCTAGCGGCCTTACTATGTGCTTCATGCTTGACTCAGGCAATCGTTAATTATTTTGCTAATCAGGCATAATATAGACACTTGTTGCAACATAATAGGAAGAAGGAATTATTATATTTTAAATATTAACTCTCCCATAAAGTCAGAGATCATAGGATTTTGTGATTCTACGGGACTGCCTCTAGGTCTATGTGGCTTTAATCACGTGATCCTGGGTTCGAAACCTGAGTCGATACGACGATAATTGAGTTTTCTAAAATATTTTCAATAAAATTATATGCCCGGATTCGGAAAGTTGATGGTATATTCTAATGCCTAGGAGAGCATGTTAAGCCGTCGGTCCCGGTCACGGAATTAAAAATTATTACCCTAAGCTCGCCAACCCGCATTAGAGCAGCGTGTTGAGTCTCAGCTCTATATCCCCTCCCTACCAGGTGGCAGGTCTGGCTCTGTAGTTGGCTGTGTTTGGCTGATAATGATAATCTATCTCTAGCATGATATCATTACCTAGTTGGATTAATTAAAAAGAATATGAATGTTATAAAAGGTAACGTAGTAGGTACGTGTACCTCATCGCAATTTTCTCTGTTGTAAATTGGTTAAACTAATGACTTTCATAACCTTGAACTGTCCTTCTAACTACCTTTCTAACTCGTAAAAGTTAAGATCCATATTCATTGTTTGTCTAGGGTAACTTAAGGTTATTTCTTAACTGTAATTTGCATATCTCGCCCCTTGTGGAGAGTTAACAAGTTCTTCCTTAATAACGAGTAAAATATACGTTATAGTTACTGATAAGATAAAGTTCACCTATTTTATTCTAATATTCAGATCTTATTTTTTTTCCACTTTTCTTTTTCTACTCGCAAAAGGTTCTGAGTATTTTAACCGACTGCGTCAGAAGGAGGGTAATGTTTTCGAGCGTATGTTGTATGTGTGTATGTATGTCCATTTCTTTGACACGCGCTACAGCCTAAACGGCTGGACGGATTTTGGCACATGAGGTGTCGTTGAATTCGTCAGAATTATGGTAGTCACATAGGCTATTTAAATTTTCAAAACGACGGCTGTGAATGGGGAAAAAGGGAGGGACATATGTAGTTGTGGTAGATCTTTATTTGCCCGGAGGTTGCAAAGTAGGTATTGTTTGTCCCCGCCTGCAGCACCACCTCTGTGGCGACCTCTGTGGCGCAGTGGTATACGCGATGGATTCATAAGACGGAGGTCCTGGGTTCGATTCCCGGCGGGGCAGATTGAGATTTTTCTTAATTAGTCTTGGTCTGGCTGATGGGAGGCTTTCGCAGTGGCTAGTTACCACCCTACCGACAAAGACGTACGACCTAGCGTTCCGGTACGATGTCGGGTAGAAACCAAAAGGTGTGTGGATTTCATCCTACTCCTAACAAGTTAGTCCGCTTCCATCTTAGATTGCATCATCACTTAACATCAGGTATGATAGCAGTCAAGGGACAAGTTGTGTTCGATAAAAAAAAACCACAAGTATTTAGAATTTTACATAGATATAGTGATACTTGTTTTTTTCTTTACAGTTCTAAGCAGTTTTTATAATTGGCAGTTGAATTTTCACAATAATTTAACCAATTTATTACACGAATATTCCAATTCTATCTTTATTTTATTATTAGATATTTTTTAGCATCGATTTTAAGAGTGAATAAGTTGTAACTGCTTTCTTCGTTGTAAATATGACAATAGTCAAGCCATACCGTATAAAAAAACAAAATTCTAGTCAAAGAACACATCTTTGCTTAAAGGTTCTTCTATGTTATACGATATAATATGCAATTCGTTTATCATCCATCTACGTCAGTAAAAACATGTTGTAGGTATCGTTTGAAGCCGTGACAATACACGCCTCCGCAGCCGCAAACTTCCTGCGTCTTGCGAGATATCCAGATGAACCATTTCCTGAGCATTGTGTGTAGCTGACTGTGTACACGAGCGATCCTTGCGCTACGAGTATCTTGTCCGAATTGTCCTTATACAAAATTACATTCCGACAAATCTAACAGAAATAGGTTTGTATTTGTTGACAGTGAAAAAGGTACTACTTACCTATAACTATCTATAATGTATACAGCCACATTGGTTTAGTGGTTAGCCTATATAATATATCAAGTTTATATTCGAATGCTGGGTTGGCTTGTGGAATCATTTTGAGTTTTTGACGTGACAACGTCTTATAATTCGATAGAGTCGGCTGCACGCACGAAAAAACATGACTCATGCGGCGTTACCTCGCTTTGAGGCGTTCCATGTAAGGCTTGAAGTGCAAGCGAGAGCGCGGAACGAGCGACAAAGAAGCACAATCGGCCTTTGCGTTCGGCAGCGTTCGACATCCGTCTATTAAATATAATTATTAAATATATTAATTTTAAATTAAAAATTAATATATTTATTATAAATTTAAAATATAAATTTATGAAATCAATTATTTTATTAATTTAAATTAACATTTATAAAAATATACTTAAATTTAAAATTTTAATAACCAATTAAAATCCATCCAATGCTACCATTCCATCAGTATTTTCTTAAGATGTTGTCACGTTCAACTATCGTCAGTAAACCGACTTTACAGACAACCAATTTTATCACTATAATATATTTTATTAGAGTTATTAGTATAGATATAAGTTGTTTTCGTCATCCCACTTGTTCTAAATAATAATATTTTAAATTACTCAACGGATTGTATAGGTAGATAGGTCAAATATTTTTGTCGAGAATGTAAAGAGGGCTTTAAGCGTAGCTGCCTACGTAGAAATAAAATCATTTCTGAGATAGGCTGATAGGTAGGTGATGATTGGCTTGTCTCTGTTTATGTCATTATCAATTGCATTTCAGAACTTGTAACATCACCAACTTCGGCATGCGTTTGAGAGTTTATTGAATGAAAGATAAATTAAATATTATTAAGCTATTGCATAGCGTCTATCGCGGGCCTTGAGCGTGGAGACCGAATCCAGAAATTCCGTAACGATAAAAACCTAACACCCCCCACCCTATTTAGTTTTTTTAGATCGTCTTATTCGCGTCTTTGTTCGCCAACGTCCATACCATGTTGAATACACCGGTTCTCATCCGATCACCGAAGTTAACCAACATCGGATTGCATAAGCTTTTTATCAACTTATGCAATTATAATTATATATTTATAAATTAAAATTAAAAAAAAATAAAACAAACTAAAATAAAAATAAAAATTTAAAAAGCCAACATCACGCGGTGTTTCCAGGCGGTCACCCATCCAAGTACTGACCGCGCCCGATGTTGCTTAACTTCTATGCAATAGCTGTACCGCGGCAGTCTCCGCGTGTCACACGTCTTTTTTACTTATTTGGTACAATTAAAGTAAAACATGACTTATAATTGTACTAGTAGGTAATTTAATGACTTGCTAAAATATACCCATCAAAATAGAAATATATCGATCCAATAGGCTATCCTATCTTACTGTATATTTAATTAAGTAAATCTTGATCAATGTAGCTTTCAAACAAACAAAAGCCGAATCGTAATTGATCCATTCCTTTCAAAGTTAATTATGTGTTGCCATAGACAGTTACAGGAATACGGACAAATTTTGGGAAAAAAACAACACCGTTTGGGGACAAATTTTGGGGGTTTAAAACCATCTTATCAACGAAGTATAATTATTTCAAAGTGTGAACGGAAGATAAGAAAACGTAAATTGAATTAAATGCTTTTTAAAAAAATCCAGAGAAAAGAGGAATTATTATTGTGAGTAAACAATCAATTAATTATTTCTTTGCGCAGAAATACAAATCTCCATCGGTTTGAAATTGTCACGTTCTACCCACTTATATATTGTTATTGTGGCAATATTTACATAGGATGGAAGCAAATAAAACTAAATTCGGGCGCTGTTTGATTTAGGTCTCATATAATAATACGATAATTGGAAATGCTATCGCTGCTCCATAAACTTTTAATTAATATTAGACAATTATTCGGTTATAGCTTTTAGTGGTTATTGTGGCAACGGTCAAACTGAATTCAAATGGTAACGGTCAAGTACTTTTGTCAGCAAATAGTTAAGTTTACCTATAATGGAAGTAGGTTGTATGATGTTATTTATTTACGCGTAATTGTAGTTACCAGAATAAGCTCTGCGTTTAAGTCACAGTGTCTGAAAAAATTATACCTACTAATGTTATTAAGTTATATCATACAGGTAGGTACGTATCTCATATCCTATAAGGATCGAAGATTGGCCGTAGCAAATGGCCCGTAAATACTAATGATGAATATTGTTACGTTCTGGGCTTCGGTGATTTGGATTGAGAACACCTGATGATGCTGATGATTTTCATTCGGTTTTTCAGCAAAAAGAACCAATTTTATTTCCAATAGTAGTCAACTACTTTTAAATAAATCAAACTATACCTAGGTAGTTTCCAATTTTCCATACCCACGCATGTTTCAAAAACAAACTAAAGAAAACATCCAAAGTCAATATATGCCATAACGAATAGGTATTGTACCGAGTAGACACCTACTCTCTGGCGTGCAGTGTGAAATGACAGGCTGACCAAATACAAACATCAGTCATCACACGATGCATTCATCAATACATTTTAACGAACTTTACAGTGGCAGCCTTTATAAAAACTCCGAAAAAAGTCCGAAAGCCCGTAACTTTAACTGAATTTCTACTTTCCTTAATATATCGAAATCTTTACGTCCAAATAAAAAGAGCATATAAATGCTGCCATGTAGATTGTAGACTAATCGAAGTGTTAAGAACAAGGAATTTAATTTTTCATAGTCGCAAATATAATGAAAAGAAAAACAAATTAAAGTTAGATTCTTCAAAAGGACTTGTACTTTACAGAAGTACGGTTGGTTATCTACAGTAGTTTATAAACATTGCTTTAACTCTATTATTGGTTCGGAATGCAGAATCTGAAAATCATTATTATAAAAACAAAAAACCCGACTACTTAGAAGTTATGAACTGAAAAGAGAAAAACAAGGATCACTATATCTGTATAAACTTCTAAATACTTTATGGTGCAGCAAACGGACAAAATACTTTAACCTGCGGGGAAAGAAAGATCTACCAAAACTACGTTTGTCCCCGCCTGCAGCACCATAAAGTATTTAGAATTTTATACAGATATAGTGATCCTTGTTTTTCTCTTTTCAGTTCATAACTTCTAAGCAGTCGGGTTTTTGTTTTTATAATAATGATTTTATTTGAGACTTTTGTTTTAGTTTATGGTATAGAAATGAGACGGTACACTTAGTACACTTTTTGCCATTTTTTGTTAAAAAAGTAATATGAACATGATATGATATTTATATTTTTGGAATGGTCTTTTTACGACCTTTCAATAGGTACCCATATTGCTAAGATAAGAGAAAAAAATACACACATCCCCCTTTTTTCCCCCATTTACAGCCGCCATTTTGAAAATTTATATAGCCTATGTCAATACCACAATTTTGACAAATTCAACGACACCTCACATGTCAAAATCCGTTCAGCCGTTTAGGCTGTAGCACATGCCGAAGAAATGGACATACATACATACATACATACAAACATATGCTCGAACAACATAACCCTCCTTCTGACGCAGTCGGCTAATAAGAGCCGACAAGATAGTCTTGAAATACACATTTATAGACCCGGCTAAAAGTATCTTACAATATGTTTCTATCCCCTAATTCACTATCTGCTATATAACAATTTTTCAAGATTTATTTCTTTCATTTATTTACATACAATTTCTTTTTTAAAATTTTCAACATTTATAAAAAGTCCAATCCGCCTGCTGCGAGGTTCGAGAGCCAAAACAACCGGTGGTCAGGGCTCCAGAGCTCCGTCTTCTGCACCCGACCCTTGCTCCAACAACTAAGCGTACGCTTCTTAAAATATTGGTAGAAGCTTTTCGCTAAAAGACCATTAACTGAAAAGACTATAGGCACATTAATCGTCTGATCCGATAGTCGCTGTGCAATTACGATCACAACTGGTTTAAGCGCCTGAAGCAGACAGCATTCATGTATAGTATGCAGTGAGGTTAGTTCTCCTAGGTTTTATATTATTCATGGCAGGTTTAGGCAGCTGTTATTATCGCATTTGTATGGACGTCAAAATACATCGGATTTGGAAAAAAGAAAAATTTTACGCACTACGGAATAGGTTCACACATAGGTATAATTCGTTCGCCCTAAGAATGCAGTGAGTGACGACTAACCAATCAAACCACTGCTTTCTTAATGCGAACGAATTACAGGTACAAACACAAATTCCCCATACACTTGTGATAACAGCATGAGATAGTTTTATCTTTAATTGAAATAAAAGACTATTATATTGTATGCCAGTAAGTACATTATTACAGTTGTATAGTTCGCCTATTTCCTTATTACTCTACCGCACCCATTCGATGGAACTTATTAAGCGGATTGGTGGAATTTTGTCGTTACAGCAATTTGCTTAATTGTCACTTCATTGAATAGTAGGTGTTTTGTGGTAGTAAACAGTTACGTCTCACTGAGTTTGTTTATTAAAACGTATCAATAGGTAGGTACCTATCAGCATTATCATCCCATTTTGATAGCCTATAACAGGATCGAGCTTCCCTCCTTATAGGAGAGGGAGGATTGACAGGTTTGGTGGGCGTAGGGAATCAATAAAAAAATGTGTGCGTGTACTAGCGTACACTCGTAAGAAGTGAAACTAACTAACTAACTTATCAACATTCAAGTATTAGAAAAAATTGATACCATAATTACACCCACGTGTTAGTGTATTGAAAAATACAATCAAAAACTGAGGTTAAGGTAAGGTTACACCCAAGCATTAGAAAAAGAGATGTAATTACTTACCTACTTTTTTTAGAAATTCACTGGAATTAGAATTAAAATAAACCCTTTGATTTTGCTGATCACTTCAATATAACATATATATATATATATATATATATATATATATATATATATATATATATATATATATATATATATATATATATATATTTATCACTTTATTTTCACAGGTATTATATTTCATGATAATACCTGTGATCGACGCTTTCACCTCGAGGCAATTCTTAGAGCAAAAAGCTCAGTATTTTTCCGAAATTGTACTCGAACCCAGAACCTCGAACGCCTCATAGGCTAACCATTTGAATAACAGCACTGTTTTCTACAGTATTAAAATAAGTAAACTTCTATGGCGTTCTTGAAACGATTAGATAAAACATTTTTAATAATATTTAAGTAAATTAAAGCAACTAAATGATGCAGTTATTTTTTACTTTTAGTGCGTTTTGAGTGGGTTCTATTTTTGTTAAAAAATTTTATTTCTTACTTTTTAGTGATTTATCGCCACGTAAGGAACTTGTACTACACTGTCATAGTATATTATACGGCACTTGCAACCAAAAAGCTACCGATACTTACACAAAAACCGAAATCGCTGCAAGTGTGCCCATAAAATTTGAAGAGTTCCTTCAATTTTCCCAGGATATCATCATTAGATCCTAACATGATGACTATGGGATCATATTGGAAGTGTGCCATTTCCTTTGCAAAAAGTTATGCGAGTTAAACATTTAAATACGTGTCGAATTGAGAACCTCCTCCTTTTTTTTCGTCGTTTAAAAATAGGTAAAATGAAATCATCAGCCTCGTTGATCTAGTGGTTAATTTACGTGGCTTCGATCATGAGATCCTGGGTTCGATCGTCGATTGGACTTGGATTTGCGGAATAATTCTGAGTTTTTCATTTTTCCTTCAAATTTTCAGTACATTCTGGCGTCGGGAAGTTACTGGTGTTCTACCAAAACTGGTGGTGGTGTTACTACCAAAAACCAACAAGGCAGTCAGGCTGGGATAACTGAACTGAACAATTCATTTTAGGTGACTAAGATCAGGGGCTCGAGCCTTGTACCTAACTGTCTCTAGCGGAATTAACTAACCGCAGGACCTGTAAATACATACTCATACTGACTTTGGCCTGTTCTCGCTCGTACCTGCCCAAGTTTGGAATGCAGGGTCGGATCCCCTTTTAAATGCCGGGAACGGAATTAACCATTTACGAACGCAATCTAGAGAATGACTCACATTGTTACGACGTCACACATCGAGCCACAATACTTGGGCTCGATTTGTTTTACATTCCAATTTCCCACTATACTTCGGTATGTTAGTATGCCTTTTTGTGATTTCCAAATGCCATAGTATTTTTTATTTATTAAATTACTACAAGTTAGCCCTTGAGTGCAATCGCACCTGATGGTAGTAAGTGTTGATGCAATCTAAGATGGAAGCGGGCAACTTGTTAGGAGTAGGATGAAATCCACAGCCTAAACAATAATACTAACCTTGACCTTTCGATGTCTGTAATGAGTTAGTTTATATATTAATTCAAAGTTCAATAACCGATGGGCTTGCCACCCATTAGAAATGTGTAATTATCTTATTCTGTATTGGTCTGTCTGTTAAATGTTGTACACTAAAATATATTTAAACTTATAATTATTTTAAATATTCCGTTGCTGCACAATGTCTTGTGAAAATCGAAGTATAGTTGTAAATAATCATATTTCACTCAATAAGTTGTTAGTGTGGCTCCACCTTAAACAACAGTCAAACAGTAATCGTAAAAAAAAGTTCGTCTTATAAAATGTGATATGTCGTGAGCACTAAAGTTTTAATATCCCCTGCGATAATAAAGTAGCGCACTTTAAAATGTTGTCTTAAGTTATGAAGGTATATGGAGGTAGAATTTTCACAATCCTTCAGTGGTGTTTATGAAAAACATGATTTAGTTGAGTGGTTCTGAATGGATGGATTTTCTAGTATGTAAAGCTTTTTATTTGAGGTAGAGTTTCTATTTTTTTTAATTGATAACTTAACAACCGAATAAGAAGATAGGTGTTATATTTACATTAGTTTATAATATTTTTAAAATATATCAACAATAAGGATTTTTATAGTGCTTTTTATTTTTCTCTTAATTTTTTTATTGCATAAGTAGGTACCTATGCAAAAATAGTTTTATTTATGACGCGTGCCGTAGTTTGTTGTAGCGTGGAATGTTTAATAATAGATACTCGTACTATCTATTATCCAAATATTGCAGTTCATTCGGTGTATCCTCCCATTCATTTGCCCGGGGCTGTCGCGCCAGGCCGGCGCCAGCACCCCGGCGCCAAGCCGCCTTGTCCTGAAAGCCCGCAGTTGCGTGCCGGGACCCGCCCTAGCAGCACAATGAATATTCCCTATATCGTTTCGATTTTCATGTTACTCGCATTCGCCGATGCAAAAATCAGTGGCGGACCGAGGGGAAGGTTCGATAAACATTTGAACGGCACGAATCACCACGTCAGCGCTCGCCACGCGCACTACTCCTACCACCCGCCGTCGCGAATCTATTTCCTATGCCGTCGGTGCTCCACCTTCGTCGCTTACCCAGTGTTCCATGGATTGCCCCCTACTTATGTGTACAAGTATCGCGAATTCGGAGGAAGATTCAGCGAGCTGCTAACAGGACTCGCTTTGTACAACCTGGGAAGAGCGTCAGCGGACCACTGGGAGTATTCGCATTTCTACCCGATGCGAAAAGACGAGAAGTGCTGCATGCAAGTTGTGGACCGCAAACATTTCGAAGAAGTCAAAGTGCCGTGCTTCATACTATCCACATTTATGGAACGGTCCCCTGAGAGTTACTTACCCGATCCGTCAGCTTTGGATATATCCTCGTCCCAAATCGATATACGTCCGTTTCTACCACATGATACGTCTACTTTAAAAGTGACTAGAGACTACGATTGCGTGTTATGGCACAACGACACTCTGAACAAACATAGATACACCGTGCCATGTACTCTATTAATGTTGTATTCGGACACAATGAAGCCGTCTGGGATACCTGTGTACGTGTGGCTACCTGCGACGTTGGCCTTGGTGATTACGATTTACATGTTTTGTCATTGCTGCTGCAAGAGGAGGGTTAAGAAGGAAGCAGTGCCAATCAATACCGGACTGATCGTTCCACGTGATTATTGCACCAACTACTAATCCTTGTTTGATGCACTGATGTGCAATTTTGTCCAAGTCACGCAAGTGTTTTTCGTATTGTATTAAGTGTAGTGTTTTGTATATCCGAGTATATATCTTGTCTTAATATATTGCTGTGTGAAGAATATAATTGTGTGTGAATGTATAATATATCTAGATAAGAACGTATAAGTGTCATTGCAAACTATTTCATAACGAGTATGAGAAAATAGTGGCTATACTAACGCCAAAGAATATTGAGAATGCTTGTCAACAAACAAATTAAAAATGAAGGTAGAAATCACTAGTGATTTTACACCTATTTTTTTAAATTAACTAGTTAATAACAAATTCACGACAATAAATTAGATTAGTAAGCTTAAAACTAATTAATATGTTCAATATCTTTTAAATAAGATTGTTTAAAATAACAAAACATTATTTTAAATTTATTAGGCATAAAATGTGTTGCATTTTCTACCTTCATTTTTAATTTGTTTGTTGACAAGCATTCTCAATCGAGTTTGGCTTTAGTATAGTTAGAAAAATGGTGGCGTATCTAATTAATCCAAACTTTTGCTTGTTAAAGAAACCCCTTACATGTGAAATATTATTCATGAACTAGCTTTACACCTAAGTACTTTATTAGAGTAGTAGTTACGCTGGGAAAACTCACGTGTCTGTAATAACGTTCTAGATAGCTTGCAACGTGTTGTTCTAAGGCTATAAAAATCCATGATCATAATAATAGTGAAAGATATCTACGTTTACATATAGGTAATATTCCTACTGTCATAAAAAGTAAAATTATCTATTACTTATTTAATTTATTACTTACGTACATAAGTAGGTACGTATAAAGTATGTACTGCGATGATAGCGCTGCAAGTATTTATAACAAATTGTGTATTGTTTTGTAATTACGCTTTAGTAAAAGATTTTGTACGAAATAAAATTGAGAAAATGATATTTTTTTTTCGATATTTACATTACGAATATAGGCACTGCAACTAATATTGTAACATCATTATGAGGCTATTACAAGGATATTGCAGTGTGGATACGACCTTCAGTAATGAACAAAGCGACGACGAAGAATGAGACTATTACTGGTCCACTACTAGGCCAGGCCTCCTTCCTTATAGGAGAGGGAATTTGGAGCGTAGACCTCGCTGCTCCAATGCGGGTTTACGAGTTAATATTTGTGGGTAAGTAGCTAGTAATATTAAATAGGTAAGTGTTTATGCAAGAGTTTAGGAGTATGTAGCTAGATCTATCTATGTTACTCAATCGCGACAGAACGGCTGAAGGGATCTGGATGTTTGGTACAGAAATAGATTACAGTCTGAAATAGCACATAGGCTATTTTTATCCTATTATTTCCATAAGGTAATGACCTACGTGGGGGAAAACGTAAGACAGAGCATGTAAAATACATGTTTTGGAATACCTAAAATTAATAGATCTAATAGCTGATAGTTTGGCTGGTGGAAGACTACCACCCTACCGTCAAAGAAGTACCGCCAAGCGATTTAGGGTTTCGGTACGATGTCGTGTAGAAACCAAAATGGTGTTGATTTCATAACAAGTCAGCCCGCTTTCATCTTAGATTGCATCATCACTTATCACCAGATGTGATTGCAGTCAAGAGCTATGCAATTTTATAAAAGCTGAAAGGGTGTCAGCTACTATCCTTACTAATATTATAAAATGTAGTGTAAACAAACAAACAGACAAACAGACTGACAAAAATTTAAATAATTGATTTTTGATGTATATGCATTTTGTGAAAGCTGTTAGTTTTAAATTACAAATTGGCACTTTAATTTTATATATATTGTTTAAACTTGGCTAAGGGCTTGGACAAACTTTCAGCCTTTATAAAATACAAGAAGACGCCCGCGGTTTCAACCGCGTAGTTCTCGTTCCCGTGGGAATTACGGGATATAATGTAGCCTATGTGTTATACTAATATGTAAGCTATATTATTGTGAAGTTTCATCCAAATCCATTCAGTAGTTTTTGCCTCAAAGAGTAACAAACATCCATCCATTCGTACAAACTTTCGCCTTAATAATATTCGTAATGACGGTAGGTATAGCTTTGTTATAGCTCGGCATTTTATTATCTCAATACTAGCTGACCCGGAAAACGTTGTTTTGCATTAAAAATTTAAAAAAAAAATTTAGATGAAAATTAGATAGTAGCCGATTCTCAGACCTGCTAATGTACGTAAATGTAAATACGCATGCAAAATTTGGTAAAAATCGGTAAAGCCGTTTCGGAGGAGTACGGTAACTAACATTGTGACAGGGAAATTTTATATATTAGATATAATTGTATTTACTAGGAAATTTATGTCGTTTTCCAATTAGCATAACCGATAAGAGGCTTGTCTTGTACGTCATGGCTACTCGTTACTCGATACTCGGAAAGTATTGGTAATTTCAGACTCATAATGGGCATGTTGGCTTCCGTAATTTAGAGTCATCCATCATGCTGTAAGGCTTTGTTTTCTTGATAGTTTTACCAATATTAGTAGAACTTGTTAATAGAAAACATTGTGAAACACGTAAAGAATACATTTCTTTATATTTAATCGGTGATTCATTAAAAATAATTGAAATATTATGAATCAATTGCCAAAAGGTAGAAAAGTAGATGGTGTTACATCGCTGTGCCTTAAAAAGAACGTTTTATAGGACGGAGGTCCTGCGCGGGCAATTGAGATTTTCTTAATTGGTTCTGGTACCACCCTGCCGGCAAAGACGCACCGCAAAGCGATCCACCGTTCCGATGTCGTGCAAAACCTAAAGGGGTGTGGATTTTTATCCTACTCCTAACAAGTTAGCCCGCTCCCATCTTAGATTGCGTCTTCACGTACCATCAGATGTGATTGCAGTCAATGGTTATCTCAAAAAAGTTAAATTGTTAGCTCTGGTCATTGTCTTTAACATCTGAGAGTCATCATCACCCTGATCACGTTAAAACCGCATTGAAGAAGGAAGGCCTATTCCCATATATCTACTTACATTAACTCTTTGGCCTAGTCCATAATAAATATCATGAAATCTACTAGTGGGTTTTGGATAACGGATTGGTTTTTTACTCCACTTAGGTGGGGAAGGATGAGGGAGAGAAAACCTGACTACGCTTGTCGACTATAGTAGTTCTACTCTGGTAGTTGTAATTTAATATCTAGGTAGATATAAATCGTCACCTTATTGCACTAGTGCCAGTTTCTAGCGAAGTTATGTTAATTGTAGAGAGTTAATTAAGAAATACGAAGGGCATTGTGACACGGCTTAGGTAACTCGTAATATTTCATGAAACATGCTCCTGGTGGCTTTCTTGAAAAGATTTTATAATGAAAATTCTTAACAACAATAACTGTCCATTGCTCTAAGCTATTAGAGCTAGAACTTGGTAATGACTACCTATATCTTATTTTTTAATCTGAAATGAAAATGTTTTATAAAAGCACTTTTTACTTTGTCGAAACTAGAAGCTCATTATAGTGAATAATAAATTATTATACTTGTAATAGATCTTTCTGAGATAGATCTTCTCTGGAGATGTGTTACCACATGTTTATTTGTCGATGTAATAAAAGAGACGGTGAGGCTTAATACTTAGCTCTCTGGTTTAAAGACTTGGCTCTTGTTTGCTCCGTAAGAGATGTTGCTTGCATGCCGTGCGGAGTGTTGCTGTGCTTATAGGCGGTGATTTTCCTCTTACTGTCTGGTCATTTACTTCGTCCATTAACCATTCATCATCATCATCATCATTATAAGCCTATAGCCTCCCTCCTTATAGGAGAGGGGATATCCCCATTAATCATTATTACTATAATTTTTTTTTTTAATTTTCTGATCTTTTCAAATTACAAGGTCAAATTGACCACAGTGACTAGATGAAGGCATACTCGTAGCTTCGAACGCAACGCGTGATTTAATTAGTTAGGGGCGGGATTCGGCCGGCGAACAGTGATAAATCACTGCATTCTTAATCCGTACGAACTATAGTACACCACTGAATGGATTGCCCTGAAAGCTATAGCTATGATGTGAGCGTGCGAAAAAAGGAAAGATTTTCCAAAACTTTCCTCCAAAAGTGTGAACCAGGGGTATATCTTCACCATTTTTTACGCGGACAAAGACGCGAGTATCCGCTAGTGAAAATATAATGTTGAGTTGCTCAAACATTACAGCGGTTCCTGTATTATTTTCTTAATTAACTCTGTATAATTATTATCATAACTTTGCGAGAAATGCCAGACGTACCTAAACACAGTTTTCTTTGATGTTTCTTATTATAAAATAACAAATTTTTCAAGAAAAAAAACCATCCAAAACTTCTACATTGCTTTGCTTTGACACCCATATAACATTATGCAAATAGTAATATAACATAAATTTTAAGGGCAAGTGTTTGTGGTATTTTATTTTTCTGTATTTTGAATTTTAATTATTCCATAAATCGCACTTGATGGGCTGTATTAGGTACATATTTAAATGGATTACTTTAAAACTTAGGTATATTCATTATATATTTAATTAATTTTGAACTTATGTATAAGCATATTTATGTACCAATTATGTCTCTAAAGAAAATTAATCACTATGTAAATCAGTTTCGTAGTTACTAAATTATTTAATTAATACTTGTCGACTACTTTTTATTACCTAACCTAACTATTTACCTAGTAAAAATATAAAACCTATAGCTTATTATGAATTATCTACAGCTTCTTTTAATTTACATTAAAAATAAGAAAATGAGGTTAAAGTTGAAGGTAACGAGTTGAATAAAAAGCTACGACTAATAAATTGGCAGAAATTCAAATTTATAAAATTTTGAAGCGGCTGTCGGAATATATAAAATTGTTAATTGAACAGGTGCTTCGGTGAGACGTTTATGTAATCGCTGACTGACATATTGCGATGTACCAACTGTATACCAACTGATAGTCCAAGAGACTGTGACGGCCTCCGTGGCGCAGTGGTATGAGCGGTGGATTTATTAGATGGAGGTCCCAGGTTCGATTGGTTCAAGTTTAGCCGGTGGGAGGCCTCGACCTTGGCTAGTTACTACCCTACCGACATAAATGTATCTACTACCAAGGGATTTAGCGTTCCGGTACAATGTCGTGTAGAAACCGAAGGGGTGTGGATATTATCCTACTCCTAACAAGTTACCCCGCTTCCATCTTAGAATGCATCATCACTTACCATCAGGTGCGATTGCAGTCAAGGGGTAGTTGTAATGAATAAAACAAAACTTTGAACCTATTACAATTAACCGTTAATAGCTTTTTATGTGCCCTGTATGAGCTTTACAATTGCGTTCCTAAAATAACGAGTATGTTCCTGATCTTCCATTTCTGCGCCAAGTTATGGGCCCTGAGTCTAGGCACCGCCGACACTACCTTAGTTACAGCAGTGATTATTATGTTAAGTAAGATAATTTACTATAGAGTTTACACGGTCCATTTAGGAAGTAACAGGTTATCTTCTGAGAATAACTGGTAAAAAAAATAAACTAGAGTTTCTAGGAAAAAAATTTTTTTAATTGATTTTGAAGGCTGAAGAGAGAGACGAATATCTTAGCATTCCATGGATTCACCGTGCGGGTGCCGGGTCAGAGCCCGAGACTTGTGACTCGGGTGTAGGTTTAAGGGTACCCTTAGTGACGCGCGTCAATACTCACCTCCGACACTCGTTCCAATATGGAGCTTATTGCACTTCTAGTAAGGCCAAGGTCTTTTAGCGTGTAGAGAGACTTGTAATGGAAAAAAGAAATATGTCCCTATTATAGACAGAGCCGTTAATAGCCTTTTTTGTGCCCTGTGCGAGCTTTACAATTGAGTCTTGAGCCTGCTTTAACGAAGTTAGTTTGTCTTTTATTCGTCGTCAACCCTTTTTGGGCTCTAGCTACTGAAAGGCTTATAGCTTCACGTATGATTTCTAGTACTCTGTCGTGGCGGCGTGAGTAGAGACCCCTGTCCAGGAGCACCTTGCATCCTAAAATAGCGAGTATGTTCCTGATCTTGCCATTTCTGCGCCAAGGTTTGGGCCCTGAGTCTGGGCACCGCCGACACCATCTTAGTTATAGCAGTGATTATTATGGTAAGTAAGGTAATTTACTATAGAGTTTACACGGTGCCTTTAGGAATAAGCAGGTTATCCTCTGAGAATAACTGGTAAAAAAAATAAATTAGAGTCGCTAGGAAAAGGATTAGGATAGGAAGGATTTTTTTAATGTTTTTAAACACTGAATAAATGATTTATCACATTATCCCGAAGAAAATATAAATGATACGATGTAAAGCTTTATACGTAGATGGGCGAGGGTATGAAGTTTTACAATTTGCTGAATCTCAAAAACAGTTCAAACAGTCCAAAACTGAGTCAGGAGCATTGGCAGACGAATAATTTTGATATGATGATTCGGTCTGACTATCACAGGCTCTCGGCCTATGATGCTATAATGATTTCTTTCAAAATTACGCTCGTGAAAGAATAACGATGAAGTCGAAAGTGTACGCTAGAGACATAATTGCTTTTATAAAGGCGACGCATTTTATTGTAATTAGAAAGCTGATCTTAGGAAGCAAGTTAATATTTAAATATTATATAATTATTGATAGATAATAAATAACAATAAAACCTTGGTGGAATAAAAAATAATACTTACTAATTATTATTTGTTACACATAAATTCCTGAAATCTAATTCCAGTGGCGCCAAAATTTCACATCTGAAATGTCTGCAATGGTAAATTGCGCGTGCGTAGGCATTTCAGAATTTAAGTGGCGTTCGCGTATGCCAGAGTAAATAAACTTCGCTATTTGCTCTAGGAAACAAATAATGAAGGTTCTCCAAATCCCAAGTGTACTATTTTGATAATAAAAATGTAATCTCATAGAAATGTCTTTTTAATAAAGAATTATTATGAGTTTTAGGTAAGGGAGTTTAAGAATTTTGTTCAGCAGGTTTGAATTCTTTACATGAAAATGTTTTTGGGGGATAAAAATTACTTTGATTATTAAAATGTAATTTTATAGAAAAAAATCGTCTATATATTTCTTACACTCATTTATTTATTTACAATTATTTTTAAAATTTTTAACAATGCTTATAAAATTATAAAAAAAACACTATTAAAAATTTATAAAAAAATTAATTCCGCCCGCTGCGGGGTCTAAGCAACCGGTGGTCAGGGCTCCAGAGACGAACCTACTCACAATACGCCAATTAAGCGAAAGCTTTTTAAGATGATTGTCAAAGCTTTTCGCTATAAGACCGTTGACTGAAACGACTATAGGAACAATCATTGTTGAATCAACATTCCACATGACGGTAACCTCATGAGCAAGGTCCAAGTATTTTGATACTTTTTCCTTTTCAGCTTTCACCAGATTATCGTCATGTGGAACAGTAATATCAACAATCATTGCACGGCGCGTTAATCGATCAATTATCACTATATCAGGTCTATTGGCTACAATATACCTATCAGTGATAATTGTTCGATTATTATTATAATTGTAAAAGCTCGTACCGCATTACATATATTCACGAAAATAAGTCATAATTTGTTTTATTTTATTTATATAAGTTAGGGAAATATCTTAATTCGGGAGATATACCTGATGGGACGTTCATTCAGACAATCCACGTATTAATTACTGAGTCTTACTGTTAAGACCTTTTCTTTAAACCTCATGAAGACATTTTTTACAGCTTTGTCGCATTTCTTAGTTATCTCGCACAACTTTGACGATAATGTGATAAAAAGAATGATGGCAGCCGTATTTTCCGTCCAATGGAGAGATAGGGCTGTTCCAGGCAGTCGAGCAAAAACAATGTATTGGAGTTGACAAGAGCTATTAATCTTTCTCTCACTACAGGAGTAAATAAACGCAGCATCCGAAATTTACTGAAGGCCCTTTTTGCTTTCCCTGATAGTTTTTTTGGGGTTTCAATATAATTTAAATATATTATGTTATGCTTATGAGAAAATAAGTAGGTATTTTTTTTTAATGGAGTGTGGTTTGATGGAATGTGGTGGTAACACATTTAAAAAAATAAAATAAGTAAAATAAAATTATGCTTAATTTTTTATTTACATTTGAATTAGTTATTTTTATAAACTATACCGTCCCATGGATAATTGCCTTCCATATTCGATGATTGGTGCAAAAGCCAAGCGAAAACACTAAAGATATTGATTTAAGGTCTGTGCTATATCAATATACGAGTATATTACCATTGACCGAAACGACTGTTGGAACAATAACCGTTGACTTAAAATTCCGCAGTCGATAATCTCGTGTGCCACTTTTAAGTCCAATAGGAATTCTTCTTATTTTTATTTTAATACAAGAATTATTGTTGTTAAGTAATAAAAAAAATTTAAAAATTGTAATGACAATTTCCGATCCGGATGCGTATCTGCATTTCCCAGTGATAAAAAAGGGTGCGTCAACAAATCACTACGGAAAAAAGTAACGTCAATTTATATGGAATTGAAGTATCGCCATCAACACGACATAAATTGCAGTTAAGAGAGCTTGAAGTTTTACGTTTACGCATCCCCCCGGAAATAGAGCGGCCATGGCTGCGCTGATTCCGGAGGGGTATGTGGGACTCGCCAGTTGAGAAGCAGCTGAAATACCCACTAAAACCCAGCGATGTTCCATAACGTCGCCTGGTAACTGGTTCCCGGGAGCATCATGAATCTTTCGTAACCCATGCCTGGGAAACACAGGAAATAATATTATGTCTCTGTTGCTATTGATAAAGAGAGCTATATTTCCAATTTCGCTGCAATTGGGTGAAAGTATATCTTTTTCTTCAATAATGTGGGAAGTTCTTCAATATGTGTGGAAGTGGGAAGTAGCTGGATGAGAAAGGCAGAGGATCGTGTGTGGTGGCGCACTCTCGGGAAGGCCTATGTCCGGTATTGGACTAATACACTTGATACATCTCGCGCGTATCTTAGTGCTAATGGACTTAAACCCATAGGAAACTCAGCGAAGTGTTCAACCTAATGATCCATGGCTAACTGTATACAATAGAGACCGCATTCAGTAATTAAATTTTACAACTACTTTAATGAGTTGAAGCCAACAAACTTGGCGCCGGATAGAGCAATAAAATTTATAGTCTATTGAAATCCCTTACAGATTACAATATGATGATTTATACACGTATTTACCTCCCACGACAGCCATGTTGCTCATCCGTGAGCCTATAATTATTGTATTTTATACACTCGGACTGAAATAAAATATATTTAAGAAGCCATTCCTATAAATTATTTACAGCGATATAATCATGTTAGACATTATTTATTGCATGTTTAAGATATTTTGTGGGATGCGATATATGGACCGCTGTATTAGTTTTATATATTTTTTAATGATGCTTAGTTGGTAGGGTGTCTTCCTAGTCAGGGATAATAAATCCAGCGTTTTTTAGATTTGCGTTTTAAGTTTTTTCTAATTTTATTTATTACTAGAGTACGCCCGCAGTTTTACCCGCGTAGTTTTCGTAGTCGTGAAGAAGTAACAAACAAACACACTCCTTCCTCAAACTTCCACCTTTATGATAGTAGTATGGTAGGTAGTCATAATGTGTAGCTTGGCCGTTTTTTTGACTTCCAAGTTGCCATTCATTACACCCCAATAAATGTTTAGCAACGCCGAAGCTAAATTATTTGACATACAACATTGCCTTTAACAACTCGACCCAGGATGTGATCGAATCCACATAGGATAATCTTGACTGCCGACGATGCTGTCGTAGGGTTTGTAGAGTATACAAACTTAGTAGAATAAAGAAGAATTAGTAGAACACTATTCACTACGATAGGGTTAAAGAGAGTTCGATAAGGGAGACTAGGAGCTTTCTTCTCCATGAAATCCGATGACTTTTGTGTTTAGGTGCAAGGTCGGCATTCTTGTCATGATACATTCCTTACAATTTCCGGGATACATAGTAATAAAAAATCGCTGTCAAAATATCTTTTCATGTATAGTTTTGTCAGGTTTATCAACCTGTCTGTAAAACGTCTTTAATCCCGAATAAAATGTTTTTCTCGAAAGTTGTTTACGAGGTTATGTTTTGAACGTTTTACAAAGCGTTACACGAATATTTTACGCAACAAAGATTTCTTGTCCCCTGTTAACCACAGGCTTTTAATAATTAGCCGGGAAGCCATAGAAGTCGCGACCTGAATGTTAATTGTGATCGACTTTTTATTGATATACTAGCAGTGCCTCGCAGTTTCACCTGATTCTTTTTTAGCGGATCGACGATGATCGGATGAAACCAACAAATGTTCTAATCCTAGACGTTAATACGCGTTTAAGTTTTTATTCCATGTCTGATAATAATGGAGCCTAATAAACCCACCATGTTGTTATTTTATGTTATTAACATGACAGTGTTGATGATAGATAATGATTTGCATCGACGGTTTAAAGTGCACTTCGACGCAACACGTACCACCACAAACTTCTCAACTTCGGGGCTAAGAATTTACTGAAATTTTTTTTGAAGAAAATAAACTGTAAATATAAGAAGTTTTAGGTTCTTTAGACGCGAAGGTTGAGGGTCCAAGAAACCATTGGTTACTTGGGTGCCATAGTGACTAACTTTCTCACAATGCGCACCGTCTCAAGGATTAGGTAGGTACCTACTGCTTTTAATATCCAATCCTTAATCAAGCCAAAAATAACAATTAAGAATTCACATTTAATATCATATAAAATTCTGTCTGTCTCTCCGCAATAAACTTAAAGACTATTGAGCGGATTTTCATGCGGAAGGTGTTTCCTCAAGAAGCTTTTGATATACAATTTATTAAGGTTTCGTGTAAATTGATTTCAATAAGACGATAATTACTGTAAAGAGTTTCGCGAAGCTTGGGTTGAAAGCAGTGCGCTAACACTGAGATATAAAAAAAATTATGGAAGAAGTATTCCTATTCCTAAAGGTTTACAAAAAATTCGCGATGGCTTATCTTTTAAGGATAGCTTGCTATAGACATTATTTACTTTAATAAAAATTTTTAAATAAAAATAGAACCGACTCAAAACGCACTAAAAAGTAAAAAATAACTGTGTCATAGTTGCTTCAATCTACTTAAGCATATCTATGAAGTCGGTGCCAGCCAAGTTTAAGGAACATTTATTTTACGTAGTAAAGCAGTTTGTGGCTTCTAGGTAATGTCCTTAAAGTATAAACCTTGGCTGGCACCCTATCGTACTGGTAAATTAAAGCAACTAAATGGCACAGTTATTTTTTACTTTTTAGTGCGTTTTGAGTCGGTTCTATTTTTATTTAAAAATTTTTATTTCTTACTTTTTAGTGATTTATCGCCACGTAAAGTACTCGTACTATACTGTCATAGTATATTATACGGCACTAGTAGCCAAAAAGCTACCGATACCGCAAAAACCGAAATCGCTGTAAGCGTGCCTCCAAAATTTGAAAAGTTCCTTCAATTTCCCCAGGATATCACCATCAGATGCTAACATGGTGACAATGGGGCCACCTTGGAAGCATGCCCTGACCCTTTCTAATAAAAAAAGAATTATCAAAATCGGACAACTCTGTAAAAAGTTATGCGTGGTCATACATAATATATATATATACGTGTCGAATTGAGAGGTTCTCCGCTTTTTTCGTCGGTTAAAAAAGGTCAAGTACACTTTTGTTTTGGTATTCTTGAAAGTTTGCCATACATTATTTATTATATGAGCGAAGTCGACGGCGTCTGCTATAACGGCGTCGGCGTCGGTTATAAAATACTTCAATCCGGATTTAAAATAAAGCCCACAGACCAAAAATGTTATATCGTAAAAAAAGCGACGAGGGATTTAAATAAATATCCCGAAATCGTCCAGACATTAGTTGACACGCGTAAATAGCGGAGATATTTCAGTGTAGTGGTCACACCGACGGCGGAAACATAATTAACGTCAGACACTTAACAAATGTATTTTCAAAGGCCACAGCAACTGTTGTTGCAGTATATTTGCTTTACAAAGTCATGTACGCTCAACAAAATCAGATTGTGTATAGAGGTAAATGAACTTATGCAAATAAAAAGAATAAATGTTTAAAGAGTTGTTGGGTATCACGGCAAACAATTTTATCCGTTTATTATTATAGGATTACCAGTATTTTTTACTTTTAAGGAAAAGTATTTGTGTGCCTTTTTAAAGAGTATTGAATTGATTTTCACTGCCCGCACCTTACTTGCAATTTGTGAAGTTAAATATTCCATACCGGGGTCGGCAGCTTTTTGAGTAGGACGAGCTAAAAATTACAATTTAAAAATTTCGATTTTTTAAAGATTTTTTAATACAAAACCAATGTTCCATTTGATTTAAAAATTTCATTTGATTTAAAAATGAAACATATGAAATAGTTAATATTATTCATGCCTACATAGGACTTGATTTTTAACTTTGCATGCCTTTTGCCAGCATGGATATACTCTTATAAGTAGTTGTTTTGAGTTTCAACAATTATCTACTCTACATTTTTATTTATTAGTTGGTATTTTTTTATTATACTCATGCAAGAGCACAGTTTTTCGCATGAATATGTCGATCAGAAGCTCGTCAACAAGCTAAGTTAAAAGCTTCACTTTATCTGCGGGAAGCACTTGCATTTCTAGACTTTCTATTTATTAAACGTTCTATAAAACTCTGTGAAGTGGCCACTCCTCAAAACTACTTTTTTCATTAATTCCAGCCCTTGCATTTGAAGGGCTTCAGTACCAATTCAAAATACGAGTAGGTACAAGTGGCTAAGAGATATGGAATTAAAGAGCCGCAACCTCAAGTCAAAAGAGCCATATTTGTCTCGCAAGCCGTAGGTTGCCGACCACATACGGCAAACAACTTATAACACCCAATACCTATGCGACAATGCGCTACCCTGAGCGTGGCAGCCTGAGCCATAGGTTTTAAAAAACCTTAAGTGGTAATAAAATCACCAGGAAACATAATCTAGAGATCGCAACAGAGCAATGCCGCTTGTCTGCTAAAACAAGCATGGCAACGGTATTAACGGTAAAGCACCTTAAAAGGACATTTTAAAAGTTTAACTAAGTCTTGTGTTAGACTCTTTTTAGTTTTTATGCGCAGTAAACGACTGAATGTATTTCAATTAGCTAATACACTCTTATTATGATCGGAACACGGTATTGCTCTTTGTTTTATTTTCAGTTTACGACATTGTTGCCATGGATTCGACTCGCTGGAAGCATTTTAAAAGCCACTCAATGTAACCAAGGCGTGGTGATTGTGAAATGTTACTATTGATGTAAAACTTCCTGTCTGCGACTAATTTTAGACCTAAAGTTTGTACATTTGCTATAAGCTTTTAATAAACAAAGTAGTTTCTTCATATTAACAATTATTTATATATAAAACCCGATTTTGGTTGTTGTTGGACTTCGGTGGTACAAAAATTAATGATTGGTGACTTTTAAATGGGTGGAATCCAATCGTAGTTTAATTTGGGGTTTGAAAATTTTTGATTGGGCGATGGTTTATTACGAAAATGCTGTCTCATTTTGACCCATTTATAATTCGCTATTTATTGGTAATATTGTAATAGTTTTACAAATAAACAAAAAGCTTAATTTGCACAAGGTTAAATTATGATAATAAAGCAGTAGCCAATTATCTAATACAAATTGACCTAGTTTGAAAATTAAATAATTCTGTCCATCTGTTGTTTGTTTTCCTTCATCGTCTGTGTATATGTCTGGTTCAATGTAAATAATATTAATGCTTTAATATTCTATTCCAAATCAGTGTCGCAATGCTGTCTTTTTGTTGGTTCTCTCCCTTCTACCTCAAAACAGCTATATAGTGAAAAATGACATCACAACGTGGTTGATGATGATGCTGATAACTCAGTTTGCAGTATTTCTGTAAATCATCATCGTTGATATCACTATTATCAGCCGATGGACGTCTTAACTTCCAAACACCAGGGTCTTGAGATGCCTGTATCCAGCGGGAGTCCATAAGCACTGCGGTGTCGCATTGCAGGACCTTGGGACCCCAGCGTCCATCGGATCTACGAACTGTGTGTTTCCTATCAAACAAAATAATATTTTTAAAATCGGTTTACAACTGATGAAGACATTAGCAAACATATAAAAAGTTTACATAGGTACAGGTGAACATGGAACCTTCTTGCAAAAATAATCAGACCCCAGTTCACCTAAAAGGTGAACTTAAACGGACTAGAGTCCATGTTTTAACTGACTTCTAAAGAGAGGACTGAAAACTAAAAACTGGCGAATATCATAAATTAGACATAGAAAGTACCATAATTCACTATAATCACATAACTAGATTTGATACCCAGGATAACTTATCAGAAACAATACCTGAGGTGTTATAAAAATTTAATAGAAGTATAAAACAAAAACATCGCATACAATAAAATGAAACTGAATTGAATCCTTATCTTCTGTTTATTTTCCGATTGACAAAACTTGAATCTCAATTAATTAACAGTTTCAGCTAAATTAAGTCTGGCAGAATGTCCTCTCTAGTTTATCGATCTAATTTAAACTTTCAAATTGGATTTCTCCGCAACATTTATTTAGTTTGGTATTTAAATTCTTAAAATCCTAGGAGATACAAAAAGTTGGTAGTATTCACTATTTATTTGGGACATATTATACGAGCATAAGCCTATGTTTAAGTATACGAGTTATTAGTCACAATCATCATTCGTTTAGCCGTTTGGCTACCCTCCTTTAAAGGAGAGGGGGTATTTAACATATATCCACCGCTGCAGGTTTAGGACAATAATGTGTGTTCTATAATGATCACTATCGGAAGTTAATTAATGACCGAAACCGATGGCTTAACGTGCTCTCTGAAGCATAAAATTTACCAAGGTTTTTAATATGACCAATTCCTCAAGCCCTGGCTGAACAATTTTAAAAAGAATTTCTTGAAAAAAAGAATATGTCAATATTTCTTACCTCCACCCTAAGGTTAGAAGCGAGAAGATAGCATCAAGATATATGCGGTTGAAGCCTGGAGGTGAATTGTGGTAACTATCCTCTATGACTTATTCTAGTACTCTACCAGTCTACCTACGTATCGGATAGGTTGTAAACATAATATACAGAAAACTCTTTTTAACAGAAACATACCTTTAATTTTTTTCGTTTTTGAAAATCTGTACTTTCAACGAGATCATGAACTGATACTCGTAATGGAAGAGAGATCTTGTTAGAGATAAGTATTATTGGGGAAAAATTTAGGAAATTGGCTTTAAGCATTTTATGGTAGAACGAAACATGCTCTTCATAAGAAAATCCATAGGAGGTAGAGTTTATACAAGATTTAGAACTTTAATAGAAATCAGGTATCAAATGGTATTAAAAGCCTGCATGTTAAGACGACGAGTATGTCGAGGTACACTGGTTGGAAAAATTCGTGGCTCTCTTTTGATTTATTGCTTACTTAACGATATTTTTCACTCATAAAATTTTCTGCCGTTCCGTGCATAGATGTATGGCCCTTAGAGTAAAAGCTAACGTCATATGAAGCTCATAAAGCATCGTACGTTTAAATGTAGAGACGAGAATTTCCGTATTACTGGTCTAATATTATCGTCTCATATATCTTTGTAATTAATGGTTTCAAACAGATTAGGTACTGGCCAAATAAATTGATTTGCCCTTCTGTCTTTGGCCTTCGATGTAAAAGATTTTTGGTTGTATTTGTAAAACTTCTCATCTGATTTTCACATCAAAATGAGTACCTAAGTTTCAGCTTTTCACCTATAAAAATATCATTAATTCGTGGTATTAAATCTTAATTAAATAAAACCGGAAACTCGTGATTTTTTTGAAGATATTTCATAAGGATTTATCGAGTCATTTAAGAGGAAATGCTGCCAGTATTTTAGGCACTTCGTGGCAGTGGTTTAAGGGAGGCTTTAGTTTTAATTTAACATTGGTAGTACTTTTAATTTAAATTATTTATTATTTAAGTTTAATTTATTACTAATTGTTTAGGTTAATTTTGTGTTTCTATATGATGAATTATTTAATTATTTAGTAAATAATATGCATAAAATAATAGGTACGTAGACGATGAGCAAAAAAATAAAGAGAATTTTAATTTGAAAATGATATCTCATCCTTACATTATTATCTTATTGAAAATCCTATCAAATGCCCTTGAATTTTAAAGGTCAATTCAAAGTTGTTATCTTGTAACATGAACTTGGTCGTGAAATTCCCTTCCACGTCCTTGCGTTAGTACTTCGGTCACGATCCTGTTACGCCATTACCTTCATGTTTTATGTCACAGCTTTAACAACCGTGGTTAGATGCTGCTATTTCTAAGCAAGAAATGTTACATTTTGCTTCCAATTGTTACGTTGTTTGTTTATATTATATATTTTTATATTCATTACAAGATTCCACTGCAATTATTCCTGATGGTAAGTGATGGTGCAACCTAAGATGGAAGCCTTAAGTTTAAGCCTTAACTTGTTAAGAGCAGGATGATATCCACACCC
The DNA here is from genome assembly GCA_034621355.1 of Mycalesis mineus. NCBI lineage: Eukaryota > Metazoa > Arthropoda > Insecta > Lepidoptera > Nymphalidae > Mycalesis > Mycalesis mineus. Next base: position 14,184,291 of record CM067885.1, read on the forward strand.
TTTTTGGTTTCTACACGATACCGGAACGTTAAATTGCCTGGCGGTAAGTGTTTGTAGTTAGGGTGGTAACTAGCCACGGCGTGAGCATATCTCCAGCCAGACCTGGACCAATTTAGAAAATCTTAATTGGCCCAGCGAGGTATCGAACCCAGGACCTTCGTATTGCAAATATACTGCGCCACGGAGGCCGCCAACATACTATGTCGGCGGTATATGTCATTTGATTTGACAAACTTTGAACACATTTTAATGGTTTAATAGAGGGCCAGGATTTTTTCAGTATAGGATAGGAGATTTGGCGTTTAGACCTACCAGGGTAATCCAGTTAGCTGTATTAGGATGATAATGTTTTTAGTTTTGTTGAAAGATGATAATAAACAGCTGTAAAAATGATAATTATCGGGATCGATGCCTTAACGTGTGCTTCGGTACACGGAGGTATAGCCACCAATTGTCAATTCCGGATTGAGATAGTAAGAAGTTTCTTACTTAATATTTCATAGCAGACCAAGGGCCCGAAGCCAGGACTTTGCGATCCGAATCCACATAGGCTAACTAGTAGACTAATGACGCACTACGACAAATGGATTATCATCCATCAATTAGCAACCATCCATCATGGAGCCGTAACAAGGAAGTGTATTAATTCGTCATTCGTGGTCGTTAATATACGTTGTATTATACCTTGTGTATACTATATAGGCCAGACCAGGTCTTCCTAGTTGTGGAAGAAGGGATATGAAGCGTAGACATAACACCTTGCTCCATGCGGCGTGGAAGGCTTAGTGTGATAATGTTTAATTTATTAGCAATCACTATCAGATGTTGATAATAGTTACTGGGACTGCCGGCTTAACATGTTCTCCGAGGCATGGGGTGTAACACCACCCACTTCACACAATACTGACGGTAAGCCTTCAATAGTTTGGGAGCAAGAGTTCAAGTCCAAGGTCAGCATGTCGATTCTGTAACGAAATTCAACATTGCGAATCTCGACGTTATGTCTATAACACGATATTATATCCAGACTCGCACTGTCGAGTTTTATTATAGAATCAACTTGCAGTAGTGTTTTTCTGAAACGAAGTTGTAGCATTATGCTGAATGGGAGACCTTTATTTGGTTAGTTTTTTTTATTTATTTTAGTTTGTATTTGTTTTGTGCATCTATTCTGACCAAATAAAAATCAATTTCTTTCTTTCTTCTTTAAAACTTGACAGTTTGGATCTCGTCCTGTCTGTCTATACACCATATATAGATAGAGAAGGTTAAAACGAATTCGAAACTCATACTGTTGAGTTTCGTTATAAAATGGCGCTTTGGAAAATAAATATTATTGGTTTTCCTAATGCAAGAATAGCGAAAAAAATATACACAAAAGGATAAACAAAGCAAATAAATTATGTATTCGATTTGGCGTCGACAAGTACTGGTGCTTGATTGAAAACTATGCCAGATATCATAAAAACATTTTACATTTTGAAAGAATGTTTGATTGAGCCGATAAAACGACGTAGAATAAGATATATTCTTGAATAAAATATATACATATTCTTGAAAATCTTACAAAATTTTTGCTTACGAGAGATAAGCACATAGATAATACCTACTCAATCACACCTGATATTAAGTGATCATGCTATCCAAGATGGAAGCGAGCTAACTTATTAGGATCAGCATGAAAATCCACACCCTTTCGGTTTCTGCACGACATCTTACCGGAATGCAAAGTCGCTTACGATACGTCTTTACCGGCAGCGTGGTTCATATTCAATAAAATGAACAAACTATAGTTCACTAATGCGGATGTACTATTACTGGATATCACTATCTAGGCGTTCGGTAGGTCAGGAGTCGGCTGACACAAAAACTTTATCGTCTACAGTTATATAACTAGTTACGATATAAGTTTTTGTAGGTTTGCCAAAGCACCGCCTGCTCTTTTATTACTTGCCTGAAGGACAGTAGGAAGTTTTGCTATAAAATCGTTAACAACAACTATCTTGGACATGCTTGCTTGTATTAAATATATTATTAAAATAACTAGGTTAGGAACATAGCATAATAATTCATAAGGTTAACTTCAATGAGATACAGTAGTATGCCAATGGCTTAAAGGCTCGTGCTAGAGTCATTTTATATTTTTTTCTTGGAGAAAGAAAGCTCTATACAATTAATCTGATCCACGAATCGAATCTAGTATCGCTAATCTGTAGCGATGTTTTTACAACTCACCAGTGTGGTCTTGAATTTGTCTCTATCTCTCACTGTTTAATACAATACTATAGAGACAGAGAAAGATCCAAACGAATTTGAGACTCACACTGAGATTTTGGGTGGTGGGGCCTCGGTCTTGGTGGGCCTCAAGCGATTTAGCGTTCCGGTTCGTGTTGCTACCCCTACCGACAGTGCTTCCAAAACCATCACTTACCTCAGCCAAGCGCTAATTTAGGTAATGTAGAGTTATAAAAAAAATTTAACAAAAAATAGAACCGACTCAAAATGCACTAAAAAGTAAAAAATAACTGTGTCATTTAGTTGTTATTTAGTTATTTAGTTATTTAGTTTAATTTATCCTACTTTTTAGTGCCTATTTTTTGTTACAAATCAGCCCGCTTCCTTCTTAGATTGCATCATCACTTAACAGAAGGTGTGATTGCAGTCAAGGACTAATTTCTAAGGAATAAAAAAAACGGTCGAGTTATAAAAATATTGAGAGAGAATTGTACTCCAAGACTTTTATACTATGCCACGTAGAGTAACCGCTACACTAACAAAACCGTTATATATTATTTTTTATTTATTTCGCTGTCACCATTAAAGTTCGCATATAAATCTATTTCCACACAAAAACTCGCTACTAAACGCAACGGAAGTGTGAACTAATTTATTGCAGCTTTTATTTCTCTGAAAATAATTTGTGAATGACAAAACTAACACGTCGAGATCAAACGTTGTTGATGTATAAACGGTCCAACGGATTCGCTCGACATTATTTGTCGTCAAAACGAACCAAACACTGAGATTAATTCATTTTTTAACCGTGAAATGTCTAGCCGCAGACAATGAAGTAAATAGAAGCACAGAACTTTTTGCTAACGAGAGATAAGGATGAAGATAAAACTCCTCCACTTTCATATATCGAGTCTTTGTCTACGTTTACTCTGTCAATGCCTGGACCACTCACTTGAATCTGGGCTTTGTCCGCATTTGGTCATGTCGTCATGTGTGGAGCTTGTGCGTAGTCTGTAAAAGAACGTGGCATTTCAATAATAAGAGTTCGTTTTCACTTGTCGGGTGTCCGGGATGGATTTTAATCGGATGTTCCAGAGCATTGTTGCATTGCTGTTCTGTTTCCACTTGTCCGAGGGGTAACACTTTGTTTCCACATGTTGGGGGTCGGGCTTGGATTTTAATAGATTGTTACGTCCGTCCAGACGTCTAAAACTATTACGAACGAGCACTGTCATGACGCGTCCGTCTTTTTCAAGGTCAGGCAAAGCGATTGTCCAAACAAGATAGACTAAATACATGTAACGAAAACTAGGTAAGTAACATGAACGTATTGTGAGCAAGTAATTTCAACCTCAATTGTTTCAAATGATAAGTAACCAGTTAGTTTAACATATTTTGTTAAATATTTGGTTCAGTGTAGTGTTTTGGGATTTCAAAATCGTATACACACACCTAACACTTGTCTATTTATCTTTTAATCTACGTGTACAACATCGGAATTTTTTTTTTGTGATGTCTGTAGTTTGGAGGAAGGTCGTATGAAAATTTCAATGAATACTAGAAAGTAACAAATAGATCTATATTACCGATGAATCAGGTCAGGGTTTTTTAGTGTCTCAGCCAATTCACAGGAAACGTAAAACAGTTAAGAATGTTATCATTGAAGGTCTTTTGTTATCCGTGAATTATTATCACGAATCATTATTAAGCTCCGACGTAAAAAAATGAATGTTATAAGTTTAATGTCTATCTTTATATATATGTGTCCGTTTGTGATATAGTAGGTTCTTTAAAAATTGAATGATCACGTCATGTCAGTTTGACGTGATGGTTTCTAGCTAAGTATACCCATACGTCAAAGATTTGATAAATCTAAAGATTTTGGACAATTTCGTGATATAACGGACTTTTGACATATATACATACATACAGGTCGAGACTACATCCTTTCATTTGCCACGATCCTTGCATACTTCCTTAGCTTCTTCCACCCTCATTAATCCTTTTATACAAGATCGTCGGTTTAGGGTACTCTTGACTTGACCATAATTTAAAATACTCTGCGTGAAATTCTTTATCCTAGATTAGGCTAAGTCTGCTGCTACAATGTGATTTAGAGCAAAAGGATGGTATTAAAACAAAAATAGTCGTTTATCGTGGGACGTATCCGTTATTAGGATGTAGGATGTTTGTTTGCGTCGTAATCACTATCAGATGTTAATCGTAATGATCGGGACCGACGGCTTAACGTGCTATCCAAGGCACGGGGTTGTAATGAATTTTCTACAAATTTTCTAAATCAGGGCTAATATTCGTCATCATCATAATTATCAACGTATAAACGGCCCACTACAAGGCCAGACCTCCCTCCAAGTAGGTAAGCGGAGATGGAGTGTAGATCCACCACGCTGTTCCAATGCGGATTGGTGGGCTTATCGTGATAATGTACTATTCATTAATAGTTACTTTCAGATATTGACCGGGACCGACGGCTTAACGTCGTGATTATTAACTGACAATTTTTTGGCAAAAAGAAAAGCTCAATTTTACACGACCCGATACAAAATTCGAATCTAGGAACACTTAAAAATTGTGGACCAATAATGCAGTTGGAGCTGAGTTAGAACTTAGACCAGATGAAAGCATACAATAAACCAATCCTATTAGTTCTGACGATTGCTTCACTGTGAATAGAACAAACAAACTACTTATAACCAAAGTGACCACACGTTTCCATTAGGATGAGATTGTCCATGCCCATAATGGATTAGATAACTTGCCGATGTTCCTGAGGAATTTATTGTTTTAGAAAGATCGAAATTAATATTTCCTTTCTATAGGTACATTTAGATACTACCTACTTAACAAAAAATAGTACACAAGGATATCCTTGCTAATATTATAAAGGGAGGCAAGAAAATTGTGTATATGGATGGATAGATATTTGTTATTCTTTCACGCAAAAACTGCTGAATGGATTTTAATGAAACTTCACAATAATAGAGTTTACATATCACACTAACACACACTCTACATTTTATCTTGAAATTCCCATGTGAACAAGAACTACGCGGAAGTAACCGCGGGAGTCCTCTAGTCTTTAATTAGTAAATAAAATATTAATATACACATGGAAGAAAAATCATGAGCTTTTATAATTCACAATTGACGGGAATTAAATAAATAAATATTATAGGACAAATACACACATCGCTATATAGCCCCAAAGTAAGCGTACTCGTAAGTAGCTTGTGTAATTTACATAAATACTTAATATAAGCTGTAATCACATAAACATTTTCCAGTGAATCTGAAAAAAGCAGTATTTTATAAATTAGTAATTAAAAATATAATAATATTAGGTTCAAAAATCCTCATTATCCTGTTTTATATAAAAAAGGATGGTGATCTTACTAATGCTGTATCTAACAGTACTTAGGAGCTCTTAGGTTAGAGTGGAGTAAATAAGAAGAAATTAATATCTTCAGTTAACTATTTCTCTCTCTTTAGTTTTCTAATAATGTACAGAAACTAGCTTTGTCCATTCTCAGTTATCGCGAAAGGAGTTAATTAATGCTTTTAAATTATTCCATTTATTTGTTTATTTATTTAATTGTGTAAAACTAGTTTGTATAATGTTTTCATTTATATTTATTATAGACTTAAAAATGACCTCGCGGAGTGTTGAGACGTGGCTAAATAAAAAATAAAAAATTCTAAAAAGTCACTCTTATGATTTTTGATATTTCTGACGAAATAAATTCCAATGCATTTTCGTTCCGATTGATCAAAATACCTTTATATTTTGAAATCGAGGGTATGGTTTTAGAAATTTCGATTATATTAAATGTGTCGCAGAGTAGGATCTAGAATAGAGGCTAACTTGTTCAGGATGCTCTGCAATAACAATTATTAATAACTTTGAAGATTGCGTATGTGCTTTCACTTCCTTATTAGTAGTAGTAGTAGTAGTATCAGTTTATTGCAGTGGCCATCAACACAACATATGTATAAGCAGGTCCTATCTTTTTTATGAAAATGATAAAAGCTTCTATAGAATATTGTCGCCAAGAATAGTAATGTAATGTAAGTAATTTAGCGGAACCATCTATCTCACTTATTTTCCCTAGAGGGTCGTCCCTCGTCACAAGTCAAATTGAGAAATATCTGATTGTAATATGATCACGAGATTTTGGGTTAGGTGCTGATGACATGTAGTATGATCTTGAGAATTACATCTATATAGCTTGGGTTTTCCCTGGCATTTTTACATATTTACATAATTTTGTGTTTGTGTATCTATGATTGAATGCACAATGTCATTTGCAGGGACCTTACAGTGCTCCTATTTTGCATTATCTTTACTACTGAACCAATTTAAATGAAAGGGGATGTCCCGAAACTGCCCCAGGGTGGTTTTAAATGAAAAACACCGAGAGAGCTAACAAAATAAAAGAAATAAAATAGGTAGCTTTACAATTATGATTTTTAAATATATAAATAGAAATATTTATAGATAGCGGGGTTTTAAAATAAATCTAAAAAAGGTATTATTTTTAATTCCTCTTGAGTCGTAGTTGATATCGACAGTTGCATACAAAATGTGTAAAGAAATGACTTTTCTTCATAATATTTTGTTTTCGGTAGTTAAGATAGCACTAAGTATGACATAATAAAACAATTATTTTACTTTGTGTTTGTTAAATTTCCTATAATAATATTTTTACTAAAATAAGCTTTTAGGCAGGTATTTTAGTAAGAGTTTATGATACTGATTATGCAATAGCCCCTTTATCTTGGGCCAAATATACTATTTATTAGGATAAATTTAAATTAGATAGGATTACCAACCCAAAAGTGAAAGTTTCATTGAGACGCATAAACATTTAATTTTTCCTGGGGCAAACAATGTATGGGCGGTGGGCCATCTCCTTTGTTACAGAGAGAGTTTAGAGAAAGGACTTAGGCTATTTTTTAATGTAAAAAAAGCTATTATTAGTTGAAATAGGGTATGAAAGTTAATGTGGAAATTAAGTAATTATAAAATGTAATTAGTATGAAACTCAATTTTTAGGCTCTTGATTAGATATAAATTAATATGAAATTCAAAGTTTGTAAAAACAAATCGAAAGGGGTAAAATTTTTTAAAATGGCTAGTAGTAGTTTAAAGTAGCTATGCAGGCTATATGACACGGACGGGCTAACACTGCTTGTCGGGAAATTATATAAAATTTTTACTTGAAATGGGGAGGGTAGATTAGGTGGGGAAACTTTATCTGAAAGTATGTCTCTAAAACAAGAAGGGTACCTAGGAGCGTTCCTCGCAAACGAAGTCGCCACTCGTGGATGAGTACTAATAAATAATTTGTAAGTGCTCGTTGGTCTAGTGGTTAGCCTATCTGGCTTCGATCACGAGGTCCTGGAATCCTGGGTCCGTACATGGAATTATTTTGAGTTTTTCATTCTTCTATGAAATTCTCAGTTCATTCCACGCCCGGAGTCGGGAAGTTGGTGGTGTCACATGCCTCGGAGAGCAAGTTAAGCCGTCGGTTCCGGTTACTGTCATAAACATCTGATAGTGATGGTTAATAAAACATTATCACCCTAAGCCCGCCAACCCGCATTAGAGCAGCGTGGTGGGTGTACGCTCCATATCCGCTCTCCTATAAGGAGGAAGGCCTGGCCTTGGAGTGGGCTGTTAATAGGCTGATAATGATGATGATGAAGTGCTCTGGGATTGCATACCTATCCTATATACTCGTAAAAAAATTAAAATTTGAACCTAATAGGTACTTATTTATTAGCATCGATACGCATTTTAACTTTAAAAGACCTTGAAAAGCTATACAGAGCTAGGGCCTACTGGCAAGCTATCAAGATAACACCTCTAGAGTTAGTCTAAAAAAATACTTTGCCTTATAGTAACCAAGAATATTGTACTATCTTAAATTGTGTATCCCTCCTACGTATAAAGATTGTCACATAATAAGGGGTCCAATAAAGTCCTTAATAAAGGGATATGTAAGATAACACCATGCCCTTTTCACGCGGATTATGCCCTTTACTGAGCCTTAACCTTTTTGACCTTGGATGAAAATATTTTTATTTTTCTGTAAGGGTGGGGTTTTTAGAAAATTTCAGAAACCTCAATCACGGCTAAATAGCTGAATGGATATAGATGAAAATTGGCAGTGATGGAAATTACAATCTGTTATAGCACATACGCTTATCTCGATTTCCACAGAAATTAAAAAGCTACGCGGGCGAAACCGTGGAGCACAGCTAGTAAAAAATAATTGATTGAGTAAATTGTCTCGATGGTAGGAAGGTAAATAGTATACGGAGGGATATTCTAACATCATTTTATAACTTGATCATTTAACTTGCTAAGGCCTTTCTCTCCACTTTTTAGCCTGCTACGACATTTCAAGTTTAAGGAACATTTATTTTACGTTTACTACGTACGTACGTACGTAGCAGTTTGTGGGTTCTAGGTAACGTCCTTAAAGTAGAAACCTTGGCTGGCACCGACTCCTAGATATGCTTAAGTAAATTAAAGAAACTATATGACACAGTTATTTTTTACTTTTAAGTGCGTTTTGAGTCGGTTCTATCTTTTGTTAAAAATTTTTATTTCTTACTTTTTAGTGATTTATCACCACGTAACGTTCCCATACTATACTGTCATAGTATATTATACGGCACTAGTAGCCAAAAAGCTACCGATACCGAGACAAAGACCAAAATCGCTGTAAGCGTGCCTCCAAAATTTGAAGAGTACCTCCAATTTCTTCAAGATATCATCATCAGATCCTAACATGATGACAATGGGACCACCTTGGAAGTATGCCCTTTGTAATAAAAAAATAATTATCAAAATTGGACAACTCTGTAAAAAGTTATGCGTGGTATACATAAAAAAATATATAAGTGTTGAATTGAGAACCTCCTCCGTTTTTTTTGCGGCGGTTAAAAATATAGCATAGAATTTATAGTTCTACTATAGCCATACTATGTATCGCTAAAGTAGAACTACAGAGAATGAGAATCTAACTACATAATATACTCAAGGTAGGCATAATGTCGTTATTATTCCACAAAAGAATTTTTTCGGTGAAACAAGATAGAGTGAAGTCTTACAGGGTAAAGTATATTCCGCCCTTCATAAACTTGGAAACGGCCACGTAAAAATCTCATACATAAGCCGCACACAGTATTTTCCTTGTTAAAATATTCGCATTTTTGAATCCTCCGTGGCGCAGTGGTATGCGCGGTGGATTCATTCAAACGGAGGTTTCAGGTATCCTTCCCGTCGTGGCCGATTGAGATTTTCTGAATCCGTCCAGGTCCGGCTGGTGGGAGGCATCGGCTACGGCTTGTTACCATCTTGCCGGCAAAGACGTGCCGCCAGGTGATTTACCGTTCCGGCACGATGTGTAGAAACCGAGAGGGGTGAGGATTTCATCCTACTCCTAAGACCGACCCGGTTCGTCACTAATGTGCTTAGTACGTATTTGCGCTACGACGCTGCCGTTCCGAGCCGTTCCGACCCGACTTAGTCTGCTCGTACCTGTAGAGAAAGAATGGATATCTCCAAAATGAACTGTCATGGTACTTATTCAAACTATTATTAAAAGCCAGCTAAAACATATAACGTTTATTAATGAAATCACATAGTACATCTATATTATTTATTTACACTTATCCTGCTCATTAAATCAGCTTTATTTATTACACAAACATGACAACATATTTAGACATTATACAATTATACGATACCAATTCCAATACTTATAATCTTCACTTCTTAACTTTGTTTTTGTAGATTATGATCGCTTGCTCTCTCACTGTTGACTGTGTTAAATGTATTTTTACCATCACTTTTATGAAGTCGGTTAAGTGGGAGATAATGGAGCAATGCAGCATTTTCTGCAGTTTTGCCAACCAATCGCGTAGTAGGGCGTCATCAGTTCAATGTAGCCAACTGTGCGCCCACAGATAACGCACATTTTCCATAGAGGATTTCACAGACGACAACACTATTGCAAAGCATAGCACGATGGTTAAAGGTCCAAGTTTTCTACCACTTCTGGTATAGGTGTAGAATAGGTACCTACTATATTTTACAAATTTCTTCTTATTTTAGCTTAGTTGCAGGTAAAAGATCAATGTTGATCATGATAATAGATATGCCGATATTTTTTGTTTTCTTAATGTATTTCGTTTAGTAGGTACTTCAGCAAAACTTGTATCAAAGTAATTGATTAAAAAGTAGGTACGTTACTAACAGTAAAGAAACAGAATATTAAGTTAAAATAATTACCTAAGCAAGGTCACACAACTGTGTAGCAAGTTGTATGTAGTAGTTATATATTTCCCTGTATTCCCATGCTGCACATGCTTCTTTTAATATTAGTTAGTAATTGATTAAACGAAGCCTCCGCAAGGCGAGCTGATACATAAAATTATGGAGATTGGATGTACCTACACAATTTCAAAGTGATAGACGACGTTAGTTAACTTGTGCTGGGGCAGTTAATTGATGGAACCTTCGTTAGATTAACTTAATTGTGAGAGTTAATGTGATAGGCAGCTTGATTGTGATCGTTTTATGTAATTACTTTGCGTATGTACCTACCTACCTATCACAATACGTACTTAATCATTATCAGCCGGTTAACTAAGTGAGTTTCTGGCCGGCTATTCTCAGCAGAACCTGCCATCCGAACTGGTAATAGAGTCAATACTAATAGTATTTTTTTAACTCCTATAAGTTGGCCCTTGACCTTAAGTGTTGACCTTAAGTGTTGATGTAGTCTAAGATGGAAGCGGACTAACTTGTAAGGAAATAGGATGAAATCCACACCCCTCTCTGTTTCTATTCTACATCGTACCGGAACGCTAAAACGTTCGGCGGTACGTCTTTGTCGGTAGGGTGGTAGGGAAGCCACCTACTACCAGCCAGCCAAGACAAATTAAGAATACACCAATTTGCCCGGCCAGGAATCGAACCCAGGACCGCCGACTTATAAATCCATCGCGCATACCACTGCGCTACGGAGGCCGTCGAAAACATTAACAGAATATTCTAACACAACGTTTCAAAAGTAAAGTAAGCTTACTTCATCATCATCATCATTATCAGCCAATGGACGTCCACTGCTGGACATAGGCCTTTTTTAGGGACTTCCAAACACAACGATCCTGAGCCGCATGAGCCCAGCGGCTTCCTGCGACCCGTTTGATGTCATCAGTCCACCTGGTGGGGGGTCGACCAACACTGCGCTTTCCGGTGCGGGGTCGCCATTCTAGCACCTTCGGCCCCCAACGTCCATCAGCTGTTCGAACCACGTGCCCCGCCCATTGCCACTTCAGTTCTGCGACTCGCTGAGCTATGTCGGTTATTTTGGTTCTTCTGCGGATCTCCTCATTTCTGATTCGATCACGCAGAGATACTCCGAGCATTGCTCTTTCCATCGCCCGCTGAGTGACTCTGAGCCTTCTTAGCTTACTTGATGTAAATGAATTTCGAATTTTAACAGCCCACTACAGGGTCAAGCCTCTCTCCTTAAAATAGGGGATATCAAGCATAAACCCACCATTCTTTTCCAATCCGGTTGGGTGGGTCATAATGCTTAATTCATTCACGGTCAATATTAAATGTTAATGATAGTAAGCGGGACCGGCGGCATAAGGTACTCTGTTCTCTGCGGTTCCACCTTCTCCACACCACCAACTCCACCAACTTCCCCGATAAGGCCGCCAATCGACATTGTATGCAGCGTGATGGGTCCATAGCCCCTCACCTAAAGAGGGAGCTGTAAAAAAAGCTGATAATTGTGATAGGGACATAATTGTATTGTGTGTGTCTTGTAAAGTGTTCGAACTCAAGATATCCATGACCTATCATTTATCCACGGGGATTTTCTTACGACAGTAAAAATGGGTTAGCAGGGAGTTATTTAATGTGTTTCTACGTAATCAAATAAGATTCAGAAAGGCAAAGAAGAAATTATAAGTATTCAGAGGAACGGAATTGGGTGATTGCAGAAACAATATTGTGGATGTAAATTGCGCTTTTTTTAACTGTAAAGTAATTAATATTTTTTTTATTAATTACCACATGATAAATGCTTAAGATCATCGTTTATTCAAGCCACCTTGCACCCGATATCCCTTAACGAACGCACGTGAGCGAAACGGTCGCTACCGTATTGATGTAGTTTCAATAAAGAACGAAACGGGTATCGTCCGCACGAGTCGGGTGCCTAGTCGCTCTAATGAAATGAGTGCCTAGTGTGAGATTACTTCAAAACAATCGAAAACTTCACATTCGCGTTAAGGGCAAATTTTATATGGAACTGAAGCAGCGCCCCTGGCGAGAAAACTCAAATGGGCGAGTGTCAGAACGCTTTTTTTGCTATATAATTTGACATTATTAGTGACTACGTTTTTACGCAGTCGCTCGGTGAAAAACTCACACTTGCCCCACTGTGAACTTTGCGTGTAATTGATTTTTTCATTATAAATTGTTTTTAATTATTTAATTACTTTGATTTTAATGAAACATTTTTATAAAAGTGTATTAATGGTGGACAGTCTATCTATTTAATTATTTATCTGAAGAAGCAGTAGAACAAAAAAAAATTTGTTTACGATAATTTCCAGAACTACAAAAAATATCTAGAGACGAATATCTAAGCATGCCATGGATATACCGTGCGTCCGGTTCGAGTTGTCCGAGAGTTGCGGCACGGGTGTAGGCTTAAGGGTACCCTTTCCTACTAATATTATATACGCGAAAGTTTGTGAGTATGTATGTAGGTATGTATGTAAGTACGTTTGTAGTTCTATTACGCAACGACTACTGAATAGATTTCGATAAAACTTTATTATAATATAGCTTATACATCTAAATGACACAACGGCTACTTTTTATCCCGAAAATTGTAAGATAACGGGAACTGCGCGGGCGTCATCTAGTGCAATTATATTTTAGAGTACAAGAGCTCAATAGAGTTAAGTACTACTTTCATGCTTGTTACTTTTATTTCCTCATCAAACGTTAAATATTTTTACTATCCTTTTGAATTTGCGTACGGGAAAAACCATTTACATATTATGTATTATGCAAAATCACGTTTTCTTAAGTTAGTTTAATCACACTTATGTAGCGTTACGAAAATCTAACAAGATATAATTTTTAAATAGTAGGTGCCTAATCGTTGAATTTAATACATACATTATTATAAAGTAAACGCAAACACTCCTGGCAGTTTTAGCTATAAATTAATTTATTCATGAAATATAAGATTAATCCATTGGAAGTTAAAGATGCACGGCATTCATCGTTTCATTCAATTAAAAAAATTCATGGTTAAATCACTGGATTACCGGTATATACCATTGACCTTCTAAGCCCGAACACAGCAATGCTTCTAGCAAAAAAAAAATATTCTAAGAACATCCCGCACAAGCTGAGATATTTTTTTTTTAAATTAATGTTTAAGTATATAATCAAACGTAATTAATTTACTTCAATTTAAATTCAAGGAGGTCTTTGCCATCGGTTTGGAAAGCTGATTCATTGAAAAGAGGCACCAAGCAACTCTACCAGTTGTTTTTAAAGTAAAATATAAATATTATAATTTATAATTACTTCATTTTCACTTTTAAACTTTCGGTTGTATGCGCTAAAAAGCAGAGACGATTCTTTGCCATTAAACACACAAAGGATATAGGTAAAAAATGTATGGAAGTCTGCCCCAGAGATGATATATATGTCATTATACAGTAGGTACAGATTCTTAAATTTCTTCTTCCTTCTTCTTAAATAGTAATAAAGTTACTTGTAGCTAAGCATGAGCTGATAAAAGTTATGAAGGTTAATAAAAGTTGACTTTTCATACTACGACGACGGTCACGTGATTCACAAAAAATCGATTGAAATTCTTATATTTTTGATATATTTGCAAGTGATTGCTATAAAACATAGGTAGTTTTTTAAAATTCATTGTGTATTTTTAAAAAATAGGTAAATATGAGCATACGTTTGGACAGCCTGGGGCAAATTTTGGCAATGTCCTTTGTAAATATTGCCGCTACTGCCACTAGTGTTTGCCATTACTATAGTCGGTAATTAATTATAATAAATAAGATTGTGTTATTTAGCAACATAGAAGTTTGAAATATCCATGAAATATGCATAAAAAGTGTCAGAATAAGATACATTAAACTTTAAAGAACCATACTTAAATGCTTTATTTGCATAAAGAACAATAAAGTATAAAAAATTATTGTAATGCAAATGTGAATTATTAAATAAGCATTATTTGCAAATGTTCAGAAGGTAATTTCAGATCGTATAAAATTTATTTTTTAAATTTATCTACAAAAACGAAATACGCTTCTAGTATATACTAGTATGTTTGAATAATTGTATAAATATATTTTTTTTATATATTTATTACAAACTAGCCCTTGACTGCAATCACACCTGATGGTAAGTGATGAAGCAATCAAATATGAAAGCGACCTAATTTTTTAGTAGTAGGTAGTATGAAATCTACACTCCTTTCGATTTCTACACGACATCGTACTGGAACGCTAAACCGAAAGTCTTCCCACTGCCAAAAACACTAATTACTTGAAGAAAGAACGCATCTGTTAATATATTAAAAAAAAAGTTGAGAGGTGTCAAGAAAAAAAGGACACAGATTTTTAAATAAAAAAATGGTTGTTGTGCCGGATGGCATAGTGTGTCGAAGTTCCTTATTCGAATATTTTAGTATTAGTGAAGGAATTTGTAATAAAATTTTATTTTTTTTAAAATAATAATAATATTTTTTTTGTAAAAACGCTCCGCCGCTTCTTCACCAAACAAACAAACAAACAAACGCACACACATCAAAGGCGGCGGCAAGATGCTTTGATCAAAAAGTGTCGTGACAACTTTTCGTACGAATTTTTTCCGTCTAGCCCCCTTTCACAACGCGCGATAAGGAACTTCGTTCTAATAAATATATTATTAAGTTCAGAAAGAGTTTAGCGTTAAAGAGATTGAGATTTTTCTTAATTTGTCTTGGTCTTGCTGGTGGGAGGCTTTTCGCCGTGGCTAGTTACCACCCTACCGACAAAGACGTACCGCCAAGCGATTTAGCGTTCCGGTACGATGTCGTGTACAAACCGAAAGGGGTTTGGATTTCATCCTACTCCTAACAAGTTAACCCGTTTCCATCTTAGATTGTATCATCACTTAACATCAGGTGTGATGGCAGGGCCAACTTGTAGTCAATAAAAAAAAAACTCTTGATCAAAATGTCAATGTGAGAGAGATCATACATTCTCTAAACAGAAACATTAATTAATAGAGTTACAGTTAAATGTTACGTCTAACATGAAGGTCATGAAAACAATAGAATTAGTTCCCATTCATTCGATCTTTACATTCTGTTTACAGCAAATAAAATGATTATACCAACTGTACTTTAACAATTTACTTTTAAAGAAACCATCGTTATTATTATTTAAATACTAGTGGACGCCCGCGACATCGTCCGCGTGGATTTTCAACCCTTCTCTTGAGGGAACGGTACTGATTTTTGGGATACACAGTATCCTACATCCTTACTCATAGTATTAACTCTAATTGTGCCAAGTTTCATTTAAATTCATTCAGTACTTTCGTCGCAGCTACGTCCTTAGTGTAATTCAGTTTTTTTAGAATAATTGTTTTTTTTAACCGACGAAAAAAAACGGAGGAGGCACCGATGTCATAGATAATATGCTTAAGTAAATTAAAGCAACAAAATGACACAGTTATTGTGTGTATTTCAAGTGCGTTTTGAGTCGGTTCTATTTTTATTTAAAAAATTTTTCTTACGTCCGATCTCCATGAAATAAAGCCTGCCAAAAGCTAAACCTAATCTATCTGTGAAAACCGTATGAAAATCTAAACAGACATACAGACAAATAGACAAAATTTTAAAAAAAAGCTTTGTTTTGTGGTCTGTATATGTAATACATACCCCTTACTTTTTTAAATACATTTAATGTACAGAATTGACTTTCTTACTATTTTATTATATAGTATAGATACGATATTTTTATGATGACTAATTTCCTAAACTGCACATGACACAATATTAAAGCAACATGCTGTGGTCTGTCAAGGAAAATATGTGTTAGCAATTTATTCTCTGTTTTTGCAATAAATCGCATCATACAGATTTAAATGTTTCAAATGTTTCTGAGGTCCTTGTTCATGAGTTCACATCACGAGCCGCTCGGATAGAGTCAATGACAGTATTTGCGAGTTAGAGTTCATATAATGCGTGTATGTTGGACCCGTTCATTAAAATACAGCAAACATTTTGATATTGATAACTTTTGACGACCTCCGTGGCGCAGTGATACGCGCGGTGGATTTATAAGACGGAGGTCCCGGGTTCTATTCCCGGCGGAGCAGATTGAGATTTTTCTTAACTTGTCTTGGTCTGGCTGGTGGGAGGCTTTCGCTGTGGCTAGTTACCACCCTACCGACAAAGCCGTACCGCCAAGCATTCCGGTACGATGTCATGTAGAAACCGAAGGGGTGTGGATTTCATCCTACTCCTAACAAGTTAGCCCGCTTCCATCTTAGACTGCATCATAACTTAACATCAGGTGTGATAGCAGTCAAGGGCCAACTTATAGTCGATAAAAAAAAATTAAGAGCATCAACTTCAGCATATAGCGTATTTAGTTTAGACGGCCTCCTTGGCATCAAATGGATTTATAAGACTGAATTCAAACCCAGGACGGGTTCGATTCCAGCCTGGGCCGATTAAGACTATAAATTGGTGAGGTAACCTAACGAAAAAGACGTACGATTTAGCGTTCTGGTACGATGTCGTGTAGAATCCAAACATAAAACATACACTTTTGAAATTTGGCACATTTGTTCAGACGTGTATGACCGGAAATATTACGAATACATACATACGAATTAATAATCTCCTTTTTTGGACTAGGTTAAAAATGCATATACACCGATTATAAAAAAAATACTAGATACCTACTGGATTATAGTATAAAAATACAGGATTTCACAACACATAACTCGATTGCAAATGGAAATGGTTTTTTTTTATTTATGCAAAAGTTTATCAAAATTAGCTACTTGTGAACACATTTTGATATATCTAATTTTATTAATACTCCTATCTGGGACACATTTTAAGACACGATAGGTACCGCTTGCTGGGCCGCAATCATGATAGGTAAAATCGTGGGAAAAAGAGGTGTAGAAAGACGAAAGTTTTCTTGGGTGCGAAATATAAGGGAGTCGACTGGTGTAAAGGCCGTTGAGGAACTATTACGTCTTTTTTTTAACGCTGGGAAAATTTACGCGTCCCCTCCAGAAACAGGGCGGTCATAACTGAACCGTTTCCGGTGAGCTGAAAAGCTGAAATACCCACTAAAACCCAGCGATGTTCCATTGCATTGCCTGGTGACTGGGTCCCGGGGGCATTTTGAATCTTCCGCAACCCAGCCAGCGGCGTCCACTGAGGTAGACCCTCAACTGGGAACTATTTCGCCTAGCCTAGGAGCTGACTGCCGACCTTTAGTAATGGAGAGGCACTTTAAGAGAAGAATACTCGTACGCCGATGTTGGTCATTTTTAAGTAGGTATAGATAATAAGCATGAATGTGACTAATTTTCGAATTCTTATAAGAAATAACCGAAACTAAAATGTTTTGGGAGACACAGAATTGGTTTTGTGACTTTTTTGTTGTGTAACAACTGGAAAATGTGTTAGTAGATGCTTCATTTGAGACTTCACAGATATATTACTAAACTAAAAGTGGTAAGTGGTAAGATATGAAAGCATCTATAGTGTAGGGCTGAATGGAATATCCGTGCAATCTTCATGCAATACTAACATTATAACGGCGAAAGTTTGTGAGTATGTATGTTTATTTTTTTTTATCGACTACAAGTTGGCCCTTGACTGCTATCACACCTGATGTTAAGTGATGATGCAGTCTAAGATGGAAGCTGGCTAACTTGTCAGGAGTGGGACGAAAATCCACACCCCTTTCGGTTTCTACACTACACGACAACGTACCGGAACGCTAAATCGCTTGGCGATACGTTTTTGTCTTTTTATTACTTCTTCACAACTGATTGGCTAGAACGATTTTAATAAAATTCAGTATAAAGTTATCTGACACCCTGGATTAACGCAAGGGTTCTTTTATGCCGAGATTTTTACGCGAACGGGAACCATGCGGCAATTGCACAAAATTGAATGCATAATGCATCTTTGGCAATCTTATTGTAACGAAAGATCATTAATAAATAAAATATTTTTATATTATCTAATGGTAAAATAATTTATTAGAAACTATTATTTATTTTTTTAATTAAACCTACCTATAACAAGTGATGTTTATTGGTGTATATTAACAACTAGATTATAAACTCGAACACTTTATACATATGTACATATCTATAATATTATCACTAACGAATGTCACTGAACTAAATAAAAAAAATATGGCTTTCTATAAACTGTTGAAGAGTACAATAAACATCGCTATCACGAACATTTTAATGTCACCTTTCCACACCGCACAGCTGTTTAAACGCACATTGATGAAGTACAATATTTTGGCGCACTCCACTTTGTAATTGGTCATCCCTTCTCTACTGTACATGATGAGTCTACAATCAGCATTCTTGGTGACATACAGCCGTCTACCCATCGTTGGATCTTCTATGGTAGTCTGCTTCCAGTCTATTAAATCATTCTTATTATCCTTCTTGACTACTTCCTCCGAGGGAAAATTGTAATCCCCAATCGGTCTTGGCTCCTCGTTCCACAGACTGACATCGACGTTGTCTTCCATCATCTTCCTAGTGTTGTATTCGTGGATGTAGTAGTGGAGGAATGCTCGGGCTATATGACAATACACTGTGAGCGTTTCAGTCAGTTCAATATCCTCGATCCTTAGCCAGCATTGCTCTGAGCGATCGTTCCGATTGGGCAGTTCTAGAGGCACTGGCAAGACTATGTACGGCTTACGAATAGTTTCCTCATTTTCAACAGCAACAACACACGGTATTGTAAATAATAGAATGAGTAACATTTTAAATGTGCAGCTGGCCCGACGACATGATTGTAACTGATTGTCATGCCTTTGTGAAACTACAAAAAGTAATACAGAGTGAATTGCCTTTACTGAATGATTTGGTAGCTATGTGATGGTGAGATTATGGTTTGCCGATTTTACGACACATTGTTACAGTGTTTATTTTCGATTATCGGTTTAATTGCTGAGTAATGACGTACCCGAATTTTTGTTTCAATTGTTTCTGAGGCCACATGACTGTAAAATTGTTGTATAGGTAAGTAGTACCTTGTTTGAGTACCTACCTAACCTGGAAGTAATTAGATTGTTTTTTGCACCGTGACTAATCAATTCCACAAATTAATAGACACCGATACAACAAGGACAGCATTGTTTAAGTACTGTCTCGAACTTTAATTTTGGCAAACTCTAATACATTAGTTCTTATTTATTTTTCATAATTATTGTTAATGGTACAAGTGGAAAGTCCACCATGTCTGATGAGCATTGCAGATAATAGAGCAACTCTTCCTTGGGCCCATTAAGATCAGCTATTCGTTATCCTATACCCTAGTCTTTACATCCGTTAACTTAAGAAATAGGTATTAATCCATCCCCTGCCTGTAATTTTATCGGCAACCAAACCCCTCTAGAAGAAGCACAAAATAAAGACTAACATATACGAAAATCGGGCCGTTCTGGAAATATTACATAAATAGATACGGGTCGAATTGATAACCTCCTTTTTTTGAAGTCTTTTAAAAAAGGTCAAAAGATTTTTATGGATAATATTAACATACGTCATGTCAAATGTGTATTATATATGTATTCTATATATCTATATCTTATAGTATGTTATGTATCTATATATCTTATGGTAACAGTTGCAGTTTGGTAGACTACGACGGTATTGACAAACCTCCCTCCAAGCGAGTAAGCGTTCCGGTTCGATGCCAGTTCAAACCGATCGAGTTACCGTTAGGTTCCTACTTCTTTGCTCCGTCACTTAGCAGTATAAACCAAAACTAATTCGCCAACAGCCAGTAATAATGAAATTTAATTAAAATTCGTATAAAGTTTTGTATATGAAATGCCTGCTCAAATAATGATAGCAATTTTGTAGTGTAGTAGGAAAACAATTTACAATTTAGCAGGCGCAACATTACTAACCTAATTTTAAAACGTTTACATATGTTTTGAAGTTTTGAGATGATAAAGAAATAGAGGATCCACAAGAATTCTTTCCAGAATTATATATGTATAGAAATATACATAAACAATGTGTACTAATATGATTCATTAATAATTTATCTTGATAGTATTTAAGAAGTTTTTAATTTATTTTCACCATTAGCAGCTTAGTGATTACGACAGAATTTAAAATTTGCATCCAAGTCTTCCAAACCTTTCTTGTTTGACCAGTTCAAAAAGATCGAGATTACCGTTAGAGTAATTTGTTTTTTTTTTTTTGTTCCGTCACTTAGCATTATAAACCAAAACTAATTCGCCAACAGCCAGTAATAAGTCAGGCGTCCTATAAAAATAGTTTTTTAATTTAATGAAACTTAATTAAAATTCGTATAAAGTTTTGTATATGAAATGCCTGCTCAAATAATAATAGCAATTTTGTAGTATAGTAGGAAAACAATTTACAATTTAGCAGGCGCAACATTACTAACCTAATTTTAAAACATTTAGATATCTTTTGAAGTTTTGAGATGATAAAGAAATAGAGGATCCACACGAATTCTTTCCAGAATTATGTATGTATAGAAATATACATAAACAATGTAGCTACAAACAGGATACATTAATAATTTTCTTGCACAGTGTTTACGAAGTTTTTAATTTACTTTTCACCATTCTAGCCGAAGCTTAGTGATTACTCCATAATTTAAGATCCAATTCTTCCAATGCATACAATTCTTCCAAACCTTTATTTTTCGAAGTAAATTTTTCCATTGACCTGTTTATTGCTTTGTAGCGGAATTCTTTTTATTGCCACATTACAGAAAATAACATTTTCTGTTGATGAAACAAGCAAACAGTAAAATCAAAATTAGCTAGAAAATGCTCGTATTTTTTTAATCGAGTTAAAAACCCAAGTTCTCTTTCAATATCTTATTTTTTAGTCTCTGTGTATTAATAATAGAGATATGCTTAATTAACGTAATTACATAACAGTGTGTTTGGTCACTGTCGAGTAGTGTTTTTAAAATACAAAATGAAATTCTTTGTAATAAGTAGATAGTTCTAGATAACAACATGTTAGTCTAATCGTTTGTTATTGAAATGTTTGTGTTCAACTTTGGCCCTGTTATCAATGAATAATATTGAAGTAGAACGGGAAAATCTGTTGATGTTCTCAGAATATATCGTTGACGTCATACGTCGTCTGTAAAACCAAGCGTTATTTGAGAGTCGATTCAATAAAAATAAGACCGGTTCGAGAGCGGTCGCGTCTCGGAACCACGTTATAATGGCTGGCAAGATTTTGCTATGCCTCGTGTTATTGTGCATCGTAACAGACTATTCGCAATGCAAGAGGTTCGGAAGTTCAAGTTGGGGCCGGGGATCTAGTTCGAGCAGTAGGGGCTGGTCCAGTTCCAAGCCATCGCATAGCTCATCTAGCTGGTTTAGTTCGGGAAGTAAACCATCCAGCTCCAGTTCGTCCAGCTGGTTCAGTTCAGGAAGTAAACCATCCAGCTCTAGTTCGTCTAGCTGGTTCAGCTCCGGAAGTAAACCATCCAGCTCTAGTTCGTCTAGCTGGTTCAGTTCAGGAAGCAGCGCACCTAAGTACCCCTCATCATCTTCTGGATTATCTGGATTTGGAAGCAGTGCACCTAGCTACCCCTCGTCATCTTCTGGGTTATCTGGATTTGGAAGCAGTGCACCTAAGTACCCCTCATCAAATTCTGGGTTATCTGGATTTGGAAGCAGTGCTCCTAAATATCCCTCGTCGTCTTCTGGGTTATCTGGATTTGGAAGCAACGCACCTAGCTATCCCTCTTCATCTTCTGGATTATCTGGGTTTGGAAGCAGTGCACCTAAATATCCCTCATCATCTTCTGGATTATCCGGATTTGGAAGCAGCGCACCTAAATATCCATCATCATCAACAGGCTTATCAGGATCTGGAAGCAGTGCACCTAAATATCCATCATCATCAACAGGCTTATCAGGATCTGGAAGCAGTGCACCTAAATATCCATCATCATCAACAGGCTTATCAGGATCTGGAAGCAGTGCACCTAAATATCCATCATCCTCTTCTGGTTGGTCGGGAACTGGATCTAATACTGGAATCTCATGGAACGTTCCATCTAGCTCCGGAGGCAGTAAGTATCCATCATCAACAGGATTATCAGGAACAGGAAGTAAATATCCTCCTTCAACTAGCTGGTCAGGTTCTGATACTCAAAAGCACTATTATCCTACTTCTTCTAACACACATCATTCAAGCAACACTGGATTTGGTCACAATAATTACGGTACGCACAACTATGGGTACGGGAGTTCAAGCCACGGATTTTTCAGCAGTCCAACATATTACAGTGCGCCACAACATGTTTATGTCACTGAATACCGTAATTCAGGCAGCCGATACGGAGACCTCTTAACAGGTTTAGCATTATACAATATGGGTCGCTCACATAGCCACCATCACCAATATTACTACAACGATGATTATTATAGACGGAGGTATAATACACCTGGATCATCATCATATGATCCACCGAGAGATGAGGCTACCTGTAATTTGAGGGTAAAAGAGAACAATAAAGTCGAAGTACTGAAAATTCCTTGTGAAATAGTATCCACGTTCACAGAGGGAAGCAAAAAGGTCGCACAGGAAACGGTTACCCAAACGTTATGCGTGTCTAATTATACGATTATTAATAATACACTTCCCGGGACAACAGGTTCAATTGCCAATGTTACTCTTTCAAATAATGCTTCAACCATCAAGCCTGAAGTTGCACTAAACACTTCAAACATCCTGACAAACTTGACAGCTTCCATAGTTAATGCCACAGCACTGTCTAATACTACAGCTCCATTGAATGCCACAGTTGCACCAACTGCTGAAAGTAATGCCACAGCTGTCAATTCAACGTTATCAAAAGTAAACAAGACTTCTATATCTAATAATATGACTTCAACTGTAAGTGTGCCTACTAACTCAACTAAAACACACACTTCATCTAATATAACAGTAATTAATTCAACAAGTTGCACTGTTCAAACTGATCCCTTAGCAGTTAAAGGTCCGCCGGTGAATGCATCCAAAATAGAGTGTGAAGTGGACATTGTTACTAAAGACTCGCATGTATTGCGAAGCAAAATTGATTGCAGCACTTTGCTACAATACGCAAAAATGCCGGAACCCAAAAAGGAAACGAGCCCAATTTTGCCTTCAAGAACTAAACTGAAATCTTGGCTTTCCAATCCACCTTGGTGGATGTCATTGTTTATAGCACTGTAAAATAACAAAGATTTAATGAGAAATTAAAATACAATTAGTTAAGTACTTAATCTGTTCTTTTGCCGAAAAGTTCCTTGGTATTGCAAATGCCATCTGCATTTAAATTTTTATATTTTTAAGCTAATTGTTTGACCTGTACTAATGTCTAAATATTTTATAAATATTTATAGGAATTAATGTATATTAAGTTAGTTAAGTAGTCCAATAAGTTCATTGTTGTTTTAAGTAAGTTAAAACGATATAAACAAATATAAATGTAAAATTGTGTTTGATTGGTATTGTTAAACTTTAATGAAGCTTAAACCTTTTTAACCCGGCGGGAGTGTAGCGGGGTGTAGCATACCCCACCAATTCTTTTTACTGGTGTATATTTTTATTATTGTAAGTTACGTGTTAGCGGCTTCAAGTAGCTGGAGCTAAGGTACTGCGGAAGACACAGTGGCGTGATCGCAGAGTTGCGTTGATCAGTGTTCGAGATACGTATGAGTATACGTATGTGGGGTATGTAATACCTCGCCACATAGTTTACGTGTGGATTTAATCATAACAATATTTACATTAATCTTTATTACTTCTGGTTTTTTAGGTTTTTCACAAACATGAATGAACAGTAGGAAAAATAGACTTAGGTTGATGTTACACGAACTAGATTCATTTAAAGAATTTCCTCATATGTCGAATATTAGAAAATCTGATTATTGCAGTAAACAGTAGAATATATAATTCGATACGGAATAGGAGCTTAAAGTTGAGCATTGATTACTCTTTCAATTCTCAGAACTTGTTGTCCATCTACTCCAGATCATGCACCTCATTACAAATCTAAAGCAATGGTCAAAGGACATTGCCAAAAATTGTTTGAAAGTGTACTCCAGGCTGCCCAGTAATGATATATATGTCATTAAATAGTGCAGATTTTCAATTTACAGAAAAACAAAGTTGTATGTAGATATGCAGTAGGAAAAAGTTATGAAGGTTGTAAAAGTTGACTTTTTATACTACGACGACGGTCACGTGATTGAGAACACAAAAAAACGTTTGAAATTTTTATTTTTTTGATATATTTTCAAGTGATTGTTGTGAAACATGGGTAGTTGTTTAAAATTCATTGTGTATTTAATTAAAACAGTTAAATATGAGCATAAGTTTGGATAGCCTGGGGCAAATTTTGGCAATGTCATTTGGTACAAGTAAGTGCTTGCAACAAGCAACTTTCAATTTGTCCCAATTGGCCAATGATGATCTTTTATGAAGTTCTGAACATGGTTGATATCAATGCAAACATAAATAATTCAAGAAAATGCAAGAAAAACTACTAAACGTAGAGAATTTCTTCGTAATTTGGGATTAAGTATAATACAACCGCATTTACGCTTTATTGAAAATTATACGTCAAAGAATATCTTCCCAACTCCATGAACCAGTTGTCCAGAATGTCTGGACGTTATGTTTAATGTAATGACTGTACACGTGGTAAAAATCGAAAAATAAAACACGTATGTGTAGGCCATTTGTTTTGAACACGCAATTTTTTCCTGTAAAGATTGTGCTAGTTCTGTATCTTGTTCTTAATAATAATTTTGATTTTCTTTTTTATTCAAGATGTCATGTTCTGTATGTTTTATAGTTATATATTATTTAATTTGGTAATATTATAAAAGATTGATACCTTTTATGGAAGACTGTTCTGATTTGTTAATAAAAGTTAGTACCTTGACTTCGGGATTAAAATCTATTAAAATATATGAATATGACTAAGATTTTCATTTAAATTTAAACAAAGGGATTGTGTTTTAATAAATAAAATTGAAATTTTAATTATTATAATCATATATAAGCAGTTTAGTTTACGGGCATGTCATACCCCGCCACATACTTGATGTAACATTTTGTCACCACACTCCCGCCGGGTTAAGTTTATTTGGTGAAAGAACTGAGAAAAATAAAATGAATTTGTATTAGATATTTTTATATAGTGTTTTAAAACCAAAAGTTTTAAGTACCTACTTATTTTAAGGAAAATTGCGCATGAAATGTCGTTTTTTCGGAATTATTTAGGAGATATTTCCCTAAAAATAATTGAAAATCTATTTAAAAATTTGAAAAAATTCTTTTAACCCGAATGCCAAGAAGGGTTATGTTTTCGCGCGCATTTTATATGTATGTATGGTGTTCGAGTAATATTTTTTATTACCTCAAATCTTCCAAAGCACAGAATGGATTTTTATAATTAAGATATTGAATATATACAATTCAAACATATACCCTTTAAAAATAATTATCAAATCAGTCCAGCTATCTTTAAGTAGAAAGGAACTCTAAACCGTTAAGGATAACCCTTATCTGTCATTTAACTTCATTACCAGGCCTAATTACCAATGAAGGCGAAATTTTTTATGTATGTATGGATTCATGATTGTTATGAATGTTGATGAAACTTCACAACAATATTATTATAGCTTACATATCGGATAACACATAGACCACATTTTATCCCGAAATTCCTATGGGAAAAAGAATCATGCGGGCGTACTATAGTAAGTATATTATTTTGGCACTGTTATCACTGAATAAGAAACGGGAAAATTTGAATAATATTTTCAGTCAATTATTTTAACACGTTAACAGTCCTGTGAGCCTAATGTGGGTTCATACCAGTCATTACTCACAAGTCCATGAGCCCAATGTATCATCACTATATCACTTACTAGCAGTCGCCCGCGACTTCGTCCGCGTGAAAACCTCTTAGGTACCCTTCTAATTTTAAAGACAGACTTTCATACAAAATGTGTAAAGGCACATATAGTGTGCTCATTCCCCGCTCCCCCTCTCAATTTAATTTTTTTATAGTTTCCCGTGAAGCTATTCTCCGTCCCGTCCCGTGTACTAAAGGTCTACATTTTTGTTAAACATTGTATGACATTTCAGTACATTAACATTAAAAATATATATTTATGGCAAGCTGATGGGTATAAATTGATATTAAATAGTATATTTCACTCTTGAGTCTAGCCTTCAGAATAAACAAAAATAATTTTACAATCCGACACGCAGATAGAGATTAGCCCGTTTAAACAAATCGATCGAATTATTAATTCATCATCGTATATATAACATAAATCTAAACTCCCCTCCCGCACGCGCGCCCCCGCCTTGGTGACGCTCACTTCGCAACGCAGAAATAGTAATATTTTAATTTCGCCATAACTTCAAAACCAAAAGTCCAATTTTAATCTTTTAAATACCAAATATTATCTACATAAACTGTACTTAGTGATGAAACAATTTATTTTGATAAGGATTAATAGCATGAGTAAAATAAATGCGTTTAAATGTAGTCCAAAAAAAATTCAAGATTTTTAAATAAAAAAATGGTTGTTGTGCCTCACTCGACATAGATAGGTATAGTGTGTTGCGGACTTTTTTGTAGATATTTATAAAATCTCCAATTAATTAGAACATTTTATAGTTCTATCTTTTATAGTTTAGGCAGCGTACGCAAAATAAGTAACTTTTCTGGTTGATTTTTACACCTTGTGTCCGAAAAACCCAAATATTTTACGGAACCCTATTTTTTTCCAAAATAAAATTTAGCCTATGTTACTCGTGGATAATGTAGCTTTCGAATGGTGAAAGAATTTTTAAAAACGGTCCAGTAGTTTTTGAGCCTATTCATTGCAAACAAACAAAGTTTTCCTCTTTATAATATTAGTATAGAAGTATAGATGAACATTGCGAAATTATTAAACATTACGTACGAACCCTACAGAATATTTCAAAATGTTAACTCAATTACTCTTATATCTCAAAATGGTTACTTTTGGATCACGTCTGATTAAATAGTAATAAAAAAACTACTATAATTATAATGCTTTATATAAATCTATCATAATATTATAAAGGCAAAAGTTTTTGAGTGTGTATGTTTGTTACTTCTTCACGACAAAACGCCTGGAGTGTGATTTTAATACCTATTATGAAAACAAGTTTTCCTGATTGATCTTATTATCTATTAACTTATTTGTACCTACTGGTAGAGTGGTAAGAGAACTTTGCATGGGACTGTGAACCTGTTAAGTTGACGTCATAAATCTAATATAACCGTTGTGTGTATGATATTTGAATTAATATCGGAATAATTTAAGAGTGGTCGTGTTCCCGAACCGCGTTAAAATGGCTGACAAGTTTCTGCTGTGCTTTATATTGTTATGCATCGCGATTAACTATTAGCATTGTGGTTGGCGTTCCCGTTTGCGAACAGTGAATAGTGATTTCGAGCATTATGATTGCCAGTTCGTATGGACGCACCAAACCAAGGTATCCACTTAATCTTTAATTACTTTAATAAAATTTAAAAAAAAGGTGTGAGTACCATCTGAGTAAGTACGTTATTTAATAGTTGTTACATGTTAGATAATTATAATAAACTAATTATTAAAATATGAAATTGTTTCATTTGTACGTATTATAAAATATTAACAGGTTTTTTTTAATAATGTTGAACATAAACTAGCTATTGAATAAAAAGGGATCTGAATACGAACAAATATCCCTGATTGCCAATGTGTTATAATTTTATGAAAGTATCTAAGTATTTATTATTTATTAATAGTAGTTCATTTCCATAGTATGGCAACATTGAGAATTCAAACAATTTTTTTTGCAGATTCATTAAAACATTCCAAAATAAAATAATACCTAGCCACTCTTGCCTCCAAGGCCTGTAAAATATATCTAGTTTACGACCTATTCTCAGAACCTACGAAATATTGTGTATATTAAAAGAAATTCATGAAAATATGTCGCCCTTTTTTGGTGGAGTTGGATAGCAAACACTGACATAAGATTTTGATACGTTTTAGATTACAATTTATCTAATTATGTAACATTCAAGTAGTAAGAATAGGCGCACCGCAGAGGAAACGAAAATATAACCTATTATCTAGTTAACATTATAACCTTTTTTCCTTATAGATTAAATAATTGTTCATTTTGGATTGAAAATACATATGTACCTATAACTTGATCAGGAAAATAAAAATTTGTATTAGGTGTACTTTTTAGCTTCAAGAACTTTTTAGCAGTCTGTGCATTAGACTATAACTCGGAGGATATCATTTGTCTTTTTTCGTATGTGTCATAGGCACAAGATGTACCTAAATAAAAATGACGACTCAGACGGATCAATAGTCTGTGCTCATCTGTAAATTTCTGGTGTGTTTACTGTCACTGTCTTTGTAGTTTGTCTTCAAATTTTTTAGTTCAGTGCGCATGAGTTGTGTCGAAGCACGTATTATCGGAATAAAGTGGTGAAAGTAGACTATTTACCATGCATCGCTATTTAAAATCGTTGTTTGGTAAAATATTAGAATCGTGCGGCATTGATAGGGGTTTAAGGGGGGTGGTGGGTGGTGGGGGTGGCCCCCCCCGACCCCCCTATGTATTTTTTTTTACGAGCAAATGTGTAGTTTTTGAAAAAAAAATTAATATATTTAGTAAATTTTTAGGTTAGGTTTACATTTATTTATATAGATATGCATGAAATAAAACACCCAATTGACTACAAATCATTTAGTTTTTTAACGCCCCAACCCGCCCCGCTTCGCGGGGCTCCTATTTCTGGGTGGTTTACAAAAAAAATAACCACGAAGGCTAAGGCGGG
Source organism: Mycalesis mineus (assembly GCA_034621355.1). Classification (NCBI taxonomy): domain Eukaryota; kingdom Metazoa; phylum Arthropoda; class Insecta; order Lepidoptera; family Nymphalidae; genus Mycalesis; species Mycalesis mineus. The sequence goes on from CM067885.1 coordinate 14,213,789, forward strand.
AGCTTCGCTCCGCTTCGCTCCGCTTCGCTCCCGCCTTAGCCTTCTAACCTAACCAACAATAAGGACTTCCGGGCTCAAGTTTTCTGAGTGATCATAAAATAAATATAAACCTAACTAACAGTAAATAACCAACAAAAAATTAAATATTTTCTTTTTCCAAATTTACTTTCATTAACCTATACTTTTTTTTTGAGATATTCAAGATGGCGTCGCGTACTTTTGACATTTTACGTCTGGGTTGTTTACATCGCGATATGTCATAATTTAATTTTATTTAAAAATTAAGTTTAATTCTACGGTTTATTTTAATTTTCATCATTACTTTTCGATATTTGCCTTTAATATTAAGGAACTACGCATATTAGAAGATATTTAGCTGTTGTAGTTGAGTTTCGTTCAAGAGAATTTTCCAATTTTCAACTTCGATTTTTTCAATAACTATGCATTTGCTACCATGCCCACTATTTAAAAGCGTTGTTTTGTGCCTTATTAGTATTATCTATCGTCGATCCAATAAAGACTAAACGATCGTTCAGTAGTGGTAGACATTCGTATCCGAAGTCTGGTGGGGGCCTGTCGGGTGGCGGGCACGGTTATCCTTCATCAGGCAGTCACGGTTATCCATCGTCGGGTGGTCTTTCCGGTCACGGATCTTCGGGTAGTCACGGGTATCCTTCAGGAGGCAGTCACGGTTATCCGTCGTCCGGTGGCCTGTCCGGTGGCGGTCATGGTTATCCTTCATCAGGAGGCAGTCATAGCTACCCCTCATCAGGTGGCAGTCATAGCTACCCCTCATCGGGAGGCAGTCATAGCTACCCTTCATCGGGAGGCAGTCACGGCTACCCTTCAACTGGAGGAAGAGGGTTGTCGGGCAACACACCTAGTCGTAGCTCAGGAGTGAGTCACACAACAAACGTTCACCATCACTACCACTACAGTCCGCCTCAACAGATCAGGTACACTCCTACACATGGCGGCCCTGCTGTAAACTATCCTGTATACCACGGCAGCCCACCAACTTATGTGTACCAGTATAAAGATTCCGGAAGTAAATACGGCACTCTGTTAGCTGGTCTAGCTTTACTTAACCTGGGAACACTCGGCGTGGCGTCTTATGCTGCTGCAAAGGCTCATTCAGGATCAGGTTCAGGAGAGACCTACAAAACTAAGCCTGGTGAAGTGTGCAAATTCGGCCTGAGGAAAGACAATGGAGATTATGAGGAAACTAGAATTGACTGCAACTTGATATCTAGCTTTATTTACGAGGAGGAAGCTAAGCAAAAGAGTGCCGGTACTAATTCTACAGTGGTAACTACAACTGTGACAAATGTTACAACAATTAATACCACTGGAACCGATCAGCCTCCGCCTCAAGTAGGCAACCCTCTTTACCAAATGTTACCAAATGGTACTCTAATACCTGTGAATGTGACTGTCCCTAACAACCAAACCAACGCTCCAGCCGCACCAGGCTCTATGACATCATCAGTAACAGTCACTACGACAAACACTACAACCACTAATGCTCTAGACGTCAAAGGAAAGCCAGTTGAAGTGACACCGGGCATGCAGTGTTATGTAATTAGGAACAGTCCGACTAGTAATATGAAAAGATCTGTGCCTTGTGGCCTCTTACAGACATATGCAACACAGTCTCTGAAAAAGAACTCTGCGTCTAGGAATCTCCCGGTCATGGCTATACTTAGTGCAGTGGTTGCAGTATTTGTTATATATTGAAATTAACTTAGTTAACTAGTGCAGGAGTTCCCATGTTTTGCAGTTTGCAGTAGTATTTTCTCATTTATGCTCTATAAATTTTAAATTCATGTTTTTGTGTCCTAGCTATAAGTTATGGGGTACTTATAACATACCACTAAATAAGTGAACACTAAAATGAAAAAATATGTCATCACAAACTTTTTAAAACTACTCAGTTCTAAGCTACACTAGTTTATAATCTATTATTGAACATCCATAAGTACTTTTAAGAAAATAGTAAATAGATCACCTTGCAGTGCACCTCTTTGCTCTCTACAGTGACAACCGTCCATCACAATGCAAACTTTGAGAACACCTGAACTAGTGTTTGTTTGGATCTAATTTATATTATAATCTTACATTTTTTGCTTGTGTTTAACATAAGTGCCAGGTTGTAATTGTATTGTATTCCTGAGATAATTATCTTTTTGAAAATTTTATATGTAAAATATGTCATAATTCTCTTTGCATTGAAGGCAGAATGATTGTAACATTCCTCGTTAAACGAAAGCTAAATATATGGCAACTATGAAACAGGCGAAAGTATTGACTGATCTGTTTTTGTACTTATTTATAATATTTGAAATAGTTTTACACAGATTTAGTATTGAAGTAAGCGGAACTTAACAAATGAAAGTATATATTATTGTCTCGAGCTGAGTAAATGTGATATTTTAATATACAGTATTTGGCTATTTTATTAAAATTTTGTTAAAAACAAATGTTGTTTTATTTTATTTAACCTAATATTTCTACATTTATATAACTAGACAGTAAAAGTAACAAATATTTCAATTTAATTTACTTATATACCTATAATGAAAATAAATTCTATAATTATTATTCACCTACATAAAATCATAATCTATATTACTCCTAAAAATAAATTAAATCTAAAACCTCCTCTACTCCTCTGCAGCGAAACATAGTGCCCAAGATACTGGCAGCAATACAAGATAAAACAAAAACTGAATTTAAATTAAATATTTTAATTAGGTAATTAAATATCAATCAAGAATGTTTCTTGTAACAATGAATAGAATTCTTCCATCTTAAACCTGCATTACAGTTATTTAACAATAGTATTGTTGCAAATATTTTGTTTTTGTTCCGGCCAGGAACTATCTTTAGACTGATGTATAGAAAATGAGTTATATTATTTCCAAGGAAAGTATAAATTAAAACCAATAAGTAGTTGTTAACTGATTACCTCCCTCAGGCAGCGGGCGTGGGTGAAATGGAACTGAAAACATCAACCAGGTACTTTAAGTACCTTTAAGTTTTGACTCAATGAGTTTCTGCATTGGTGCTATATGTAGGAATATTTATATATTCGCAAAAACTCGTTTCCTCTGTTACTATATCTACACTTTGAAGGTCTGTTTTTCCTTGAAAGAAATTTGAATACAGTCAGAACCGTTTGTGTTTTATCAGTTCCTACTATGAAATAGGACGTTAATACAGGATTTTCCCTATAGCATTTGTGAGGCTTGTAATGTGAAACTCGAAATGGTCGGTGACGTGCGATGTACCTACACATTGTTATGTATTGTATAGGTAGTAGGAAGGTAAGGGTATGTTCTCACTATGTCGTTATGATTAATTAACCGTTGACAGTACAAGCTCTTCACATTATAACGACTTATTTTATCGTATTTGTTTCGCTGTTCGGTTTTTTTTATCGATGAAGACTGAGAGACGCACTGGGATTGGCCGTCTCTATTAATAGTGCCGATTTATCGTTTTACTGTCTACTTACTGTCGTCCTAGCCGTTCACTTTCTCACGATAATCTGTCGTCACAGCTAAAACAAGTCCACGTAAAGGGACGACAGTTAGTCGTGCCGCCCTTTACCTATACCTATGACGACGACATAACGGACAACGCCTGCCAAGACACATTTACACAACCACACAGCGTCTTCGCCGGCGAATACGAGGTCCCAGCTTCTTAACGTCACCCGGACGTGGCACTCACCCACTTCCAAGGGAGCATCAGGCCTGTTTTAATAATCACGCCATCCACACCCATTCCAAATGTCCCTCTAAGCTGAGGCCTGAGTCTCATAGGAGACGCCATTAGAGAGACGTTACGCCCTTTTCTCTTCTTTCGCCTTCGAGCTACCTCCGGCGATGCTTCAGTGCTCCTAGTGGCGTCACCGAGGGCGCCACTCTGGTCCCGTATGAATCTTTCGGATTTATTAAATGTTAAATTTAATTACTCAATCAGAAGAAAAATTCAATGCATATGAGGCATGCCACACCATGCCACGGCACACGACACTTCAAACTGCTCGGCAATCTGTCGTCATAGTTAATATAGTGAGAACGCGCCCTAACATTAGTTTCCTCGTAAGTGACCTTAGGTACATATATGTGAATTAAACATCCTTTGGTCAGTGAGAGTATTAGTGTTTGGTTACACATTCCATGCACCAATCAAATTAAATGAAATAGGTTTTTTTTTTTTTTTTTCCTTTGCTGTATCTGCGATCAGTCCCTGGACTATAATCAGATGAGTTGTGCTGATTCTGGCTGTTCAAGACAGTAGAGCCATCGCTCTGCCATCTACTAGTTATCAAGCACGTCCGCTCGCTTCAGGCGTTTAACTCGCGGTGCATGAACCAATGAACTGACGAGACTATTTGGATGTTGGGTCAGCCGTTCTTTATGCTTTGTGCAGTGTTTCTTAATTTCCTCACAGACGGTTGGGATATTAAGGTACTCGTGGATCTCTTCGTTGCGAGTAAACCAGGGGGCGTTGCAAATGCTCCGAAGTATATTATTCTGTATCCTTTGGATGCGCATTATGTTTGATTTGCTACATGTACCCCACAGCTGAATGCCATAGAGCCATATCGGTTTTAATATTGCACAGTATACAAGCGTTTTATTGTCAAGCCTTAGAGTCGACTGTCTGCCAAGCAGCCAGAGTAGATTTCGGAATCTATTATTGAGCTCATTTCTTTTACTATCAATGTGATATTTCCAGGTCAATCTTCGGTCTAAATGGAAGCCCAAGTACTTGACACAATTTGTCGAGGGTAGATCCTCAGTCCCTAGCTTAACAGGAGGGCAGTCCCCTTTTCTTAAGGCGAAAGTTATGCGATGAGATTTGGATGCACTCGCTACTATTCGCCATTTTGAAAGCCAGAGGTGGGTGGCATCAAGTTGTTTTTGAAGGCTAGAACTGGCTCGATTTGCGTCTTTATTGCGGGAAAGGAAGGCTGCGTCATCTGCATATGTTGCGATGGTGACGTCGGATGATTTTGGTAGGTCACAGGTAAATATATTGTATAAGACTGGACCAAGAACCGAGCCCTGGGGTACACCTGCTGACTGGGTATAGAAACCTGATCTAGCGTCTCGCTGCTTGACCTGGAATATTCTATTTTCCAGATAAGATGCAAGCAACAGGAACATCGAATGAGGTAAGAGTTTCTTTATTTTTGCTAAGAGTCCTTTATGCCATACTCTGTCAAAGGCCTGTTGGACGTCCAGGAATGCCGCGGAGCAATATTCTTTCTTTTCAAGGCACTGTCGGATTGTGTGGTATACTCTGTGGACTTGTTCGATGGTCGAGTGTTGCCTGCGAAAACCGAACTGATGGGTAGGGATAATTTCGTTTTCTTCCAAGGCATTGTTTAGTCTCGCTAAGAAGGTTATTTCCCAGATCTTCGAGAGTACAGGAGTAAGACTAATCGGTCGATAGGAGCTGGCTTCTTCCTGAGGTTTCCCTGGTTTATGTATCATAGTTATTTGTGATACTTTCCAAATGTCAGGAAAATAATTTATTTGGAAAATACGGTTGAACAGGTTGGCCAAATATACCAGACACTTTCTGGGGAGCTCTTTGAGGATGCGAGGAGTAATCAAATCAAACCCTGGGGCTTTTTTTGAGTCAAGGGACGCAATTACTCTCTTTATTTCTCTCGGAGATGTAGGCTTAAGGGGTAGGCACATCTGAAGGTCTTGTTGAAGAATTTCATCAATTTCCGGATCATCCGATCCAGGATTAGGTTGGAACACAGTGACAAGGTGAGCCGCAAAGGCCTCTGCTTTTTCCATATCACTGCGAGCCCAAGTAACGCCGGTTCTAATGGGTGGAAAGTGGGTCTGAGGCTGGTTTAATGTTTTTGTGGCCTTCCATAGTGATCTGTCCCCACGTCCTGTTGGAGACAGTAATTCAAGATTTTCCTTGATCGCGTTGTCAGACGTATCCGCAAGTATTGTTTTGAGTTCTTTTATAGCACGATTTAAATTAGTTTTATCTTGAGGACAGCGTGAGCTCTGCCAATTACGTCTAAGCCTCCTTTTTTCTTTAATTTTTGTTTTGATTTCTGATGGAAGATAGATACCTTGTTTTTTAGAGTTCAGATGTGGCGTATTGATCCACGCTGCGACTTGGATTAAGTTTGTTATATACATTGTGGCACTGTCGATGTCTTCTTTGCTCTTGAGAGAAATTTTCAGATCAATGGTTTCGTTAATGTAATCTCTAAATGAGTGCCAGTCTGTCTTATGATTGTTCAAATATGCATCATTTTGAGTTACCAGTATAGAAGCCCTGCACAGCTCTAAGATTATAGGTGAATGATCAGAGGACCCATCAAGACTAGATTCAATGTTAGTGTAGAAGTGAGAAACATTTTTTGTAACAAAGAAGTCTAGAAGATCAGGCCTTTTGTTGGTATCTGAAGGCCAGTAAGTCGGTTCACCAGTCGAGAGAGTGAGTAAATTATTATTCTCAAGACTTTTTTTGAGTTCTCTCCCGCGCGGAAGTGTACAACGAGATCCCCAGTAGGTATGCTTAGCGTTCCAATCGCCTCCCGCTATAAAGCGATTACCCAGAGATTCGAAGTAGCTCGAAAATAATGCCTCGTCGATTTTATGACGAGGTGGGCAGTAAATAGCCGAGAGTGTTATGGCGTCTGACTTTTCTTCTACTTTTATGGTTGTCGCTTGTATATGGGGCGTTCTATAGTGATCTGCGAATTGGTGCTTCAGATTATTTCTGATAATTATTGCCGTTCCACCATGTGCACCACCATCAGGGTGAGATGTTAAGTAAGAACAATAGCCTGGTATCATGAATAGGCTCCTGTCATTTACGTGGGACTCTGATATAAGAACAACATCTAATTTGTTAACAGCTATAAAGGCCACCAATTCGTCTTTACGTCCTGCGAGACCATTAATGTTCCACGCGGCAATGCGTAGATGGTTCATTTTGTGGCTTTAGTGATGAGAGTGGTTATAAGTCCCAAAAGGGTACTTATTTGTTGTAATAGCGTATCAATTTTTTCGCTTTGTTTAAGTATTAAGTTTTCTATGGAGCTAAGGGGTCCATTTGTTTGTGGGAGATTTTTGTCTTTCGGTGGTGATTTAAGAAAGTTCACTGCTTCCGCGTATGTTTCAGGTGCTTTGTTTTTGGAGCGCAGGTTCTCGGTGATAACATCTGTCCTTGTTGTTGTTTCGTATGGTGACTTTCTCCTTGGGGCACCATTTTTTCTCGAAAGAATTTCCTTATAAACCTGGCATCCTTTGTAGTTTGCAGGATGATCAAGTAAACATAATGCACATTTGGCTGGAGAGTTTCTGTCTTTCTTGGGACATTCAGATGTTTTATGTCCCTCGCCGCATTTCACGCAGCGATATGGCCGCATACAATTATTTTTAGAGTGACCATATTGCTGGCATCTATGACATTGCACAACTGTGGTTGATTTTCTTGGCGTTTCTATTCTAACTTTTTGGTGGAATACAAATTCTATGTTTTTCAGATGTTTGTTATTTATACTTGGTTCTACATTGACAAAAAAGGTAGATGTAGGTTTTTTGTCAGGGCCGTATCTAGCATTAATTATTTCGCCTCGAACTTTGTTCCCAGTGCTTTCAACAGCTTCGACTATAGCAGAATGAGGTGTTGTGTAATGCAGATTCTTAATGACGATCCGACAACATTTAGCATCCTTTCTAGTGAAAGTGTGGCCAATTAAACCATTCCTTCTGATCACTTCTATTATTTTTTTGTACTCTTCGACACTGTCAATGACAATGCGAAGGTTGGTTTTGTTGACAATTTTGAGTTTAAAGTGGTCAGCGTGGCTTGTAGTTTCCAGTAATTTGGATAATTCAGTAACGTCATCGACACCGTATAAGATAATGGGAGGAGGTTTGTTTTGTGGTTTGTTTATGGTTGTAGTACCACTCTCATCAGGTGGGTCCAATGGTAGATCACTGAAGCTGTTGTTGGTCTCTACATTAGGAGATGTTGGGGGTGAGTTTGCTCGTTTCCGTTTGGGTCCTCTGGAGGTAGGGATTCTTTGCCAGCTAGGCGGTTTAATTTGGTCGTTCCCATATTCTTGAGTATGAATGTGGGATTCAGTAGCAGATCCCGAGTTTTGGTTAATATAGACACCACTCCCTCGTTGTGTTACGCTAGGGGCATCTCTTATGGGTGAAGATCTCATTCTTAATAGGTTGTCAGTTGAACATGACGGGGGATTGTTCAGCATTGATTTTTGTTGTGCCTTACAACATTCGTTTCTGTTCTCTCTTTTTGGAGGGGAATTACAGTTCCGTTGTCTGTGGAAAAGACTGGGATGGAAGACTTGCTGTGTCATTTTCTTTGGAGCTTGTTCCTTGGTGTGGCGGTTCTGGGCAATATTCGGTGTAAGTTTCGTCGTCGGTGGTGGGGTTCTTTGTAGTCCTCTTCTCCTGAATGGGTCTTCTTTTTCTTCATTTTCTTCTTTCTTCTTCTCTGGTTCTCTTCTGTTTTCTGACGATTTGGGTGAGCGGGTTTCGCCCCCCCCAGAAATACGTGGGGCAGACTGACATATAGTCAGTGAGGGACTCTCCTTCCGCGATGCGGTCGGTACCCTCCTGGGGTAGTGTATACACATTATTTGTACCCGCCATCCAAATATTTCCCCAATATTCCCTCCCGTGTTTGGTCATTTGAAATCAGAGTTGACCTTCTCCTAGACGAGCTACCAGCCAAGGTTAACGAGGCCCATCTCCCCGAGCAAAGAACTTAAGTTTAGAGTAGCGGTTCTTACTCGCCACTGACGTTCACCTTCACCGAGTTAATATGCGCCATTTATAGGGGTATACTCCGCCACAAGCTCCCCAGCGCCCCTCCGGTGAACCGCTCATTGTCCGCGACTGCTTATTGGGTATTCGCAGCTAACCCCTATATCTAGAGGCCGTATCGCTATCCGCAGCCCGCGACGCGTGTGGTGGCATAGAGCTCTGCCCCTGGGAATTGTCACCCAGAACCACAACACACAATCAAAATGAAATAGGTACCTACTATTTTTTGTTACTATACCGATACCGAGTACCTAGGTACCGAATATTCGGCATGTCATCTGACAAAATAGCCGAATACATATTCGGCAAAGGTATTTTGCCGGATTTTAGATTATGAAAATAATTTACAGAAGATGATTATGTACCTGTTTTATGTACCAATGAATATTACTTAAGTATTCGGTATTTGGCCGAATATCGATGAGTAACCGATTATTCGTTGGAAGCCTAATTTTTGCCCAAAAATTAAAGCATAAATTTCCGAAAGGTCTATTTCTCAGCGATAATCGGTTCGGCAGACCTCCACCGATTTTGCTTCTGACCAACTTTTTTTACCTATGTCGTTTGCATTGCTCTATTGTACCTAATAAGAACGTTCTGTTTTTCACCTACAAATAATAATCGGTCACCGATTATCGTAGGTGAGCAGGGTCCCTAAAGGTACCTACGACCTATGTACCTATCTGCACAATTTTTAACCGCTATGTTGTGGCATGTGGTATACCTACGAGTACATGTATTAACAAAAGGCGTTAGTCTGCCTATTGTTAAATTCGCCATTTGTTCCGCCTGGTGTTTATTAAACACATTGTAGGCTTTACCAAAAACGAAGTACATTACTAAAAAGATAGGTTGTTGAAATTTGGAATTTTTCGTTTTTGCCGAATTTGATGCAATTTGATTGAGTTCAATTAATATTTTGGAACCAGTAAATCTCATCACATTTGCTAGTGGTCCGCTATGAGATTTAAGATCTGCTCCTGGGTTTGAAACCATGTCAATTGAAGAATTATGATTGATTGAGGTCTTTTTCCAAGAAATTATTACAAGCAACCTGGGGTTCTGAAGTTAAGTGTTATACCCTTGTTCTCTATGTCTCTCTACTCTATCATTAATACGATAGAGATCGGTTCTTGACTCAAAACCCGCATTAAAGCACCGTTGTGGTTTTAAGCTGCAGATTTCAGCAGATAATTTTCTTTAAACAACGATAACGCTCATTTTCTTTTTCACATTAAAGTACCTACCTATGGATAGAATATACCTAACGTATAGATTGTCTCACGTATACGAATGTTATAAGAATATAATGTCGAGACAATACCATGATAGCTTCAGTCTTGAAGGTAAATGTAAAACTATCTATTGTCTCGACACAGTTGAACAAATCGTACCTAAGTAAAACAATTTTTATCAAATTGTAAAGAAATGACTAAGTGGTTTTAACTGAAAACCTTGTTGTTTTATTTATTAAGTATATACGTAGAAGTTATATATCTACTTAGTAGTATATTTTTAACGACCTTCGTGGCGCAGTGGTGGATTTATAAGACGGAAGTCCTGGGTTCGATTCCCGGTGGGGCAGATTGAGATTTTTGTTGGTCTGGCTGGTGGGTGGCTTTCGTCGTGGTTAGTTACCACCCTGACGCCAAGAGATTTAGAAACCGAAAGGGGTATTGATTCTAACAAGTTAGCCCGCTTCCATCTTAGATTGCATCATCACTTAAAATTAGGTGTGACTGCAGTCAAGGGCCAATTTATGTACATAAAAAAATACGATTAGGTGTTACAAATGGCTGAAATAATGACTGAAATACTACGACTGACACATTCCATATGTAGTAGTACCTAGTAATAGCTTGGTATCTAGTTGCATACCGTGCCTAATAATCCAATTATAATACCTAGAATAGGTACGGCGTATGGACAATGGATGTATTAATTCGTAAACAAACTTGATAGGCTGATACTTACTGAGAATTTCGATAAGAGATGCTTGGTTTTCTAATAGCCGTTTTCAATTTGAATAAACTGTTTAATGGAGTTCGATAGTGAGGTAGATTTAATTACCTAAATTAATATAGTCGATTAGTTAAAATAATATATTAATTCTTAATAGGTACCTACTGCGTATTAGAATACGTACGATCGTTGAACTTATTACGACCAAAAAACACTTAAACAACTAGGTACAACTAGTAATAAGCTCGTAATTGACAAAGGTCCGAAAAAAGAGGATAGACCCTCTTTATTCGGACATTGTGAATTGTGAAAATGGGTATCGAAATCAAAAACTCACCAACCTAATCAAGTGTTACAGGAATTTAATAAAATAAAATTGGCTAACATAAATACAAAAATAATTTTTAAAAACCGACTCGAATATTCAGAGATTAGCCGGAACAAACAGAAGAACGGACACAAAAATTTTATCGTCGTAATTACCGTATCACGTATACATTTTAATTTTAAACTACGAACTGATACTTCAATTTTATTAATTTGTATTGTGGAAACGTTACCTACATAATATACATTTCGTCAAACGGTGTTAAGTTTTATTTAAGCCGAAACAAAACCAGATTTGATTGCGAAGGTGTAATACTCCTACTTTAGCTAATTCGATTTTACCTGATTCGGCTATTAAAGTTTATGGAACATTCGAAGTAGGTATCCCAATAAAGTGGAATTAGATTGGATTTATTAAATCTTGTCCTAACTGTTTTTTTATTTAACTTTACTTAAAATAAGTATCCACTTAGTAAAATAAATAGAAACCCACTAAGAGATGTATGGAAATGACACTTGGAATCGACCACCACCACCACCACCAATACCACGGTGTCATTTCCAAACATTTCCTAATTTTCTATAGCATTTACGATTGCTGAAAATAAATATGGGAAATAAATTTCCCTAAGAACCATGCATTAATAGTGAATAAGTATTATGACCTTACAAATAAACAAACGAATAAATTTTTTTTAACAAAAATAGAACCGCACTAAAAAGTAAAAAAAAACGCATTGCTTTAATTTAATTAATCATATCTATGAAGTCGGTGCCAGCAAGTTTACAGAACATTTATTTAACATAGTAAAGCAGTTTGTGGGTTCTAGGTTCTCCTTAAAGTAGAAACCTTGGCTGGCACCGACTCCTAGATATGCTTAAGTAAATTGAAGCAACTAAATGACACAGCTATTTTTACTTTTTAGTGCGTTTTGAGTCGGTTCTATTTTTTGTTAAAATTTTTTATTTATTACTTTATAGTGATTTATCGCCACGTAACGTACTCGTACTATACTGTCATAGTATATTATACGGCACTAGTAGCCAAAAAGCTGCCGATACCGAGAAAACCGAAATCGCTGTAAGCGTGCCTCCAAAATTTGAAGAGTTCCTTCAATTTCCCCAGGATATCATCATCAGATCCTAACATGATGACAATGGGACTACCTTGGAAGTATGCCCTTTCTTATAAAAAAAGAATTATCAAAATTGGACATCTCTAAAAAGTTATGCGTGGTCATACATAAAAAAAATATATATATACCTACGTGTCGAATTGAGAACCTCCACCGTTTTTTTTTCGTCGGTTAAAAAACGAAAAATGGTTTGGTTAGTTTATATACAGTGAAAGTGGCTGCGAGAGGTATACCAGCAAAATCTCTATAACCTGCTCAAAGCTTTAATCAGGGCAAGGCCCTGATTAAAACTACAGTACCTAAACTGTATTCCAGAACGAGTGTCCAAATTTGCTGTCACATGATCCTAACATATTTCATTGGTGAGAGAGAATAATTTGAGAAATGAGGCGAGCGTTGACCGGTCACAAAGTTTGAATATCAGTTTTGGCTTGGTGAGTAGGTATAGGTACGTACAAATAATAGGGATTTAATAGGAAAAAGTTGTATTGTACGAACATAAAGGATAGTAGGTATGTATGAAGTCTATCCTATATACCTAGTTTCCTACTAAATTCTATTTCGAGGCCTCTGTTTGCATTTTTTCGCTTAGATAACGTTTTTTGCTCGCCTCAATCCGAATCGATGCCAGATGTGCCGAGATAAAGTGCCAAAATACCATAATTATTTTTGTTTGAAACATTCAGTGTTAAAATAATCAAAAAATTTTTCTTCATCGTTTATTCACTTTAGTCTTAAATGTTTGGATGGGACTAGATCTAGGTCTGTTGGTGGGATGCCCCGGCCGTGGCTAGTTACCAACCTACCTATAAAGAGGTATCACCAAGCGATTTAGCGTTCCGGTACAATGTCGTGTAGAAACCAAATGGATGTGGATACTATCCTACTCCTAACAAGTTAGCCCGCTTCTATTTTAGATGCATCATCACTTAACATCAGGTGTGATTGCAGTCATGGCCTAAAGTGTAATAAAATACAAGCATTTCATAATCCTTTTTTTATAAATTTTTGATAAGATTGTATTGCTTGTTTTTACCCGACTGCGTCAGAAGGAGGGCAAAGTTTTTCGAGCGTATGTATGTATGTATGTATGTATGTATGTATGTATGTATGCCTATTTCTTCGGCACGCGCTACAGCCTAAACGGCTGAACGGATTTTAACCTGTGAGATGTCGTTGAATTTGGCTAAATTGTGGAAGTGACATAGGCTATATGAATTTTCAAAATGGCGGCTGTAAATGGGGGGAAAAAGGGGGGACGTGTGCATTTTTTTCTTTTGTCTTAGCAATATGGGTATCAAATGAAAGGTTGTAAAAAGAGCATTTCGAATATATAAATATCATATATATAATGTTTATATTACTGTTTTAACAAGCAATGTCAAAAAGTGTACCAAGTGTACCACCTCATTTCTATACCACAAATTAAAACTAAAAAGTCTCAAATAAAATTATTATTATAAAAACAAAAACCCAACTGCTTAGAAGTTATGAACTGAAAAGAGAAAAACAAGGATCATTATATCTACATAAAATTCTAAATACTTTATGGTGCTGCAAGCGGGGACAAACGTAGTTTTGATAGGTCTTTCTTTCTGAGGTAGTAAACTATTTTGACGCCTGCAGCACCATAAAGTATTTAGAATTTTATGTAGATATAGTGATCCTTGTTTTTCTCTTTTCAGTTTATAACTTCTAAGCAGTTGGGTTTCTGTTTTTATAATAATAATTATTAATGTCGTATGGTATATTTACCAATTACATGGAGCCTTTTTAGGGTATGGTAAATACATCAAGGTCATACCTAATACAAAGTCGGACTGCCTAAACAAGTATACGTGCCTTACCCAGCATTAATAAAACAGGTTTTATTTGATAACAACAAAACGAGCAAGCACAAGAAATATATGCATAACATCCTGTTCAATATTCGTACCTACTTTAATAATTAGGAAGTTGCATACTGAGCTCGATATCTTCTTTCCCTTGTACATAACACTGATTTATTCATTTACAATTATTTTTAAAATTTTTAACAATGCTTATAAAATTATAAAAAAAAACACTATTAAAAATTTATAAAAAAATCCATTCCTGCTGCGGGGCCCGGGAGTCCAAGCAACCGCCGTTTCAAGAATTACTGCCTTCCGACCCTTGATCCAACAATTAAGCTTTTTAAGATGTTGGTCAAAGCTTTTCGCTATAAGACCGTTGACTGAAACGAATATAGGAACAATCATTGTTGAATCAACATTCCATATGGCGATAATCTCATGAGCAAGGTCCAAGTATTTTGACACTTTTTCAGCTTTCACCAGATTATCGTCATGTGGTACAGTAATATCAACAATAATTGCACGGCGCGTTAATCGATCAATTATTACTATATCAGGTCTATTGGCTACAATATACCTATCAGTGATAATTGTTCGATCCCAGTAGAGCAACGCACTGCTATTTTCAAGAACTGACGCTGGGTCGTACCTATAGTAAGTCACCTCAAAATCGACAAGGCCATACTGAAGAGCAAGTTGTTGGTGGATTATCTTGGCTTTCCCTTTATTGTTACTTATTTTGTTTTTACTCATTTTGCTCTACATGTTCAAACCATTTTAGCATCCCTTTCTCAATTTTAGTCACTACATCTTTAACACGATATCTTTTATAATAAATGTCAAGATATTTATATTTATTTATTCTCATTTTAGATTAATTAGGTATATCTCGTAGAGCAAAACTTTTTTTTTATCGACTACAACTTTTCCCTTGACTGCTATCACACCTGATGTTAAGTGATGATGCAGTCTGAGATGGAAGCGGGCTAACGTGTTAGGAGTGGGACGAAAATCCACACCCCTTTCGGTTTCTACACGACATCGTACCGGAACGCTAAATCGTTTGGCGGTACGTCTTTGTCGGTAGGGTGGTAACTAGCCACGGCGAAAGCCTCCCACCAGCCAGACTTAGACAAATTAAAAAATCTCAATCTGCCCCACCGGGAATCGAACCCAGGACCTCCGTGTTATAAATCCACCGCGCATACCACTGCGCCACGGAGGTCGTCAAAAAACTAAAGTTTAAAGTTTTTAAAAAACTCGTACCTAGTTTGATAAACGAAATGTAATACACAAAACTCAAAAAAATTATCATCTAAACTCCTAAAAAGTCTGAAGTTGCAGTACTCATTATATCAAAATACCACAAAGGACTTGATTACCAGGCCGTTAAATATATTATATCCAAATATAAATTTGAATTATTATCTTTACAGTGATAATCTCAGCGTGCTGGGTGGCCGGTGGAGGCGTGGGTCTTCTCCCACTGTTCGGCTGGCACCGGGGCGACGACCAGCACTCCACTCCAGGGTGCTACTTCGTGGAGGTGATGGACTACAACTACCTGCTGTTCCTCTACTTCGCCACCATTGTGACCCCGAGCGTGGTTTTGGCGGCGTTCTACGCACACATATACGGAGTTGTTGTTAAACAGGTAAGCTATATGATCAGATGCCCGCGACTTTGCACGCGAACAGAATAGTGTATCGCAGTCTAAGGCTTGTGTGCACCAAGATTTTGGTTATCATAACCAATAGTTAACATAACTTTACTATAAATTTACTGTTCACGACAACCCGTACGCCGGTTAAAAACGTAAGCTCGGTTAAGATAACCGCCCGGTTTACGTACTTAACCGGCGTACGGGTTGTCGTGAATAGTAAATTTATAGTTAGCTTATGATAACCGTCGGTTATGATAACCGAAATCTTGGTGCACACAGGCCTAAGAACACGAAAAACGGGAAAGATATACATTACCGTTTTATTAAAGGAATAATGAGTATAGCAAGCTCTCCTTAAAAGACAGCCAACAGACATAATATGCCGTCGCAGACTTTTTGTAGATCTAATAAGGAGGAACAATTCTTCCATACATTGTTTTGTTGTAGGTCAAATAGATTAGACAGCGTTTGCAGTTAAGTTCCTAGGCGGTGCGACTTTCGATATATATGATGCAATTTACACAAAACTTAATAAATTATATACCAACCTTCCTCAAGACTTACTCTATCTATTGGTGAAAATAGCAAGAAAACATACTTTAATTTTATCGCGATCAGACAGACAGACAAACGCGGCAGGAGCTTGTAACATGTAGTGATAGTGATACAAATAAAAAGTGAAGTGTTTGTTTGTTTGTGATGTAAAATTACAAAGCTTTTCATTGAATTATTATTATGTAATTGACATAAATAGGTAACTCTTTGCCTGTTTTTTATGGCCAATCTCTGAAGCTATCAGTCGAATTTAATTAAACATAACAAATAACTTTTTATTTAAAGGGAAAGTAAATTAATTATTTTCCATGCTAAAAGTTAAAACCCACAGTACCTTATGGAAATTATGATACGTAGTACTCAGATGTACGATTGAGTAGCAACGTAAATATGTACCTAGTGTGAAAATTATTATATTACTTATGAGTAATACGACTAAGTATAACACCATAAACAGCAGGCCTGTTTGCATTGGAATAGCGTTGCTTTAAGCGTAAGCTTTCCCTTGCCATAAATATAAATAAAATAAATAAATATTAAACACATCGCTATATAGCCCCAAAGTAAGCGTAAGTAGCTTGTGTTTTTAGTACTGGGTATAACTGATGAATATTTTTTTTATATATATTATACATAAATACTTATAATATATAGATAAACACCCAAACACTGGAAAAAATCCATGCTCATCACACAAACATTTTCTAAAGAACGCAGACGCATAAGCAGGGTCACTACCCACTGCGCCACTCGGCCGTCCAAGGACGTCCTTTTGCTAAAAAAATCATCCATTTCATTGTTCCGCAGTGGAACTAAAATAGCATATTAGGCTAAAGTATTTTTAAACGACTTCAAAAAAAAAGGAGTTTCTCAATTCGACCGCATATATTTTTTTTTATTTTTTTTATGTGTGTTCGCGCATAACTTCGTCGTTTATGAACTGATTTTGATAATTCTTTTTTTGTTGGAAAGTAGATAGTCCGGTGGTGGTACCATGACAAGGAAACCAGGATCTGATGATGGGATCCTGGAGAAAACGAGGGGAACTTTCAAAAATTGTAGGAACAACAAGTACGTTTGTTAATTTTTCCGGTGAGTATTTAAAAGCACTACAATTTGATGAAGGTCTGGAGTCGATCTGATGATGGAGCCGATCTATATATAAGAGAACTCCGTAACGTTTTTAAACGACTTCAAAAAAAAGGCGTTTCTCAATTCGACCGTATATATTTTTTTTTTTTTTATGTGTGTTCGCGCATAACTTCGTCGTTTATGAACCGATTTTGATAATTCTTTTTTTGTTGGAAAATAGATAGTCCGGTGGTGGTACCATGATAAGGAAACCAGGATCTGATGATGGAATCCTGGAGAAACCGAGGGGATTTTTTAAAAATTGTAGGGACAACAAGTACGTTTGTTAATTTTTCTGATAAGTATTTAAAAGCACTACAATTTGATGAAGGTCTGGAGTCGATCTGATGATGGAACCGATCTACATATAAGAGAACTCCTTGACGATTTACTGCATTTCCTTGTGTTTGGGCTCGATTAATTTGTCTTGATAAGAACTTTACATTAAGATGGGCTGTGACTGTCATTGAGGGTCTGGTGATGAAGACAAAGTACAGTTAAGGGAGCTCCGTAACGGCTTACAGTAGCTACCTTGTGTTTGGGCTTGATTAATTTGTCTCGGTGAGAAATTTACATTTAGATGGACTGTGACTGTCATTGAGGGTCTGGTGATGAAGACGAAGTACAGTTAAGGGAGCTCCGTAACGGCTTACAGTAGCTACCTTGTGTTTGGGCTTGATTAATTTGTCTCGATGAGAAATTTACATTTAGATGGACTGTGACTGTCATTGAGGGTCTGGTGATGAAGACGAAGTACAGTTAAGGGAGCTCCGTAACGGCTTACAGTAGCTACCTTGTGTTTGGGCTTGATTAATTTGTCTCGATGAGAAATTTACATTTAGATGGACTGTGACTGTCATTGAGGGTCTGGTGATGAAGACGAAGTACAGTTAAGGGAGCTCCGTAACGGCTTACAGTAGCTACCTTGTGTTTGGACTTGATTAATTTGTCTCGATGAGAACTTTACATTTAGATAGACTGTGACTGTCATTGAAGGTCTGCAGATGAAGACGAAGGACAGTTAAGGGAGCTCTTTAACGGTTTATAGTAGCTACCTTGTGTTTGGGCTCAATTAAGTTGTCTCAATGAGAACTTTACATTTAGATGGGCTGTGACTGTCATCAAGGGTCTGGCGATGAAGACGAAGGACAGATGAGGGAGCTCTTTAACGGTTTACAGTAACTACCTAGTGTTTGGGCTCGATTAATTTGTCTCAATGAGAACTTTACATTTAGATGGGCTGTGACTGTCATTGAGGGTCTGCAGATGAAGACGAAGGACAGTTAAGGGAGCTCTTTAACGGTTTACAGTAGCTACCTTGTGTTTGGGCTCAATTAAGTTGTCTCAATGAGAACTTTACATTTAGATGGGCTGTGACTGTCATCAAGGGTCTGGCGATGAAGACGAAGGACAGCTGAGGGAGCTCTTTAACGGTTTACAGTAACTACCTAGTGTTTGGGCTCGATTAATTTGTCTCAATGAGAACTTTACATTTAGATGGGCCGTGACTGTCATTAAGGGTCTGGCGATGAAGAAGGACAGCTGAGGGAGCTCTTTAACGGTTAACAGTAGCTTGTACCTTGTGATTGGGCTCGATTAATATGTATTAATGAGAAGTTTGTAATGTTATAAATTCCAGTTGGTTTAATGTTAACTAAGTCACGATCTGATGATGAGATCTACGAAAACTCTTCAAACTTTATAGGCACATTTGTAGGGATGTTGGAATGTTATAACTAGCTAGTGAATATTGGTACTTATGATTTAGTTCGAGTAGGTTCTTTAATATTTTCGTTGTTGATAAATCACTAAAAAGTATGAAATAAAAAAATTTTAACAAAAAATAAAAACGCCTTCAAAACCCACTAAAAAGTAAAAAATAACTACGTCATTTACTTACTTTAATTTACTTAACCACATCTATGAAGTCGGTGCCATCCAAGTTTAGGTAAAGACTTTAAAGTAGAAAGCTCGGGTGGCACCGACTTCATAGATGTGATTAAGTAAATTAAAGTAAGTAAATGACGTAGTTATTTTTTACTTTTTAGTGGGTTTTGAAGGCGTTTTTATTTTTTGTTAAAATTTTTTTATACAGTAGCTACCTTGTGTTTGGGCTCGATTAATTTGTCTCAATGAGAACTTTACATTTTGATGGGCTGTGACTGTTATTGAGGGTCTGGTGATGAAGACGAAGTACAATTAAGGGAGCTCCGTAACGTTTTACAGTAGCTACCTTGTGTTTGGGCTCGATTAATTTGTCTCAATGAGAACTTTACATTTAGATGGGCTGGGACTGTCATTGAGGGTCTGGTGATGAAGACGACGTACAGTTATGGGAGCTCCGTAACGTTTTACAGTAGCTACCTTGTGTTTGGGCTCGATTAATTTGTCTCAATGAGAACTTTACATTTAGATGGGCTGGGACTGTCATTGAGGGTCTGGTGATGAAGACGACGTACCGTTATGGGAGCTCCGTAACGTTTTACAGTAGCTACCTTGTGTTTGGGCTCGATTAATTTGTCTCAATGAGAACTTTACATTTAGATGGGCTGTGACTGTCATTGAGGGTCTGGTGATGAAGACGAAGTACAGTTAAGGGAGCTCCGTAAGGTTTTACAGTAGCTACCTTGTGTTTGGGCTCAATTAATTTGTCTCAATGAGAACTTTACATTTAGATGGGCTGTGACTGTTATTGAGGGTCTGGTGATGAAGACGAAGTACAATTAAGGGAGCTCCGTAACGTTTTACAGTAGCTACCTTGTGTTTGGGCTCGATTAATTTGTCTCAATGAGAACTTTACATTTAGATAGGCTGTGACTGTCATTGAGGGTCTGGTGATGAAGACGACGTACAGTTAAGGGAGCTCTGTAACGTTTTACAGTAGCTACCTTGTGTTTGGGCTCGATTAATTTGTCTCAATGAGAACTTTACATTTAGATAGGCTGTGACTGTCATTGAGGGTCTGGTGATGAAGACGACGTACAGTTAAGGGAGCTCTGTAACGTTTTACAGTAGCTACCTTGTGTTTGGGCTCGATTAATTTGTCTTAATGAGAACTTTACATTTAGATGGGCTGTGACTGTCATTAAGGGTCTGACGATGAAGACGAGGGACAGTTGAGGGAGCTCTTTAACGGTTTTGCAGTAGCTACTTTTTGATTGGGCTCGATTAATTTGTGTCTCAATGAGAAGTTTGAAAGGTTATAGTTTCCAGTTAGTTTAATGTTTACTATGTCATGATCCAATGATGAGATCTACGAAAACTCGAGGAAACTCTTTAAACTTTATATGGACTTTTGCAGGGACGTCGGAATGATATAAGTAGCTAGTGAATATTGGTACTTATGGTTTAGTTCGTGTAGGTTTATTAGTATGTTTTCCAAACCGATTTACGAAGGAAGCAGGCAATCTTTCTTGTTCTGTTTATTTCAGAGGATTCATTTTTATCCATTAGTACTACGATTATCATCATCATCATTATCAGCCTTTTAACGGCCCACTACAGGGCCAGGCCTCCCTCCTTATAGGAGAGGGGATATGGAGCGTTGACCCACCACGCTGCTCCAATGCGGATTGGTGGGCTTAGGGTGATAATGTTTCATTTATTAACGACACTGTCAGATATTGATGATAGTGACCGGGACCGACGGCTTAAATGAAAAACTCAGAATTATTCCATGACCTGACCCGGGATTCGAACCCAGGACCTCGTGATCGAAGCCGGATAGGCTAACCACTAGACCAACGAGGCAGACTACGATTATAATCATTACATAATTCTTGAAATAAACAATTTCTTCTTTAAATAAAGGTCACCCGCGGTTTCACCCGCGTTGTTCTGGTTCCCGTGTGAATTTCGAGATAAAATGTGGCCTATGTATTATTCTGATACGTAAGCTATATTTTTGTAAAGTTTCATTAAAATCCATTCAGTAGTTATTGCGTGAAAGAGTAAAAAACATCCATCCATATATACAAACTTTCGCCTTTATAACGTTAGTTAGGATATTTTCTTTATTGATATTAGAAATCAGTTCATTAGTATGAATTTATTTTTATCGTTTGTTTGTATTTGCGGCGCTACCTTTTTAGTTTTATGCATCAAAACCTGTTTGGTGATTAGCATACTTACAGCTTGGATTCAGTGGTGCAATCACATGACGCGTTGCTTACGTTCTACTCATTCCCAGACGGTATTACATGATTGGCCACAAGTCATGTATGCGTCATCAGAAAACGTAGAACTGCGTTGCGTGTACTGAGGGTATTCCGAGCGTAATTGCTTCCGACTTTTCCTTGATATACTAGACGTAAGAAATCCAGTATTGTTGGCAGGCTCCTCCTCTCTCACTCTAGCTCTAAGAGCGCTAGCTATATTCTGTCGAGCATCCCAAGACACCTATGTTTTGTAAAGTGAGAAGTGAGAGATATTTCATCCTAGTGCTAACAAGTTAGCCCGCTTCTCTCTTAGATTACATCATCACTTACCCTTTTGTGTGTTTGCACTTAAAAAATAAAGTTAAAGATACCAAACCTTTCCATTAAATTGCATAAACCACAGTCCTAGATCCTGTGTGTGAAGCATAACAAAGGGGCCATTGATTTGGCGATTTGATTCAAAACAAACATGAAAACAATCTCATGTAAGTAACAGTAAAGTAATACATCAAATGGATCCAAGCCTTCTGTAGAAGTTAGCCAAAGTTATCAAACGAGCAGTAAAACTTCGAGTCACGTTTCGTATATTTGTATCGGTGGTTCTAGGTATGATAATGTATTCTTTATATTTACCGATAAATAATAATAATACATCTGGATAATCTCGTGAAAGCCGAAAAGGAAAAGTATCAAAATACTTGGGCCTTGCTCACGAGATTACCGCCATGTGGAATGTTGAGTCAACTATTATTGTTCAGATAGTCATTTCAGTCAATGGTCTTTTTGCGAAAAGCTGCGACCAACACCTTAAGAAGCTTTCTCTTAATTGTTGGATCAAGGGATACAGAAGGCAGTGGTCCTTGAAACGGCGCGTATTGTGAGGAGGTTCCTCACTCTGGAGTCCTGACCCCCGGTTGCTTTGGACCGCAAAGGCTCCGTAAATGGAGGAGAAGATTTTTTTTAGTGTTTAAAATAGTGTTTTTTTTATATATTTTTGTATTATATACCTATAACATTGTTAAAACTTAAAAAAAATACGTAAATAAAAATAAATGAGACGAAAAATTATACATCTGGATACAACTGGATCACGGGATTCTAGGTTCTGGCTATGATATATTGAGGTTTTCTTTCTTTCTAAATATTAATAGCAAAAGTTCGTAGTCTGTTAAAGAAAAATCGGTAGAGTAACAACATCGTGCCTCTGAGAGTGTGGTGGCATTCATTTTCATTCACAACGTGTAAGACTGATCGTTACAATAGACAAGTAAACAGACAAACCCTATCTATAACCGACATATATCAGCTCGTACAAACATTAATTAGATTATTTGTTTCAAAACAAATAATTAATTGTTATGAACAAATAATTGTATTGTATCACAGGATACACAATAGATACATCAAATGGATGCAAGGCTTCTGCAGAAGTTACCCAAAGTAATCAAACGAATAGTAAAACTTCGAGTCACGTTTCGTATATTTGTATCGGTGGTTCTATTATATTTACTGATAAGTATCGTAACAAATATTGAAGGCCGAGAGAGACGACTAAGGAAAATACAATTTAGACACAGTTTGTTTTTGGTAACAACACAAATACATGACGCCGACTCGACGGTACAATTATTATACTTATTACTTATATGTATTATATTGTTGGTCCAGTGGTAAGTTTATATGACTTTGGATCAAAGTTTCTGGGATCGAATCCTAGGCGAGATATTGAGTGTTTCTTTCTCCTCAGATAAATAAAAAAAATTAAAAAAGCCTTTTATTTATGATTTCACAAATAGTTGGTATAAAATACGCACTAAAACTGTTTTCTTCTTTTAATTTTTAAATTTTTAAATTCGCGTTAAAAAAAGAGGGGGGGGGGGCTCTAGATGAGGATGAAAGTCGCTAGGTCTAGATTTACCCAGTTCATGCTAGCGATTTTTATTACGTCGCCAGACTACCTGCCGAATGGTCTGCCGACTCTCCTGTGACCTGGGCGGTCGAACCAAGATGTCAGTATTGAGGTTCAACGGTCATGATATTATTAGTAAAAATTCTTCGCCCAGGAATGAGAAATTGGTGGTTAGTGGTAACCACCTTTGTGCCTCGGAGAGTGTGTTGAACCCTCGGTGCCGGTCATTTTTATTCATTACGTGTAATAAGGACTGTTACAAAAGAAATTTGAAACCCTACCCTTTCATTTACCTGTATCTATTAATTCCTAAACAAACATGAAAATAATTTCACCTTAGCAAAGTAATAAGTACATTCAATGGATGCAAGCATTCTGCAGTTACTCAAAGTAACTGCGATCTAGTCAAACGATTAAGGGAGCAGTTAAATATTGAGTCATGTTTCGTATATTTGTATCGGTGGCATTTACTGTTATTTACTGTACTGTTACATATCGCAATAAATATTGAAGGCCACGAAAGACGACTAAGGAAATCGTAATTAGCCGTGATATCGACGCCGATTTATAGAGCTCTGGTGTTAATACTACGAAGACAATGATTATTTTCCTACTATTATCTGTACCTAGAGACTCTCTTTAATAAGTACTGTATTTGCACGAAACGTGTAGAAGAAATTGAGAGGATTCTTTAAAAACTTTGACTCTCATAGTAAAACTACTCTACTCTCATACTAAAAAAGTAGGTATAAAAACTTTGCTTTATTTTTTTTATATTTATAACAAATAGACTCGCGCGTGACCACGATCTCACCTGCTGGTAAGTGTGAGGTGGTCCAAGGTGGGACGTGCTTGCTTAAAAGATGCCTGTTCTTGTTTTAAAGATACCAAAGTTATAGGAATAAGGAAAAACTGAAGGGCATTCCAGACCTTGGATATGCGTATAATGAAAGATTTGTCGGCCGAAATCTTCCAATTTCCAGATCTCTGAATGTAATACAAAATACCGATTTCACTTTTACACAGAGCAATGCGCAGTATCTATTATTGTCAGCGCTATATTTATATAACAGCATTTTTACATATAACAGAAATAGAACCGTTGCCAAAGTAAATTGAGCTCAATTAGACGGCCAATATAAAAACGGCCAATTGGTTTAATCTAAAGAATTAGTGTACTGCAAAAGACATGAATATTGAATAGAAGCAGGCTGTATTTTGACAAAGATTATTATGAATAAGGATTGCGAAAAACCGACAATCCAATCGAATCCGACTACCTAGGTATAGGTGTCATCCAGATCTAGAGTTAACCCTTGACTGTAATCATACCTGATGGTAAGTGATGATGCAATCTAAGATGGAAGCGTCTTGTTAGCAGTAGGATAATATGCACACCCCTTCGGTTTCTATACGACATCGTACTGGAACGCTAAATAGCTTGGCGGTACGTCTTTATCAGTAGGGCGATAACTAGCCATGGCCGAAGCTTCCCATCAGCCAGACGTGGACCAATTAAGAATAGCTCAATCGGCCCTGTCGGGAATCGAACCTGCGATCTCCTTATAAATCCTCCACATACTACTGCGCCACGTATGTCGTTGTAGTTAAAAATTAAAGAGCTGCTTAGAAAGTCTCAAGCGGTGACAACTTTCTCGACATTTGAGAATAATAACATTCTTTCTCAATATCTCAGTTGTATTTTTCGCTCGGTGTTACCCATTTACATGGATATTATGACATTGAAAGTTTGCGTCAGCTCATAAGCCAGATGTTCTTAAAAGACGTCTTGCGATTACCATATTCTAGAACATTCCACAAACTGATAGTAGATATTTAATACTTCATGCAATAAGAAGTGAATATAAAATAATAAGAAAAAGTTAAAACGCAAATGAATTCTAAAGGTTAACTATATATGCTTAACTATAAATATACTAACCATAATTTGTAATACGTTTCGACATAAAAATGGAAGAATAAAAATTACCATTCCATATAATCGCAAAGTAATATATGTACTTATAGTAATTAATAATTTACAATCAGCGAAAAAATGTCTATCTGATTCTGATGTCCGTATTCTTATAATAATTTTAAGCAAGTTAATTTTCATAACTATTAAGCGGAATGTTATGAGGTTTTTATAAATATGTGGCTTCCAAACATGTAGACTTTGTGTTACTTAGATCAGAAGTAGGAGGTCGGTATGTAGGTAGGTAGAGGTAATGTACCTATAACATATATTTAGTGAACTCAGAATTGGTAAAAAACCATAAATCTCACAAGTTTTACTAATTTTTGTCCGGACCCTTTTCAAAACATCCAAAATGACTCGAGATCATAATGACGCAGTTCCCGCTATCTTGGCTTGTCTATTTTGACAGTGTATGTCATTGTCAACATAGTCAATCACATACTGACGTTGGCATTCCGTATTACCTAGAGTAAATAACGCAAATTTGGTTAGAAAGATTCCTTATTATATAATAAGGAATTTTTCTAACCAAATTTGCTTTATTCTGTTTTGTATTGTATACTGTTTTCGTAATGACAAGATACCGCCTCCTGATACTGTATCAACCATTGTTTGCGTGTGCTGTTAATACTACTAGTTTCAGGAGGAGTGCTCGTTGTGGTTTGTCCAAAAAAAAAATATATATGCCTACTGCGAGCTGTTTCCTGCAAAGTGCTGAGAAGCACTGACTACCAGCTGCAATCTGCCTACAGTTTTAGTCTGATCTACCTAAGGTTTTAGTCCGTTTATTCTTCGGTCAGTCCGATCTACCTGCGGTTCTTTCGCTTATTCTTCGGTCAGTCCATCCTACCTGCGGTTAGTCCGATTTGCCTACGGTCTTAGTCCGGTTATCCCTCGTTTAGTCCGATCTACCTGCGGTTAGTCCGCCCATGTTGCGGTTCGTCCGCCCATCATGCGGTTAGTCCGCCCATCATGCGGTTAGTCCGCCCAACATGCGGTTCGTCCGCCCATTATGCGGTTAGTCCGCCCATCATGCGGTCAGTCCGCCCATCATGCGGTCAGTCCGCCCATCATGCGGTCAGCCCGCCCATCATGCGGTTAGTCCGCCCAACATGCGGTTAGTCCGCCCATCATGCGGTCAGTCCGCCCATCATGCGGTCAGTCCGCCCATCATGCGGTCAGTCCGCCCATCATGCGGTCGTTCCGCCCACCATGCGGGTAGTCCGCCCAACCTGCGGTGAGTACGCTCAACTTCAAGCCTCAACGATTGAACATGCTGCGCGTGCTGCGTGCCTGTGAAGGTACATGCTACGGGCCTGTGAAGGCACATACTGCGCTCCTACGACGGCGCATACTGCACGCCTGTGATGGCGCATACCCCGCGCGCTCCTGAAGCGATGCATCGAGCGTTCTTTTGGAGGCGCATCTGACTGCTCGTATGCTACATCGGTGAGGTGAAAGATGACGGTGATTATGACGATGTGCATTGAACTCCCTCAGTGCAAGTGTCATATTTCGAGCTCTACAGGCCTGTATGTAGAGGCTGTCAGGCAGGCTTGTATGAGAGGTGCATTTCCAGATCCAGCCGTTAGAGACTGGTATCGCTGGTCCCGGTCCACGTGATGTCAGGGTCGGGACGACCCCTTTGTCAGGAACGGCCGAATAAGGAATTTTTCTAACCAAATTTGCTTTATTTACTTTGAGTAATACGAAACGTCAATGTCAGTTTGTGTTTGACTATTTTGACAATGATATAAACTGTCAAATAGACAAGCGCCAACTACGTCATTGGAATGTGGAAAAACAAAGAAAGAGTCCGGACAAAAATTAGTAAAACTTGTGAGATTTATGATTTTTTACCAATTCTGAATTACCTAAATATATTATAATTATCAACAACAGAAATAAAAAATCCTGAACGACGAGGTCCTGAGTCTGGGGGCCCAAGAGCCAATAAACGATCAATAGCTTTTCCATTGGTGTTGTCCAAGAGTTCAAAAATGATAAATTACGTAGCTTTCACTTTAGTCTCCGCAGTAAAACAGAATTCTTAAGGCAAACATCATAGTTACGATGCGTCAACGTCTCATATCCATCCGATGAACAATCGGCGAATTTTATTACTCACGTTCTGTACTAAGGGGAATCCGGATCCCTAAACCTTCCTCCCTTCCTTATATATTTTATGTTTCATTTCCATCATTATACATGCCCATGTCATGACAGAGTCAACAGTAATCCAGATCCATTAATGAAAACCGCATTAAATCCTACCTGTTGCATTTTTTAAAATATCAGATGGCAGGAAGCGACGACGTTTCATACTAAGATGATCACGTGGACCAAGTTGTAGACAATAGCCACTATCACACTATGCTAATAGCCTATAATTGGCGCCAATTTAAGAAATTCGTCCTCGCTGAATTTTGTTTCGCTGTGCACAAAAACGTGAAACATAAACTTGAACGGATGATATTGTTATCTTTAAGGCTGAGATATATTGTGGCTGTATTTAAATTATAAGGTGTTAAAATTACAGTTTCGAAATATAAAATGAACGTTTAGCTAAAATAACATTTTGTATGTGTAAAATTCTTTCCATTACTATAGATCTCTTCGATTTATTTGCTTTGGCTGATTGGATCTTTGTCTTGAAGAATCATATTCCATCTTGATTAAGTCAGCATCCAAATAAAAAGGTTATAAGGTGTATAAGGATTGAAGGTGGATACCACAAACAAATGGAGAGAGTGGACTTTAGAAACCTGTAACCTCCCAAAAGCCCTAATCCATCAGTGGTTCAAATGTCATTATTAAATTACAATAAATTTTAATAAAATTTCAGATAAAATCTATATCTAGATCTCTCTACAATCTGCTCAAAGACTTTCTCCTGACTAGAACTAAAGTACGTTTTATTCTTCTAGAACGAGTGTCCAAAGCTGCTTTAGAGGGATTGGTTGATTTGATTAGCCAGATTTGTTTGGTTAGGAATAATAATACGAGCAGAGAAGGCGATCGTTGACTGGTCACAAAGGTACCCTTAAGCCTACAAGCCTTAAGTACCCACAAGTCTGTTCTGCAGTTTTCTTTCTACCACTCTACAGCCGCACGGTGAATCCATGGAATTCTAAGATATTCGTCTCTAGTTTTACACTTTATAATATAACTAGCGACCCGCCCCGGCTTCGCACGGGTGCAATGGTGGTACCGCTGTGGTACCGCGGGGGCACACGTACGCCCACGCGCTCTCCTAACCACTCGCTATGTCCCTGCATTTTGAATCTTATTATATTGGAAAATATTCACTTAAATTACATGCTGTAAAGGGTAGTAATCCATATTAAATGCACAAAATATTTAAGATACTTAATTAGATAAGGATTAATGCAGTATTGCTTAAAATCGCTTCGTAAATAAGTCATTAATTTTGGTTGAAAGTAAAAGATAAAAAATGGTTACTGCGGGTTATCTCTAAGAGATAGACTTTTTGTTTGTTTTGTGGACTGTAGTAGGTACATTATTTTGATATAATATCTCGTAGGGTTTAGCCAGCGTTTGCAATGTAAGCACAAAAAATGCTCTACTATATTATGCATGTATTATACACCTTTACCTTTCTCTTGAATCACTCTATTTGATAAAAAAAACTGTATCAAAATCTATTGCGTAGTTTTAAAGATTTAAGCATACATAGGGACAGACAGAAGAAAGCGACTTTGTTTTATACTATGTAATGATGTGAAATGAGAACAATTTGTAATGTTAATTTTAAAAGGCATTAGTTTTCTTTCTAGATACATTATATTTTATCAGCAGGAACGTTTGCTTTATGATTAGAATAAATTACATTTACTATTGTTGTTATCGTTTTAACAACTGACGTTAATGTTTAATATTAACATCGACGGCCTAGTGGCGTAGTGGGTAGTGACCCTGCTTGGGCGTTCTGGGAAGTGGGTTCGATTCCCACATTTGGAAAAATGCTCGTGTGATGATCATAGATGTTTTCTATTGTCTGGGTGTTTATCTATATATAATAAGTATTTATGTATAATATATTTAAAAAATATTCATCAGTTATCATAGCAGCCATAGCACAAGCTACCTAAGCTTACTTTGGGGCTATATAGCTATGTGCGTTTTGTCTTATAATACCCTGCCCATAACAGGATGCCTGCGGTTCCACCCACGTAGTTCTCGTTCCCGTGGGAATTTTGAGATAAATTGTGACCTCTGTGATATTTTTTTTTATCGACTACAAGACGGCCCTTGACTGCTATCACACCTGATGTTAAGTGATGATGCAATCTAAGATGAAAGCGAGCTAACTTGTTAGGAGTTGGATAGAATCGAATAGAAATCCACACCCATCGGTTTGTACACGACATCGTACCGGAACGCTTAACGGTACGTCTTTGTCGGTAGGGTGGTAACTAGCCACGGCGAAAGCCTCCCACCAGCCAGACCAAGACAAATTAAGAAAAATCTCAATCTGACCCGCCGGGAATCGAACACAGGACCTCCGTCTTATAAATCTACCGCGCATACCACTGCGCCACGGAGGTCGTCACATATTTCGATATGTAAGCTATATTATTGTAAAGATTGATCAAAATCCATTCAGTAGTTTTTTCATGAAACAGTAACAAACATTCATCCATCCATAAATACAAACTTTTTCTAATATAATATAAGTAAGGATTGTGTTTAGTGCTGATTTACCTGGTTCTCTATCTCTTTGAAATTAGAATCACCTGCAGCCAATTGTAGAGGTCATTTCAAGTTTTTATCTCAGACTTGAACATCAGACGATCATAATATACCTACTGTCAGCATATTGTAGGTATATTATTATCCTTGACGGTCGAGTGGCGCAGTGGGTAGTGACCCTGCTTCTGCGTCCTAGGTCGTGGGTTCGATTCCCACTACTGGAAAATGTTTGTGTGACGAGCATGGATGTTTTCCAGTGTCTGGGCGTTTATCTATTTATTATAAGTATTTATGCATAATGTATATAAAATATTCATCAGTTATAGTACCCATAACACAAGTTACCTAAGCTTACTTTGGGGCTATACAGCGATGTGTGTAATTGTCCTATAATATTTATTTATTTATTTATTTTATTTTATTGTAAGGTTATTTGAAGTATTATCCTGTTGATAATTTGTAAGGCTTGATAAATGTTTCTCTGTTCTAATGCTTTACCTTCCTTACATATTATAAATGGAAGTCCTCCGCTGGGTCTGTCGATCTGTGTGGTTAGTGTAAGATTTTACCACGTCGATATCTAAAACGGTAAACGCAAATTTTATATGACATTGACATTCACCCATTTGAGTTTTCTCAGCCAGCCAGCCAGAGGCGCTGCTTCACTTCCATATGCCTTTACGCGGATGCAAAGTTTTCGATTTGTTTTGGTGAAAGCTCACACTAGGCACTCTGTTCGCGATAAACTCACAGACTGAATGGACTGTCATGTAGTTTTCCCCAGTAGATAGAGTGTTATATATCGTCGCTTAAATAGAAAAGTGACATTTTTCAAAATTTTTCGAAAATGAGGTTATTTCATAAAACGAATCAGTTGACATCATTTTATCATGTGGATAAAAGACACTTCATAAACTACACGTTAGGCTCACTAGATGTCACAAGTGTCGTTTCGGTATTCTGCGGTTATTCGCCAGTTTGATTGTAGAAAAATGACACTCTGCCATTTGAAACTTGTCTACGAAGTTGAATACATGTGCGTTCTTGTAGAAAAGTGTTATTTCTCAAAAAAAAACACACCTGATGTTAAGTGACGATGCAATCTAAGATGAAACGGGCTAACTTGTTAGGAGTGGGACGAAAATCCACACCCTTTTCGGTTTCTACACGACATCGTACCGGAACGCTAAATCGCTTGGCAATGCGTCTATGTCGATAGGATGGTAACTAGCCACGGCGAAAGCCTCCCACCAGCCAGACCAAGACAAATTAAGAAAAATACAGCTGATGAAGTTAAAAAAGAGATAAAAAGCATGTAAAAAAAGAGAAGCTGTGCCGAGTGAATGCAAAATAAGTATAGCTAAACTATTAAGGAATTCTGGAAAAGGGTATAGGTATATCGACATCTAAGTTACAAAAACAAATGCCAGAAAGACAAATGAAAGTAACATGTACTGAAAAAATGTGAATTGAAATGTTACTACAAAATTAGTGAGGAGAAGCGAAAACTTATTTTTAGCCAGTATGAATGCAGCTTTGTAAAAAGAAAAGAATGAAAATGAATGTCAGCAAAACGATAGTAATAATTTTTGAAAGAGATGAATATGTGACAGATTGTCATATTTTGATAGATGGAGAGAAAGTGGAAGAAGTAAAAGAGTTTATAGAACTGGGTAGTAAATTTACGAAATATGGAAAGTTTGAAAGTCCAAACCATCTGTTTGGGCATGTAGAGAGAATACATAAAAGAAGATTAACAAAAGCGATTTATGAGGCGAGAATGAATGGAAATGTTGGAAGGGGAAGACCTAGGCGAATGTTCCTGGACCACATTCAGGACATTTAAACGTTAAGACGTTTGCAATTTCTATTTGCGGTTTTATATTATTATAAAAAATCAAGAAATTAAGTAGATTTAAGTTAAAACTCATCGATATCAATATTGTTGCCATTGATTTATATTATAAATAGGAGTTACGTTCATATAGAGTTTATTACTGATTGTTATTTTGCATAATTTGATTAATTTTTATATAGAAAAAATTATCAATTTTATATAGAAAAAAGACACTTCCTGTTATTAATGCCCCCTTTTTAATAAATCAACTATAATAACTACACTGTTTTGTTTCTTATGTAAATACCTTTCAAATGATATATAACACTTAGATATAAATATAATACATAACAAGAAAAACGAGTTAAAAAAAAATTGAAAACTTTAAATGGTCATAACTACAAAATTGATATTTTTGAATAATGCCACTTTTCTATTTAAGCGACGATATATACCTATAGAAGTTTTTAGCATGTAACTTGCTACGGTTTTTTTTTGTAAATTTAATGAAATATTACGGTAGTTGTTGGAAAAGTTGGAGAAATTAAAGCTGCCTGGGAGCTTTCATCGATAATGGCTTGTTTACATTATACGAGCTACTGCCTACCCAGTAAGCAGCTACTCGGCTGGCCCCCTCGTACGCCAGTGGCTCGATTCGCCTTTGTGGTTTACACGACACCCAGTAGCTGCTTAGCCAGTCTTGCGACTTATTGCGACATTCGACTGAACAAGCTTTTGATTCGATACGACGACTGTCCCGCTTGTACTAGCAAGCTACTGCCAAACAAGTCCAATCCAAACAATGCGAGCGACGGCCGTGCCGAGCTGTCATGCACGAGTTGCTGGCGGGCGAGCATGCGAGTGAAAACAAAAATGTTTAAGTAATACTACCCAACTCGCACGTAACGTTTAAACGGTACGAGTTATTGCAGTGCTCGGCTGACTGACTCGTAGGCTAGCTCGCAGTGTTTAAAAGAGTCATAACGCTCTGCTTTATTTCTTTATTTACTATTTGAGATATAACGAAACAATGTATGGAAGAATTGTTTCTTTTTATTAGGACTACAAAAAAGTAGCCATCGGCATTTATGTATCTTTTGAGGATAACTTGTTACATACATTTTTCTGAATAAGGGTTACATATATATTTTATTTATTGTTGGTCTTTTTGGAAGGAGGAAGAATAAGTATAACACACTATTTTCCAAACAAGCGAAGTCACAGGCGTCTGCTAGTGTGAAATAAATGAAATCCCGTGTCTGTCATCTTAATATATGTTATTGATGCTTGTTGCCATATACGTTGATTCAATTACAACGAAACGAATACGTTAATAAAATTAATAATAATATGTTTGAATATAACTAGAAGATAGACGTTTATTTAAAAATAACAGCGAAATATTACTTCGTCGATAACAAGCAGCAGCCACCTGTTTGCTGAAACGTGACGCAATGTTTAAAGTACCGTGTTATTATGAATTTAATATTATACCCAGTATTAGTCATACCTACTGAAGACAATGTACATTTTCATATATATTTTAAAAATTTACGCTTTATTTTCAAAAACAAAGAAATTATTTACTATAGGCAGGTAAAAGATTCTTGAACTTTGAAAGAAACTTGTCTGGTTTCGTATACGATTACACCGAGATATTTTCTTAATTTTTTATGGTATATAGGCTTGCGCTTGAAAACAAACACGCCTGATGGAAAGTAGTAATGAGGTCTAAATTGCAACGTGCTTACCTAGAAGATGCCTATAGTCCTTTCGCATTAAGAATGCAGTGAGCGCCGTCCTAACCCACTCCCTAACCAATAAAATATTTTCTAATTACAAGGTCAAGTTCACAGCGACTAGTTGAAGGCCTAGCTTCTTACGCGACGCTCGATTTCATAGGTTAGGGGACGGGGTTAGATCGGCGAACAATGATAACACACTGTATTCTTAATGCGAACGAACTAATTTTTTTTTTTTTAATGACTACAAGTTGGCCCTTAACTGCAATCACACCTGATGTTTAGTGATGATGCAATCTAAGATGGAAGCGGGCTAACTTGTTAGGAGTAGGATGAGGATCCACACTCCTATCGGTTTCTACACGATATCGTACCGGAACGCTAAATCGCTTGGAGGTTGTTGAAAAGCATTCTCAATCGAGTTTGGCTTTAATTACTCTTGTCTTGAAGATGTTAAATATAGCTATTGGAATATTTTTTATTTATTTTCAGATGAGTGCGGTAGTCACAGTGGAAGGATGTCACGGAAGAGGCACCATGCTGCGGGTGCTTGGAGCTGCCCAAAAGCGAGAGGTCAAGGCTACTCAAAATCTTGCTATCATCGTCTTTTTCTTCATAGTATGCTGGATACCTCTCTACACAATCAACGCTATCAAGGCCTTCATGCCAGAATTGGACATCCCCAACCCGCTTACTTACTTCTGCATTATTTTTTCACATCTAAACTCAGCAGTAAACCCGCTACTATACGCCTACCATCTAAAAGATTTTCGTGCAGCCCTAAAAGGGCTCATCTGTACTGTATTCGGGAGAGGAGTTCCACTTCCCGCGGCGTATAGACCACCAGTTCCAGTAAGAAGACCAGCATTGGAGAGATGTAATGCATTAAGGGAAAGACCAAGAGTATATGTCAACTCTCCCGTGTGGCTAAGACAAAAGGAAGCTGAACTAATCGAATCGAAAAGGAATCAGGAGAGGATTAAGGCTGGTAGTGCATCTCCAGTAAATCCAGACTTGGAACCGTTTTTAAATAGAAGTGTTAATGACAATTCCAGTGGACGACACACTCCGGATGGTCGTGAAGGCAATAACGGGCCATATTTAATAGAAACTAGTCAAATAGGATGCCAAAGTCCGTACAAAAAAGTGGAGAAATTTATTCGAAGAGTTCGCAGTGTCAACTCTGATCACAGCTGACGTGAGGCTAGCCGGGTGCCCTCGGCTTATAGTGTGACATAAATAAAGCTTTAATTTATTTGTAAGAACAGACTTTGTATATTTATTTTAAAATAAGAAATTAATCATAAGATTTATTGTACATTTGGAATACTTTTTGTTACATTCTTTTTTAGATAAGCTGATTATAGTAGAACGTCTAATTTCTGAAATGGAATGTATTGAGATTAAATAAATTAATGTGTTTATGTCAAGTGATTAACGTGATAACGCTTTGAAAATAAAAATGTATGTATGTTCACATATTTTGGCGTATTTTATTCAGATCTTTACAGTATGAACAACTAAAGAACGCCACCCGTTTAGTTTTCGATCCCGTGGGGATTTCGGGATAAAATGTGGCTCATGTGTTACTCTGATATATAAGCTAGATAATTGAAAATTGGATGAACTTACCTAAGTGAAATCCAATTGTAATTTTATGAGTGTTGATCTGAAATATAAATTGTTTTACAGAGTAGTTCCCTTTTCGCTATTCGATGGCATCGCGAATTTATTTAGAGCATAGATAAAAACAAAAAATAATAACTATGCGCTAATGGTACGACTATTACATCTTGTCTGTGGTAACCCTAAACGTCACTGATTTAGAGCAAATCCTGGATATCGACCAACTTCGGTGAATTGAGCTAGGTACCCATTATGCACTGGGATAGCTTTCCGCGAAAGCAGGGTAGGGAGGGTATTTATATTTCAGATCAACACTCATAAAATTACAATTGGATTTCACTTAGGTAAGTTCATCCAATTTTCAATTTTATTTCATGTTGATCTGAAATATAAATTGTTTTACAGAGTAGTTGTTCAGAGTCAGATGCATAATGGGTTGTTTTAAGATATTATGTCAATATTATAATAATATAAATTCTTTGTAACTGAAAATTTTGTTTATTTATTTATAATCAATCATCCTTGAATGTATGGAAACTTGGTAATATTACAATTATAAATATGCATATGTTTAAAGAAAAAATTACAATTCTAATCTATTTTATAACATAATGTATAATAAACAATCATTGTGTAAGGTTAAAAACTGATTGAACAAAATCATCATTAACATTTTCTTGAATGGGTATGTTATAAAACTTAGCAAATGTTAGTGAGCTATCAGACCAGCCAGCTGTTTTCCTAATAATGTCCAAGGACACACCAGCCCTATTAGCAAATGAGGTAGCAGAGTGACGAGTACTATGAGAAGTGAATTTACTTGTATCAATACCGCTTTCAGAGAGGGTGCATTTGATCCATCTGCTTATTGTTTGTTTTGATGCACGACGGTAAGGTTTTTTGAAAGTGATAAAAAGGTATGGTTCCTCATTTCTAATGGCTGCTGTGTTCTGGATATAGGCCTGTAGTGTACTAGCAGGACACACTTTAGGCTCTTGAGTATAAAATGGGAGATACAAAGTAGTAGATTTTTTAGTGCTAACACTAAGTGCTAACACTAGTGTTTTCACTAAATCACTTAAGGTTATAGTGATTTTAACATTAGACACTGATATACCGTCAAGCTTAATTAAAGATATAGTTTGTACCCTCTGGGCAGTTGCTAATGCAAGAAGTGTGGCTAGCTTTTTAGAGAGCATTTCTAAGGTTAAGGCAGAGTTTTGTGGAAGTTGGGCAATATGATGCAATACAATACTCGGGTTCCAAATTTCTGTATACCGTGGCATGGTTGGTTTCAATCTGAATACTCCCTTAAGGAACCTTTTTATTCTATCATCTGTACCCAGTTTTTCACCCATAAGAAGGGATAGTGCTGATCTATGGCAGTTAAGGGTGTTACAGCCTGCACCGCATTCATATTTTTCTGTTAAAAATTTAATAACAAATGGGACAGATGTTACAATTCCCTGATTATGTATGTGGCAAAAATTCCACCAACTTTTATAAGTAGTATTGTATTGTTTCATAGTACCTGTTGATATAGAAGCTAGCATGATATTCAGTGAGCTTTCTGGCAAACCTCGCCGTCTGAATGCTTGCCGCAGAATATGCTCGCTGCCAGGGTAAGGTGGCTGCTCAATGGATGCACTGTCCTAAGTGGGGATATTAGAAGATCAGTATTGGGTTGAAATATAATTGGTTTAGTTATCATTAATTTCATGGCGAGAGGATACCAGGGTTGTGACTCCTAAACTGGATAGACCATGATGCCTTTTGATTTATCAACTTTTATCTTCTTTAGACATTTGGTGATTAAGGCAAAAGGTGGGAAAGCATAGAAAAAATATGGTTCCCAGTTAATTGTGAAGGCGTCTATATTAAATGCATATGGATCTCTTTTCCATGAGATATATATGTCACACTTTTTATTGATTCTAGAAGAAAAAAGATCAATGTTAGGTTCTCCAAAGTGGTGTTTTATTAAAGAATAAGCTTCATTGCTCAATTCCCATTCAGTGTCCATATTTGTGTTGCGAGACTCCTCATCAGCATGGATGTTATCCTTGGACTTTATGTAGGATGCATATATGTTAATATGTCTTTCTTCACACCAAGTCCAAATATCTCTAGAGATGTCATTTAAATGAGGGAATTGGACACTGCCCATTTTATTGATACATGCAATGGCAGTTGTGTTATCAATTCTAAGTAATATATCACAATTATTTTGTGTCTTAGCAAAACATTTTAACCCAAATGAAGCAGCTAGTAATTCTAACTGATTTATATGCAGTTTTTGTTCTGAGTGTGACCACAACCCTCCATCACTCTCACCATTACAGTGTATGCCCCACCCAGTTAGGGATGCATCTGAAAATATCTCCATTTTAAATTGTCTATCAGAAATATTTTTATTTATTATTCCTATACTAGAAGACCACCAATTTAAATCAGCAAATATATTACAGTGTAATGTCATTATTGCATCATAATTGTCATGGTGTTGTAATAATGCTAAATATTTTTCTCGTTCCATTATTTTTGTATGTACCATGCCATATGGTATGGCTGGGCATGCAGCAACTAAAGTGCCAAGTAATTTAGCAAATTCTCTGATTTTACAATATTTTAAATTTTTAAACTTTGCTATTAAGGCTTTAATAGTGTTTTGTTTCTCTTCTGGTAGCTCTAGGGTCATATTATGAGAATTAATTGTGAAACCAAGGAATTTACAGTACATACTTGGCACTAAGCTGCTTTTTTCATAGTTTATAATTAAACCTAAACATTGAAATAATTTCAGTGTTGCATTCCTATTTGCTATACATTCATCAAATGTGCCACCAATACATAAACAATCATCCAGATATATGGTTGATAAAAAACCTTGTTGTCTGAGGAGGCTGACAACCGGTTTCAATAATTTTGTAAAAATGCTAGGGGCTGTACAGAGGCCATAGGGTAGGGCTGTAAATTGATATAAGGTCTCTTCAAATTCAAAGCGTAAATATTTTTTGCTTTCTGTGGCCACTGGTACTAAAAAATATGATTCTTTCAAATCTATGGAGCACATGTAATAGTTCTGATCTACAATTTTGATGGCTGTCCTTATATCTTCCATCTTAAAATGTTCAACTTTTTAATAAATTTGTTAAGAGGTTTTAGATTAAGGATGAATCTAAACTTCCTATTAGGCTTTGGTCTTAGGAAAATTTTGGAAATAAATTGATCATTACTATGAGTACATGTTTCTACAGCCCCTAGTTGTAGTAAACTTTTTACCGCTTGGCGCATATTATTAAGCTGTGTACCAGGTAGATTATTCTTGGGCATAATGGTTTGCATAGGTTTTCCCTCAAAGGGGATATGGTAGCCTTTTACCCACTGTAGAAGAACGGGATCATTAGTGATGCATTCCCAACATGAGTAATAATGGGCAATGTTGCCTGCATGTACCTGGTTATTCAGCATTTGTATCTCCGTGGAGTAGCCCTCTCGGGGCGTGTCCGGATGTAGCTGCGGCTGACTTGTCGAGGCGGCGGCTGTGTTGCACGGTTCCGTGGTCCACCTCGGGGTGCTGCCGCTACTGTCTGCTGGCCTGGTTGGGTCTGAGGTGGACCATACTGGTATGCTTTTGTGGCGGTTTGTGTATGGGTTTTTTAATTTGACTTGAAGACTTCTTCAAATCTAAGCTATTTTTAATTTTGTTTGCTAGGTCAGTACCATATAAATTTTCGTCTCTCTTCACCTTTTCTACTATGGTATTAAAGTTTTTGTCCAGTAAGGGGGAAATGAGAATGCGCCGAGTTTTTGTATTTTGAAATTTGATATCGGTCAGTAATTTTGAAGAGTCAGCTAGCAGTGCGAGTAATTCTATGTTGTTGATTTCCTTTTTTCCTATTAATTTTGTTATGACCTGACCTATAATAGCAGAGGCCAATCCTAGTTGTTGTTGGGTCATCTCAATACATTTGTCCCTTTGTTTGGAGCTC
Source organism: Mycalesis mineus (assembly GCA_034621355.1). NCBI lineage: Eukaryota > Metazoa > Arthropoda > Insecta > Lepidoptera > Nymphalidae > Mycalesis > Mycalesis mineus. Next base: position 14,253,204 of record CM067885.1, read on the forward strand.
TCTGTCATAACAGCCTTTACTTCCTCATTGAGTATAGGTGCTGCTAGGAGCTGGCAATTTTCTGGAAATTTATATTTTTTCATTATGTTCTCTCTTTCTTCTTTTGTAAGGCCATTGGTTAGGATGTGATTCCAGCGTTTTGTAATGTCGGATTGAATTTCCCCCTCAAATTTAGTGTTATCCTCGTATTCTGTGCCCAGCGCGTCGCGCAAGTCAGCCGTTATGCTTTCGGGTCCGACGACATCTTCATATACACATTCTGAAATTATTTGTCATGTTGTAATTGTTGTGAGGTTATATTGACAAAAATGGAACATCGCGTGTTCATATTTTGATAGTAGGTATCTCGTACATATTGTTGGTATCTCGTACCTAATTGAAGCTATAGTATCTCGTACTACGTTCAATCTTCGTGCTCAAGAGTATCACGTACAGGCACGGTTGTTGTGTGGTAGGTATGAAATAAAATTATTGTTAAAGATGAAAATCTGTAAATTGGGTTAAGAACATAAATTTACCTTGTATTTCCGAATGATCTGAGATGCGCGAATCCGGCGACGGGTTTCGAAGAAGAGATCTGGACCTTGACGGGCTCCGACTAAGCTTCCTTTGAAGCCGGTCGAGGCGACGTTTGTATTTTTCAATTTTCCGTTCTAGACTTCTGCCACCCATATTTTGTATAGAGCGTGACGCAGTTTACGATTTTGAGCCACTTTTTACACTTATTAGCACCAATAAGGCAAAATTATTATAAATTACAAAGAATTGCACGATGCCGAACGAAAGCGCGAAAAAGAAGTGACGTTTAGGGTTACCACAGACAAGATGTAATAGTCGTACCATTAGCGCATAGTTATTATTTTTTGTTTTTATCTATGCTCTAAATAAATTCGCGATGCCATCGAATAGCGAAAAGGGAACTACTCTGTAAAACAATTTATATTTCAGATCAACATGAAATAAAATTGTAAAGTTTCATCAAAATCCATTCAATAAATTTTGCGTAAAAGAGTAACAAACATCCATCCAAACATACAAACTTTCTCCTTAATAACATTAGTCAAGATAAATGTAAGTAGGTGCGGTCATTACCATTACACATTATAATAACAATTCAATGTGGGTAAGGTTAATTACAATTACAATTAATACAATCAATAATGGTTGACGGATGAATAATACTAAATTGTGTAAAGCATTGGCTTTATAATAGCCTTACCTAGTGTTTTCCACGTAGCTATTCATATAAATATTTATACACAATCAATCGTTTTCATGAAAAGCAAACAAACAATTTGACGTAGATATAACAATGAACAATCAACAATCCAATAACAAATTAAACCTGACCGATAAAAATAGATTTTCCTTATGAGATTTACTTCTAGATGAAGCGATTTTGCGCGCATTGATCACAGTATTGCGAGATATGAGAGATTCATACATTCTGTTTGCGATTACTGGCGCTTAAACGGGTATATTTGGACACAGTCTAATGGATGGCCCACTGTTAATGACCTTAATAACAATCACGTGACGTGAACCGAGTAAAGTTTTGTTTGTATAGTGATATATTTTTGTACTTATCCAAGGTTTAAAAAATGTAAGGTAACCTGGTAATTAATAACACTGACGAGTCTTAATTTTGCTTCAAAAATTGCTAGATTAATTTTATAGTAACGCAATAAGAATATTGTTGTGAAATAATAAATATCAACAAGTGCACAAACTGTTTTTGTTCGTGTTTGCAAGTACCGCCATCTATTGAGGGATGCTATAAATGAATAAAAAGTGCCATCTATAAGCTTATTGTGTTTTCATGTAGTAAAATTCTTACTAGTTACAAGGTTTACGTCTACTGCAGAGTTGTTCGTTCCACCTTCATGTACTAGATGGCGGTAAAGTAAACTTAAAGAGAGCTTTACTTGTAGAGCTTGTATTAGCTGATAAAACTGTACCTACTCGTATCCTTTAGAAAACTGAGATAACTGTTTTGCAAAGGAATAATTTTCCTTGTTTTTTTTAATGGACATACATGGACATTTTTTCTTTAGATTTGTGATAGATTGATAAATAATTATACGATACAAAAAAGGCGGCACCCGTGACCCATGTAATGACAGTCGAAGAAAAGTTAATAACATAGTGTACTGATCTACAATTACCTAATGATAGGTACAAGAAAGCCTGTATTTCTTTCTCTAATATTCTGCACATGCATATATTCCATATTTTTTATTGCTTCTGTCTATAAATTTAAAAATCTAGACGATGTTATTTTAAGTTTCACTTTTTATTTTTCTGCAAGTCTAATGCCTTAAATAAAGACTCTTGTTTAATAAATCATTATCAACTATGACCGAACGATACTAATATTGTAAAGGCGAACATTTGTATGTATGTATGGATGGATGTTTGTTACTCTCTCCTGTAAAAACTACTGAATGGATTTTGATGCAACTTTACAATAATATACATATCAGAATAACATATAAGCCATATCTTATCCCAAAATTCCCGAGATATTGTTGAGTGCTAATAGTCGTTAAACCGCGGATCGTACCGGAACGCTAAATCGCTTGGCGGTAAGTTTTTGTCGGTAGGGTGGTAACTAGCCACGGCGAAAAGCCTCCCACCAGCCAGACCAAGACAAATTAAGAAAAATCTCAATCTGCCCCGCCAGGAATCAAACCCAGGACCTCCTCCTCTAGTCCCAGGACACCGACTTATAAATTCACCGCGCATGCCACTGCGCCACGGAGGTCGTCAAAAGGTAGGTTATCACAAGATTGTTGTTTGGAAGTTTATTTTTCGGACATCGTCGTGGTAAATTGTTGGTATAGTAACATTTAATTACTAGGTTTTTTAATCGCTTTCACACCTTCATTATACAGAATTTTTCATTGAATTATTTTATCTTTATTTCATTTTCTTCTTTGAAGACTGTGGTAAATTTGAATTGTATTCAGCCTTTTTTTTTTAATTTTTTTGCAGAATGGATTTTGTTACTTCCGTTAAGAGGTTGTTAATCCGTAGTAAACAAAATCTGACAAACAATAGTCTGGAGAGTATAATTTGGCTGGTTAATTTGGTGCCATCCAAAGCAGGGTTTTCAATTTTGAAAGATACTATTTCTGGTAAGGAATATTAATAATCTTTCTAATAAAATTTAAGCGATCTCAAGATATACCAAATTTCCAAAAATATAAAACACACATCACGAAACAAATAAATTTTTTGGTATCATCATTATCAGCCCATATAATGGCCCACTGCAGGGCCAGGCCTCCCTCCTTATACGAGAGGGGATATAGAGCGTACACCCACCACGCTGTTCCAATGTGGGTTGGCGGGCTTAGGATGATAATGTTTAATTTATTAACGATCACTTTATTTTTATTAACATCAGATGTTGATTATAGTGACCGGAACCGACGGTTTAACGTGCTCTCCGAGGCACGGGGGTGTAACGCCAACCACTTCCAGACAGCTTTGGAATGTACTGAACATTTCATAAAAGAATAGAAAAGCTCAGAATTATTCCGTGACCCGGCCCAGGAATCGAACCCGGGACCTCGGATCGAAGCCACATATGTATGTGGATGTGTGTGGTTTTTTTGTATGTGCAAAAGATAAAATAGCCTAAGCTTTTTCAAGAACGCTGACATTTTCACTGACATCTTTCCACTGCGAAATTAAATTACGTTTAAAGCTCTAGAGGCTAAAGTAATTTAATTTTTTAATTTTTGTCTGTTACCAGTACCTACTAGACCACCATTACACGTAATTCGTAAATAGAATAATAAAATCCCTTTAAAAATGAAAAAGGTTTCATTTGTAAATAGAATCATCATAATTTTTTTCGAATTTTCTAAGAAATTCATTCGTATATTCAGTAGTACGAGTACGTATTTAATATTTTATTTTCTCCCAATCTTAGTGAAAAATAGAGCAAAACACGTGAGGTCGAAGATCCATTAAACCTCTGTATCTATTTAGCGTTTATCTAAAAATACCTTGTCCTAGATATCTTGTCCTATACCTAGATCTTTTTAGCCCCTTGTATAATACAATTTATCATTTTACTGGTCTGCAAAGGAATTGTCGTTTTTAAATTTGCTTTCTAGTTCTTCTTTCTGTACTTTATTACTTATATTTCAGCACCATTTTGGATAGTGCATATCTGTCTGCTTTTATACGTATATGGTGTTGGCAATGTCGTATACCAAGTACAATTTGCTCAAGGAGCTGGTGACTTCATTAAGAGCTATGTTAACATCTCCATAATGATATTAACGACGAACAACAGCTATTGGTTTTTAATGAAAAGGTTTAGTAGATCTAATAGATATCTATCTTCTTTTTATTTTGCTCTATATTTATTTTCCTTGCTTTTTAATGGAAATCCTACAACGTGTTAGGTAAATAGAAGTCAAGCCGTCAACTCAGGAGAGAAAAAATATACTTCCTAGGCAGAATCCCGAGGGAGATTATGTGGACAAACATACACAGCATAGCACAAACATACAAAGCATACCTATCCTGTATACTTTAATCTGATATGAATAATGAATCTTTAAGGTTTGAACCCTTTTTGGTTTGTAAATATTTAACTGTATATTTTTAACTGTAAATAAAAATTGACTTTATTAAAATCTACATAAGAAGGAAATATTTATAAGATCAAAATGTATCGGTACGTTTCATAATATTATACCATTTACCTAACATATTGTATAATTAATAGAATCACTAACTTTAATAGTAATCCACTTTCTCATTTCTGTGTATCCTTATAGACCTCTACTCCAAACTGTACTTAAACAAGTTATGCGAAACGACCGCCTCGCGAAGGATTGTGAATTTCTAAAGGACAAACACGTTAAACTCTTGTCTGTTATCAAGAAAATTTTATTCATTTTCTATGGATTCAACGTCGTGGATGAATTTTTCATTTATTTACCACACCGAGTTAGTCTATCAAATAATTATTTTTCCATGTCACCATGTGTCGGTAAGTACTTTTTGATTTTTTTAAATTTACAAGATGCATGATGATGCAATCTAACGTGAAATGGACTAACTTGTTAGGAGTAGGACGAAATCCTTTCGGTTTCTACACGACATCGCACTGGAACGCTAAATCTCTTGGCGGTATATCTCAACTAACTAAACTATTTTTGTGTGTTACTTCATCAATAGACCATTGATGTAATGATGGCAGCTTATAATTATGTAATCTATTTATTAACCGACGAAAAAAAAACGGAGGAGGTAATATATATATATATATATATATATATATATATATATATATATATATATATATATATATATATATATATTTATGTAAGACCACGCATTACTTTCTACAGAGTTGTCCGATTTTGATAATTCTTTTTTTATTAGAAAGGGCATACATCCAAGGTGGTCCCATTGTCATCATGTTAGGATCTGATGATGATATCCTGGGGAAATTGTAGGAATTCTTCAAATTTTGGAGGCAAGCTTACAGCCATTTCGGTTTTTGTCTCGGTATCGGTAGCGTTTTGGCTACTAGTACCATATAATTCTAATAAAAAATCTGGCAAATGAATATTTTTCATCTGATCTGGATCGGAACCCCGGAACTCCATCTTATAAATCATCATCAATCATCGCGCATACCATTGCGCCACGGAGGCCGTAAAATTAAAAAAAAATATATAGTGTAAAATACAAAAAGTACAGTTTATTAATTGCCCTGTAGCATAATACGCACGGGTTTTTCACTAACCCGGCGGGCTAGCCATTGAGACGCGGTATTTAAAATATAGATCAAGGATAAGGTAGTTTCGGTGGCAAGGTTCTTGTCAAAATACTTTTTCTAAAAGCCCTAATAATATTATATTGTTTTCCAGGTCTAGAACCTCTGAATATTACACCGAATCGTGAGATATGTCACGCAATATTATGTATACAAGAGCTGACAATATCGACTGTAGTTCTCAACTATCAAGCTCTTCTACTGTTTCTAATAGCCCACACTACAGCAATGTACGATATGTTATCCGCTGAGATGCTCGCCTTCGACAGCTATGAAGATTGTCCCGAAAATAATGCCATTATTAAAAAACGTTTGCCGTTTCTTATTGAACGTCACGCTTTGATTTTGGATATTATAAAAAATCTCAAAGCGTTGTACAGCGTGCCGATTGGAGTTAATTTCGGTTCGAATGCCGTTTGCATCAGTCTATTTTTCTACTTACCGTTGCGAGAGTGGTTAATGTTCACGCCCATACTTGTTTATTGCTTCCTCGTTTTCTTTTTGTACTGCTTTCTTGGCCAGAGGTTGATAAACGCGTCCGAATATTTTGAGAATGCTATTTACAGCTGCGGGTGGGAGAAGTTCGATGTTAAGGAGAAGAAGACGATTTACGTCATGTTGCTGCTGGCTCAAAAGCCTGTCACTCTGTTAGCTGCTGATATTATACCTGTTAATATATATACGTTTGCTACTACGTTGCAAGCGATGTTCAAATTTATTACTGTAGTCAAATTTTAATATTTGCTACATTGCATATGCTTTTTACATGCTAAGTTTTTATTTATCTTTTTTTGCATTTGCTGCAATTGCTTTGTATTTGATCTAACCACTTTAAGCCAACATTAATATTATGTACGGTTATACGGTTTCATAAATTGTTGTAAAATAATTATAAGTTTATAAAAATAAGAATTGTTCTTTTATTTTAATAATTTATGATTACATTTTTATCAAAATTGTATTCCGTCCCAGAGCATAATTTTTAATTTTTAAATTATAATATTATAAAAAATATAGCCCGGTAAAAAGATTTATAAAGAACGAAACCTTAATAAGGATGGTTGATCGTTTGATCACGATCTCACTTGATGATAAATATAGTCATCTATGAAGGAACACAATAGCAAGCACCTTCTGCGTGCGGTTTCTTCCGCGTAGTCCCCGTTCTGATGGAAATGTCAGGATAAAAAACTTTTTAGCACAAAAATAGAACCGACTCAAAACGCACTAAAAAGTAAAAATAACTGCGTCATTTAGTTGCTTTAATTTACTTAAGCATATCTAAGAAGTCGACAGACATTATCTTACGTTACCATAGACAATATATATATATAGTACTAGCTTTTGCCCGCGACTTCGTCCGCGTGGAATTAGTTATTACGGCAGCCTAATTTTTCTAAGCTTTGAATGTCATATTTATTAATATCTAATCAACTGTCTAAGAAATAGGTCTTAAGCTTTCAAAATGACGATACTTTCATACAACATTTCATCCCCCCTTTAACCCCTTACAACCCTTTTTTCGCAATTAAAAGTAGCCTATGTCCTTTTTCAGGCTCTAGACTTACTGTATACCAAATTTCATTTAAATCGGTTCAGTAGTTGTAGAGTGAAAGCAAGACAGATAGACAGACAGAGTTACTTTCGCATTTAAAATATTAGTTAGGATTGTCTATGGTAACAAATTCTAATATTTTAAAAAGCTAACATTAGTCTTAGCTTCTCCTTATAAGTCTGGCTATCATATACAATAACATATTTCAAAATCATTTTGATTTTGAAATTAGCGCGTTTAAACAAACAAACTCTTCCACCATATAGCATTAGAATCTATAGATAAAAACACAGACTATGCATCTTTTGAAAAATATGAATCATACGGATTCACATTTGCACGACGAAGTCACGGGCGTTCACAAGTAAAATAAGAAAACCAAGGTTTTGTTTTCAAGGCAATTATAGAAGAGGTTTCGTATTATAAATTGAAATACCTAATTTGAAATATGTGTGACCTTAAAAAGTAAAGGTTTAGTTGTAGTTTCAGACAGCGTAATGTTGCAGTCAGCAAGCGATGTTGCGAAAAATATGCATTACAGTTTCGTTTGGTGGCATTTTTAATAAAGCAAACAGATACACTAGACAATAAATGTAACAAAGTGTTCTTGTAAGAAAGTCTAAAGGCTACAGTTTCCGTTTGATCTCGTCCGTCTATATAGTGGGAGGCCTAATGCTGTGTGTAATGAATATGAAGCTTTTAAGGATATTTGAAACTATGAGTAGGTATATATATATTTTAAATGACTACAAATTGGCCCTACCATCACACCTGATGTTAAGTGATGATGCAATCTGAGATGGAAGCGGGCTTACTTGTTAGGAGTAGGATGAAAATCCACACCCCTATCGGTTTCTACACGACATCGTACCGGAACGCTAAATCGTTTGGCGGTATGTCTTTGTCGGTAGGGTGGTAACTAGCTACGGCGAAAGCCTCCCACCAGCCAGACCAAGACAAACTAAGAAAAATCTCAATCTGCCCCGCCAGGAATCAAACCCGGGACCTCCGCCTTATTATCCACTGCGCATACCACTGCGCCACGGAGGTCGTCAAATATAGTATGTACCTCGGCTTTACAATTTATTATTGTTGTTTTTCTTTGGTTTTTTTCCCTCTATGGGAACGAGGGATGATGGTATGTATGTATGTATCATTTGAAATTATTTAGAATCTTTCATATTGAGTGATCCGTCCACCACAAACCACTTTGAAGCGGTACTTCTCAATATCAGCAAAAATAAAAATCCTCATCTTTCTTTTTTAATGTAGGTTTATTTTACAATGCTTGCACATTGCAAGACTACCTATAAAATAAAACAAGAATTAAGTAGAGCAAGTTATAAATATTAGAATAATTGAAGATACTAAAATCAGGTATATAGATACCTATATTAATGGTAAATAACATTAATGTCAACTTAGCATATAGTACCAGAAAATCTACAAAATATTAGATATCTTATTCTCCTAATATATTTAAAATTAAAATATAATTGGTAATAGTTCTTCATACTAAGAGGTGGATAATACACTACAAATGGTTAAATGAATAAATTTTAGTACCTGTATATCTTTATTAATAAGTTGTATTATTCTTTAATAATACGAGTATATCTTGTTAGTTATAATACGATTTCCGAAGTTTAGTAAGTTACTAATATACGCCAAATTGTGAAAATGCTTTAGTCCGTTAAAGAAATTAAGATTCAATGTGTATGAAGTTAAGGTAGACTATTGTAGAGCAAAGGTATAGTCGTCTCACATCTTAGCATTCTCAGTGGAAATGCCTCGCCTTGTATAGCCAGTTCTACTCAACAAACCATTCCAAGCAGGTTGTATTTTTGTTAACATTTATTTTAATTAATTCGATTCTACGGCTTGAGAATATCGATGTTCCGATAATTTTTACTAATTATTTCTTTGTGGTCGAAAGTGTTGACGAAATGAAATTGTTAATTTTAAGTCTGTGCATTATCGCTAATCTTAGTTACAATGGAAAAGCTTCGTTGGAAAGTTTTATGCTGACTACGAATAATATGATATTGGCTGATACAACAAAAGGATCAGGTACGTTTACCTATTAATTGTTTATTTAAACATAAACATATATTAATTAATTATATATTGAAATAACTTAAAGTATAGGTAAAATTCGTTATTGGATGCTTATTTACGACTTCGTACATCGTATTCTAGTTTCTCTACAGTTTATTAGAAATAACCTTGAAATATTTGATGTGATTTATGGTTACCATCACTATTTATGTTCATATAAACGAAATACTACAGAAGGACTGACTGACTCAACATGATATTTCTAAAAATTTACTAAAGCATAGTTACCTATTTCGAGATATAGATGTTTACTAAGAACGGATTTCTCGATATTTACTTGGGAACAGGATCTTTGTATGTGAAATAATTAGTACAGTTAGTTTGTTGTAATCAAAATAATTTACAGAGTAAATATTAATTTACAGAGCCTTACTTTATAATATATTTTTAATTGATTTAAGTGTGTATATACAAGCTATATTCTTGTGAAGTTTCATCAAAATTCATTCAGTAGTTTATACATGAAACAGTAACAAACATTCATCCATATATACAAACTTTCGACTTTATAATATTAGTAACAATACAGTTTAGAAGTTATATTACCAACTCATGATATTTGTATGGTTGTGATTGGCTTTCTTATATAAACGTTTCACTAATCATTGTCATTATTATTATCTTGTCATGATGATCAAAATGATCTTCACGACAGAAATGAAAGTATGTAAAAATATATCCAGTGACTCAGATATAAGACTGTGAGAAAAACGTCCGTATATCATCTTGCATGGTATCGTTACATTTATACATAAGATTACTTTAATCACTGGTGAGTTGGCCTGTGTCGCACTTGATGTTAACTGACGATACCTGCAGTCTAAGATGGCAGAATTTATGACTTAGAAGGTACTTTTTTATACCTAGAAGGACGAACTTATGTAGAGAGTTAAAAAGGCGGTGTTAAAACGCGAAGAGAAGTGCGGATTCCGGGTTGCTCGCCTGAGATTGAGCCCAAATGACCGGGAAGCTTTAAGAGCTCGTAAAATTTTTCTGCCAGAAAATTCCACATATGAATCGACGTTACTCCACTCCACACTAGTTATTTCGCGCATATATTTGAAGCCCATAAACAAATAGGTACTGTGGGGTGGTGGTGGGTTCTGCTTATATCTCCAAATATATTATATCCTATATATCATTATCCTATATATCATTATCCTATATATCATTAGATTATATCCTATATATCCTATATATTATATCCTATCCTATACCTCTATAGGGAAATCCTTTTGGATGCCTGGAATAGCACAAGTGCCAGAACTTTTCTGCCAGCCGTGTAATTTAGGGATGCTCAAAAGGCGAATAAATAATACCTCAAAGGCCGGCAACGCAACAGTATCTCCTCTGGTCGCAGATGTTCATGGAGCGTGGTTATCACTTAACATCACATGACCTGCCTGCTCGTTTGCTTACCATTATTATATGTATAAAAAAATTGTTTATACGCGACGTTATATCAGAATGCTTGCCGATAGGGTGGTAACTAGCCACGTACAAAGCCTACCATCAGACCAGGCTTAAGACTGAAGAATAGTAAATTGATCTGGACTAGTAATCACACCTAGGAACTTTCTGTTGTAACGCAAATACCAATTACCCCAGGAGATCGAAAAGTCCAGAATGTTATTAAAAGTTACCTTCGATTTCTGTAGAAACAGTAAAACAGTATACCAAAACCACGTTACTCAACCACCAACGTATTTCAGACAAATCATGCAGCCGACCTTGTAAATTCAACGTGAAGCCTCGCCGGTGCACTTATGATTTTGAAATTACTCCAATTATTGAAGAAAACGGAAGGCCGTCGCTTACTGTTAACACCTTGAGCCCGGGACCACCTATCCAAGTTTGTTTACACGATATTGTGATCGTTAAAGTAAAGAATAAGGTTCCCAATCAAGATGTATCCATACATTGGCATGGAGTTGAACAGAAGGGAACTCCTTATATGGACGGCGTTCCTATGATAACACAATGTCCCATAACATATGGATCTGTTTATGAGTATGCCTTTATTGCTTCTTCACCGGGGACTTACTTCTATCATGCAGATTCAGGTAAAATAAAACAAATATCTAAATAGTGCATCCGACCTAAGTTATTACAAAAAATTGGCACCGACTTCATAGATATGCTTAAGTAATTTAAAGCAACTAAATGACGCAGTTATTTTTTACTTTTTAGTGCGTTTTGAGTCGGTTCTATTTTTATTTCAAATTTTTATTTCTTACTTTTTAGTGATTTATCGCCACGTATCGTACTCGTACTATACTGTCATAGTTTATTATATGCCACTAGTAGCCAAAAAGCTACCGATGCCGAGACAAAAACCGAAATCGCTGTAAGCGTACCTCCATAATTTGAAGAGTTCCTTCATTTTCCCACCATATCCTCATCAGATCCTAACATGATGACAATGGGACCACCTTGGAAGTATGCCCTTTCTAATAAAATCGTAAAAATAAAAATAAAGAATTATCAAAATCGGACAACTCTGTAAAAACTTATGCGTGGTCATACATAAAAAAAAAGAAAAAAAAAATATACGTGTCGAATTGAGAACCTCCTCCGTTTTTTTTCGTCGGTTAAAAAAGGTCTGCTATTTTTCTTGTTTGCGCAAACCATTAGATTTCTTAATTTACTTTAAGTTAGCCCTTGACTGCATTCACACTTGATGATGTAATTTATGGTTGAAGCGGGTTACCTTGTTAGGAGCTTGTTAGTTGTCTTTGCCGGCAAGATGCTAACTAGCCACGACCGAAGCCTCCGTCCGGCTAGACCTGGACCAATTAAGAAAATTTTAGTTGACTCAGCCGGAATCGAACACAGAACCTCCGTTTTAGAAAGATTGACGAATTATTGCAGTTGTAAGATGGTATAAAGTAGCTTCAACTTTTTGAAATATTTTCAATACGATGTTTACAGTCCACGAAATAACGTTAGTCTGTGACCTGAATTTCGTGGACGAATTGTGAAGAAAGCTTTTTGTTTTGGCAATGTGATACTAGAAAGTAAACTTAATGTCTGTTTAAAGCACTTAATATAAGAAAGGTAGATTTTGAAAATATAATAAACTGTCATCTTCGATCAACAACTATTGTTGTTGTGGTTGATTTTAAAATAAAGCCATATTTATCTTTATCAGCCTATTAACGGCCCACCACGCTGCTCTAATGCGGGTCGGCGGGATTAGGGTGAAAATGTTTCATTTGTTAACGATTACTCAGATGTTGATGATGGTGACTGGGACCGACGGTGAACGTTCTCTCCTAGGGATCCCCATCCGTATCATCACTTGGGCTCCGGGCTTGAAATGTCCTGAAAAGGACATTGCCAAAAATTGATATATATGTCATTAAATAGTGCAGATTTTCTATTTACAGAAAAACAAAGTTGTATGTAGCTATGCAGTCGCTGGAAAAAGTTATGAAGGTTGAAAAAGTTGAATTTCATACTACGAACACAAAAAAATTTAAATTTTTATTTTTTTGATATATTTTCAAGTGATTGCTATGAAACATGGGTAGTTATTTAAAATTCATTGTGTATTTAAATAAAACAGTTAAATATGAGCATAAGTTTGGACAGCCTGGGGCAATTTTTTTTTGGCAATGTCCTTTCATAGAAGAATGAAAAACCTGAAAAAAAAAAAAATTGTTTCACGGCACGAGGCAGTCCGAAATAAACCATATAAACTAAAATAAATAAAACGAATTACATAATAGGTAATAAGTAGCAATACGTACATACAAACATACAGGTCAAACTGAGATTCTCTTATTTTGAAAGTCTTTAAAAATAGCGATCTTTGATTATTTTGAAAATTTTCAGTTACTCACCAAAGCGACGGCGTGTACGGATCGTTTGTAGTGGGCCAACCACAGCCCTCGGAACCTAATTCAGCGTTATACGATTATGATAGAAGCGAAGATCATACATTGATTGTTGGTGCGAAGTTTGATGATCTTCTTACTGGACGTCTTGAAGACGTGAGCCGAATACGACCTGATAACATCGTTGTGAATGGCGAAGAATCTGATACCAAGTAAGTGTCTTCTGTGTCAAGTTTTACATTTTGACAAGCTTTTATTTAGTTTCACATTTCCCGGTGTTTGCCTGCAATGATATCTTCGAAGTTACGGACCCTCTTTCCCGATACCGATGGAGCTGTTGCAAACATATGTATGCAACATTATGGTTACATGAAGTTGATCCAATGCTGGAGCTAGAGGATGGCTATAGGAATTCCATAATAAAACGAAACAACCCTATCGAGTTTGAACTCGTATGATTCGTCTTTGTGTAGTCTTGTCCTAAATACTGTTTAAAAATAAAAACGTGATTTTTTTTAATTAATACTAATTTCTTGATAAAAATTGCACATTGGATTATTTATATTTGGAGGGACCTGCCTGCAGTTGCACTTGCGTATGAAATTTAGTTTTCTATCCGTTGGGATCAGACATTTTTTTGTGAAAATATGTCTTTGCAACTTTTGTGTTACGGCGTAAAAACGAACTAACATAAAGAACAAAGTCACAAGCAAATCTTTATAATCATGAAAACAGAATTGGATTAGTTACACTATACAGGTATAACTCCAGAACGCCTGAACAGATTTAGATAAAATTTAGCACAGAGGAAGATTATTGTTTGTCACATGGTCTATTTTTAATTCGATACTGAAAGCACTGGAGAGGAATCTATTTGGGTGAAATTGTGAGGAGCTTACAATATTAGTAAGGTTAGGTTTTTTAAAGCCTATATGAAAGAGTTTAAGTTTTTGTGTTTATTAGCCACGGCCGAAGCCACCCACTAGCTAGACCCGTATTATTTTAGAATTTAATCTTTACCGATCCAGCAGGGCATCGAACCTAGGACCTCTATATATCGCTGCGACGCAATAAGTGCATTAGGTTATTATGATAATGCAATAGAATTGCATCGTAAAGGAAAGTCACTGCAGATATTCTATACAGCGCTTCTCACAGAGCGAACGTATGAAATTGTTACAGGATCTTCGTGATGCAAGGATACGGATATCGATTGCGATTCATTAACGCAATCGCTCTAGAATGCCCTTTGCTCATCAACGTGGAACGACACCCGATGACGATCGTAGCGAGCGACGCAAATCCCGTGCAGCCATTCATAGCAGATGCAGTACGACTTTACCCAGGTACTTAGCTAGTAGTAGTACGTTAACTTTCATTAAAAAAAATCATTGTACAAGCTTTAATTAAACTTCCAATGTAAATATGTAAGTACTAGAGTATGCCCGCGGTTTCACCCGCGTAGCTCTCGTTCCCGTAGGAATTTCGGGATAAAATGTGGCCTATGTGTTATTCTGATGTGTAAGCTATATTATTGTGAAGTTTCATCTAAATCCACGTAGTTTTTGCGTGTAAGAATAACAAACATGCCAAACATATATGCCTTTATAATATTAGTAATATGATCTACTTTAAAAACTAATAAATTACCCTACTTCTTATACAACATTTAAAATAGTTATCACACACAGGTACCTTAAAAAGCAGCATGTTTTAAAAACTTTCGTTAAGACCACTGAAATAGATTTTGTACACAAAAACATTACATTTCGATTAAATTACCCGAGGTTCTAGGCAAGTGCGTTCCACCGTGGGCTGCATCAGGCGTGATTGCAGTCAAGTGCTAGCTTGTAATGTAAAAAAAGATTAGGGGAGAGTACCCTAAAAGTGGCAACACTAACGAGAGAAAGGAGAAAGGCCGTTCCATTTCAGAGTTAAGGTCACCGCGAACCGGTTTCACTGTTTTCATTTCACTTTCTACGCAATTGCCGGATGCGAGATTGCTCGTCAAGTGGCTATACTTAACCATACAATCACCATGCAATTATATGATTAACATATAAATGTATGTACTTAACAATCACTTACAACAAACCAATTTGTTGTACATATTGTATTTAATTAGACATTTACATTTCTTTCCAATTAAAATTTTTAAGAGAGCATTCAAAAATAGGTAGGCACTAGGTACAAGTGGCGAAGGGTCCATACAAGCCGATTAATTTTTTCGTCCTTAGTGAAATTCGTTTTTATTTATCATTACTTTTTTTCTCACGTCCAATCATCGAAACAAAGCCTGCTCAGAGCTAAGCTTAATCAACCTCTGAAAACCGTATGCAAATCGGTCTACTGGTTTTTAAATGGTGCGCGAACAGATTTATAAATAAATATTATTATAAATAAATAAATATTATAGGACAATTTATAATATATAAATAAACATTCCTATTAAATATATATATCAAGTTGTCTAGAAGCTTGTCTAGGATCTAGCTGGCGTATTTATTAAAATTTTAGTAATAAAGTTTAAAGTAAATTGCGTTAATTATTTCCAGACACAACACCGGAAATGATTTGTGCGACCTTGAACTCGTAGTTAAAGAGAATCTTTATGATCTTTTTCACAATAACCGTGTAACCATATTAATATTTTTAAATTAATTTGAAAGTTACTAGGTAGTATATCACGAACGAGAGAATCGCAAAGTTCTTTAAAAATTCATTTATTGTAAGATTTTCTACGGTACAAATTACAGTGACATCTAATTCTAATAATCTGTTAAATTAGGTAACGGAATGTCTGATTGTTATCTAAATAATTAGACATATAAAAAGAATTGTATATAGCATAAACTGACGACCTCTGTGGCGCAGTGGTATTCGCGGAAGATTTATAAGACGGAGGTCCTGGGTTCAATTTCCGGCGGGGCAGATTGAGATTTTTCTTAATTTGTTTTGGTCTGGCTGATGGGAGGTTTTCGCCGTGGCTAGTTACCACCCTACCGACAAAGACGTATCGTTCCGGTACGATGTCGTGTAGAAACCGGAAGGTGTGTGGATTTTCGTCCCACTCCTAACAAGTTTGTCCGCTTCCATCTTAGACTGCATCATCACTTAACATCAGGTGTGATAGCAGTCAAGGGCCAACTTGTAGTCGATAAAACAAAACTAATAATATTGGTGATATTGCCAGCAACTACTATTGTACTACTGAAAAAAATTTTTATACAACTTGATTAAGATATTTTAGTTATAAATTAAAAAACTGAAATATTAATAAAGCTTGCGGTGAATGTCTTAAGGTATAAAACCAAAACAAGACAAGGGATCCAGTTACACGAATCCACAGCTTTATATAGAGTTACTAATTTTTTAAAAGCTTTTATTTAACTTGCAATGTAAGTATGTTTGTTCGGGTGGAATCTTAGAACTGAATTTTGAAGTAATTTTTTAATTCTTTACGGCTTAGCTTAGTTGAAAATGATGAAAGTGAACAATGCATGTACTCGTATATTGGGAAGTTGTGGTTAAGTGTCGCTTTATTCCACGTTGTAAAACATTACACAAACAACAAAGCGAATAAATTAACACATTAACAAAACCAAGTAATAAAGCTTGGCGATTACGTATTTTGTTTTATTGTTTATTATAGGTAAATGGGACATTTCACACTGTTGAAAAGTTTGAATAGTATTTTTCCAGATATGTTTCCACGCGGACGAAGTCGCTGTCATTCCCTAGTATACTATAATTATGCTAAGGGCGCGTTCCCACTATGCCGTGACGGTTAATTTTCCATTGAACGTCAACATCTCTAGCAGTTCCTATTATAACGAGTAAAAACTACCTGTCCTCATTCTAATATCTTCGTCGTTAGAACTTTTATTGTTGAAAGTCAGATAGACACAGGATTTGATGTCTCGAATCATTGATGATTTTTTGTCGTTTTAAGACTGTCGTGCTACGATAACCTGTCGTCACGGCGAAAAACAAGTCGTGAATAAAAGGTAGTCGTAAAGTTAGTCATTATATGTGAACACCACAATGAACAAGCCACGAAAATTCAAACTGCATGGAAATCTGTTATCACGACACAGTGGGTATGCGCCCTAACTTAGACTGTCAGTGATTTTCTGATGTTCGCTGACAAGTTTTTATTATTTTCTCATTATAGGTGTGATGAAATGGCGGCAGTTTTCTTACAACGATCTTGTTTTTTTCTTCATCATCATTTTACTATTAGCTAATATTAGCTGCGTTCAGTGCAAAGTTATGCGATAATGATTTAATGGTGTGTTCATTTTGAAAATTAAATCTCACTAATGTTTAGTCAATCTATTCCGGGAAGTCCGTTTCACTTTGGATGTAGTTGTAAGATGTACAAGAGATGTACAGGCACATTTGTATGTTGAAGTCGTTGGAGTATCTTTTATATTGCATACGATTATGAGTAGTTGGATATACCAAGGCCAAAGAGACTTTTCGGAATAGATTGACTTTAGTTATTTTTTGTAATGTCTGATTATTAGAACGATTACAGTTGGCAACCAGAATTTCTGTATTTTAGTTGGGGTAAAAATCTTCAGGTAAAATTGCAAAAATTGATAATTAATTTATAAATTTTTCAGGAGAGCGTATGGACGTGGTGGTCAGAACGGATCAAGAAAGCAAAGGGTACTGGGTTCGAGTCTCCGGCGAGGGTGTTTGTGAGGGACTGAGTGCGCACGCAATGCTTCTGTACTCCGGATTCAATTACACTAATATGTTGGAGGAAGGACCGGTCAGTGAATTGTTAATTAGGAATAATATGCGCCATAGATAGACGTGTAAAATTAGGTTTCAGAGAGGCGGCTTAGAAATGTGGTGTGTGGAAGTTTTTAGGGAAAGGTTTAAGAGTATCAGCAATGGATGTCTTTTTGCTTTCGTGTGGGATTAATATAAATAATCACACACACACACATTTTGTAAACACAAAAAAAAACTCAATTAAAACCAATAGTTTCTGAGATTAGTGCGTTCAGACAAATAAACAAACCCTTCAGCTTTATAATATTAATATAGTTATGCGGAGATTTTTTTAACAAATTATAAGTCGAATATAGTTAACCGTATGCTAATATGATACTAGCGGCCCGCCCCAGCTTCGCACGACTGCAATGCTGGTACCAACGGCGGCGCACGCACGCGCCGCGATACCCCCAAACTCTAGTCCCTCCATTTTGAATTTAACATATCTTGGAAAATATTCACTTAAATTACATGCTGTAAAGCGTAATTGTGAGCTACGCTAAATGCACAAAGTATTTAATATACTCAATTGGATAAGGATTAATCCAGTATTGCTTAAAATCACTTCGTAAAAAGCCATTACTTTTGGTTAAAAATAAATAATGATAAGAAAAAAAATAATAATAAAAAAATGGTTATTTTGGGTTATCTCTAAGAGTTACACGTATACCATCGCGGACTTTTTTGTTGACATTTTTAAGTTGTGCAATACTATAGAATATTATTTTGATATATCTCCTAGGGTTTAGCCAGCGTTTGCAATGTAAGCGCAAAAAAGCGTTAATTTACGACATCACATCAAAAACCTCTAAAATTCTCAGTGTTTCTCTTCTACATTGTGTATGTATTATACACATAAACCTTCGTGTTAAACCATTCTATCTGATAAAAAAACCACATGAGAATCGGATGCGTAGTTTCAAAGATTTAAGCATACATAGGGACAAACATAAAAAAGCGACTTTGTTTGTAATGATAATGAAGATGTGCGAAGATTTTTTTAACAAATTATAATAAATCGATTTACCTAGTTCACCGTAAATTTATATGATATAATTATATACGTACATGTTTAAAATAAAAGTAATTATGAACTTGCTTCTCCAAAAACATGCACCCGGAATCATTGACATATTAATACTATGGACTTCAGGTCTAATGCAAAATTTACGTCAAATGTGTCCCAAGATATTTTATACACACTAGGATGTATTTATGTTTTTATACACAAATTAACATTGTAATGTATGTCTTATCGTATTGTTATACAGTCTAATTTGCAACGGTCTAATTGCATGCAATAAGTAATCAGCTTCGATTGACGGTTACCATGGCAGCCTTTTTTTGACATGACAGCTTCTCGTGAAAATAGGACAACATAAATGGTGTGGAGTCGGTAGCTTTCAAATTTTTTTGGCATCTTATATATAAATATTATATTTACAACAAATTTTAATTTATATTTACATATCCCTGACCTCTATATGCTGGGATAAATCTTGTACCAAATAATAATTGTTGTAATTATCTTGTTTAAAATAATAATTAGTTATAATAATATTTAATTACAAATCAAATCCACAAATGTACAAAATG
Organism: Mycalesis mineus; assembly: GCA_034621355.1. Taxonomy (NCBI): domain Eukaryota; kingdom Metazoa; phylum Arthropoda; class Insecta; order Lepidoptera; family Nymphalidae; genus Mycalesis; species Mycalesis mineus. The sequence goes on from CM067885.1 coordinate 14,272,906, forward strand.
ATATGCCACTCGATATAGTTCTTTACTTTGAAATTTCAAGTTCTCGATATTTTCCTCTTTTTATTTAAACTGAAAATATATTTTTTTACTTCAATGACGTTAGATCACTTTTTTAAATAACTGTTCCTAATTTCATGTAGATAATTCTTATAGTTATCAAATTAATATACCATTATGGTCAAAGATATTTGATTAATATTCATGACATAAAAAATAAAAGTTGACATAATAAATAAAAATTTTTGAATTGAAAATAATCTAATTATTTTAATTCAAAAATTAAGTAAGTAAATAATTCAAATGTTAAACAACAAAATAACTCTATGCAGTCGTTGTTCTAAAACATTCTATTGCTCACGGCAGATCCGAACTAAATGTGGTTAATTAGATAAATATATTGCACTCCTTCTATCCTATACGCGGGTAGCGTATGGGAAAAGGACAGATAGATACTTGTGTTCATTTTGGTTGGTTATGCAATTCGTTTCTATAGTTTATTAAAATTTTAATAAAATAGCCTGTTTCAAAGCAAAATAATACTTTAAAATCATCAGTAAATATTTACTTACTGAAAATATGGTACACCGTCTTCTTTTCTCACCTTACTCGGGTAGTTCCTACAAGTTTTTCATAACACATTACGGCATTATTGACGTGTATTCTGTCAGTCAGCTAATATGAGACTGAATTGCGATTGGCAGTCATTTCGCGTTTTGGCTTACTTTTGGTTCGGACACTTTTTATCGCTGACCCGAAGTCCATAGTATTAATATGTCAATGCCCGGAATAGAAAAATGAATTATTTCATAGTAAAATGAATGATTGATCATATTTTTTTACTTATAATTAATATTTTAAAATAAAAGCGGTTATAATTACCTACCAATATTTTGTTTTCAGACCACCGAATCAGAATCGAACTACGAAACAGTAGTTTATGGTCAACAGTTGCGATCTCTTCGAGATGCGCCCCCTGTTGCAAACATCAAGTCTGTATATCTGAGCATAGACAAACATTCGTCCAAGTTCAAGGATACTGATATTGATTTTAGTTACCGCAGCGATGCTATGGCCAAGAAGCCGTTCTTCCCCGCAGTGTTATGTAAGTTCCTATTTATAAATTATACCGAAAAATGTAAGTTCTATAGTTGTTAGTAAGAAAACATCTGATTTTTTAAATGTTTTTTTTTATTCTTGAAAAAAGAAAAAGAAATAAATAATTGCTATTTTATTGCAAAAGTGTAAAAATAATAATATTCTTCAAACATTAAATCAACTATTAAAAATTAGTAACCCTCTTGTATCTTAATTATTATAGGTGGAGAAGGTAGGCTTAATTATGTAGGTGTAAGTTTTTTTATCAATATTTAAGAAAAAATTCAGTCCCATAATTAATTTAAGTATACACGCCTTTTCCATCGAATGAGAAAATTAGCGGCAATAGCTTTGCGGGGCAACCATATTCTATACAAACTTAATGGGCCAATTTCCAAGGGTCGGTCCACTAGAGATTAGGCTACTCCATTAGAAGAGATTAATTATGGTTAAATCATCCAATGTGACAACGCTTTAGAGCCTTAACTAAGATGTGCTAAGTGGATATCCTGCGTGAGCGATAAACGCGGTGCGACGAGAAGCTGCCAAAGTTACGATCAAAGCAAGGGGATTCACTACTTGCGTCCTACGTAGACTCTCCGACAGGACACGTATAATAAGGTGCATTTGTGTCCTGTCGCGCAGCATTCGCGTTTGTCGCGTTTGTCGCTTACACAGGACACTCCGTTAATGATTCATTGAAGCTAATTTAGCTTTAACTTTCAGCCCTAGGAGAAAAAGTGCTACAGATAAATGGCAAGAATTTTCTGTACCCCAACGCACCATATCTACTAAAGCCTCGTGATGTGCCTCCTTCCATTATTTGTAATGTTGGTGAGGAAAATGAACACAAGGAGCCACAATGTTTGCAAATATTGAAGGCGAAAGCCAATGAAGTTGTAGAACTCATTTTAGCTAATGAAGGTAAGTATGTTTTTTGTTAACCCTAAAGCTGATTAGAGAGTTATTACTATTTGTAATTGGAATTTTTGATAGAAGTTTTCTCCACACCGAATTTTGGCTAAGGCTGATAGTACTGTACTCAGTACACAGAGTAGTGTAGTCATATTGTAGAACTATCTTTTATCGTATTATCATATATCTGAAAAACTATAGGGAAAATAGTTTAATTCCACCATGTTAAGGAGATACATAGCTGTTTGGTTTTGCGACGTCTTTGAAACGCAAAATGCGCAAACACAATTGCTCTCCATTTTCTTGCAATAATCAAAAAAGGCTAACAAATCTGATGATGCACTGATATGACCAGCTAGAGAATAGGCTGAGAGATGAGACACGACGGCTTATTCATGTTCTCCGTGGTACGCGGCTGCACATATCGTCGCAGTATCTTAATTTAAAACAATAGAGGTGATCCTCTATTCTTTAAAATTGCTCTTATTAAAAGTATGTCCTATTGCTGGGTGCTTATTAAAATTAGCACAGAATATTGCAGTGTTATTTATAGGTTTATTAACTTAGTAATATTATTTATAGGTTATAATACAAACGACTCGTATACATTCCATATGCACGGTAAAAAGATGGAAGTTATTGCAACGTGGCAAAATCCTTCTAGGAGTCCTGTTTCTCAAGCAGAAGTAGACAAATTACTCAAAGATGGCGGTATAACAAGGTATCTAAGTGTTCAGTAAAAAATTTATTTTAAAGTTAAACTTTCTTAACAACTTGGGACCTACGAGTGTGTTATTCGATAAATAGGTAATAACTTTAATAAATACCTTCATGAAAAGGAGATAATATTTGACGTATTTTTATTTCAGGAACGAGAAGAACCCTCCTATTAAAGACACAGTAGTTGTACCTAATAAAGGTATTACGATTGTGAGATATACGCCTGTTTACGGAGGAAGCTGGCTATTAGAATGCAGATCATGTTCAACCTTACTCCCTGTTGCTATTCTCATTAACGTTCCTATATCAATACCTAAATTAGTTATTGATACTTTACCGAGCTGTGGGAATTTCAGACCCGCAGACACTTTACTTAACTAATAATTTGAATTGAATTTAAATAAATACGAACATGTGGACTTACAAAATAGAGAATAAGGTTGTAAATATAGGAGAAGAAAGTGACCAATGATTGTAGAGTGATATTTCTCATTTTTTAATTAGTATTTTTAATTAGGATTATAAGATCTGTAAATAAAACTCTTTTGTGATTAAAATTATTTATGACGTATAAAATAAAAACGTTGTTTTTCTTAATGTTTAATATGTGCGTTTATAAAATCAACGTACGGTGCAATTTTCGTGTAAACAGTCGGTGCTCCTCTCTCTCCACATGGAGTTATACCCCAGGAAACAATTCCAAGTACTACAGGAATTCTTTCCTCATCTTCAACAATTGCTTCTTCAGTTTTGTTAACAGTCTTATTTTCATTTACTTCATCATAAACAATTTCAGATTCTTCAATTCTATGATCCATATTATTTTTAGGGGCCAATTGTATAAGGGGCCCTCCTGAGTCCCCGCCGCAAGCTGCAACCCCTCCTGTGATAGGTCCGGTACAAATATTTGAATCTTTGCTCAAAGGATTATATTCATTGCTTTCTCTTAGATGTTCATCGAGCGCTTTACGGCATTCTAGAAGAATTACGAATCATAATAAAAAAAGTTTGAATGACTTTTAATATTTAACTACAATAACATTTATTTAGTGGAAGAAGCTAAGGAAGTATGCAAGGACCGTGGCAAATGGAAGGATGTAGTCTCTGCCTACCCCTATGAGAACGAGGCGTGATGCTCTGTATGTGTGTATGTATGTATGTATGTATGTATGTATGCATGTATGTATGTATATATGTATGTATGTATGTATGTATGTATGTAAGTATGTATGTATATCATTGACATATTAATAATATGGACTTCGGGTCTAATGCAAAATTTACGTCAAAAGTGTCCCAAGATATTTTATACATACTAGGATGTATTTATGTTTTTATACACAAAATAACATTGTAATGTATGTCTTATCGTATTGTTATACAGTCTAATTTGCAACGGTCTAATTGCATGCAATAAGTAATCAGCTTCGATTGACGGTTACCATGGCAGCCTTTTTTTGACATGACAGCTTCCCGTGAAAATAGGACAACATAAATGGTGTGGAGTCGGTAGCTTTCAAATTTTTTTGGCATCTTATATTTATATATTATATTTACAGCAAATTTTAATTTATATTTACATATCCCTGACCTCTATATGCTGGGATAAATCTTGTACCAAATAATAATTGTTGTAATTATCTTGTATAAAATAATAATTAGTTATAATAATAATTAATTACAAACCAAATCCACTAATGTACAAAATGATATGCCACTCGACATAGTTCTTTAGTTTGAAATTTTAAGTTCTCGATATTTTCCTCTTTTTAATTAAACTGAAAATATATTTTTTTACTTCAATGACGTTAGATCAATTTTTAAATAACTGTTCCTAATTTCATGTAGATAATTCTTATAGTTATCAAATTAATATACCATTATAGTAAAAGTCATTTGATTAATATTCATGACATAAAAAATAAAAGTTGACATAAAAAATAAAAAATTTTGAATTGAAAATAATCAAATTATTTTAATTCAAAAATTAAGTAATTAAATAATTCAAATGTTAAACAACAAAATAACTCTATGCAGTCGTTGTTCTAAAACATTCTATTGCTCACGGCAGATCCGAACTAAATGTGGTTAATTAGATAAACATATTGCACTCCTTCTATCCTATACGCGGGTAGCGTATGGGAAAAGGACAGATAGATACTTTTGTTCATTTTGGTTGGTTATGCAATTCGTTTCTATAGTTTATTAAAATTTTAATAAAATAGCTTGTTTCTAAGCAAAATAATACTTTAAAATCATCAGTAAATATTTACTTACTGAAAATATGGTACACCGTCTTCTTTTCTCACCTTACTCGGGTAGTTCTTACAAGTTTTTTATAACACATTACGGCATTATTGACGTGTATTCTGTCAGTCAGCTAATATGAGACTGAATTGCGATTGGAACTCATTTCGCGTTTTGGCTTACTTTTGGTTCGGACACTTTTTATCGCTGACCCGAAGTCCATAGTATTAATATGTCAATGATGTATATTTATTGGATTATTAATATGTACAATCTTAATATATATGAGCTTGGTGCTCATAAGATCTTGTCGGCTTTTCTGAGCACTGCATATTCCTTTCTCAATCTAGCTTAAATCTAATTTAAATACAGATATTAGCTTAAAACAAATCAATGAGTAAATATTATTAACATAAAACGAAAAAGTTCTGGGAATAAAAACTAAGAAAAAACCAACAACAACAACCTAATCTATAAAAATTTATAATCTTGCGTAATAATTTATTGTAATGGGGAAATTCTGGTCTTCATAACAGGTATGGTCAATTTATTTCGTGAAGTCCTTTCGTGTTTGGATGTAGTGGTCGATAGCGCTGTTGCATATATGTATGTATTAACAAAGAACGTAACACACTACTTTTTTTCAGTCGAGCACATCAACGGCCTTGTTAAGCGCCAGTTTGTTTTCCTCATAACTACTTTCAAAGGGTTCAAATTCCTGGAACACCTAGATTGAGGGTTTCTTGCAAAATAAGATTCACACCAAACAACCGCGTCCAGATCAGCTCATCCGTTTAGGAGTACAATGCAATGCAAATATACAAGCTTGTACCAGAGTTAAAAAGAATGACTCAACAAGACTTGGTAAAATAAATCACAACTTAAACTTACCTTCATAAGGCATATAATTAACTTTAACTTCTTGCAATCCATTCGGAAGATCTGGTATAAACCATGTTGTTTTTAAGACACCCCAACCAGCTAGTAATAGGGACTCATCATTGCCTATTTTATTGTAATAAGGAAGACTAATAGGCTGTACTTCATCAGTAAATTTGAACGGATTATCAACACGAAGAACTGCAATATCATGTGGACCGATACCTCTGAAAATAATGTTTACGTTATATTTTTTAAAATTAGTATCATTGTTGCATTAATAATTTTTTGATTGTAATTTCAGAATTTAAAATTTAACGATTGCACTTAATTTACTCATTGAATACTGTGTGTTGAGCATACGCTCCGTATCAAGCGTAGTGATTTCATTTCATCTGCTTCCGACTCTACAATACTGGATCGTTGATCTATAAAGTCTGATTGACGTTGCTGTCGTAAGGGCTAACGCTAAAACTCGCGCGGGCGCACGCTCGCGTGTGCATAATGAAAAATAGTATGGACAGCGCAGGCGCGTGCGATGGAGTGCGGGCGGAATCATGAACATCGATACAAAGCGCGTAATAATTGAGGTGCAATTTCGGCCAATATTATGGAATATGGCGAATGAATTATCGAATTCTCCGCTGAGTAACCTACTTGTCAAGAACAGGTTATGCAGTCGACGTTGTTTTCGTTGACGTCTTTTTGCCAAATAATAAATTAGTAAATAATCCATGGTAATCTACTCCACAAAACTGTACACGCTCGACATCAAAATTATACTAGCAGCACTAACTGAGACGGGCGCACGCGACGGGTGCCCGCTCACGGATTTGTGGCCCGCGGCGGTCGTCCGGCGCGTGCGCCCGCGCCCGCACCCGCTCGTGTTTTAGCGTAAGCCCTAAGACTTTTCTTGCGGAGGCTCAGTCAAGTGACTAAATGCCTAAGCCTGGAGTGCATAAGGTCCTATGACTATTGTGTGTATGGGATTTTATGATAATAATAACCAAATTAAATATGATATATTAAATTTGGTTATCTACCACATACTGGACCCTTTTTTTTAAAGCTTATAGAATTCTGCATATTTCAAACCCTTTATATAGCGGATGTTCAATACGTAGGTTGACGGGGCTGATCTGAGCTCTAGGTCCGATATTGTGGACGTTGTGGTCACCGGCAACGGCATCAAGAGGCAGCCATCTTATCAACCATGATTCTTTGGTACAATGTGCTGCTGTTAACACCTAGAATATTAATTTGATTTTAACTAGGGATCATTATTCACCATTAATCAGAAGATTGGATTTTCTACAGAAAGGCATACACCATTGTTACGAAGTTACACTAGAAAAGCTGAACGGATCTAGAAGAAATTTAGCAATGGAATATCCGTTACTTAAGATGTTTTTACAGAAACGGGATTTCCTTAGGAGACCTTCCTACAGAGCGTAGTATGCAGTAAGTATGTGAGATTTGAACAAATTACTTAACACTTTTCCGGACAAATTTCCTGTTGCGCTAGGTTTCTTTCACCACAAAATTTACGTATAATAAATGGTTGCATTTGTGTCAAATTATTTAGTTTTTAACTAGCATCTACTAAACACTCGATGTAATTCATTTTCATCATTAAAGCATTCCGCATTTGAATGGTCTAAAATAATATGTTGTTTTGCCTTATTAAACAATTATTATAAAGATTTTACCCATCGTTCATTAAGTATGCTTCCTCCACAAACATGGAATCGAAGGAATAGGAACCGGGTTTGAAGAGACACTAGATATGGATGACTGTAGGGCTTGGATTCGTGGCCACCAATTATTCTTCCTTCATCACTATTTTCAACGTTATCTGCAGTTGATTATAGAAAAAAACCCATAAAAATAAATTAAACTTAATTAGCAGTTGTACCTATGAAAAAAATAGTTAAGTCGTCATGTTTTACTGTTTTTTTTTTCATTCCGTGACAATTCAATTTTTAAATGCGGTCTTACCAGATGTAATAATGCAGATGGTATAATACAGTCTAAGATCGTTAGGTAGGCGCTGTGGATAGTGACCTGCTTCTGCGTCCTAGGCTGTGGGTTCGATTCCCACGTCTGGATAAATGTTTGTGTGATGAGCATGGATGTTTTCCAGTGTCTGGGTGTTTATCTATATATTATATTAGTAGTATAGTATTAGTATTTATGTATAATATATATAAAATATTTATCAGTTATCATGGTACCCATACCACAAGCTATGCTTACTTTGGGGCTATATAGCGATGTGTGCAATTGTCCTATAGGTAATATTTATTTATTTATAGTGCCGATCGATGTTCGAGCTGGAATTGCGGTGTTCCTACCACCGGAACACCGTTTGCAATACAACGTCACAACCGTCGTTTGGCTCTTTTGATTTTTCCTGATTGATGAAAGTATTTACATAATAAGTTACCAGAGGACGCCCACGGTCTCAAGCGCAAGTTCTTGATCCCGTGGGAATTTTGGTATAAAATGTGGTCTATGTGTTATTCTGATATGTAAGCTATATTATTTATTTATTTTTTATTTATTTATTTATTTAAAAGAACGCTAACAATATAAATATTTAACATTGTTATTAAATATTAGGTAGATTACAACTTCTGATATTTATATCAATCATAAGCGCTCATATCAATCACACAATAAAAATGTCAAGTAAAAAGTTAACTCTACTTTCTTGAATGTATACATAAAAACAAACTTATCTTAAATTGCACAAAAAAACATACTTCTACGTACTAAAAAAATAACACAAAAAGTAAATATAAATTAAATACTAAAAAATTACTAATAAGAATTACAATTGAAAATAAAATTAAAATTAAATTGAATTGTTTTAATTGAATTGAATTATTAGGACATGATGAAGATATTATTTAATAAAAATATTGATTGGAAGTTCAAAATGATCTTTTACCTTCTTTTTAAAGTTATTAAAAGAATTGTGGAAGATGTCGATACCCGGTAGGGTTTTTTCAATTTCATTATATTTGGCACATATGCGCCTTATGGGGGCTTGCCTGCCGAGATTAGTTTTAATGTATTGGATATGAAATAATTTTTGAGTACAATATCGTGGAGTCTTCCGCGGGATTGATAAGGATACCCGTTCCAGTAGATTGCCGCACTTGATTTTACTATTTATCAATTTATGGAGAAAGCATAGGTCTAGCATTTCACGTCTACTATGCAGTGGTATCATTTTAAACTCTTTTAGACGCTTTTGGTAGGGCATCCTATGTGAGATACCAGTCGATATGAAAGCAAGATGTCTTGTAAATGCTCGTTGTATACTTTCTATGCGCTTTTATTATAAAGTTTTATCAAAATACGTTTATCATTTAGTAGTTTTTGCGTTTGAGTAACAAGCATCCATACAAACATTCTCTTTTATAATATTAGTAAGGTTTTTTTATATTATCACTCACTTACCGTTTATAACAATGTCAAAATTTATAGTAAACAGGATTAACACAACTATTGGGTTCATGGTTTGTTATTGTTATGAGACTGTTTCGTGTGGGTTAAATAATATTTCATAACGATTAATAGTTCTATGTACTGCTAAGGGTTTTCGCATATATAACGATGTCAGGTGTCATCAACATTTAATAAAAAAATATGGTTTTGCAAATAAGCTCATGTTTATTTTTAATTTATAAGGCTCATGAAACCTCAAGTCTATTTGTTTAATGAGAAAACCATCGACTATAATAGCTGTGGATTTTAAAGGAACCAAATATTTATTTATTTTTATTAATTTCTAATTTTCCAATTAATTCATGTAATTTCAAGTATTAAGTTTTCTAAGGCTTCTATTGGCACTAGGGTCTAAATATAGAGTAAGCGGTCAAGTACAACACTACAGGAATAGTTATTTTTACCACCAAGCAACATTGCTGTGATTTAGTTTAAAGGAAACTTCTAGGATTTAGATAAGGCATTTAGCTAGGCGAAATTATTTACACTAAAATATTATATATATTTACACTTTAAATTCAATCTTCAATTATTTGATTAAAAAATAATATGAAAATAAATGTTGAATGAGGATGATAATGATAGGAATAATAAGTGATCTAACAAATAAATGTGTTTCTATTTACCTAAAACGAGTGAAAGAATAATTGTATTCTTGACAAAAAAAATTAATTAAATTAAAAATATTTCTTATTGACGAAAGGAAATAAAACGTGTCCATATAATTTAACATAGGTTTGCCTCTTAAAAATTAAGGATTATCTGAAATAAATTTAAAAAAGTACATCACTTTGATCTCCTCATCTCTGGCTATATATCATATTTATATAGGTAATATTTATTTACCTACGGGTGATTACATATCGGAGTAGGTCAAGTATTCGATGCATGCTGTGTTTAGCTAAGCGTGCTCTAGAATTATAGAGAAAAGCCGATTAGCGGAATTGTGTATCTGTTTCAGTTAAGTACTTAATTCAATTAATAGTTTTGGTTTCCCGCTGAAAAGTGTTGGGTTCGGTTCGATCCATGACCGATGGACTATTGTAGGACTTAAAATTAAGATAGTCTTTACAACTGGAGTGGAAGAGAAATATTGGTAGTATAAAAAAGATTATTTTTTAATTAAATCTGGAGTAGAGTCTCTAAAGACAGTCAAACTTAGCATCGCCAGGATTGTAGTATCTGAATCACTGAACATATTGAAAAGTGCTGTTAAGACATACTATTTGGCACAACAAAGACGACGACGACTTTTAGTTTTTTATTGCTATGAATAAATAATATGATATAAAAATAAAACAATATTTTACTTAAATAACTTTTTATTCATTTGTTTATAGTATACTTAAAAATATTTTATTCGATGTAGAATAAAAAAGGTTTTTGACAAAATATATTCTAATAATATAAAGGTAAGTAGGTATTAAAAATAAATAAATGGATTTAAGATACGTTATATCGAACCACCACAGTAGTATATTTTTTACCAAAATCCTACTCTGTGTCAAAATAAAAAAAATAACTTTCTATAATCTGATGTCAATTCAAACGAGACAAAATACATATTTTTATATACAATACAAACTTTTATTAGTAAAATACTTTGTAAAACCTGACATATATACTGAAATAAAGCAAAAATTGTTTTTATATTACAAAATAAATGTTTTGAAAGAAAATTTTATATTGACTTTTATTCTCTATAAAATTGTCTATACAATAAATATTTATTACTTAATTACAATTTAAATAAACTATAATTATCGTTATTTTTTTATAATTTACAATAATATTATTAATATAATATTTATTTGCAATCGACATCAGTCAACTTTCTTTTATTCTAATATCTTAAATATTGAGTGTACTAAACAAGTATGTACATAATTTAATAAAAAAAGGTTTTAGTAAAAGTTCATTATAATTTATAGAGAGGATTATTAAAACTTGTTCAAACAACGATTTTTGTTATCCATTCTTTAAACTACGTGGTTGTGGAATACGAGGTCTTGGGTTTCAGTTCTGAGTCGGACTACGCAATATACCGCATTTTCATTCTTCTAAAAAATTCTTTGTAGAAATTGTCAGTCCCGAGTTTGTAAGTATATAGGTAGTTTTACACATCCTCAGAAAGTACGTTATGCCGTCGGTCTCGGTCATATTCATTCATATCTGATAATTAATAATATAGAGTCAAACATTATAACCCAAAGCCCGCCAACCCGAATTAGAGAAGAGTAGATTTAGTCCCATATTTCCTCTCCTATAAGAAGGCAGACCTTACTGTGTTGGACCTTCAAAACAAGTGAATTACTGTTTTGTTCAATCATTGGATTCGTTCTTTCTAAAACGGTGGAGACCTGTAGCCCTATTTTGTAACTGAGTTGCTATTAGACGACATTGTGAGTTTCGAATTTGTCTCTACCTCTCCTTGTCTATAGTATCGCGTTAAATGGAGAGACATGGCGACGAATCGTTAATCACACAGTCGAGTTATAAAATCATTCTCACAGAATAGTCCCTCTGGTCCTGTAGTGGGCCGCTACATATATGATAATATATTTTTACATTTATAGACATTGTTATTCATAATATAAAATACGTGACAAATATTAGAAATAGAAGCGACACCGTAAATTAATTACGGTTTCAAGTCTCTAAGCGACTTGATACGAGGATAACAATACTGATACAAATATGTTTTTAAGTATAAAGGTCTCTATATTCTACATCGAATTAGTATAATTATTCCATTTTTAGAAGACGGTTTGGCTTTGGATGTTGTAAGCGATACCTACAAACGCGTTAGTGTGTGTAAACTAAAGTCTTTGTTAAATTATTTATATCGAAGCCTGCTTTATAACACCTAATATAATTAACATGATTTTATTTTGATACTAGTATTTCAGATTCACAAACGCTCCTATTCAATACCTATTTTCACACATAAGGGTGCGTTCCCACTACTATGTTATAATGGTTTGCAGTTTGAACTGATATACCTATAGGACGGGATTAAATATTCACAGACAATGTGAAGGACTTGCACGACAGTGGTAAAATGGTAAGAAATCATTACAACTAATCGAGAAAGCAAATTATATTGCGTCTATCTGTCTGATAAAAATCTGATAACGACATGAAGACGACAAATAGTCGCTACAATGGACGACTGTCGTCCAATGGTAAATTATACGCTAAGACACATAAATATCAAAGCCAAACCGCCTTCCGAGAGTAGACAATCTATATTTTTAATTGAGGCTTCTCACTTCTGCTCCCAACGTGATCTTTCGGTTATTGTACACTTTGGTTACCACTTTTACATTACATGTCTGCAACGTGCATATATACTATAACAAAGGTGCAAATTCATAGCGGACTGCAGACGACAACAGCAGACAACGTGTCGCAGTGACACTATTGATTTCCATGTAGCTTTATGGGAACGACGTGACTTATTCCAGCCACGAATCTTATTAAAAAAAAAGCACAGTATTGAGACCCTATTCTGAAACTATGTTTTATTACTTGAGACTGTGAGCATCGGATTTGGAAACTATCTTTATTTATAGCATTGTGTTAGACGGAGAGATATAGAAACCAATAATTAATTAGTCGAGTTATAAAAACGTCCTTACTAATAAGGCTATTGGTTTTCATGAATTTCTAAGACTTGCTGCTGTCGTTTACGGTCGGATACCAACTCGCACCCTGAATCTGTAATATGATTTAATCAGAATTCATAAAGGACTTGAATATTTTAAACTACTAATAGTGGAAAATTATATAAATTGCAAAAGCGTGCATGGTTTATAATTTTCTGTTTTAGTCTGGTCTAGTTCTATCGACAATCTAGAAGTTTCTAGATTATCTATGGAGATGCTCTAATTTTTATATTGGTAAGCCATTAAAGTTACATGAAACATTTACCAAAACAAGCATACAGCTTGAATTGAGATCTATACTTTAGATTATTATAATACACTCCTAAGCCGTAAATTATTCACCAAAAGCGTTTCGGAAATTCCAATATCATAGAACAATAACTTAAATGAGAAATGTTAAATGATCTAAATGCATTGCAGAGTGCATTTCATGATAATAATACATAGTTTTGCTATATTAGTTTAGACAATATTAGTTTCGTCATACAGCGAACGGCACGGGGCGGCAACACAATGGTGGTGCGAGTTATTAAGTGGTAATGTAATAGGTACAGTCCATATCCATAAGGTAGAAAAGATTTTTAATCATGAGTTCTAGTTAATCGTATATATTTCACATACGAAGCGACTTTTGTATGGAGTCAAGCTACACCTGATAATTTTTGAAATCCGGCCGAATTTTCCCTTCCCTTTTGAGACCTTTTTTGCCTTCCTTTAATGACTGATTTTTGCCAAAACTAAATAAAATATAAAAAGGAAAGTATTTACACCCTGTCTCATGTAGTCTTGACTCACATTGGCGCAGCTTTTTAAAAGCTACAGCATATGCATTTTTATTTTCTCATGATTACAGATTTTCCCAACATCAAGGTATAGTGTTGTGTGTCGAGCGGCAAACGACGAAGCTTGATTCTATATTATAATTTGTAGTTAATATTTGTCAAATGACGTCGCTTCGTTTCGACTCTGCGACAATCTGAGTTGAGTCATAGTATAAAAATACATCTAAGTCACATTACGCAACATTACCTAAGTATAGTATTTATGTACAATTCTAAAACAAGTAACAAAACATTGAGGTAAACATGTTCAACGGACTTCAATTATTATTAAAAAAAAACTCCAAAGGAACATAAGAAACAAAAAATCTTAACGAAAATTAAACAATAAATAAAATAAAATTTAAATCCGTTGAAACAGTTCACTCCAGCTTGGGAAATATAACAAAAGTAATATAAAATTAAACTGTGATATGTGAATACAAAGGGTAAAATATAATTACAGCAAGAAATTTAAGAAACAATGATTATGAGTAACACGATAGATCTAAAAGATGTAGTAACATAATCGATAACTTTGGTCTCCTAGTTTAAAAGTTGTAGTTTATAATCATGGATCCCTTGTATCATCCAAAAATATAATTTATATTTCGTTCGTACGTTGTTCATATTTTCAACAACATAATAAAATATGGCAGTACGCTTTTAATGTTGAATTCATTTAATTCAACTTATCGTCGTAAGAGATCGCTGTACTTCAGCTAATTATTAACTTTAACATCCAGGCTACACTTTAATACCCAGGGTAGTACGACGGCGATGTTATTGCTGGTAAGTGGTGCCCACATCTAGGGAAGTTCGGTGGAACTGGCGGCAGATCCCTCTGTGTTCCGACATGTAATATTAAATTCATTCCTATTACTATGTGGTAGATGAAGTGGCAATGGAATAGCCAATAGCCTGAAAAGATAAAAAAGTTGTAATTAGACAAGGAAAAAGTCCTCTTTATACCTACTTTTCTCTTTTCATTACATCTCCTACTATGTTTTTGCATGTGTGGCATAACCTAAAAACTTGATCCAGCTTGACATATATAATAAAACAGGTAAATAATCTGTGCGATTGTTGACATATAATTTAAAAGTCAAGCTTTTATATTTTAATGGTTTTATTAGTTAGGATTGAAGCGGCAGTTCATGATTGACTAGGATGTATATACCTAAAATCGATGAGTTTATCTGGTTTAACTTGGCAGTTAGTATGATCAATTTTTAACTCCATCATCTGGCCAGCTCTAGACGATGACGACGTTCTCAATTCGACACGTATATATCTAGGAGTCGGTGCCAGCCAAGGTTTCTACTTAAAGGACGTTACCTAGAACCCACAAACTCTTTACTACGTAAAACAAATGTTCCTTAAACTTGGCTGGCACCGACTTCATAGATATGCTTAATTAAATTAAAGCAACTAAATGACATAGTTATTTTTTACTTTTTAGTGCGTTTTGAGTCGGTTCTATTTTTTGTTAAAATTTTTTATTATTAATTGTCTTGTCACTGAAGTTACCTATGTCAGATTACCAAACAGGCTGATCGAACCTTGGAAAATCGTTCTAATTTAATTTCTAAGATTTTATTCAAGTAATGGCAATATATATTTGGGACCATGGACAGTTAAAATTTAATTAACGCCTGAACATAAAAATAAAAATCTATACCCGCCACAAGAATCAACTTTCTGGCAGTCTACGCTAGAAAGAGAATTCCTCATTTTTCGCAACAGACGAGTTTTCATTGAAATTTATTTCTTTTTCGGCAATATAAGTTTTTATTTTACAGGTCAGGCTATATGTCTGTACACACGTACCGGGGTTATCGGCTTTTAATCTCAATACTACGTATCCATTATTAGGAACGGCTAGAGTATCTTTGAGAGGTGGCAGATCGTACTGCCTATGTAACAGGCCCTTCCTGTCCAAGTCAAGGGCGTGTTTCAAATTGATCTTCTTTATATTCTTATCAGGAGATCTGCCCATTCCGATCACGCTGTATGACGTCCCGTGAAGGTGGAACGGATGAGACAGGTTTGGTGACTGAACTGAAATTAAAAGAAAATATTTGTTAGTAATACATACATACAGGTTTTGATAATATGAATGAATAGCTGTAATTTAAATTCTAATATATTTTTTCTTTTTTTTTTTTTTTATTTAGAAAGAATACAATAAGGAACTTAAGCTAACTTATCCTAATAACTATACAAATCATGCCCACGTGGAATGGTGGCAAGAATACTGGCTGCATTTTCGCGTTGGATAGCCAGGCTAATCCTTTGCGCAAAAAATGAGCCAGCCCTTCGGTCACCAGTTATTTTTTCTTAAAATAAACAGAATATAAAGCACCGAACCTATTAAAAAACCAAATCTCTATACCAAATTTTGGTTTTCTAGTTCTTTACGTTTGGTTATATAGATAAATCAGCTAGTCAGAGGACAGAACATAAGGAGTTCCGAAAGCGCAATCATTCAACCTAGCGGCAATATCAGCATGCATTCTTTGATCTCCAACACATCTAAGGTTTTCAAACAATACGCCTCTCTTGCTGCTATGAGCTCATATTATGCTATTTTTTGACTGCTATATGTATATTAAAAGAATAAACGTAAACAAAGGATCAGTATGCGAAATTAGACGAGTATTATGTCTGTCCTTATGACTCGTAAGTTAAAATGTTGTTGGATTTTTAAGTTTACCATGGGAACATCTTACGGATTATGCCAAATTTGCTAGGTGATTTATTGAACTATGTGTGTGTCTTTATATATTAAGAATATTTTTACCTTCATCAACAAGGACTATCTCAACAATGGAATTTAAGGGCACGTCGATCATATGGGTGCATCTGCAATCCGCAGCGCAGTCAGCCGGTCTGTTGTCCCCGTTGCAGAACAGTTCGGGCGGTAGTTCGTGCATTTGTGATAGCGGCGGCGCGGGCGGCGCGGAGTATGAGATCTCGTCCACCAAACTGAGGACGTGGTCTCCAGTGGGAGCAACTGGAATTAGGAAATTATATAATTATAAATTATTAGTAATGATGAATTTGTCGGTTGTAATAATACATTCAAGCTGTTTAATTATCTTATTTTGTATTATTCAGCTGACTTGTCCTAATAACTATACAAATCATTCACATTTGGCAATTTGCAAGAATACTAGTTGCATTTTCGCGTTATACGCAGATTCTTCGCATTGATGAATTTGTCGGTTGTGAAATATTTCGAATGTCTCTTTTCTTATTTTGAATTTTTCGCTGTCTATTTTTCAACATCATTATGGAATAATTTAAAGTGATTTAAGTATTACTATTTTAAGAGCTCTACATTTGATAGGTACTTAAATCATGGAATTTGTAGTAATTTCTACCATCTAAATGTAAAAATTACTAATAAGCTTTCTCTTTAAGACTCCGATATTTGATTTTGAATGATCTTGCTTGGCACTTCTTTGAATTTTCATGGCAGAGCCTTATTTAATTTTCAATTACATTGTTGAGTAAGATCAGAATAATCTCAAAAAAAAAATATTCTGTTGATTGATTATTCTATATATTTTTGATAAAACTAAGCCACTCAAATTTATCTGGCTAGTTTTAAGGTGAAACGTTTCCCAGAACTTCTTTAAGAAAATTGTATAATAACAAAAATAATGGCATGCGGTACAAAAATAAATAAATGAATGTAATCAACATACCTAAATAATTTCTGTATGTGTTCTCCTGAAATAGTTCATTTGGTTTATAAAAGTGGAATCTGAACGGCAAGAATATCTTCACATCTGGTCGCTCTTGCAAGATGGCTTTATCTATTTTTTTCGATGATTTTAGGTTGCTCACACACACAGCATCCACTCTTGTAACATCGCAGACGGCGTCCAGTGGATTCATAACCTAATAAAGATTAAAAAGACAGAGTTTAACAAAGTAAAACATTAAATTTTCAATTAATTGTATTATGCAAAGCTTTTTGATTTTAAAAATGATGTATACTTTTAACTATTCGTTTGTTTTTATTTTTAAAAGATTAAATTCGATTTGATATAGAAATTAATTACTATACCACAGCCAAACTCGATTGAGAATGCTTGTCAACAAACAAATTAAAAATGAAGGTAGAAATCACTAGTCATTTTACACCTAATTTTTGAAGTTAACTTGTTAATGACCAATTTATGACAAAAATTAGATCAGTAAACTTAAAACTAATTAATATATTCCATATCTTTTAATATATGATTTTATAAAAAAAACAAATTGTAATTTTAAATTTATTAGGCGTAAAATGTGTTTCATTTGCTACCTTCATTTTATATTTGTTTGTTGACAAGCATTCTCAATCGAATTTGGCTTTAGTATAGTGTATTAATTTATTTATTATAATACTCTATTATCTATATTAAATAAAATTAGTTACATTCAAAAGTTATATTTGGTAAAAACGAAGTTCAGATTTCAAAAATAAAAGTTTCATTTGGAGACAATTTCGTATAAATAAATAAATTTTAAAAATAAATAAAATTAAAATATACAACCTGAAATGAGGGGTCCGTGCAATATATCACGCCGGGGCAGGGGTGCCACTACTGCAAGGGGTGGTGTTGCCTCGAGGTATAGGGGTGAGTGCATTTCACCAATATCATACACTAATGCAAACTACAGGTGCATCAATTAATTCAAATATAAAACATTAGGATTTACACATTAATATACATTGATATTATTTTTTGTCACTTTTTTAAAGTTAAGTAAAGTTTTTGAAAACTCATCTATTTTAACTTTACCATACTTGAGAAAGAATTAATTAGTTTTAATAAAGGGAAATAAAATTATATTGTATTTTTGAATTTTTATTATATATTATGAATTTTACAATTTTCTTAAAATGTAAATATGAAAATATACTGCATGTAATAGCTAGATAGCTTAAATTTTGCAACTTTATTTATTTATGTAGCCAATAATAAAAATATATATATCTATTTTTTATACGCTGGTTTTAGCATTCCCGCGAATTTATACACATAATTATTTTTTTATTAATAATATTTTCCTTATATTAATATTGGTAACTGCGTATGGTAACACTTTGTTAACTATTTATATATTAATATGGTTATAAACAGTCTTCGTCGCTAGGGTGCTGTGCAATCATTTTTATAGTGGCAAGTACAGGTTTACGTGTATTTACAAGTAATGCAGTTTTTGCAAAGTATTTACATCTCTAATTGTTGTGGTACATGCAATGGGGGTTAGTAATGGGAAAGTAACTTACTTTTCTAAACACATTTATTTAAACAGACCACGAATAAAAGTAAGCCACCCCTCTGATACCCGTACGCTGAAACATCGTTGACAACAAACTCACTGACTTCTTATAATCACACTTTAAATGTGAAAAAGGGGCATCGATGTGTCAACGCTAAATAGCATGGAACTCTGGGATGGCTTATTTTTGAAGCGGCTGTTAAGTAATATTTAAATATATATAATCAATAAATATCCTTGGTGAAAAATTAAATGGCAAGTCGTTAGTTACAGAACATACGTTCGTAGTAAAATATAAAAAAAAAACATTTAATGATTTCGTACAATTAAGAGCCTCAACTATGCAATATTATAAGTGACACCAAAGGGGGTATCGCTGAAATATGGCATAAGATTTTACTGAAATTCACTCAAACTATCACCTTTAAATAAATTCACAAACCATCATGAACTTCAGTTAAAACGTTCTCGAAAACAATATAAACACATAAGCAGATTCGAGCACTTCGAATCTGCTGATCACATCACACAAAACAAACACATAATTACACTTAGTTAACATGAAATCAACTGCTATACCAATTGTTGCACATATGAAAACTGAAGTAGGGCTTAGGAACCGCTTAGTTGATAGGAGGGAGGTGGTCTCCGCAAGTTGGGAAGTTTGGTGGAACGGGAGGGAGGTCAGCCTGAGTGCCCACTTGAAGAACGACGTTCATTCCGATGACGATGTGGAATAAGAAGTGACAGTGAAGCAGCCAGAATCCTGGGTTTGAAGCTACGAAACGAACGACGACGTAACCATTGTTGGGCACCGCCAATGTATCCTTCGCCGGTGGAAGGTCTCCTTGTTTCAAGTGACGCTCTAGCAATCCTCTCCTATCTAGGTCGAGAGCGTGTTTCAAGTTAATTTTCTTTACATTCTGATCTGGAGATCGACCAATACCGATGACATTGAATGCGTATCCGTGCAAGTGGAACGGGTGAGATAAGTTGGCGATTTGAACTGAAAGTAAAAACAATGTTAAAGCATTTTCAATAGTAATAACCGTTGCATTTGAATATTCAATTTCCTTATTATAACATACCTTCATCTACAAGTACAATTTCTACTACAGCGTTCAAAGGTATGTCTACTTTGTGTGTACACATACAGTTTTGTCCACAATCCGCTGGTCTATTGTCCCCGTTACAGAATTGGTCAGGGTTGATATCGTCGTATTGACTCAGAAGCGGAGCCGGAGCAGCCATGTACGAAATTTCGTCAATCAAGCTGATTACATGATCGCCAGAGGGCGCAACTGTGAAAGTTTACACGTAAATATAAATAGGTACTCAACGTTTTAAAACCAAATTAAAATTAGGCCATCTTTAAATAAATAACATCTTACCTAAGAATCTGTTGTATGTATTGGGCTGGAATAATATCTCTGGTCGATAATTGAAGAAACGGAAGGGTAAAAAGATTTTCACATCGGGTCTCTCTTGCAAAATATTGGGGTCGATGTGGCGAGCGTTTTTCAGTTGGCTGACGCAAATAGCATCATTTCTCTCTTTATTACATCTCGCATCCAAAGGATTCATTACCTGAATAGTTAGTGGGAGAAAGGTACGTGCAATTACTAACATTACGTGCATAAACTACAACTACTTTAAAATCTACTGTCCCTTGTTCTGGAAAAACTACGATATTATTTTATAATATGGTCCATATTATAATGGATTATGACTAATTTGCATGATTGTATTAGTGTGCAAAAATATTCCATTTCGGTTTTCAATGGATCAGGTCCATCTTTATAATATAAAGCATTTAAAAATTATAAGTGATATGCGAAGAGATTAAAAATGGAATAAATTTACAGTTCTTATTAAAAGGATTTTGCTGGTAGTGACCGTGCGGGGAATACTACCTCATACAACCATCTTCTACTTATTGGTATATTAATATATAATATATTTCTGAGTGATTTCTGAAGTATTTTATATTAGATATATACAATTCTCACTGAATACCAGGCTTTTATACAAATACACAATCGGAGATAATAAAACAAACTTATTTGCATCGGCATTAGCATTTAAGTTTGAGAAATAGCACCCGACAAAATTAACTTACTCAGGTTGGTGTTTGCAACGGTTCTATGCAATATCCGCCGATTAATTATAAGTAAGAGAGGTAAGCTCTAAGTATAAGCTCCGGTAAAGGATATATTCACTCACAGCGTTCTTAGCAATTATTTTACTGCTGAATTTGTTGTACTAAACAAACTGTATTTACATTTAAAATCAATAGTATCTTGATTTTGTATACTTTGGACGCATGCATCTTGTAGACTTACCACACCCTGTGGAATTCCTACATCGTAGGTTGGCGCTGAGGATGATGGCTGATAAGGTCCTTTAGCATACCGGAGTATAGCCAATTGTTGTGTGCGCTTGATACCACATTCTCCAAGTCCTCGAACTTGAATCCAGTACGCGCCAGGTACATTATTTGCTTCTATGACAAAGTCATAGCGTTCACCTAAAACGTGACAATGAAAAACATCAATTAATCGATTTCCACAACTGGAAAAATGTTTGTGTGATGAGCATTGAGCATGGATGTTTTCCAATGTCTGGGTTTTGTTTATAAACACATTATATATATACAACTTACGGATATAAATATTTATGTGTAATATATATAAAAACTAGCTGACCCGGCAAACGTTGTTTTGCATTAAAAATTAAAAAAAAATTTAGATGAAAATTAGGTAGTAGCCGATTCTCAGACCTGCTGAATACGCATACAAAATTTGTCAAAAATCGGTAAAGCCGTTTCGGAGGAGTACGGTAACTAACATTGTGACAGGGAAATTTTATATGTTAGAGATATTGATCAGTTATCATAGTACCCATAACATAAGCTACCTACGCTTACTTTTGGGCTATATAGCGATGCGTGTATTGTCCTATATACCTATATTTATTTATTTATTTATCTGTAATTAACAATTTAAAAATGTAACAGAGGAAGCCAGAAAGAAGAACAATTATCGTTTTCGTGTGAGTTCATGTACAAGTTATAAAATAATAGCGACCTTTCTTACAGTTAAATAAAAGTATTGTGAGCCTTGCGTCAACTGCCTCGTAGGTGCGTTTAGCCTATGTGGTATGGTTAGCCTTCGATCACGAGGTCCTGGATTCGCAACTTGGCTAGGACCACGGAATAATTCTGACTTTTTCATTCTTCTATGAAATTGGCAGTAGGTACACACCAAGCCCGGAATCGGTGGTGTGTACCGCAACCGCCGTGCATCGGAGAGCCCGTTAAGCCGTCGGTTCCGGTCATCAACATCTGATAGTTATCGTCAATGTATGAAACATTATCACTCTAAGCCCGCCAAACCGAATTGGAGCAATTTAAATATTGTAAAAAAATACAATTACTTACCGGAGAACGAGATGATTGTATTAACATTGACTGGTTGTACGGGTTCACCGTCCGTAGCAATCAACGTTAAATTGTGACCTTCGAAGGTGATTTGAGAAGGGCATACTGAGGCATAGGCGTTAATCATTCTGAATCGGTATCGTCTACCAGGCGTGATAGTGAATACTTCTAGAGGGGTGTTAGTCATAAAACCAGTATTCGGGTCTCTGAACTGTCCTTTTCCGTTGACGAGGATGTTTTCAGGATCTTGACCTGTGTTAACAGCTAGACGACCTGGGAACCTTTCGGTGGCGTCTTCGTGAAGCCAATCACTAAGCAATATAACGTGGGTGGTCAAATCGAAATCATACAAATGACTGTTGGGATCTTTGGACGGAGGCTGGCGAACAATTATGCTTCCGTATATACCATCCAGCTTCTGAAGACCAGTGTGTGCGTGCCAGAAGTGGGTACCTGCGTTTCCTTTCCATTGATATCTAAAATGATAAAATATCATGTCAATTTTGGATGTCTCACTTTAATGATATATTTAAAAGGAGATTAAACATTCTGTACGATTTGTACAGCTGGTCAAATGGTAAAATCAACGGCCTCCGTGGCGCAGTGGATTTATAAGACGAAGGTCCTGGGTTCGATTCCCGGCGAGGCAGATTGAGATTTTCTTTAATTTGTCTTGGTCTGGCTGATGGCAGGCTTTCGCAGTGGCTAGTTATCACCCTACCGACAAAGATGTTCCGCCAAGCGATTTTGCGTTCCGGTACGATGTCGTGTAGATACCGAAAGTTAGCCCGCTTCCATCTTAGATTGCATCATCACTTAACATCAGGTGTGATAGCAGTCAAGGGCCAACTAGGAGTTAATTAAAAAAAAAACACTAATACCGCTTCCCAAGTGCATGCTTCTTAGACTGGGTTGTGATATGTGAGATCGTATTTGCTTTTTATTTAAAATACTTTAATAAATTTCTTTAATTTGATTAAATCATTTTACTTATTTTAGTTTATCGTGCAAGTTGTTCAATTCCGATACAGATGAAAAAGTTAAATAGTGTTCTATCTAGTTATACCTGAATGTGTTTCCTTGTTGAATAGGACACTGAGTTACGAATGGTACTCCGTCATAATACTGTGTGCCTCTCTGCCAGATGCCGTGCCAGTGAATGGTCACTTCCATGCCTTCCAAGTGATTCTCGACATCAATGACGACTCTGTCGTTTTCGCACACTTGGATGGATGGGCCAGGTAACATTCTGTTTACTGAGAGGATGCCACGCTCGACTCCATCGGCTAACACACATTGGCAGTGCGACCAGACCGCGTTGGTTGCATTGGGTGTACATAACTGGCAAGCCCTGGAACATAATAATGATTATTAATTAGCAAAAGGAAAAAATAAATAGAATTTAAAAAAGTACTCCTTTTTTAACGGTAACGGTTTGAGGACAAATAGAAGACCTAATAACTATATTCAGATAAGTGGAAAATATTTATAAAAGTAGGTTTATAACACGCAGGTCTTGGGTTCGATTTCCGATTGAACCGATTGAGATTTTTTAAATATGTTCAGGTCTTTTTGGTGGAATTGTGGGAGGCTACGGTCGTGACGGTATCTAATACTCCGACGCCGCCAAGCAATATAGCGATTCGGTACGTCGTGTGGAAACCGAAGTGGATTTCATTCTACTCCTAACAAAGTTAGCCCGCTTCCATTTTAGATTGCATCATCAAGTGTGATTGTAGTCAGGGGGCTAAATTGAAGTGAATAAAAAAAATACTGAGTTCGAATCCTTAAAGAAATATTAAACATTTTTTCTTCCAAGAAATTCTCAGTAAGAATTTCTTGGAAGCTCAGCTATTCGTTGAGTTGTTTGGGGGTAGTTGGTACGTAAGCCGTCGTCCCACCCATTAACATTAACGTGTAATAGTACCTAATCCTTGCATGAGTTGCAACATTTTAATGACGGAGGCCCTATTGAAGAATCCTATAGGCCTTAAGAAATAAGCTGTTAATAATATTTATGATTACTATTCTCTTATACTCAGTTATTTTCAGTAATGGCATAGTAATGTTACTTACGCTCCTAACACAGTGTAGAACTCTAGGGTGAAGTGGTAGTAACAAATTCTAGGCGGTTCGTCTTCTCTGCAAGCTCTAGCACACTCATCAGGGGCTGACAGCGCTGGATTCCTCCTCAGTTCTGCCGTCGCACTACTAGTGAAGTCCAAATGTTTCAGTGACAGTTTGCCATTCGCCTGTCTTGCCAGTGGTGGTAGTGGATTATTCCTGAAGTTGCCACTAAGTGGACCGCTGCCGCTCGTTTGCACAAATGGGTTTGGCGATGGATTAATTGTGCCATCGACCGATCCAAAAGGATTGTATGGTTCACTCGGGTGCGTTTGAACTAGTCCGTGTGTGGAGGCGAAGGAATTACTGCTCTCGCGGAAGGGCGTTGCTGTGCCCGCTTGCCACCATGATGCTGACGTTGATTGGTCATCCGGTGCGTTGATTGCTTCTGTAATAAAGAGAAAAAACAAAATTAATAAAGGATCCAAAGGCTTACACTTGTGGACCGTTAAAATAAAACGAATGCCTAATGCCGATATCAAATGTTTATTAACATGTCTATACTAATATTATAAAGAGGTAAAGTTTGTAAGTTTGTAAATAAAGTTCTGTCAGGGCTAATCTTCGGAACTACTGATCCGATTTAAAAAAAATTTTACCAGTAGAATGCTACGTTATCCGTGAGTGTTACAGGCTATATTTTATATTTGTATTATATATATTAACCGAGTTATCACAGTTTTTGTCGCGCAAGTCGGACGGTGAAATTTATCAAATCGGCGTAAATCGCGTACGCTGCCTTAGCTATTGGATATTATTGAATACGTTGTATAAAAACTTTATGCATCTTAGAAAGTTCTACAAAAAAGTCCGCAATAGCATATATTTTGGCAGATATATAACTTTTTGTGTTTTAAAAAATCATTTAATTCATATGCCTACTTTTACGTCATTATTTCTACAACTAAACTTAAATCCTTATCAAAATAAATTATTTAATAATCACAAGGATATTATAGAGATAAGATTTGCCTTTTACAGTATGTTAATTAGTTATATAGTTTCGAAGATATTACAAAATTTCTATGAAACATAATATTGCCGCTAATCGTCCAAATTAAGTTGACCTCCTCCGTGTTATGTTATACGTACTGAATAGGGGTCAACATTTTGGTACTGATATTCTTTGAGAATTCGATCTTTGATCTTTTTAAACGACTTCAAAAAAAAAGGCGTTTCTCAATTCGACCGTATATATATATATATATTTTTTTTTTTATTTTTTTATGTGTGTTCGCGCATAACTTCGTCGTTTATGAACCGATTTTGATAATTCTTTTTTTGTTGGAAAGAAGATAGTCCGGTGGTGGTACCATGACAAGGAAACCAGGATCTGATGATGGGATCCTACTTTCAAAAATTGTAGGGACAACAAGTACGTTTGTTAATTTTTCCGGTAAGTATTTAAAAGCACTACAATTTGATGAAGGTCTGGAGTCGATCTGATGATGGAGTCGATCTATATATAAGAGAACTCCGTAACTTTTTACAGTAGCTACCTTGTGTTTGGGCTCGATTAATTTGTCTCAATGAGAACTTTACATTTAGATGGGCTGTGACTGTCATTGAGGGTCTGGTGATGAAGACGACGTACAGTTAAGGGAGCTCCGTAACGTTTTACAGTAGCTACCTTGTGTTTGGGCTCGATTAATTTGTCTCAATGAGAACTTTGCATTTAGATGGGCTGTGACTGTCATTAAGGGTCTGGCGATGAAGACGAGGGACAGCTGAGGGAGCTCTTTAACGGTTTACAGTAGCTACCTTGTATTTGGGCTCGATTAATTTGTGTCAATGAGAACTTTATATTTAGATGGGCTGTGACTGTCATTAAGGGTCTGGCGATGAAGACGAGGGACAGCTGAGGGAGCTCTTTAACGGTTTACAGTAGCTACCTTGTGTTTGGGCTCGATTAATTTGTGTCAATGAGAACTTTATATTTAGATGGGCTGTGACTGTCATTGAGGGTCTGGCGATGAAGAAGAAGGACAGTTGAGGGAGCTATTTAACGGTTTACAGTAGCCACTTTGTGATTGGGCTCGATTAATTTATGTCTCAATAAGAAGTTTGAAAGGTTATAGTTTCCAGTTAGTTTAATGTTTACTATGTCATGTTCCAATGATGAGATCTACGAAAACTCGAGGAAACTCTTAAAACTTTATATTCACTTTTGCAGGGACGTCGGAATGTAGTAGGTAGTGAATATTGGTACTTATGGTTTAGTTCGAGTAGGTTTATTAGTATGTTCGTTGTTGATAAAGCACTAAAAAGTATGAAATAAAAAAAATTTAACAAAATATAAAAACGCCTTCAAAACGCACTAAAAAGTAAAAAATAACTACGTCATTTACTTACTTTAATTTACTTAATCACGTCTATGAAGTCGGTGCCACCCGAGCTTTCTACTTTAAAGACTTTACCTAAACTTGGATGGCACCGACTTCATAGATGTGGTTAAGTAAATTAAAGTAAGTAAATGACGTAGTTATTTTTTACTTTTTAGTGCGTTTTGAAGGCGTTTTTATTTTTTGTTAAAATTTTTCTTTCAATTTATTTGGCATGGCAGACCATATTTATATAATATACGAAAAAGTTTGTTCGTTTGTTTAAACGGGCTAATCTGCATGTCGGATTGTAAATTATTTTGTTTCTTATAAAAGCTAGACTCAAAAGAGAAATAGAGTATTCAATACAAGCTATACTCATCAGCTTGCCATAAATATATATTGTTAATGTCAATTTACTGTAATATCGTACAAAGTTGAACAAAAATGTAGATCTTTAGTACACGGGACGGGACGGAGGATATTGCTTCACGGGAAACTATAAAAAATAATTTGAGAGGGGTAGCGGGGAAAGAGCACACTTTATATGAAAGTCTGTCTTTAAAATTAAAAAGTTACCTAAGAGGTTTTCACGCGGACGAAGTCGCGAGCGACTAGTATTGATAAATACAAAAATGTTTCGTTGGTCAAAAATGTCAGGTATTTTTATTATAAATTAAAAAAAAATGCAATGGATTAAGATACATTACTTCATATCAATTGTTATCGCTGTCAGCCTTATTTTGATGACCAACTGCAGGGCATCTGTCTTAACGATGAGAGAAGATTTAGAAGCTTAGTAGCGCATGCTACTCCAGTGACTAGGTGTAGGATACAGTCCGCTTGACCCAAGAGATTTAGCTTGATTAATGATTACATTTGACTGTAACAATCTGCTGATGTTAATGATAATAGCTGGTACTGTAAGATTAAATCTTTTATAAGATATAAGGAAGTAAAAACAATTCTAGGCCGCTACTGAGTATTTGTTGAATCTGAACCAAGCAGTTCTATTTAACCTATACTATTAATTATTCTGTGCAGTTACATATTATTACTATTGAATCACAATATTATGTTAAGACGTCTCATATAACTACTCAATCATCAGTGACATCAATTATATTATATTAATCATCTAACAAATTAATGAACTCTTCGTCATTTATTGGGTAACTATTGGAAAGATCATTAAATAACTTGACGCAATTGAAAACGTTCGATCAGTGCTTGATTAATTTGAACACTCAATCAGGTGAATGTATGTTTAATATTTACTACTTTTACTTATCCTATTATATAATTTGAACAGGATATTTGATTACCAAGCAGGTGTTCTGTTTGTGATTTGAATTGAATTAATAAATCACTCGTTAAACTGGGCAGTGTATTGGAAACTCTATTGATATGTCTATTAGATTGCAGTAAATAAACCAATACTGTATTATTTTGTACTTTATTCATTATAAGTTAGACCTTGGCTGGAGTCACAATTCAAGGTAACTAATGATACAATGTATACTTGTTAGGAATTGGATGAATTTAGAAAATCACTTCCTTTTGACGTTCCGTGGCGCAGTGGTATGCGCGGTGAATTTATAAGAAAAGTGTTGTGTAGGACTCCGAATTGGTCCGAGTCTGGTTGTTGGGAGGCTTCAGGGTGTAGTAATTATCGTACACCTAACAAGTTTGTCTGCTTCCATCTAAGATTGCACCATTATTTACCATCAAGGTTACCTGATGAGAGCATTGAGGAGTATGTGCGGGTTAAAACTGTTTGACAGGTTACCTAATGGAACTTGTAATTAATAAAAAAACCGTCGAAATTGGCCAGGTCAAGAGCCCTAAACCGAACTGCATGAAAGGATTAATGAGAGTGGAAGAAGCTTTTACGCACTACATTAGAATACTAGCGAATACTCTGTCACGATAGTTTAGCAATTGCGCTATAAAAGGGACTCCGTTGTTTTATCCTTTAACACAAGGACTTTTACTTCCTTGTTGATTATCGCGTGTTATGTTTACTGCTAGTCTCGCTCTATATTTCGCATGGCGCTACATTTAATTGGACATTTTGTTAGATACAATCGCGTTTCAACATCATGTTACTTAACTGTGGTTTACTTAGTTACTGCAAGTTTTTATGTTATAGCTCGGCTTAGGATCCCCGACCCTGAACTGACTAAACTTTTACTTCCTTATTATACATTAACTTCGTCATGCGGTAACAACGATTTTTTGTTGATTTTTATTTTAGTTAAAATTATATTACAATTCGTTTCTTGTATCGCCAACGCTGATTTGTTATCAACCTTCGGCGACCTTGGTAATATATAATAGGATTTTTTTTTTCGAAATTTGGGTGACTTATGAGTTAAGGAAGTATTTTATGAATTATTTAAGATGTTTTTGTTAGGTCTTAGTCACCTTTTACCTAATTAAAACATGGTATGACTACTGTTTGAAAACATATAGACCCTGATTTTAATATATACCCAATGCTCTATTTTTAATATCTACTAATTACCTATGTAGATTTGATCTTTATCTTAAACTTGTAGGTACAAACCAACTTACTTAAAAATGATATGTAACCTATATGATGCGACAAAAAAATAGCAGAAAAATATTGTTTTACGAAATTGCTGAATGGTTTTCGAATTCAAAGTAAGCTGTAAGTAGATACAGCTGTAGGTTGTGCCATGTCTGAATTATTAGTTATTTCTTTGGTGTTACTTTAAAAGCAGGCGTTTTTAACAACCTCCGTCGCGCAGTGGTATGCGCGGTGGATTTATAAGACGGAGGTCCTGGGTTCGATTCCCGGTGGGGCAGATTGAGATTTTTCTTAATTTGTCTTGGTCTGGCTGGTGGGATGCTTTCGCCGTGGCTAGTTACCACCCTACCGACAAAGACGTACCGCCAAGCGATTTAGCATTCCGGTACGATGTCGTGAAAAAACCGAAAGGGGTGTGGGTTTTATCCTACTTCTAACAAATTAGCCCGCTTCCATCTTATTGCATCATCTCTTAACATCAGGTGTGATAGCAGTCAAGGGTTAACTTGTAGTCGATAAAAAAAGACGTAAGAAAATAATTAATAATAATTCTCTGACAAAATAACTTGAGTGAAAGAAAATTCCGTCATTCTTAAATTTCTAAAAAAATGTCTTAAATTGTATACCTAATCAGGAGCATGAGAAATAAACAAATACGCATTCAACCCCAACCCCTTACCCCAAAATTAGAGGGCAGGGGAATCAACTATTCAGGTTATTTGATGCGAACGGGCAAACACATTGCTCCGTGGGAAACTATATATACATTTTTAACTAGAACGGGGGAGAAAAGCATTGATGGGGAATCTTTAAATGAAAGTATTTAAGGTTGTTTCTCGTGGACGAAGTCGCGGGCGACTGCTGGTTTGACATAAACCGTTATGTTTTAAACGATAATAAAAATGCAATAATATAATTAATACAAGGGTAACTGGGCTATATAATGTTTACTACTTATTGGTACATAGTGTTCAGAATAATTATTTCATTAGTAACTGCAGTCAACGATTTGACCTCATGTTTTTGGAAAGTTTATTTTTTTGCTTACGTAATTATATTTATTTGTATGTTTGTGTTAACATGAGTTATATAATTATTAGTGGACTAGCGATCGCTCGCGGCTTTTTTCACGTGAAATTTAATGTAAAATAAATAATTAACAAGTAGCTAAGTTACTCTTTCTGACAATAGTTATAAGCGTGACAAGTTCCCTTCAAAATCAGTTCAACCTTTCATATGCATTTAGTAAATAGCAGTTAATTTGAAATTACAGACACTTCAATTATATTTTTTGTTACAGATTTGCAATATGTTAAGGACGGTTCACTTTTTTTTCACGTATTTTCACGAGAACTTTGTCATTTTCTAGAGATTTTTTACATATTTAAAAAGTTTAACTAGAACACGATTATAATTTAAGAAAATTGGTCGCAGAAACCATCGACCTACATAGGTCATTGGTAGAAACAAATGATTGAGCCAAAGCTTGTGGTCGTATGGTCGTTATTTATGTCAAATAATGTTTATTGCCTGTGCTTTAAGACTTGCTTAATTCATTAGAAGCCTAAATTATCTTAACAGCTGTCTACGGAATGATCTAGCTTAAGCCATGTCAATTGTATTGAGCAAACATATTTTTAACCGACGAAAAAAAACGGAGGAGGTTCTCAATTCGACACGTATTTTTTTTTTATGTATGACCACGCATAACTTTTTACAGAGTTGTCATATTTTGATAATTCTTTTTTTATTAGAAATGGCATACTTTCAAGGTGGTCTCATTGTCCTCATGTTAGGATCTGATGATGATATCGTGAGGAAATTGAAGGAACTCTTTAAATTGTATAGGCACACTTGCAGCGATTTCGGTTTTTGTGTATTTTTTGTACAAGTGCCGTAAAATTTTTTACGGTACGATAGATATATCACTAAAAAGTGTTTTTTAACTAGACTGAGGTACTGTTAAGTAAATTACTTTTTAGTGCGTTTTGAGTGGGTTCTATTTTTTGTTAAAATTTTTTTGTAGATATATATAAGGCTCAGACTCACTCAGCGGGCGATGGAAAGAGCAATGCTCGACGTATCTCTGCCTGATCGAATTAAAAATGAGTAGATCCACAGAAGATTCAAAGCAACTGACATAGCTCAGCGAGTCGCAGAACTGAAGTGGCAATGAGCGGGACACGTGGTTCGAAGAGTAGATGGAAGTTAGAGGCGCAAGGTGCTGAAAGGCCACCCCGCACCATGACCACATTAAACGTGTCACAGGGAGCTTCTGGCCACAGGCGGTTCAGAATCGTTGTGTTTGGAAGTCCCTACAAAAGGCCTATGTCCAGTGATCAGTCGACGTCTATCGGCTGCCAATGATGATGATGTTGATGATGAAGTGTTGTTGCTTTGGTCAATAACTAACTTGTTCTGTAGATAAACTTATAAAAAAATGAATTTTAGGTTTGTATACATAAGCTAAGTGTTACGGTGTATTTACATGTTCGGTGATTAATATGATTACCGACGCAAATTATTTATTATAGGCGGGTGAGCATCCAATTACACTATTTACATATTATATAAGAACATGAACTAACCATGTACGATTATTTATTTGTTCCAGTCGATATCCATATTGCTCAATACTTTTATTTCAATCATTTATTTATTTACATGTTTAAATGTTTAACAATGTCATACAAAGACATATAAAAATACTATTAAAAATTTAAAAAAAATTTGCTCCTCTATTTGCAGTGCCTTTGAAGGCCCAAGCAATCGGTGGTCAGGGCTCCAGAGTGAAGAACCTCCTTACAATACGCGCCGTTTCAAGAATTAACGCCTTCTGTATCCGACTCTTGGTGTTGGTCATCCAACAACTAAAGCGAAAGCTTATTCCACATGGCGGTAATCTCGTGTTGCTCAATACTAATGATTATAATTTGTAGCTTTGACGAATACCGCTTTTCACTATAAGACCAACAACTGAAACGACTATAGGAACAACAATCGTCGAATCAATATTCCACATGGCGGTAATCTCGTGTTGCTTGCTCAACACTAATGATTATAATTTGTAGCTTTGACGAACGGCTGCCGAGAGGCTTCAGCTTTGGCTAGTTACCATCCTACCGACAAAGATGTACCGCCGAACGATTTAGCGTTCCGGTACGATGGCGAAAAGGCAACGAAAGGGGTGTGGTTTTCTCCTACTTCTAACAAATTAGCTCGCTTCTATCTTAGATTGCATCATCACTTACCATCACGTGTGATTGCCGTCAACTACTAACTAATAAATAAAAAAAACTCTCAGATTGTATTAAAAGAGAAAATGTATTACAGAATTAAATAAAAATAATCCGTCTAATTATATTCTACAGTGAGGTACAAACTCAACTTAATCGGCATAATTATAATAAAATACGAATGCGGTAAAGTAAAAAAACACGAGTGTTTAAAACCAACGATTATGAGCCTAAAAGCGGTGCAATAAAATCCACGTTGCGAACAAGTGTGGTGAAAAAAAATGTATTCATTTAGTTCAAGGTAGACGCATTGATAATAACTGATAAAGGTGCAAGGATTTCTTAGCAAACTATGTATGTGCAATTTGTTTAGTAGGTTTTCGATCGAGTATGATAATGAGCGGAACCGCGGTATTTTCCGTTCCGTTTGACTGCTTGCAAAGTGAACGCCCCAAATTAACTGAGAGGGTTATTGCGCAATGTTGTAAACATTTTTTTTTAAACGACAATTTTATTTGATGGGACCGACGGCTTAAGTTGCTCTTCGGGACGCGGAGGTGTAACACCAATTTCCCGACTGGAGGCTTGGTATGTACTGAGAGTTTTATAGAAGAATGAAAAACTTAGAATTATTCTGATTACTCGACCCATGATTCGATAGCCTCCGTGGCGCAGTGGTATGCGCGGTGAATTTATAAGACGGAGATCCTGGGTTCGATTCCCGGCGGGGCAGATTGAGGTTTTTCTTAATTTGTCTTGGTCTGCCTGGTGGGAGGCTTTCGCCGTGGCTAGTTACCACCCTACCGACAAAGACATACTGCCAAGCGATTTAGCGTTCCGGTACGATGTTGTGTAGAAGCCGAAAGGGGTGTGGATTTCATCCTACTAACAACAAGTTAGCTCGCTCCCATCTAAGATTGCATCATCACTTAACGTCAGGTGTGATAGCAGTCAAGGGCCAACTTGTAGTCAATAAAAAAAAAAAACTCACGACCTGGTGGCTGGCTACTAGACCAACGAGGCAGTCATCAACATCTGATAGTGATCGTTAATGTATGGAACATTGTCACCCTAAGCCCGGCAGTTATAAGGAGAGAGGTCTGGTCCTGTAGTGGGCTTGAATTGGGGTTTTAAATTAAAATTTAAAGCATGAATTAGGTATATTCACCATATTTGCTTTAAGTTACCTAATAAAAGCAAATGATAATACATTATGAACATAACGCGATTATGATTGCAAGTGCGTGTTGTAATAAAACCCTTGATTCATTTCATTACCTTCGAATATTGACGAGGAAAACTTAGTTGTATAATATTATGAAATTCGATTTCAGACAGATGTTTGAAAGAAGAAAAATAAATTTATTCAAATAATTCAATTCAATAAAAGAGACTTTTTAATCATAACACTAATCTCAATGATTAATCAAGTGAGTTACGTTAAGCGAATACCTTATTTATATATTTTTTATTGATTGCAAGTGATGATGCTATCTAAGATGGAAGCGGGCTAATTTGTTAGGAATATGATTAAATCCATACCCCTTTCGGTTTCTATACAACGTATAGGAACGCTAAATCGCTTTGCGGTACGTCTTTTTTAGTACTATTGACAATGTTAAAAAATTTTTAACAAAAAATAGACTCAAAACGCACTAAAAAGTAAGAAATACCTACGTCATTCAGTTCCTTAAATCGTTTGAGTCAGTTCTTTTTTTGTTAAAAATTTTTATTTCTTACTTTTTAGTGATTTTGTTGACATCTAACCTACTCGTATTATATTCTCATAGTATATTATACGGCACTAGTAGCCAAAAAGCTACCGATACTTACACAAAAAACGAAATCGCTGCAAGTGTGCCTATAAAATTTGAAGAGTTCCTTCAATTTACCCAGGATATCATCATCAGATCCTAACATGATGACAATGGGACCATATTGGAAGTGTGCCCTTTCTAATAAAAAAAGAATTGTCAAAAGCGGACAAAAAACTCTGTAAAAAGTTATGGATGGTAAAAAAAAAATTGAGAACCTCCTCCGTTTTTTTTCGTCGGTTAAAAAAGAAAGCTCAGTACTTCAGCCTCAAACTCGGATTTCTTGAATCATAATCACATGGACTAAAAAAGTTCAGCAGTACATAGCCCAACCCAAGACCTGGAGATCCGAAACCTACGCTCCCTACTGGACCAACAAGGCACATCTACGTACGTTTCCTAAATTGCATTGGTCATACAAACATAGATCTAGTGGGCGTAATCATAATCAATAATACTTCACAACAAAGGTCAGCACTTTCGTTTTTCAATTAGCACCTACTAGATTGGGCGCAATAAAACTCATTACCTCGGAGGCCGGCTAATATTATAGCATTTGGCGTGCCACGGACAGTTATAAACAATGCACTTACCAGTAATATCAATCATACTTGTATCATTAGCAACGATTGTTTCCATTTTTTATTCAATATTAGCCCTTGACTACAATCACACCTGGTGCTAAGTGATGATGCAATAAAAGATGAAGCGGGCTCACTTGTTAGGAATATAAAATCCACACACCTTTCGGTTCTGCACAACATCGTAATTCTCAATTGCTTGGCTGTGCATCTTTGTCGATAAGATGGTAACCAGCCAGACTTGACCCATTAAGAAAATGTCACTCAGCTCAACAGGAGATCGAACCCAGGACCTCTGTCTAATAAATCCAACGCCTATACCGGTGCGCCAAGGAGGGTGTCAAACAAAATTGCTATTTACACTTAGCAGCAATATTTAATAATAGTTGAAAAGGAAAATTTTAGAAGTCATAAAGGACCAGGTGGTACAGGATGGACTCTTGATTCTTGTCTTCCTTAGAATAATTCATAGTTCAGCAATTAAGAAGAGTTTGCTTTAAAAAATTTCATTAACCAGAAAGGTACCAGATCCAACACAGTAGGTATAAAATAATACCTACACATCAATGTATGTGGAAGTCCCTCCATACCATAGGTTTTAACAATTGAAACAACAAAATAGATAAAAGCTAGGATTATTTTGTACAAACCTAAAATCTGTCTGGATTTGTACAAGTGGTCGTTTTGTGTAGCTGTCTATATTTTTTGTGTTAGAATTCCCGAAACCCACAAATGCTGAAAGCCTCGATTTCCGGCTCGGAATAAAAAAACCCGGACTTAAAATAGGCTTTCAACCTTGAAGTCCGCGTAATGTTATCTAGTAGTTAGTAAATATATTATATGGTCTATTGATGACAGTTTTTGATTGTTTAACAATATGTTTTTTGATAAATATTTTTGTATAACGTTTCAATCGTGTATGTAATAATTATATCGGCGTTACTTCGCGGAAATTCTTTATCAATTGTCAATTATTTATTTTGATGAATAAAATATAAAGGCCGACTGAATGTCGGTTTTGAACAAAAAATAGCGAAATAAATAAATCATTAACTATTTATACAGGAAAAAAATTTCGTGATGACCTGTCACAATGAAGCGCCTGTTTCATTTATTTGTGTCATTTTAAAATTAGTAGAGTATTGCGGTTAATTTTAAACTAGGCGTCTCAATATTTTTAAATCAACTAGTGGTTAGACTTCTTTTCGATATTATACCTACATATTAACTATAGTAAACTTCTCAACGCTTTGTGAAAATATTGAATTAAAAAAGGGTCACACTATTAACGATAAAGCATCCGAAAATAAGAAGGAATTCATATGCATAAGTCATTAATTAAGCTAAGCGGGAATATATAAATACACAGCTCAAAAGCTAGTATCAAATATTTTTTGAATTGAGAGTTTATTTACGGCTATTTTGATTGCTACTTAGTGCACTGGTGAGAAAATAGACGTTTTACTCACTGCACCTAGACAATCGCGTGCGTCCGACCGTAACGAGAGAAAGTAGTCACTTTGCGATGCTTAATAGTTAAATCGAGTTTATTCTCAACTACGAACATACGGGTTTTAAAATAAAAAGGCATGCTTCGTACGGACGGTCGAACGAGCGTTTTCCTTTTGTTGGAACTACGTAAGTTAGGTACATGTTTGCTTTTAAGAGATGTTGTTTTTTTTAATTATAAGGGAACATGGTTTGATTATCATCGTCATCGACGTAGGCTTCCTCCCTTATATTCTAATAGAGAGATTATCAGTATCAGCTTATTTTAACGCCCACTTATCACTCTTCTTCTTGCCACCCTTCTTATTTGATTTATATTTGGGTATAGAGCTTAGATTTACCTGGGTCTAATGATTTTTACTATTATGTTAATGACATTTACACCGTTAACTATGGCTTAAAATGCTCTCGGCTATGGCATAAAATTTTTCACTGTGAATTTTTAAAAAAGAAAGTAAAGCTCATTTTTTCTCTTCTGAGGTTCTCAATTCGACACGAATATATATATATTTATGTATGACCAAGCATAACTTTTCCAAAGTGGCCCCATTGTCATCATGTTAGGATCCGATGATGATATCCTGGGAAAACTGAAGGAACTCTTCAAATTTTATACATTACACTTGCAGCGATTTCGGTTGTTGTATAAGTATTGGTAGCTTTTTGGCTATCTACCTATCTAGGAGTAGGTGCCAGCTTAAGTTTCTACTTAAGAACATTACCTAGACCCCACAAACTGCTGTACTACGTTAGATAAATGTTCCTTAAACTTGCTGGCACCGTCTCCATAGATATGCTTAAGTAAATTAAAGCAACTAAATGACAGTTATTTTTTACTTTTTAGTGCGTCGGTTCAATTTGTTGTTAAAATTTTTTTACAGCCTAATTTAATACTCAAACCCAAATACCTCGTTATCCAAAGCCTCATAGATCACCACTGAATCAACGAGGCAGTAATCAGGGCAATATAATTATAGAATACAATACCACATAGTTTTATAACAAACCAAAGCAAATATTTTACTATGACGTAATTAGTTTGTACAAATGGCACGCAGCTCAATTAGGACTAAACGAGCCGATAAATCAACGATTAAAGAGGCCGACTGGTTAAATTGAACAATGATTAACTGTTAAGAAAATGTATCTATATATGGAGGCGGTAGTTTTTTGAATAAATGCCCGGTAGGTTAGTAAAGTATTCGAACGCTTGCGGCGACGTTTTGACGTTAACATGAAATTAATTTGATGTCAATAAGGCGAGCAAGTGTAAGCGTTCGTTTCAATTTGCAACCGTTTCTCGACAACTTTGTTATAGAGCGAGAGATTGTATGGACAAACGTTAGTCGTTTTATTAGAGCTGAAAGTTAGTTTATGCAGTGTCGTAACTAGAGTAAAGGGCGCAGACCCTGGAGGGACGCAGAAATTATCAGACCATATACAAACAATACCTTATTTAGAGTCAGTTACAAGTCTGTAGGACGCAGTTATCACGCTGGTACAGGGTGCAATAATAGCTGGTTACGCTACTGAGTTTATGCTTCTACTATAGGTACGAGTAAGTGAAATAGGAAGTGGAATGGCTGGATACCCAGCAAATTTCAAAGGCTCAGCTCATATTCCTATTATATATATGAATAAGTACGGTAGGTAGAGGAAGGTTACAGAGGTCCAGAACCTCTGTAACCTTCCTTTTTTCCATTCCTTTTCTTTTGTAAAAAAGGTATCTTTTAGGCAAGCATAGGCTGTACTATCGCTTCCACCAGGCTTGATTACAGTCAAGCTCTAGCCTATAGCATTAAAAAAATTAAAAAAAGATATACACTTCATGGCAAACTTTAAAGACAACAGTTGGCTACTGTTGGCTTTGCTTGGCCTAGCTCCTCCAATTTGTTTAAAACGACGAGGGTTAGGCTATGTCAGGCTCTTACACTATATGTACTATTACAGCAGCTGTAGTGAACATTCGTTTTATCTTAATTATAAAATCGCCTACGAGATTCTGTTCACTGTGAGACAGTAACTGACGCTGATAATTCGAACATTTGACGCTTTAGAACTTTAGTTGCGCCACGCTATGAATGCCGTTTTGACGTTTTGTAGTTAAATGTAGGCCATTTACTTGGCGTCATTATTTCTGTAATTTCGTATGTTTTTACGAAAAAATTGTAACACTATTTCGTAGCCGACAACCGTAATTTAACATAAACGTTGTACCCACTTCAATAATGGGCTGTCCGCATAATTGAAAAAGGCAGGAAAATTATAAAAGTCGTAAGATTCTTATGAAAATTTTAGTCCAAAGATTGTCAACAATGACTTACATAAATTAATAATTTATCTTTTACGCTATTCTTTACGCTATTCTTTGCCAAATAGCCCGATTCGATCAACAATTTCTTTATTTTAAAGGTAAGTAACATACACACATACATAACGCCACGCCTCATTCTCATAGAGAGAGATTGCATTCTTCCATTTGCCACGGTCCTTGCATAATAGCTTAATTCACTCTTATTAATTCTTTCACACACATTCGTTTAGGGTACTCTTGACCTGGCCAAAAGATAAAATGTTGAACTAGGTGCTTATTATTATTCAAAATTAAAAATTCACTTTTACTTCATTGAATTAAATTCACTGTAGTAAAAGTGAATTTATAAGTTATATATTTTCGCCAAAAAATATAACTTAATACAACTTTAAATGCAAGCAATAAAGGTTCTTTATTACCTACAGGAGCAATAATACCGCTCGCACTTAACCGGCAAATTTTTGACTTGTGGCACGAAACACTATTTAAATATTACATGTTTTATCAGCCGAGATTGATCTACTTTTGCTCTATGAATAATTCATTTACATGATTGTAATACGTGTCGTAAAGTCGAACTAGATTAACATTCCTCGGTTCAAATACAGTTCCGTAATACACAATCTGCGTACTGTTCAACTTAATGAAACATTCAAATCAAATCAATAATTATTTATGCCACTGTTAAGTAATTAATGCCATTATGCACCCCTCGAACACAGAACCTCTTTAACATATAAGCATATCAGCCATATTGAATTTATCATTACGTCATATCTATTGTCATAGAAGGACGAATAAACCTAAAACACCTCATACATAGTAGGGAAAGCCAAAATGATATTTTTTGAAACACTTGAGCGTGGCAAAGAGAATGAGATAGAAGACACCCGCTCTCGCGTTTCAATCACGTATTTCTCGTACCCGTGAGAATTTTGGGATAAAATGTAGCTGTGTGTTATTTTGATATGTAAACTATATTATTGTACATACATACAAACTGTCGTTTTTATAATATTAGTAAGGATACAATACAGTTTTACTCCCCTGTTAATTTTATTATTTGGCTCACGCAACCCCAAACTGATGTTAAGGTTAAATTGTAAGATTTGTAAAAATAACCACCAAACAAAAAAGGATCCTATTTGATATAAGTTACGCTTTTACCAAAACTTTTTGTCCAACTTAATATTACTTTTATGACTACAAAATCACGAGTAAGTTGTAGGTAAGAGTAAAACTTGTAGATTGGAAAAAGATAACTACTATTCTAGATAACTAGATAAGTTAAATGTTAAACAGTGCTCGCGGGTCACTTTTGCACGACTTTATTCAACCCCTGTTCATCCCTTCTAGATAAACAACAACAGTTAGAGAAAGATTTTCTAGAGGATGTTTTTCTTACCTGATTTGACGGGTTGAAAGTTTTGGATTTCGCTATTTTTGTTAGTATTTATTGCTATGAATAAATTAACCTAATTATTGTATTGTTTAGACTTAACTAGTCTTATTTAAAAAGAATATTCTTTAAATTTAAAAGTGCACTACAAAAACGATGGCTCTTGTAAGGATAGCTTGCTGTACGCATTTAATTTTTAATAAACTACAAGTATTAAAAAAATTAAATCGTATTGAATTGTTTTACAGCAATACCTTAAAGATCACGTTAACGTCATTTCTAATAACATCTAATAATGACTATTGTAGTTTTTTTTTATCGACTACAAGTTGGCCCTTGACTGCTATCACACCTGATGTTAAGTGATGATGCAGTCTAAGATGGAAGCGGGCTAACTTGTTAGGAGTGGGGCGAAAATCCACACCCCTTTCGGATGCTACGCGACATCATACCGGAACGCTAAATCGCTTGGCGATACGTCTTTGTCGGTAGGGTGGTAACTAGCCACGGCGAAAGCCTCCCTCCAGCCAGATAAAGACAAATTAAGAAAAATCTCAATCTGCCCCGCCGGGAATCGAACCCAGGACCTCCGTCTTATAAATCCACCGCGCATACCACTGCGCCACGGAGGTCGTCAATCGTCAAGTAATCACCGTACTATATACTATGTACTTTGTACTACTACCGTATTGGCGTAAGTCCGCCAACTCGCGTTGCAGTAGTGTGGTGAATTTAACTACAAAAACGACTTGGCTCTGTAGCTCTCTGTTGATAATGATAATGAATGTCAATATTTTGAATAGCAACAAACGCCAAAGTAAACTATGTTTTTGTTATAGGCGCTGCAAAAAGGTTGCATAAGCATGTAAAAAAGGTTCTGCACCAGTTACTAATTGTTATTCTAGTATTGGGTCAGTGTTATACAACAGCGGTCCCACTGAACATAATCACTTCAATGCTTATTAGGTGATAATTATTAAATGTTGTACAAATAATTTAATGGATTTAATGCTACTACTGCACATGTTACGTTTCTTAACACGCTATTGCATAATAATTGCGTTTGGTACTATTTCCCACGCGTTATTTTTTTTATAAATTGAATTAAAGGTACCGTTTAAACAGCAAAAAAATATAATAAAATTAATACAATTTTATAATTTTTTTTACTACGAACTGCTGTTATTATCCAATAATATTTATTATAATTATTTTAGGCGTACTA
The DNA here is from genome assembly GCA_034621355.1 of Mycalesis mineus. NCBI lineage: Eukaryota > Metazoa > Arthropoda > Insecta > Lepidoptera > Nymphalidae > Mycalesis > Mycalesis mineus. The sequence goes on from CM067885.1 coordinate 14,314,563, forward strand.
ACACAATTTGTTACCCGTGAATCCCGATTATCAAAAATTACCTACATTTGACGGCCGAGTAGCGCAGTGGGTAGTGACCCTGCTTCTGCGTCCTAGGTCGTGGGTTCGATTCCCACAACTGGAAAATGTTTGTGTGATGAGCATGTATGTTTTCCAGTGTCTGGGTGTTTATCTATATATTATAAGTATTTATGTATAATATTTATAAAATATTCATCAGTTATCATAGTACCTATAACACAAGCTACCTAAGCTTACTTTGGGGCTATATAGCGATGTGTGTAATTGTCCTATAATATTTATTTATTTATTTATTTGCGTGTTGTAAGTATTTCTACATCTTCACTGTTTGTCTATTGCTACTTGCTTAGTAGTATTCGTATGTTGATCCATACTTATGTTTAATTAATTACCTGAGAATTTTCTTTAACGTTCTGGAGGAAGGAAGAGAGAGGACTCTCTCTGGTGAATTTAAAAAAATAATTTATTTTAGGACGAAATTTACATTTTTCATCTCTTTGCATAGTTTTTTACACATAAAGCCTATTGAATTCTTCCAGGATTACTATAACTTTTTTATTTACTAGCTCTACCGCTACGGGTTCCAGCGATTTTGAGCCTACAGATTAGTGAGGCGTACGTACGCAGGATTTGTGTTCGTTTTGACACTAAGCCTTTGTTGCTGCCTCTGTTTTCACACCGTCGCTAGCAACAATAAAATAGCTGCACTCTTTTTCCACAGCATAAACTAAGCCCGGTAAAAAATCTTTTATGGCTCTAATTTAAACAAGTTTAACAAAAATCTGTGTGAGGTAGTACCTTATAGTACTAATATTATAAAGTTGAAGAGTTTGTTTTTTTGTTTGAACGCGCTAATCTCAGGCACTACTGGTTCGAATTGGAAATTCTTTATGTGTTGAATAGACCATTTATTGAGGAAGGCTTTAGGCTGTATAACATCACGCTGCAACTATTAGGAGCGAAGAAATAATGGAAAAAGTGAAAAAAAACGGGGAAAATTATTCATCCTTGAGGGCTTCCGTTGCGTGTCTGCGAAAACGGTTCAAGATACAAAAAATATATGTAAGAAAGAATTATTTCTCCTGTAATGATCTAAAAAAATATCCAGACAGTATATGTCTATCTTTTAAGATTAACTCACTACAACTGTTTTTATGGTAAACAAATTTGGTCGAAATTCATACATTTGTTAAGAGTTGTATCAACGTAATAATATTAGTGTACTATAATATCGTACAATGTTTAACAAAAATGTAGGTCTTTAGTACACGGGATGGGACGAAGGATATTGGTTGACGGGAAACTATAAAAAAATTAAACTGAGAGGGGGAGCGGGGAATGAGCACACTTTATATGAAAGTCTGTCTTTAAAATTAGAAGGGTACCTAAGAGGTTTTCACGCGGACGATGTCGCGGGCGACTGCTAGTAAAATACAACCGGCTGAAACTCACGTTACTGTTGACGGAGTGTGTTCAACTAGTTTTGAACCCATAGGGGTACTTAGTTATGAGCTCGCTTAGGCATTTAAAAATGTTCTCGAACGAAAAGTTGACTTGACTCGGGGTTCGAACCATGAAATTCATAAACTATAGCCTAGCAATCTAAACACGGTTCTTATGTAGCAGTTAACTATTAAAACTCTATTCAGTCTACAGATTTCACGTTCACAAAGTTGCAATTAATCATTGACACTTTTCCGCGTTGAGAAGGACGTGACAACGCAACATTTTTTCACGTTGAGTAATTACCACTAATTAATATTGAATATTAAGGGTACAGTGAATTCCGGAAGCGAAACATTGTCACGACAACCGTGTTTAGTAACCGAATAAATATTTTGTTAATGATTTTATTTCAGTGTCTACAACGTCTAACAATAGGATGGTCTGTTTGGATTTGCTAATCCGATCAATAATCAACTTCGATCGCTGATCCAACAGTCACGATAGTTTTTGATTGTTCAATATTGTCGGAGATAAGACTTGATGTTATATTTAAGCTCTTCGTTTATTCTTTTTAAATCAATTGCAGTATTTGCTATTGGATGTATGGGCAGGTATGGTTTTGAAATTGAATAAATCTTTCATATTAAGGTTTTCTGAATCAAACGTATGTATGAATTAAATCTAACTAGCTATAATTATAAGACGCCTCCGTGGCGCAGTGGTATGCGCGGTGGATTTATAAGACGGAGGTCCTGGATTCGATTCCCGGCGGGGCATATTCAGATTTTTCTTAATTTGTCTTGGTCTGGCTGGTGGGAGGCTTTTGCCGTGGCTAGTTACCACCCTACCGACAAAGACGTACCGCCAAGCGATTTAGCGTTCCGGTACGATGTCGAGTAGAAACCGAAAGGGGTGTTGATTTTCATCCTACCCCTATCAAGTTAGCCCGCTCCCATATTAGATTGCATCATCACTTAACATCAAGTGTGATAACAGTCAAGGGCCAACTTGTAGTTGATAAAATAAAAAGGTCATACATTTGTTAGTAAGTCTTTAGGAAGATATTAAGTTAGGACACATTCAGAGAATAGAGTTCCATCATTTAGCATTATCATTACAGAATCTCCTTGATCTCCCTTCTCCTCCTCATCTGCATCCATTAGGTCCCTACAACCTGCTTGAAGTTGGCGGTTCACCTAGTAAGAAGTCCGTTAACATTGCGCTTTACTCTTTATTTCTGATTCGATCACGCAGAGAAATTCCGAGAATTGCTCAATCACTAATGGTAGCCTACTCTACCATTGTATAAGAAACTAAATTTTTGTCTTCACTTAAATATTTCTTATTTGTTGCTACAGCATAGCTCATTAATTTATGCTTTTTCCAGATTATTACGACTCATCTACTACTCTCAAGCTTTCTTCAAATAATCTATAGATGAATTGCTAATGAGAATTCATATTAGTCAAAATATTTCATGCTAGGCATGCAAGAAATTTATTTAGGTATTTCCACTCACAATGATCCTGAGTTACTTGTGGCCAGTGGCTACTTGAATACTACCTAACATCCAATTCTAGATTAAAATACATGCAACGAATTCAAATCATTAGTAGGTATGAAGGTATGTTTCTTTTTATTTGGCACAGCAATCAAAATGTAATTTTTAGTCTTTTATAGTGTGAAACACGTCATTCGCGTCAAAGTCACCTTAATAAGTTAATTTAACTTTGAAATTAATTTGACTTTGTATAGTTTTTGCCAGAACTGAATGGTTATACTATACCTACAAATTATTAAAATTGTTTCTATTTGTAATTTAAAATTATCATCTTTCCATTTATGCAAGGAAGCATAAACGGTAGAATTACATTATTTTATTTTTTATCTGTCTCTCTGTCCGTTCAGGTTTATCACTGAATTTTGACTTGTACTTGTACTTTCACTAGCAAATGAGGTAACTTTTTTTTTAGAAATTAAAGTTAATTGAATTATAATTACAAGTCGACGACGTCGCGGTGGCCCGATAGTCAAAATAAGCGTCATATTTCAAAGCTATGATAATCAAAGTTTCCTCATTATCTGAAATAGACTAAACTACTCAAATTTTACAATGTTGCCTTAATAACATTTTTCACCACAAATAAAAACCTATTCCCACGATGTTTCGTTCGTAGCAAATATCTAATGAAGCAAGGCAATCTAATTAACATGGTGCCGACTACAGCTGGCAACACCTTATGCGGGAATGAAATTATAGGGCAACATAATTTCAAAGCGTAACGATTACCAAGTTGGGCTTTTGCGTTATTTCATTTTAATGCGGTAGGTAGATCAAATATCTGTGACTGAAACTTTGACAGACATTGAGGTTTTTCTAATGAGACGAAAAACAGAAATTTAAATAGAACCAAATAATGTATAATAATGAGTTTTTGAGTTTAATTGCAACTTTAATCTTTGTAGTGTTAACATCCAAAGATGCTTTAATTTCGTAGTGAAGCGTAGAGTGACAATTTTGTGCTGATTTGGATGACTTGGAGTCGTCAGTTTTTGTGGAAAATACCAAATTAAATAAATTATTTATATGGAATGATTAATCGCCTAATATTTTAAGTTTCTTGTTTATCAAAGTCGCTGCTTGGTTACATTATATAAATACATCGGAGAGGCAATTATCTTTGTAACAAAAAATAAAAATAATTTAAAAGATAGGTAATAGTCGTATTTTTGATCCTTAGAATAATGGCATCAAGGCTTGCGAAAATAGGTGGTGTTGGATTTTTTCTATTTCAGTAAATCATTTTAACTATTGATAATATTGCATATTAATACAAGCTTTTGGGGTTTTAAACCAAAATCTTTTATAAAAGTTGGTCACAGTTAACTGAATTTACTAGTTAGTTAGAGTTTATAGCTTGACGTTTGACTTTACGCGTATAGTAAATCGTTTAACTCGTACAGTAGGTACATTTTACATATACTTATTGACTAATATAACGGCCTATTAAATTCTTTGTAGATATATAAAGGCATTGTAATTATACTTGTGTAGTAAAAAAGCAAAGAACGCAATGCAATTGAGATAATTATGTTCCAAAGTAAATAGGTGAGGCCGTATACTTTTTAGCGGACGAAAAAATCATCTTGCAACTACGTCCTTAACCTTAATTCGAGCTGTGTATAGCCTTTGTGTATACATTCCCATACAAAACAATGCACGCGAATTGGGTGCTCTATGGTTTTGTTTTTTGTTGTAATAAACAGAGCATTATGACAATGGTCTATATAATACCAGTGTGGGTTCATTTCGAATTACTCATAATTATCTAGGTTTTTACATAATCGGTTTAAACCATTATTGAAGTGAAACTTCTTTATCGGGGTTGGAAAAAAATTTAGTGTAACATTTTTTCGTTACGCGTCACATTTTTCCGTTACGCGCCATCTTTGACTTATGGAAGTGACGTGATAAATATATATGTTATATTGAAGCAAAATCAAAGGGTTTATTTTAATTCTAATTTCAGTGAATTTCTAAAAAAAGTAAGTAATTACATCTCTTTTTCTAATACTCAGGTGTAATTATGGTATTTATTTTTCCACGTTATTTAAAATAAACCTCAGTTTTGGATTGTATTTTTCAATACACTAACACGTGGGTGTAATTATGGTTTCAATTTTTTCTAATACTTGAATGTTGATAAGTTAGTTAGTTAGTTTCACTTCTTACGAGTGTACGCTAGTACACGCACACATATTTTTTTTTATTATGAACTAATTTTCTATATCCCACATGGTTAGACATCTATCCTCATAGGATTAAGAACTCAGCACATCCATGCTGCTACCACGTGGGTTAGCGCCTGGCTTTTTGTACGGGTTCTAGGTTTGATTTCTAAGTTAGGTTTGTTTGCGATTAATTTTTTTGCCTTGAAGATCCTACATTTGATCTCTAGATTAAGTCTGCTTATGAATTCATTTTTGTAAGCCTCTCGTGGCTTGAAGCTGCGTACTATCGTAAGAGATACAGGGGTTTAAACGGGGTATTTTAATTTAGTGTCACTAACATAAAGTACATCGTCATTCAACATAAAGACCACATCATGAACTAGTAATAATTTTCGTTGATTAAAACTAGCCGTATTCTAGATTAGACCTACTACGGCTAGTAATAAAGAATGTAAAAAGATCAAATCCTAGGTAATAATAATAATAAAATAATGACTAAATAATAATACATAATATTTAGGCATTATTTTATTATTATTATTGCGAGCTGTTTCTGCCGCGTCAATCACACGAATTTTCGAAGTACCCATCTTTATTGTCTAAGCCGAATAAAAAAAACAACTGAAAGTTGATAATCGAATATTGCACATTTTTTAAAAGAAGAACTACACAAGTACCGTGTGAAAAAAGTTTCACTTTAAAATCTTAAACCATGAATGTTCTATGTCAATTTGAAGTACCTATTACAATAAAACGGCAATTTCATTCTTTAACCCCTAATAATTAGCGCAAGTTTATCTCTAACTCATATTCCCAGATGGCGTGACGTATGCTAAAACAGAACATCGTCCGACGTGTGTGGTTCTCATGTCAATTGTTGTCACTGCAGTTAATGGTGCAGGAAATTGTGGTCAGTTACATAAGACGTTACGTTTTAAACTGTCTGGTCACTGACATAATTTCAGATGACTTGGTAGAGACGCAAATAAGCAAATTGAATGAGACCATTATTGCACATATCCATAATATGAGTAAGTTTGATCATTTCAATTTTGTAAATTATATAATTGTAGAAAATCTCAAACCAGTTAGTTCAGTTTACTACATATTGTAAAGAATTTGTTATTTTTTAAGAAAATATTATTAATTAAGAAGTTTGTTTATTATGATTTCAGGAAAAGTCAGATAACAACAAATTCGTGAAAAGTCAAAAGCTGATTTTGACTTTTCACGAATTTCTGAAAACGATATATTAAAATACATCTTAGAGATTGAATACGATCTTAGCTAATTTTCAGTGACAAACAATTAAGCTAGTATTGTACGAGTATTACTTAATTTTGAAGTATATTCAACGTATATGTTAGAATGCTTTCTTTCATGGAACTTGATGACTATCAGATTTGTATTAAGGGAGAGATCAATTCTTAATTTGAACTTTAAAATGTTGCTTCTCCAGGCTATAATATAACGAGACATATCTAAGTACTCAATAATCGGACATGTATCAATTGTTAGGATCATAATTTAATTAGCGTTAATCGTATTATAATCGATAAATTATATCGTATTTATTTTTTAAGTTGGCAACATAATTCGTCAACTGTCATTTTTTGGTTAACGCAAAAAGGCGGCTACCAATCAGAGTTCACTTTCCCTTCCACGTCAAAAAGAGATTTTGTTAAGTTTTTGGCTACGTGGCGCGCTCATTGTGTTTTCTAATTTTGAAGGAATCGTAACGTTCAAGTAGATACTGTTTGTGTAATTTCTGTAATTTAATAAAGTGAATTTATACAAGTTTGAGTATTCCTTGCTACCAACGCTCCCTGCTGTAGAGTCTATACAATTAACACTGACATATGTCTCCGCCTAGAGTCTCGTATTAGACAGACAGAAAAAGAGATGTAGTCGCAAGAGACACTTTTGAGTTTAAATCTGCAATTTACAGAATAGGTATCACTACTGTTAATGAAGTTTATTTGACAAACTGTCATTTACATTGTGAACATTTCATTGTGATGTAATAAGAAAGGCGTCTTGTTACATTACAATGAAAATATTTTCGCAAATAAAAATTCATTCCGCACAAAGAAATGGTAACAATTGTAATACAACGACAAAAACACTTTTGTTCCGAACTCGAGTTATCGAACGATCGAACAACAATAAATTGTTGTCCAATACTAGTATAATAGAAGAAAATCCTTCATAATCTGTCAGACTGTGATCAGTGCCTTGACATCGCCCATTACTCACGCTTTCGGAACTCATGGCCACCCCTGCCTTAGGCACCGATGTTAGGCTGAGTTCATACGTTCATAAAGTTGACGCTGCATATTTGACGCTGACTCTGCGCTGGTTAAGTGACGTCACTGACGTTCTGATGATTGTGGGCATAAATTTGACGCTTCTTATTTGACGCTGATGCAGCATTTGTGACGTGACAGTGTCAGTATTCGTGTCAGACGCAGAGTCAAATACAAGCAGATCTCTTTTGATATGTCATAAATTTCTGAAAAATGTTAACTATCCTATTGACTTTTGAGGTCTCTTATAAATATGAGGTACTTTATAAATATTAATTATTATAATTTGTCTCCATTTGGGGAGGGAATTATTATAGTGCGAAGTTAAAAGTACATTTATGATCACATGACTATCAGATATAAAAATTTAATTTTGAATTCATGATAATACACATTTAATTTTGGAATTTGAAAAATATTTAATTCCAGTTCCATATTTTCAATTGTACCTAATTGTTTCAATGTCAAGTTAACGTTAGTTAGTTAACCACAATTTTAAACATGCTATCCAGGTTTTATAGACATAACGGAGCGAGAGATGAGCGGGCGTTAACGCAAGCGATTATTAATGAATGAGTGAATGAATCCCACCTGTTCGGACTCATTCATTTATTCCGTTATGTGTTTACACAGTAGGTGTGGTTCTGACACAGCGGGATTTGCGTGTCGTCAAGCTCTAATGACGTTTTCCACATTTCTATTGCACATAAATCCGTTTGCTCTTTATATAGGTTATGTAATGCTATCACAATAGTCTATCTCTGATAGTTCAGGTCTCATTGGTAAGGAGATTATACATTGTAAGATAGACATTCATTCATTTTTGGGATTAGTAAACTCTACTATTATATACAGTAGTTTTTGTCGTGGGTGAACTCGTGGGTATTACCTACAATTTTTACGCATATCTAATACCTACCTTTAAACGAGCAATTCAATGCTCGGAAACATCTCCAAATATTTGCATGAAATTTTGTTTGCAGAGGATTTCGGGGGCGATTAAGCGATCTAGCTTAGTGTCATTTTTATTCAAAAACAAAAATCTGAGCAAGGCTCGGTCAACCAGGTTCTTAAAACAATACATATAACTACATAGTTACAATACAAAACGAAAACGTCCGAAACATTGTCCAGTTTAAGTCGTTTTACCTGAAACAAATAAAATGATAATTAATATTTTTGTTACAATTGTGTATTACGTATATTTTTCAATCTTTAATAATACATTTTTTAAGGTTCGTAACATTATTACAGCCTACAGATGTAACAAAAATTTTGTTCTGAAAATGCAAACGTCAGCGATCCATCCTTTAAGTAATGAATTTAATCTTCGTGACACAAGCAGATACGTACGCAGATAGAATATGTTTTTAACATGAGTATCTGTCTATATCGCTTATTTTCTTTTTTATCGCTATCAAAGTGGGCAAACAAACTATTCGGGCTATCTGATGTTAAGTGATTACTGTCGCTCATGTACATTTGCAACACCAGAGTCACTGCTAATGAATTGCTGGCCTTTGAGGAATTGGTTTATTCGCCTTAATTACCCCCATGTTAAAATCGGCAGGAAATAGTGAATAGTTGGAATTTCATAGTGCTTAACTAGATGATGATGATGATTTATGTCGTAGATTTTGAGTTTTTGAAACCTTGTTAAATTTGTGACAGATTAAAAAATGAAACACCAAGGTCTATGTGCAATCACCTTAACTGTTCCTTTGAACTGTTCATTTAACTATGTAGTCAACACCCATGAATGTCACGATCTAAATATTAACTATGCTAAATTGATTCACGAATATCGGTATCAGAAATCTCTATCGACTTCTTGCATGACCGCTTGTACCTTTTAAGGTAAATACACAAACGAACATTTAACATTTAGAATACTAGCGGACGTCCCCAACTTCATTCAGATTGAATTCGGTTTTTAGTTAGCTTTTCCTTTGAATTCAGAAATATAAGCTTGCTCTGAAAATATATCATAGCAGAAGGCTTACTGCTTTGTAAACTTAAAGATTCCAAGATAGATGGGTAGGTAATATGGCAAAATTCTTAAAACAAACTAGATAAATAAATTAATAAATATTATGGGACCCACTACAGATCCCCCCGTAAGCGGGAACACGGGATGTTTATGTTAGTAGTAGCGGCATACAAACGGTTGAATAAAATAAAGCTTCGCCAACTGGCTACAATATTAGAAACCTTGATTGTTACCGGTGCAGCGTAACAATTGTATCAAATTAAATAGTTATTGAATAATTGTAACGTGTACTTAGAAGAAATCGAGGGCGTTTACCGACCGATATCGGCGCTCGTGATAAGTCGGTTTTAAATTAAAGTCACAATAGTATTGGAGCGGGCGGGCTAAATTATAGAGTGTGCACGATAATGTTATAATAAGGGATATCTACTCGTTGATATCGTAAGGTTAGACCACACTGAATAACGACTGTTTGCATCTACTTAACCTTTCATATTCTGTCCATCTGGTCTTGGTTTCTAAGATACGGGTTTACCTAGTTTAGGGATTAGAGATTCATTGCGTAAGCTAATATTTAACTCCTTAAATAAATTCTTATTCTAATTTTATTTTGTTGACGTTATATGCTAGGTTCTCTATAAGTTTTCCTATTCTCTGAGTTCCGTCGGTTGACATAGAAATTTATGGTTTCGAAATTCAGTCATGTTAGTCTAGAGATTAGAACCTAGGATAAGGTATCCTTATAGTAAAATGAGTTAGTATTTTGGCTCGATACCGCTTAGAAAGGAGTAGATATCAATAAACGGTCGGCCGGTCAAGGTTTCGCGCTACCATTTTGTGTTTCAAAGAACTTTGTAAACTCATAAAATAAAGATTTGTTTATTTTTCATTTACTTATAAAAGAAATACAACTCATTAGATGTCTGCCTTCTCTAGTGACAAGTTTAAAATTAAAGTTTGCATTAAAATTTTGTACTGCGATCTTAAAAAAGTCTCACGATTGCTTGGAAAATTAATTTTAAAGTATAATCTTTGAGATTTTCCAGCTTACTTTCAAGTTTATCTAAACCAGCGTTTTGTATACTATATATACGTGTATATAGTTTGTTTCTTATATTTAATAAATGTAGAATACCTAAATATTAATTTAATCTCTTCTTGTGATCGTACCTTAACAGGTAAATAAGTTTTCACAGCACTCGACTTTAAACACTTTATAATTATAAATGGGTTACTGCTGATTCATTGCGAATCAGAGTGATCTTTGCATCTTTTAGGTAAGCGCGTTCCAACTTAGACTTCATTGCTTGCTTTCCACCAGGCGTGAATGTTGTTAAGCGCAAACCTTCCTACCATAAAAAAACGAACATAACTTCTTTGCTAAATGTAATGATACCGAGTAAACACCCACAGGTTGAATCAAAGTAGATAGAAAATAAATAAGCAGCCAATTACGATATTTACATTATATTAAACATGTGTATGTATCCATCGCTGATACAATTCTCGTAGTATTATTTAGTTTTCTGGATCTTGGCCCGACAATAGATATAATTTTCGTCTTTACCACTTCCCTTGTTTTAAATATTTCCTATAGAGTGCTGATAAAGCATAGCATGTTTAGTATCTACTAGAGGGACAACATATTTTTTGATTTCTTCTACAGTTGAAGATTTATGGGTTCTACCAATTAAGATCTTCCATTATAGCTACATTATCAAAAAAGACTTGTACTTTAACTTTTGTTGTAAAATAGTGTCTGTATGTAATAGTGGGTTATGGTCCAGTGACTGGTATCCGATATATTTTTTTTTTCTTTTATCGTATACAAGTTAGCCCTTGACTGCTATCACACCTGATGTTAAGTGATGATGCAATCTAAGATGGAAGCGGGCTAATTTGTTAGGAGTAGGATGAAATCCACACCACTTTCGGTTTCTACACGACATCGTACCGGAACGCTAAATTTCTTGGCGGTACGTCTTTGTCGGTAGGGTGGTAACTAGCCACGGTTAAAGCCTCCCACCATCCAGTCCGAGACAAATTAAGAAAAATCTCAATTAAATCCACCGCGCATACCACTGCGCCACGGAGGTCGTCAAAAACTCGAAAATCGAGAGAGAGAGAAAGAAAATAGTGTCAAATAGAGTCATTTTAGCACCTTGTACAACAAAAGGTGAAGTCATGTTATGCATATGGTGTGTTTAGATAAACACTTCGATTAAGCCACCTCACGAGACAAGATCATTTGAACAAACGGTAAGCGATTATATCTGGTAGCTTAAATGTGCGTAAATCCGGCAACGCGAAAATTATCTAGGCAATTTGCAGCTACAGTTAGAAAGCAGATTAGATGATATTAGATTGTAAGTAATGGTGAACTATACATTTTACAGAATGCCTAACATTCTGAAGCCTTGGCATGTTCTCTGTCATCTTTGCCAGAGCATCTCGCACTTGTAAAATCATTAAACTTAATTAATATAGAGTTATGAAACGGTGAAGAAAGATTTGCTCATCTTAAAGAAGAAATTACCTAGTAGTACCTACTACCCCAGAGCCAAATTGACCCGACACTATACCGAAGATATCCCGGACGTCAGCCTTGACGAGATTAGTATGGCTCTCGAACACCTAAAGAACAACAAGGCGCCAGGTGATGACGGAATCACAGCAGAACTCCTGAAAGCGGGTGGTAAACCGATACTTGAAGTCCTTCAGCGATTGTTCAATTCCGTCATTCACGAGGGCAAGACGCCTCAGGCGTGGCACAGGAGCGTGGTTGTTCTGTTCTTCAAAAAGGGTGACAATACCTTGCTGAAGAATTACAGACCAATCTCGCTGCTGAGTCATGTCTACAAGTTGTTCTCCAGAGTCATCACGAATCGTCTCGCTCGTAGGTTTGATGACTTCCAGCCTCCCGAACAAGCCGGTTTCCGACAAGGCTTTAGTACCATAGACCACATCCATACGCTGCGGCAGGTTATACAAAAGACCGAAGAGTATAACCGGCCACTTTGCTTGGCGTTTGTGGACTATGAGAAAGCCTTTGATTCGGTGGAAACCTGGGCTGTGTTAAGGTCATTGCAGAGGTGCCGAATCGACTACCGGTACATCCAAGCGTTGCAGTGCCTGTACGAAAACGCCACCATGTCAGTCCGTATACAGGATGAGACTACGAGGCCAATCCAATTGCAGCGAGGAGTGCGACAGGGAGATGTTATCTCCCCGAAGCTATTTACCGCCGCATTGGAAGACGTCTTTAAGCTCTTGGACTGGAACGGACTTGGCATCAACATCAATGGCGAGTACCTCACTCAACTGCGGTTTGCCGACGATGTAGTGATAATGGCAGAATCTCTAGATGACCTTAATAATATGCTCAATGACCTCAGCAGAGTTTCCCAACAGGTGGGCCTTAAAATGAACATGAGCAAGACAAAGATCATGTGTAATGCTCATGTTTCGCTCCACCCAGTTATTGTTGAAAATTCTGCACTCGAAATTGTAGACGAGTATATATACCTAGGGCATATGGTCCAGTTAGGTAGGTCCAATTTCGAGAAAGAGGTGAACCGCCGAATCCAACTCGGTTGGGCAGCGCTCGGGAAACTGCGTGACATCTTTTCGTCCAAAATTCCTCAGTGCCTGAAGACGAAGGTCTTCGAACAGTGCGTGTTGCCAGTGATGACATACGGATCCGAGACTTGGTCGCTAACTGCGGGCTTCATAAGAAGGCTCAGAGTCACTCAGCGGGCGATGGAAAGAGCAATGCTCGGAGTATCTCTGCGTGATCGAATCAGAAATGAGGAGATCCGCAGAAGAACCAAAATAACCGACATAGCTCAGCGAGTCGCAGAACTGAAGTGGCAATGGGCGGGGCACGTGGTTCGAACAGCTGATGGACGTTGGGGGCCGAAGGTGCTAGAATGGCGACCCCGCACCGGAAAGCGCAGTGTTGGTCGACCCCCCACCAGGTGGACTGATGACATCAAACGGGTCGCAGGGAGCCGCTGGGCACATGCGGCTCAGGATCGTTGTGTTTGGAAGTCCCTAAAAAAGGCCTATGTCCAGCAGTGGACGTCTATTGGCTGATAATGATGATGATGATGATGATGACCTACTAGTATTTAGTTCCTCCAACTTCCCAAAAACTTATTTCATTTAATTTAATTAAGAGTTCTTTGTTAAAATCTTGACTGGTCTTGGGAATAAACATTAGTATTTCTGCATCATGTCAGAATTTTCTGTGATATATAATATATAAAGTCGTCCATGTGAGAGTTAACTTCTTTTTCTCAGATTGTTGTATGCGTACTAAAATGTTAGCGATGGTATTTTTCTTAACATCAGATGGTTCATCTGTTGTTTTCTCAACTGGATATACGAGATCAAAATTTGTTATGTTTAGTTCATTTGTTATAATTAATGTTATGCTATTTAGAAGTTCGCAGTTTATCATTCAAGTTTTTGGACTTTTGGAGTTTAAAAAGGTAACTGAATTTACATAATACCTAAGGTCATTTAACCTTACCTGCTCTGTGGCTGGGAAAGGTAGACTTAATGCATAAAAGGGCAATAGGGTTGACGATATCGTGTCTAATAATTAACACCCACACAACTGGATTAGGAATAAATTACCTTGCAAATAAATACCTAATTGCATAATCGGAAATTGCGGGTGAAAAATATTTTTAGTGAGTACCTTTAATTTAAATTTTGAATACTAGAGGTCGTTCTCGGTTCCCACCGCTTAGTTTCCGTTTCCGTAAAAAATCGGGATGAAAGTAGCCTATGTGTTATTTTGATGTACTGTATTATTGTGAAGTTTCATCAAAATCCATTCACTACTTTGTAAGTAAAGAGTAACATCCATCCATCCATCCATCTATCCATCCATCCATCCAAACTTTTATAATATTAATAGGATCTTTATTACAACAGTTTGTTATAATATCACTATCTGTAACTTATTTAACTTAAATGTAAATAAATATTTTTTCTTGTTGACAATAATTAAATTGAAATAACTGTTTATATATTTCATGTGTTTTATTTTTCATATTTTCATGCACTTAGAACAAATTAAGGAATTAAGGAGGTTTTGTAAAATACCTATTACAAGCACCTTTGATGGCAAGTTCGAAAACTTTACGTACCACAGTGGTTTTTATTTTTGAAAAAAAAATATGAAACCATTAAAGCAACACAGAAAAATAAATAAGCACGCAGTAAAATAACATTTTCTCACCGTGTTATATAAAAGTTTACATAAACTTACTTTAGAGTTTATTACAAGAAACGGTAATTTAGAGATTACTTACGGTTTACGGCTAGGTAATGAGTGTGCTCAAAGTGATTGATATTACTATATTACAGCTATAAGAACATACTTGTCTTCCTTATATGTTCGGATATGTTTCCTGTATGTTGGTTTAATGTCGCGAATTGCTGGTCGAGACACGAGATGCTAATTTATTGTAGCCTGACCTTAGTAGTATACTGTCAAAGAAAGTAATAAATGCACTGTAAATTTAATTAAATAAGTCATATAAGAGACTTGGCAAACAACAGTATACCAATTCTTGAAAAATTAAAGTCAGTTTTGAAGTGGATGTACTTCGGTTACAAAGAAACAGAAATCTGTATTCTCCTACCTACAAAGCTTTTTATTTAGACCTCAGATATTTACTAAAAATCTTTCTTTTGATAGCTTTATACAATCACGAAAATCTGATATTGCGTCCGGTGAAATCATCCAATTGCTCTTTTTTTCACCTTAACTCAACGAAAGAGATAGCGTTCTTTTTGATTGCAATCTATTTGTCTGCGTGACATATTATCTCTTCGGGCACATCTAAGGCAATCTGCTGCCATATAGTCTAACCACATGACCATAGAGTGTTCGTCGTCTGTTAGAACGATACAAATGTTCTCCCGTTATAGTGCCACACAGAAACGCCTTTAGATTTTGACACAGCGGAAGTGAGATAGCGACAAACATGGCGACACAATAAAATGTTCGTACACCGTAACCGCTGGCCGTGCTCTATCCTCCCTGCAATTAATGTTGCTGTAGACATTTGCTGAATTAATAGCACCATTGGTAGACCAAGAGCTAGTGACCAGTTTATGGGTAGTGGCTGTAGCATTCTAAAATTTTAATTTTAAAAACAATTAACATGAAATTATTTAAAAAACAAAACCAAAAAACGAAATTTTTAATTATAAAAACAAATGTGACCTGTTTAAAAGTTTCGAGTTTTTGACACAACTTTTGCTTTTATATTTTAATCGTGTTCTTGAAACAGTAATTCAACGTAGTATTTAAAAACTACTAAAAAATATTTAACTAAGCACTAAGTATTTTGCTAAGATATATTATTATTATCATAATTTTGAGTAGGTAAATAAATTAAAACAAAAAAAATAATTTATAAAGAAATGACAGCTTAAGTTCAGCAGGTACATTGATAAATGTTGGATAAATCGCTCGATTCAAACGAAATTTTTTCGTGAACTAAAACACTGGTATTGTGCTCGAACCGATATTAAAATTGTATACAATTTGGTTGCCAACTCTTTGTGTATTGATATAATTACCTTTGGAAAACAATAGGCCACGCGTGAGGCAATACCGTATTAAGTACGCACCAATTTATGTCCCATTACGTACCATTTATAGTGTAGATTAAGCTCGCAACATCTTTACAGCGAACACTAAGGATACATTAACTGGAAGTGCTCTATTTCTTCATTACCTCGTCGCGTATAATGGAATATCTTTTGAAATCAATGTAAGGAGTAAATTTTTTTTATCGATTACAAGTCGACCCTGCTAACATCAGGTGTGATTACTATCACACCTGATGTTAAGTGATGATGCAGTCTCAGATGGAAGCGGGCTAACTTATTAGGAGTAGGATGAAATCCACACCCCTATCGGTTTCTACACGCCATCGCACCGGAACGCTAAATCGCTTGGCGGTACGTCTTTATCGGTTGGGTGGTAACTAGCCACAGTGAAAGCCTCCCACTAGCCAGACCAAGACAAATTAAGAAAAATCTCAATCTGCCCCGCCGGGAATCGAACCCAGAACCTCCGTCTTATAAATCCACCACGCATACCACTGCGCCACGGAGGTCGTAAAAATAAAATATGCAACCTATTGCCTTCTTTATCTGCATAGATTGCAGCGACTTTTCGCCCATTCTAACAAACACATGGCTATCTTTTGACAGTTACCACTTAAGTTTATATCTTTAAAGGTTTTCGTTGAAGGATTTTTCTTATAATGCTTCCTAAAAGTATATAAAAAATACTCATTATATTTAGATAATTGAGGTCAAGGCCTTTGTTACCTGCTGCTTCCCAGCTTTGATGTTTAATGTATAATCCTTATTAATATTGTAAAAGCGTATATTTGTATGTATGGATGGATAGATGTTTGTGACTCTTTCACGCAAAAGCTACTAACTGGATTTTGATGAAACTTTACAATAATATAGCTTACATATCAGGATAACACGTAGGCCACGTATTATCCCGAAATTCCTAAAAGATTGAGAATTACGTGAGTGAAACAGGGGGCGTCCTCTAGTGATGGTATTTTTTATTAAAATTTAGCTGTAGCAGGAATATGAGCTTAAAAACTTTTAGCTTTTATTAACGCGACAAACGCGACATTTGCAGCCACTCGCTCTATTAACAGGCATGTCTAATAATATGTGCGTTTGTTACGATGGTGTAATTTAAAAACAAATACATTCATATCAGTATTAAAAATTGGCTGGCTCTTATATTTACAAATATAATTTCTTATTACTATTTTGGTAATATTGCTTTGCTAGAACAATAATGGCAATATCACTTTGTTAGAAAGCGTTCAATTATAACAAAGAACTCAATGCCGTTGCCTGAACACTTTAATCAGGAATTGAACACTATTTCCTCAATAATATTCTTATTAACTATCTAACGTTATTAAAATACTTCAAACTTATTTTTAATCATATTTATGTACTTATATTATGAAAATGTGTCATAAATTTGTTTTTTTTTAGTTTATACAAATATCGTAGAAATGTTATTGATTATATTATAATTATATTTATTTATTATACAACGGAACGAACAAAATTTATTGTGTTTATCGTTACATTATTATGAGTAACATTTTAATTTACATGTTTACAATTAAAAGTCATAATAAAAACGCGAAGGTATTTGATGAACATACGTGACGAATTTATAAGTTTTATTAAAATGCAATTAAAAACATGTAAGGAACAATGATTATTTTATTTCAATAAATTCAATGACTAAACTCTACTAACTTCAACTAATTAGTATGATCCCACTACTTTCACAATAACTCGTTTATAATTTATTATAATTAACTAAAAAAAATAATTTATATAATATTTAATTACGTATAATAAATCCTTATCATATTCTTGAAAACAATTTTTTAATTCCACGCGGTCGAAATCACTGGTTGGTAATAATTGAACAAGGTCATACGAGAGGTTAATATGTATATTAAAATTGTTGTAATAATAAAAATAGTAACAAATGCATGCGTTAAATAATAAATATACTATTAATTAATAATATAATGAATGTTGCGTAAAATGCATAATTAATGTGCGGTAAAGGTCCGTACACAATATTCTGCATAATAGATTTGTAATAGATTAAATTATAATACTTTGTGTATTTTAACGCAGTTTTGTGTAGGTTACTGCATTGTGTCCGTAAAATTGTTGGATAATAACGCTCAAAAATTATCGAAAATTAATTAAAACTTAAAAAAATTTCTTTTTTTTTTTAAATCTTTAAAAAATTTCTTTTTTTTTTTAAAATCTTAAAAAAATTTCCTTTTTTTAGGCTACTAAAGGTTTGTACGCAATATAATTGAAAAAAGAATAGAAATTTTTACATACCATTCATAATATTGGTACTTTTGATCGCTTTTCAAATCAGTCCGACCTAACCAATATTCCTGACTGATTTGCAAGATTGTCCAGCCAATAATTTTAAGTTACACACTCTTCTACTATGAAATTTTAACTCGTCCAAGTTAATGTGGGAATGCCCTTATGCTCTACATTTCGCGGAGGACGATAAATGAGTAAGTACGAAGCAAAAAACAGGATCCGACGCAATGTCGTGCGAGATCTATATCATTACGTCTGAAGTAATGCGTATACTACCATGGCTCGGAAATGCATGTCGTAACAGTTACGCATAAATTATTTAGTTTAAATGATTAAAAAGTTGCTTTAAAGATGTAATTAGTAGTAGGCAGAGCTTCTTGATAAATAGGGGTACTACCGCGCGAAGCAGTAAAGCATTTATTGGTTTGTAGGTTATGGTTGCCGGAGAAAATGAAGAATTGACCTGAGGAGTACACATAATATGTATGCTACAGGGCATAGGGCGCCTACAAAATGGATGTTCTTGTTTCTCGCATGCTCTGCTCTGTTTATAGGTGACGGTATTCTATTTACCATCAGCTGGTCTATTCGCTATCTTTAGCGTGGACAGGAACATTACTAACTAGCTTTTGTTAGTAATTCATACGTCACGGTCATCATGTCAACCATGCTTTCATTGTAATGGCTTCGCTTTAGTTAACAATGGGATTTACGGAATACGAAATTTTTTTAGTTTACAATACTTTATGGCTATCTCTCTTTCTATTAGCTCTTATCAATTACTATAAAAACATACAATATTGTAGGTTTAAACCTAACCTTGAGGTTACCACCAGGTTCACCTATAACTTTTAAAGTTGCATTGATTAGCTATTATAAAACCACCAACTTTAAGACAGCACATGAGACATGTGTGTGTCGTTTGTTACTATGACTATTGAAAAGGACATATTTTTAAAATAATTATTGCATTTTTTGAACAAATTATTTCCTCATAAGCAAGTCTATGAAGTTATTAAAACAAACCGGACCTGTCAATATGGGAACAAGATTTATTTTCCTGGGTCAAAGGCCGCACCGTGATGTGTTAGTTGAGTTTAATTACAGGCTTGTTACAATATCAATTAGCGGTCTATCTCTAATTAATAGTATGGGTCAAGTAGCTTTCGCGTGTGCTGTGTAATTGGTAACCTCTCAATTAATTTTAAGTAGTAGTTTGGTGATTCAGACATTGTTTTTTTTGAAAGGCAAAAACTATCTGGCGGTTAATAAAATACTTAAACCGAAAACTCAGATAGTAAAAGCGAAATAAAAATGTAGAGATTTATGCGTTACATGGTTTGGTGATAGTGGTGGATAAGATGATAAATAAGTATATAAGGGGAAGTGTGAAAGTGGATATAGTGATAGAAAAGTGCAGGAGTAAGAAGTTGATATGGACATGGAATGTAATGTGATAAAATTACATGAAAATTGTTAAAGCAAATGTAAGAGGAGAGGGCCAAACAAAGAATGGTTGAAATGTGTAAGAAAGGATAGTGTATGTAAAAAAACTGAAATTAACAACAGACTCGCAAAAACACTGCTTCTCCTTTCAACTACTATAGTAAAACAACACGTAAGGTGGCGTTTTTCAATAATTCTTTTAAGTCTTATAAATTCTTTCAAGATAAGTTAGCGTTAGACTAAACTCTCTGTTGATGTTAAATTACGATGTAACTTAAGATAGTAACGAGTAAATTTTCATATAGATAGCACAGCATAATAAACCTGACTGGGTTTGCAAGCATAATATGATAACAATCTTTTAGTGGTGGTGGTGGTAGCAAAGCAGAATCAAGTTACAAAATATGATTTACAAAATTAACCTTAACTTAGGTTAATTTTGTAATGTAGCAGAATCCAGAATTTACCGTTACAAAGCATACGCTACGTCTGTGTGGTCTTCAAAAGGTGTGATAAAATCTATGAAAGCATCAACACCGTACGCTGTTATGTCGTCATTTACTTCAATTACTTTCTCCACATAATACCCGCCTAGTTACGCGTCGTTCATACAAAATGGTTTAATTTTCCACCCAGCTGAACCCCAACTACTTGTATTATAGGCGATAACAATGCGCACATAACAGCTACACATCAATCACTAGGAAATTCACACCCGAATTGATTTGTTCTATATATTTTGCTTGTAATTATCTGAATTATTTTTTCGTAACGCGTTGCATCAACGTAACGAGCATCAGTTTAATCGGTTGCTGGCAATAATCTCTTCTTTAATTATATAGAAGATTGCTGGATAGCAATTAATATTACTTAACCCAATATAATGAACGTTTCACGGCTTAGTTGCTACACGAAAGGTCTAAATAGATTCTTTCTATCCTCATGAATAGACTTTGTTGTTTCTTCGTGGCTGATGTAGAGTTTGAGGGCACTCGAGTAACTCTTGAGACTTTTGAATAGACTTCTTTTAAATTAGTCTAATACAAATTATAACTACTTCTATTAACATTTGTCAAAAACAATTTTCTAGTGCTTATAAATTTCTTCTAAGGCCTTGATATACTGAATGTAATAAAAAAATAGATTTGATTCTTTATAATAAAATCAAATATCCATAATCTTCATAGTAAAGCTTGAAATCTTAGAACAGATCAATGGAAATTTACTTCTATAGCCAAATTAAAACAAATTGTATAATAATGTAGCGAAAATATGCTAATTAAAATTGTCAATATTGACCTCTTAAGTCATCACTACTTGTGTGTGTTTTCAACTTACACTTTCAAGAGTATCGCACGTGACTAAACGTGAACTAACCGTGGTTTAATTTCCGCACGCGTTCGTAAAACCAGTTTCACTATTAGATCGAAATAACATTATTTTGTATCTGGAGCGAGTGCCGACTTTCGCTACAACTTCTTTTTTTCCACTTTTGTCTATGTCAGTCACTTTTCGACCGCTTTATTTGTAACTGTCCTCTATTATTGAAATCTCAGCTCACCTCTTTTATTGAAATTTCATACTGTTTCGCAATCTCTTTTGTTACTCCATTTTTATATCTTTAGTCACGGTATTAATATTTAGTTTACTATATCGCTTGAGGGTTTTTATGTGAGCAAGGACGCTGTTCCTATGAAAACAGAGTAGATGCAATCTTTAGTAAATAAAAATGCAAAATACGTTGCTTGGATTGAAGGACGCTTTTATCGTGTGAAGATGCAAAATCGAAGTGATTTAAAGCTGTAGAGCGACATAAGTTATTTTTATTGAAGAAACGAGCGCTATTTGTACAGTAACGGAAATTTTCTGACTAGTAAACTCTATAAAAACGTTCTTTATAAAGAAAGATTTTTTCTACTTGATTAATGCTAATTTGTAAAATTAAAAAAAAGAAGAATTAACATTTGAACATTATGATGATAATAATGACGGAAGCAAAAATGAGAAGAACACTTCAAGCAATAATTTTATTACTAGAAAAGAGGAAGGAAAGTGGACAAGTTCCGCCGCGGAAATAACGAGATGCAAATTAGTTGAGTATGAGAAATATTTTAACCTACGTACGATTGTTGTCGTCATCGTATTATACGGTGGAACGCTTAGCAGATATGTTAAGAATTCACGGTTTCTGTCGTAATAAGTACTTTATAGTCCTTCTAAATGTCTGAATATGAATATGAATGGATTATATAACTTTTTATTGCCATAGAAGTTATGAAATTATAAAACAAAATGTAACTTATGTTTATTTGCTTAGTAGTCCCTGATTTAGAGCTTGTATGCACTATTGCAGAAGTACCAAAATAACCGCTAAATAGCTCAGCAAGTCGCAGAACTGAAGTGGCAATGAGCGGGGCACGTGGTTCGAACAGCTGATGGACGTTTGAAGCCGAAGGTGCTAGAATGGCGACCCCGCACCGGTAAGCGCAGTGTTGGTCGATCCCCCACCAGGTGGACTGATGACATCGAACGGGTCGCAGGAAGCCGCTGGGCACATGCGGCTCAGGATCGTTGTGTTTGGAAGTCCCTAAAAAAGGCCTATGTCCAGTAGTGGACGTCCACCGGCTGATAATGATCATGATGATGATGATGCACTATGGTAATTTAATTTTGGTGTATTAATTGCAACAGCAACAATTATATCCAACAGGATATAATTGATTGGGTTCATATTTTTTTAAATTATTAGACCTTTTGTAGAAAAGATGATTACGTTTTTGCTTAAATTGTATGTAAATATCTACCTATAAATTTACCTGCTTAGCGAAACTATCTGTTGAAAGTTATCTTCTACATAACGAGTAGCTTTTGTATAGTCGTATTTTTATCTATATAACATCAACAGGAGAAGAATTTCGGTCAAATTTTGACCTTAGAATCGGCCAACTAGTCTATAGATCGAATCATTAGTTTTATTTATTTTGTAAACTTTTTGGGGAAGCAATTGATACAGAGATACGGATCGATAGAGGTTAGCTAGTATACCTTACCGAACACAAAAGAAGAATCTTCAATGCTATTATTAAAACACTCGATATTTTGTAAGGTGATAAATTATAGTATACTTTTACAGCACAACAATATCTTATGAAATAATATTATGTTGTGCATTCTCAGTTCTTTGGTAAGGAATGGTAATTAAGCAGTCTACATAGAAGTTGAAATGAAAATTGTCAACTAGATTCTTTCATTGTTTCACTATTTCACTATATAGAGCCCATCAGCAGTGTTATTGATTAGGATTAATCTAAAAAACAAAACTCTCAAAATTAAAATGAGCTGGATATGGAACCACCGATCTCCGGGTTTTAAACAGGTCGTCCAAAATTGGCAAATGCCCTTAATAAAGTAAAAATTTAGTAGGAAAGAACGACAATTTCAAATTTGTATTATGATTAACTCATACTTATATTACTTGAGGCTAATTAAGAAATAGTAGCTCTCAAAAATGTCAACAAAGTTAAAGGAGCGTCAAAAACATCTTGTTCAAATTTATTGAAGCAATTTATACTGGCTGTTATTACCCGTGCTCTGACACTTTGAAACACTTTACACCTTATAATAACGTTGTAAGCCTTTATGTAACACAAATCAGTGGCTTTATAAATGTAATGGCCCACGGGCGTAATCTATTTATACTTGTTCATAATATAAAAAACCTACTTCCGTGATAAAGAACGACTCTATTATTATATGACAGAATAGACGCTTGCCTAGAAAGTTTATCGACGCTTGAAACACAATCAATACAAGCTGATTACCTTTTACAATAAAGTGTTTTGACAGTATTGTAAACATGTCTTAGTTACAACATAATTTTTTGTACACTCTAGAAAAAAATTGCTGCTGAGCTGATTCGTGCACACAAGTAAAAGAATGTATAGTTTGTCTTAGATTGTTAAAATAATGTAATGCATATATATGTATTTTAATACTAAATATGATTTTTATTTGAGAAAAAAAATTATATCAAAAATGCATCGGCAGGCACCGACGAGTCCTGCGTCTCTATGGCAATCCTGGCCAGAGTACCCTACCGCAAGGCTATGGTGTCCGAAACACTATTCAATAAAATATAAGGAATATGGTTTTTTTGTTTGTCCAAATAAAAGAATATGTTATTTCGATTTAAAGTAATCGTAAGACGTAATCTTCTTCTGAAAATGCATATTTGAAGACCACGAGTATGAATAGATAGATGCAATTTAATTGTAATTAGATTATTTACAGCACATCACGTACGAGCATAATTATTATTCTGCTATCAAGCTATGCTGGGTTTTGATAAGGGTATAATTTCCGATTATATTCCAGGCACACGAGGCCTTAGATTAACGTAATTCTAAAAAATGTCCCTAATGATCTTCGTAAACTGTTCTTCTTCGTGAACTTCGTAACTTCGTAAATGTTTCGTAATTCAATTGCCCCGTATACAAGATGAAAAAATATTATAATTATATCAGACCTGCCACTGACATGTAATCTCTTCACGTTACATCTTGTGTCCAAACAATTTTATAACACAAAGAACTTCGCTCTCGGATTTCATAAAGTTTTTTTATTCGTAACATAAAAATAAACCGACAGTTAACGCCATGCGCGTTTATTAATTACGTCGACGGCATTATGTTGTGTGACTCCAAACGGCTTCACACGCTCTTATAGCTGCTATAAAACGTCGATTGCAAAATTTTACATAACGCAATTACCAATATAACATCTCGGAAGTTTGTTTTTTTTATGCTTCATTTGTTTTTTTTATAGCTGTAGGCGTTTGTGTTTATAATTGGTTTTATTATGTTTGTTGCAGATTTTGTTAACTTATCTAATGTGGTAATCTATATGCTGTAACCTAACTATCTGGAGTGTCTCGCTTTGATTCATAGTAAGTTTGTTTAATAGTAAGTAAGCTGGTTTAATAGTAAGTTACTAAAAACTCGAAAACAATTTTAATTACTATTTTTGTAGATATTAATTGAACTAGAAAATGTAGGTAAACGATATGAAGCAAACGTTAAATATGAAGAAATAAGTCATTTAATATAAAAGCATTATGAATTAATATTTTAATTATTGACTTAATCTAAACTGTCTTTGACAATCACTTGCCGTTTGATGATATCACAAAAACACCTTACGTGATGGTAGGGGAATTACACTAATAATAGTAACCTTTTTTGGACAGTTGCAAAAGTCAACTAATTTTAATTTCCGAAATTGGTCTTGGAAAGTTAAAATTTTGGTGAAACCACGTCAAGTCACCCAACATGTACCTACTAACTTAAAGGAACTTATTAAAAGTTAACGGAACTTGATATTGAAAACAAAAGTGACTTGCAAATTTTTGTAGCGATTAATATCATAAAATTAGACAAGCATTTTAAGTAAATAAATGATTGCAAAGAAGTTTGAATGTTATGAAAATCCATTGGTGTAAGTAAAAACGCATTTTTTTAAATATTTCGAAGTCAAAATATCGAAAATAATGTAAATTGGAATCAATGGATTAATGGATTGAAGAAGTTTATAAATTCTATAAATTTTATAATGCTATTGATTATTTCATGGTTTCAATTAATTCGTCTCAATATATAAATTATTAAATTAAATAGCAGTGTCATAAAATTAAATTTGAATTTAACAGTTCAGTTAACGTAATGTATTTTTTTCAAAATTAACGTTATCCAACATCATTATTCACTAAATTTCACGGATTATGTTTTCTATGGCTAAATATCCAAAAGCGAAAATAAATGATGAACACGCAACCTAAAAAATCTATCACAATATAATAATTATAATTCTTTTGTAAATACAAATTTATGACTTGATCAGGAAAGCAGCTACCTCGTTTCTTTTAGAATTGATCCTTTAAACTTCCTGGTAGCAGAGACTGCAAAAATGCTTAATTTTCAAAAGTATTTGTAATTAAAAACTATAAATCTTTGATTTACTAGAATTCACTTTAATATATTAAACTTCATAAATACATGTCTATTAAGTCAATTATAGCTCTAAGCAGAGTGCAATCACCTAGCCAGTTGAAAACCAGTAGCAAATATTTTTAGATCTGGTAAAAGTGGTTGTATGTAGCATGTGCAGTGTCAAGCAACTTGACCACCAAGCAACCGCAAACTGCTTGGCAAACTTGCTCGTTATCTGTAGAAGTGTCCACTTCAAAACGTATAACTGTTTCCTACTTAACATATTAGTTGAAATGTTTTTACTTATCAACTCATTTTACATCTCTATTGATTTTTCACCGATTTGTATACAAACGCCAAAATTGTAATTTGTTTGTAGTAAAAGATGTAGTGAAAACAATTGAGAAAAGGATGCTTAGATGGTTTGGGCATATAGAAAGAATAGATTTAAGAAGATTAACAATTAAAAGAGATTTATGAAGCGAGGGTGAATGGAAATGTTGTAGGGGAAAGCCTAGGCGAATGTTTCTAGACTTAATTCAGGAACATTATAAATAATGGCTGGGCCAAGAGTGCCTTAAACTGACCAGTAAAATATCAGCATTATAATATTATTGTGAACAATCCATAATTGTCACTCTACGAAGTCTCCTCTCAGAATTAAAATGTTTTAAATATTACCGTAACAGTGCATTATGCTGGCCAAATTATCATATCTTTAAGAAATCTAATCTGCAGGTTTCCTCTCTATGTTTTTCTAATGGCTACTGACAGATATTTAATAAATTAATACTCACACATAATTGCGCAAAGTTAAATCATGCTTAAGATCAGATCTAGGTTCCTCTTAATAGGCGTTCGAAGTCTTATCTACTTGGTTATCACTGCTATTGTTAGAATTTATCAATTCTAAAATTGACCCAAGTTTAAACCTAGAAATCCTCGAGAGAGTGTACCGGAGAGTTCATCAACATATGAAGTGGCGTTCTCTACTTGTAAAGCAAGTTTTACAAATGCCATAATAAACAACTTGTTGTCTTGTTGTCTTCCATCATGTACATCACAATATTTTTTATGATTCCACTTAGAAAGTAGTTGTCCGATATAATCTTGCCTTAACTTGTCTGGGCGTCTCGATTCTTCTGTCTACTTAATGTCACACGAATGTCACGCCGTGTGTGATGCGTGTTGCAACAATGGCGGCTACTTTAATGATATTATAATAGGTCATTATAAGATGGGAAGGCACATCCGATGTGCAATTGTTATTGCTGGCAGTTTGATTCGTAAATAGTGCTGCTTGATGAAGGTTGAATTCTGAGGTCAAGCACCTCTATCTCTCTTCTTCAGAAACGACTTTTGATATCGCTTGAACAGCAATATAAAATAGGATACCTGATGGTGCATTTTTACTAAGCATAATACTTAGAAACAAAATCAGAAAAATATTGCAATAAGCGGTATTGGTACTCGACTTGTTAGAGGACAAAGCGTGTCACGTGGAACTTTTCTAGTATATTTATTTATTTAGAAGTTTGCACCTGCAAAATTTAGTCATAACAATAAAAAGGCAGAAAGGAAAAAGTAATGAGTCTGGTGAGAATTGTGGCGATTATTTTTGAAAATATTTCTGAAAATTTAAAAGAAATTTAAAATTCTATATGAACTGCCAAGTCACTAATTAACTACGAAGTTTTGGTACTATCATCTTCACGCTTATTGACCCCAACGTAACCCGTTATTTACTACATCCTATTATTATCAAGATTCTTTTCACCTATTCTATAAAAAGTGAATGAAAAGCCAAACGTTAACAATGGCTCATTGGTGATTCTGCATCGCTTTGTTCGGTTATATAACTTTTCAGATGTTTTAGTCAATAAAAACGTAGTTTCTTATTCTTTGAACAAAATTATATTACTACTTTATCTACCTTAAATATTCAATTGGTATTTTTAGCAAGATGTGCAAAAACCAGTGTGTCTATTATTAAATACTCTTTTTTTAAAATCAAGTGAAACCCAAAAGACCAAGTAAAAAATCGAAAAACTTAAAGCTGGCAATTGTTTGGGATTTATATTTTATAGGTCGAATGATTTATATAGTGGTAGCTAGTTATTCTATATTAATCATTAATTCTAAAATGCACAGGTTTGTCGCATAAATCCATTTGTTTCGTTTAATATGATCACGAGTTTTCCGTTTACATAATTAATAATTGTGGTTTTAAAACTCATTAATTCTTATCCTGGTCCGCAAATGATGCAAATTGCAATATATTAAACGTCTGTTTTGTTTTGGCGTCCTAGATTTATACTTTACATTTATTAAGTAAGTTTATGAAAGAAATTTATTGGTAACAAATTGCTGCTGTTAACTTAGTTACGCACTAATAAATTTTATGTGATTAATTACAAACTGTTCATTATTTCTATCTACATTTTACCATTAGTTTTGCTTGCGCAAAGTACCGGCTTGTACAAGACCGAGATGTTGGCAAGTGGCAAGGCAAAGTGATTCAATGTAAATTGATTTTTCTCGCGATCTGCACGCTACGTCACATATTACACACACACCATTAATACTTGTATATAGGATTGAATGGTGTACGTTCTAGGTACTTAGCCTTTAGCTACATAATAAAATTCTTCCAAGCTTTCGAACTGCAGAAGGCACAACAAAATTCTGTTCCTTTGTCGTTTATGATGCCATGCTTATAATATACGTACAGGTTGAAAGTCCTAAATTTTGATTTAATTTAACAATAGTTTTTTAAAATTAATTTATCATTATCAATAATATCTGAAATGGACCTAACAGACAATCTTGTTTCAAACTTTTAACAAATAGGTCACAATATTGTAGGTAAACAGTATTTTGTCACTATTAACAATTGAAGCTTATTGATACGTATTTCGCAATGTTTTATATAATCTCAAGAAACTATGTAAGTAGAGATTTGTGGCACATCTTAGGAACCACAAACGCTGGTGTAGAAAGGCCATAGGACTGCTACCGTGTCACACCAGTAACCGCAACTTAATGATGTCAGTTCAAAGGGTCAGACGTAAGTAACTGTCACAATGTTTACCTTTACAAACTAAGTACTAAAAATGGTAGGTTTCATTTATTAGTGTAGTGTAGGTATATGATTTAAAAAATAGTTTCCCTATATTTAAAGGTACTTTATACATGGGGACTTCATAATCTGGGTAACATTATTCCCCTACTTGTAGGTAGTAGTTACAAAAACTGCTATTCACTCTTCTTAAAAGCTCCTCTGTTAGTTCGCAAGTTGTTAATATTAGATTTCGTAGATGTTAGATTCAAACATTGACTAATCATAATTCCCATTAAACACTTTTATAAGCATATTCAGGTAAAAAACAGTCTAGTTTAAGTAGGCTTTACTTTTGGAGCTTGAATTTGAAACTGCATTAATCAAGTTAATTTGAAATGTTTTTACTTAATTTTGAGAAAATTTCATGACATGTGTATTGTGGTATCATTAAAAAAATTGCAACAAGTTGTTCTTTGAAAGTGTATCACCCGAAGGTGATTTAGCTGGTTAACAATTCGCAGTTTGTTAATAGGTGAACATTCAATACATTGGCGATCGTTTCTTTATGACAAGGGCGTTGCCGTTTAAATCAATTGGATCCGCTTTTAAATCTGTCATAAACGTTTCACAACAATTTATGCTTTATAACAATGGGCCGTGTTACTAAACTTCTCCGACGCCCTACATCGCGGGAATTGAAGTAAAAAGGTATGCAAGTGTCGTGAACATTTTGTTAGGCCCGTTCACGCGGTCTGGCCTTGTCTTTGTACGACTTTAATGGCCCGGAAATTAGAATTGTTTGTCGTGCGTTGGTGTCGATTGGAAAACAGGTACATAATGAGACAAGTGACTGTTATTAATGGCAAATAGCGAAAAGCGAGAGTTTTTAGTGTTGAAAATTTAATTATCCGTCATATCGGTTCCATATTAGTTATTAAAGTTAGCCGTATTTCACACTGAGGTATTAATTCTTAAGTGTTTTGTAATAATTCACACTAAGTTATTGGTTTAATTATATCACGACACGATAGGCTGTCTATAATGATATATTAAACTGAATTAGGTAGACCTATTTGATGCGTTTTCTAATAGAAAGATGTTTTCAAAATGAGAGGCAAACAAAACGTTTATTTTGAAGTGTGCTGCTAATTGGTACCTGCATACTATAGTCTGCTTCGGCCAAGACGATTTGTCTTTGTCATAACCAAAACCCAATTTTTTTTTTATTCATTATAAATTGACCCATGACGGCAATCACACCTGATGGTAAGTGATGATGCAATCTAAGATGGAAGCGAGCTAACTTGTTAGGAGTAGGATGAAAATCCACACTCGGTTTCTGGACGACATCGTACCGGAACGCTAAATCGCTTGGCGGTACGTTTTTGCCGGCAGGATAGTAACTAGCCACGACCAAAGCCTCTCATCAGCCAGACCAGAACCAATTTAAAAAATCTCAATCAGTCTCGCCGGGGATCAAGCCCACTACCTCCATTTTACAAATCCACTGCACATAATACTGCACCACGGAGGTCGTCAAAAATAGAGACATCAAACACTTCTCTTAGTATGTTTTGCACTACCTTGAAGTACTGAACATTGTGCTGCATTAGCCATTAAAACGTTACATACAGCGCTGAGTTTCAGCTGGCACTTGAACGAACGAAGAAAAGGGTCTTAGAGATAAAGACAAATATCTAAGCATTCCATGGATTCACCGTGCGGGTGCCGGGTCCATCGCGTGGCAGAGAAAAAAACTCCGAACAGAGCCCGAGACTCGTGACACGGGTGTAGGTTTAAAAGAGATCTCTTAGTGACGGCTTATTCTTATTCTCGGAAAAATCAATCCGAAGATATCAGCATTTTAAACTTCTGTTAAACTTAGTTGATAATACAAATAGACAATTTATCTCCAAAGTAAATAAAGTAATTAGAGTTATTGAAAGACGTAATTGGAGTTGTGGTTGTTTACCGACTTCCCTGGCAGCGAAGGTATCAACTCATTTCGCAAGCACTCGGTACGCGTACATAGAGAGATACTCGCAAGTAGTTCTGCGGCTTGCTGCACGTGCCTCATTTGCATTTTCTCTCGATCTGATTAAAGTTTTTTATCCGATGTAATTATTGTTACATGAATTCTCAATTAGGGCAGACAATGCGTGTCAGAGTGGTCAGTATATGAAACTGTTACGCAACTAAACCTTATAGACAAAGAGTTGGTGGATATTTATCTTTCAATTTATGCTTTCATAAAATTTTAGTAATAAAAACACTTTCTTTTTTAGTTTTGAGATTTTTGTCTAAATATCTTGATGGGGGTTAGTTTAGCTTTGGTTGAAAATATTAACACACACTACTAGACTAAAGTAACTACGTAAAACATACCTACCTAATTAAGTGACACAAACGATTTTCTTAATGGTCCATTAGAGGAAAAAGTATCATTAGGCTATAAAAAGTGAGAAAATGTTCGAGTACATTAATTTTGATAAGTTATTACAGCGCTAATGATATGTCAATTGTAATTTTTTTTCGATTTCATCGTCTCTGTTCGAACTAATTCAGCCTTATACGTGTATGAGTTGAACCTTTTTGAAGTAAGTAACAACAATATTTATTAAAATGCGGCAAATATGCCACGATTATCGCAGTTTATTTCCATTATAAGTTATATAAGAGTGTAGGTAATTCGAATGCGCATTTACGCAGAAACGGACGCTATGATGCGGTAATTTAAAATTGAATATAATTTTCATTTGCCAAGTTTATATTTGTTATTAACTTTAAATTAGGTAACTAGTGTACGCGCGATTATGATCATATAAGTTTGGAGTATTTTAAAGAAGTTAATGGATTTTTGTTTCAAGGAATCTACCTCTATGTCGTCGATATAGCAGCTAAGCAGGAAATAGGAACAAACCAACAAACTCATTTTGCCATTTATAATTAACATTATATGTATAACATTATATGTATTTATGACTCACTCTAACCTTCTTACTCTAATGACTTATGGTAGAGTAAATAATTATATATTAAAGTTAAGTTCTTATAAAATAATGAATATAATTAATAATTATTCAATACTTATCAAGATTTCAACGCCAGCTCTTAAACTACATCGTCTCGCTATCGGCCAGAATTCTCTTGGACAGATATGAGAACTTTTAGATTGCGTAAGTTATGTTTATCGAGAGCGATTTAGTTTGCCCATTGCGCCGGAGAATTCATTGGTATCGTAACAGTGCGTAGTCTAGATCGAGTTATTTCTCAACCTTGTCACCGCTGCTCCAGTGTGAAACCCGTTGCGCCACAATCTTGCACAGAACTGCGCTACTTCGGCGAAAGTAAAAGTACGCACCTGTTCTCAAAGCGGTGAAGGCACGTACTATCTAGTGTTTTCGCTATCAAGGACATTTTGGTGATGCCATATTTAAATGTATTTTCATTAAAATGTGAGCAGAGAAAAGGAAGTATTGGCGCGTTACAAAGGAGCTCTTTTTAAAAAGTCTCGGACTCTTTCGCTGTAAGCTACCTAAGCTACCTAATATTATGAGAGCGCAATAGCTGAGCCAGAGGAGAGTCTGAGGTTTTTTATATAGGAGGGAACTGTCAGTCGTTTTTAAGAGCGTCCCTTTTTTTTATTAACTACAAGTTGGCCCTTGACTGCTATCACACCTGATGTTAAGTGATGATGCAATCTAAGATGAAAGCGGGCTAACTTGTTAAGAGTAGGTTGAAATCCACACCCCTTCGGTTTCTACACGACATCGTACCGGAACGCTAAATCGGTTGGCGGTATCTACGTCTTTGTCGGTAGGGTGGTAACTAGCCATGGCGAAAGCCTCCCACCAGCCAGACCAAGACAAATTAAGAAAAATCTCAATCTGCCCCGCCAGCAATCGAACCCAGGACCACCGTGTTATAAATCCACCGCGCAAAGAATTGGAATTTCGTCCCCTGTAAGAATTGGAACTCAGATTAGAGGGACATTCCGATGGGGTTTGTGGGCTTAATGTCCTAAATAACCCTGACGTCTCTTTGACAGTGGTAAGAATTCACTTACGGTTGACGTAAGGGGATAAACTTTTTAAATATTTAATAGTTTTATTACTCTTATGTCCAAAAAAGAAAAATACCCCTGGGGCAGTCCGAGAGGGGGGGCGAAAGATCTGCCCATCGGTTGATAATAATGACGACTCTGGCGCGAATTCGGACTTAAGATGCCCTTCGTGCGGGAAAACTTACAAGAGACGAGCCTGGTACCAAAAACATCTTAAAACACATGGTGTTGAAGCACGACAGCCGTCGGTCAGTTCTTCAACGATCACCACGGATAGAGTTTACCCTCACAAATCCCTTGGTGAGCCATTGTGCGACAGTTACCAGGAGTCCATTAACATCAGGACACGTCTTAGCATTCCCAGCTTGAAAAATACCACCTGGAAAGAACATGACCAAAACTTGGCGGTCCTACTGGAACACCCAGGACACAAACAAGATCTGAACGACCAAGTTTCCACATTTCAAAATACAATTCACGCGTACTTTTCGGAATACTACCCACCACCGACTTGTTATGCTCAAAAACCTAAGGAAAACACGTTTAAATTGAGAATGCGGAGGAAGAAAAGGGAATTAATAAAGAAGCTTCGTAAAGCAAAGTCTATGGGCGACAACCATCTTAGTCATCAACTGTCCAGAGCTTTACGATCAATCCTTAAACTCATTCAAGGAATATCTCTTCAAATATCAGAAAGCCGCGATAACTTATACAGGGCTAAACACGAAGTCAATTTTGATAAAAACCCCTTTGAGTACTCAAAAAGCATTTTCAAGGAAAAAAAGGGAAAACTTGCCCTAACCAATGAGCAGATTTACGACCACTTTAAAAGCACATATGAGGTACCAAGACAGGGGAGGCTATATTCAGATCCTCATTCACTAAGGCCTAACAATCCTCTAGCAAACTTTCAAAGTATTCCACCCACCATAGAGGAAATAAACAATACTATCAGGAAGAAAACATCTAAATCTGCACCAGGCCCTGATGGCATCCCCTATATTGTGTACAAAAAATGTGCTTCAGTCCGTAAACATCTCTTAAACATATTTAATAAGATCTGGCTAGGACAACAAATACCAGCGACATTTGGCGAAGCGATTTTTGTCCTCATCCCAAAAAAAGCCGAAGTAACTCATCCAAAGGACACTAGACCGATAGCTCTAACTAATACTATTTCTAAATTATTTTTCAGTATATTGCAAACAAAAATGACAAAGCACATGATAAACAATAGGTATTTCAGGCCTAATCACCAGAAAGGGTTTTTGCCCGGAATTTCTGGTTGCCTGGAACACAATTCACTTCTAGGCGAAAGTCTCAAGGATGCTAGAAAATATGAAAGGCAAATTACGATCTGCTGGATAGACCTAGAAAATGCGTTTGGTTCTGTCCAGCATGATCTATTGACTTTCGCCTTTTTCCTGATCTAGTTATTGATTTAATCACTTCTTATTATTCAAAATTGAAATTCACCATAGCAGTAAACAATGTGTACTCAAAACCCCTACATTACAATGTGGGGCTGTTTCAAGGTTGCTGCTTATCCCCAATAGCTTTTAATGTAGTCATCAATATTCTAATAGATAAATTAATTGTTCAAGAAAAGAAATGGGGCTATCGGTTTAAAATCAACAATAAATATACAGAGTCCATCTTAGCTTTTGCAGATGACCTTGCTTTACTGACACGAAACCCAAAACACTGTCAGGAGCTATTGAATGTAGTGGATGAGTTCTGCTCATGGACTGGTGGGCTGAGGGTAAAGCCAAGCAAATGTCACTGTCTATGTCTGGGGAGACGAAATACTAAATTTACATTTATCCGGGTCTTCTATTGTGGCCAAAGTGTAACCACCATTGCTGAAGCATTGCCTTTTAAGTTCCTCGGTAGAAAGATTGATTACAAAGGACGCACACCATCCCTTGAGGTAGTCGTCGATAACTTCATAAATGACCTCAATAGGGTAGACCAACAGCCCATTAACAATATAAAAAAAGCGTGGGTCTATGACAACTATCTCACTTCACGTCTGACTTGGCCATTCCTCGTTTATGATATTGGCAGAACCCATCTGGCAAAACTAGATGTAAATGTCATAAAAACATTGAAGTCTTGGTTTGGTTAGCACTCTCGGCTGACCAATAATTTTGGGTTAAAACTAAAAAGGCCATCGGAACTCTATAAACACCTCAGGGTTACCAGAACGCACATTGTTGCATCACTTCCTAAAGACAGCCAAACTTGACTCTAGGCTTCAATTTTACAAACAATTTATGGCAGGGGCTCAGGTAAATAGAACGACCAAGACATAATAAAATCTTTTCTTAAACAAGATGAGGACACAACTACAAAGTGCATGCCATGAACCTAGAAATGCAAAACGAGTGGTTAAACTTAGGCGAGTTCTGCATCCCTCTGGCTCTGAAGTGGCGCGCCTTGCTGTATGATTGGTCTCCTGCCTTATTGAAATTTTATCTTAATGCCTTTCAACTGACTCTCCCAGATCAGAGTAACCTAGTAAGATGGGGAAAAGCCTCGGAAAAATCTTGCTATACCTGTGGTGAGGCAGTGGGCACTGCAAGGCACTTATTGGTAGGATGCAAGGTGCTCCTGGACAGGGGTCTCTACTCACAAAATCATACGTGAAGCTATAAGCCTTTCAGTAGCTAGGGCTCAAAAAGGGTTGACGACGAATAAAAGACAAACTAACTTCGTTAAAGCAGGCTCAAGTACAAATTCCACCAGCAAGCCTTATTCAATTCTGGGCTCTGCTCCTGATTGGACTATATTAATGGACACGTATGATAAGCACTATAAAATCCCGGAAGACTTAGCTATTACGACATCTAGACCGGACATATTTCTTTTTTCCAAACAAATTAAACGTATAGTACTTGTCGAGCTTACAGTGCCGTGGGAAACAAACATCCCTAAAGACCATGTATTCAAAGTGAATAAATACTATGACCTTACTAATGAACTAACCAAAAATGGCTATGTGGTTAGTTTATACGCGGTAGAAGTGGGTGCGAGGGGTATACCAGCGAAGTCTCTCTACAACCTGCTAAAAGACCTTGGCCTTACTAGAAGCGCAGTAAGCTCCATATTGGAACGAGTGTCCAAAGCTGCACTAGTAGGGTCCTTCCGAATATGGTTGGGCAGGGAGAATTGAGTGTTGACGCGCGTCACAAAGGGTACCCTTAAACCTACACCCGTGTCACAAGTCTCGGGCTCTGTTCGGAGTTTTTCTCTCAGCCACGCGATGGACCCGGCACCCGCACGGTGAATCCATGGAATGCTAAGATATTCGTCTCTCTTGTTATCCAATCAAAACTTTGATCAGGTTATCCCGGTACAATAAAACGGCGTAACATTTTATTGAACACAGCAATAATTTGACTAACAAATTGAATTTTCATTTAATCCTTTTCGTTTTTAATTTGCTCGGGTCACGATCGTTTGAAACCATTTATATGGGATAAAATAAAAATCAGTTTAGTGCATTTTAACACACGTTATCTAGACTAACAATCTAAAATTAAAAGTCTACTTTCAATCGAGCAAATACAATTCTTACCATAATTTTAATGCAATAATTAAGTTCTAACTTAATTATTCTTCTTTTTCTTATCTTCTTCCACTCTCACAAATCCTTTCATACAAGTTCGCCGGTTTAGGGTAATCTTGAACTGGCCATATTTTAAAATGTCCTAAATTTGGTCCAGAAAATTATTAGAGGAAGTAGTTTGTGGGATGCGCACAAACCATGATTTTATATATCCGTGTAAACTTTAGAGATCATCAAAGATGACAAAATTAGTGGCTATGTGCCTGGTCTAGTTACCTTGTCAAACCCTGGCTGAGAGTTTTCATTGATAGTTTCTCGGAATAAAGAAAAGCTTTCATAGTCCGCTTAGGTATAAAAATAAAATATTATGATGAATTTAGAATAGTCACTCAGAGAGTGAAAAGACGCGAAACGAGCTCCGCAAGAATTTGCAGTCAAATTGCAGGAAAGTTGGCAGATTGATTTATAGTAAAGACATGTTAAAAAAATGTCGTTTTGACGCACAGACGGACGGCTTTCGTGCATATAACGACCGCCGGATGTGCTTTATATAGTGTTAGAAGTGGACTCGGCGAATATATTGCGATTTGATTATTAGCAGTTTTGTATGATTACTTGATTACTTCACTGTCGCTTTTCCGTTTAAGCATTTAAACCTAAAAATTTTGATGAGTTTTGCTGTAGAGATATAATATAGTGGACCTAATTGTAACGGGAGAAAACAAATGAATCATTTTTGAATGACTGACAACAGAGATAAGGACAGAGATAATACTTGCCCACTTTCACATATGGTACTTTATTTTTCTATTGATACCTGGACCGTATTGTAGTAAAAAAGCTCTATATACTTGTGACATAACTAGCCAGGAGAATACAACGGACATGCTTATTTCTGCTACACATCTAAATTTTTTTAACTGGTGGATATCAGTGAAAGTACAGTAAACATGTACAGTAGATTACAGGGATAGACTGTATGGTAGGCGGTAGGATGTACGTACTATTAACATGCCCTCCCAACTTCGTGAAAAGACTGCAATAACGAGTGCAAGTCTTAGATCGCCGATCGGTAATAGAAAGGAATACTAAGGCCTGTGTGCACCAAGATTTCAGTTATGATAACCAACGGTTAACATAACTTTACGATAAATTTACAGTTCACGACAAACCGTACGCCGGTTAAAGACGAAAACCGGGCGGTTATTTTAACCGAGCTTACGTCCTTAACCGGTGTACGTGTTGTCGTGAACAGTAAATTTTACGTTTAGCTTATGTTAACCGTTGGTTATGATAACCGAAATCTTGGTGCACACAGGCCTAAAAAACTGTTATTGGAGTAGTTTAACACTTGATTTCTCTTTGTTTAACATTTAAAAGTCATTCATAAAAAATATCAACTTTGGGGAAAGATATAGGATAAGATATGTCAAACTTTTCATCTCTGTATTTTTGTTAACGCTTAACTTCGAAACTGCTTCACAGATTTTGATGAGGTGTTCACACAGAAATTTACATAAATAGTTGCAAATAGTGAAAATCTTTTTGTAATGTAATAATGGTCTAAAATTAACAATGAAATATGACTAAAGATAAACATTTATTATCTTTCCTTTGATGAAAGATAATAAAAGAACATGTGTTGGTATATAATTAAACAATATATTTCAAGTGCAATGCCCTAAACTGGTACTTAAATGTGGTTTTCAAACCTTATTAACTGTAAAATGTGTAAAAATACATTATCTGTTAAAAGAGAGAACGGAAAACTGGTTTTTCTGCATATTTTTTTGCTGTTTTAATTGCATGTAGGTACTAATTAAGTTTAGAAAACGTATTTTTAGGGCATGGAAGTCATTGTACTTTATATATTTTGTTAATGTTTCTTTCTGTTGTGTTTCTTATAGTATTTAATTAATTTTAAATAATGTTATAATTTCGATTTTAAGACGATTGTCATGAAATGTCATCATCATCATTATCAGCCTATTACCGGCCCACTACAGAGTGCCGAGTGTGAATTTATTACCGAGCGACTGCGTAAAAACGTAACGCAAAGGAGAATGCCAGACACTGTATAGGACTTTAACCCACTAATATAAACATATTGTACAACAATGTATTATGTATCATTTTATTGCATTTTTCTTACTATTTCATATAAATTACATTTAAAAGCTCTAGAACTCGGAGTAATCGACCTGAGCCTAACATTGGTTATCGTCCATTTCTGTATTGTGGTTCCGTATAGCTGTCACACTGACATGTCAGTCGCAAAGCTTCATTTAATATATTTTTAAACATGCTTAACGACCTTGGATACTAGTTTTTAGAGCCCCCTTTTGATGAAAATACAATAAAAACGATTTAAAAGGCTAGAACCCAGTGCAGCAATAAAGATTTAAAAATGCGTAAAGAGTGTAAATTAAAAGAAAATTACTTTTTTTAACAGAATTTTATTCCGATGTCCAACAGTAAAAATGGCTTATTGTATTGTATTGTATAATAATAGGATCTTTTTAGTATATTTACAATTTGTGTTCTTTCTGGGTTAGGATCTGACATTCTCCTTTATATGGAATTTTAGTAGCGTCATCTAGTTATAGCGAGAGTAAACGCTTTTTTTGCTATATAATTTGACGTTACGAGTGACTACGTTTTTACGCAGCCTAGGTCTATACTAGGTCTTTTCTGCCACGCACTTCTAAGATATGGTATGCCCCCCACTCTGCTCCAATGCTGACTGTTATATAGGCAGATAGATAAACAAAGATTATGCTCGATAAGTCTAGACAGTTTTCTTGAAAAGGATTTAAAATTTTTAAAATAGCGATCGTCATTGCTTGCACCGACTTTATAGATATGGTTAAGATAATTAAAGTAACTAAATAACGCATTTTTTTACTTTTGTAGTTTTTGTAACTTTTCTTAGTGCGTTTTGAAGTAGTTTTTTTTAAATATAATATATGAAATATTGAACTCTTTTCTTACTGAGAAATTCTCAGTAAAAATGCCGAGTTGAGAGTTTGAGCAAGATTATCACTTCAATCCGGCTAGCCCGCAGTGGTGTGACTTTTTTTTATTTTTTTTTATCGATTACAAATTGGCCCTTGACTGCTATCACACTTGATGTTAAGTGATGATGCATCAGTGGCGCCTCTGGTGTCGCAGTTGTTCATAGGCGGCGGTAGTCACTTAACATCAGGTGATCCGCTTGCTCGTTTGCTCGCTATTTTTATACAAAAAAAATTAAGTTTTAGAAACTCAATGCGAACGAAATAACGAGTATCCTAGTTAAGTTAAGTATACAATATGATATTATGATTTTTACAGAATCTCTCATACATTAACATAAAACGTCGAGTAGTGAAAGTGATCATAACGTATGCCTGCCGTAAAATAGCATCAGAATTAACCCGGAGCACATTTATATGATTTATCACATAAAAGCTAATCCATTGAAAGCAATTTGAACTTTATTTATACGTAAATTAAGGGCGAAAATTATTGTCTTGTTTGCACAGATTTGCTACACTGGCTATTTAGTATGTCGTACTCATAGTGTAAATGTCGTTGAATGGTTTTTATGTATCACACATTGTTCATTGCCCATTTACTTACCAGGCATAAGTATGTTTTAAAAGCTATTAGGCAATGTACTGCCTGTAAATATTTCTAAACAGCAGTTGTTATAGAACCGATAATAAACCACTATAAATTGTCTTGTTTGGACAACGAATTCCAATTTGAATTATTGTACTGGCTTATTTACAATCTTCGAATGTTTTAGCAGTTCTAAATAACTTAAATTACTTATTTGTCATTGAGACACTCACACCTGCAATTACTTTTATAAATATAATACTATTCAATAAAAGAAACCGTTCCTATACCAGGGCATTATTTTGGACAGTCGTAATTAGACGAACTCTTAGACGAATAGGAGGAAATCTGACCAAGTTTTAAAAGTCAGGTAGACTTTATTTGAAAAACGATTCCATGAGGATGTTGATGTGATTAATATATTAATTAGAAGATAGTAAGGATAAAAAGAAACACGTTTAGTTAAGGAAAGGATTATAATAAATGTTCTAACTAGATTAAGCTATAAAAAGTTGAAGGTAGTTTAAGAAATGCTATCGAAATGATTACTCCGCGGTATTTCCTCGCACAAATCGCTAAAGGAAATAATTAACGATTCAGCGAGGCAATTTCTGCAATGGCTGGAATCTTATCCTATTCCACGTAGATCTGAGCCTCTGAGGAACTTAGCTTCCCACGCTCGACTTTAAAGGACAGATAGACCTTGATAACAACTTGCCTACGATTGCCTTTCATAGGGTTGCCACTGTAACAAACTGTTAATTATTAACTTGTTTTATTACGTTTTATTTCACTTAAATATTGGAAGCTACTTAGAATTACTTTTTGACGTTTGTTTCGATTTAAAGATGATCAAAAGTTATATAAAGATTAGCCTTGCATTGCAGAAGTAAGGAATAAAATTATATTGGACAGTTCGATT
Source organism: Mycalesis mineus (assembly GCA_034621355.1). Taxonomy (NCBI): domain Eukaryota; kingdom Metazoa; phylum Arthropoda; class Insecta; order Lepidoptera; family Nymphalidae; genus Mycalesis; species Mycalesis mineus. The sequence continues at coordinate 14,355,648 of CM067885.1, forward strand.
TATCGCATCTTCGAATTTAGATTTCGTCTAATATTATATCATACTAATTAGGATTTATAATAATAGTTCACAGTAGCTAACACAGGAAAGCGTAATGTTGCTCCACACGGCACCGACTCCTAGATATGCTTAAGTAAATTAAAGCAACTAAATGACACAGTTATTTTTTACTTTTTAGTAGGTTTTGAGTCGGTTCTATTTTTTGTTAAAAATTACTGATTTATCACCACGTAACGTACTCGTACTGTTCTGTCATAGTATATTATACAGCACTTGTAGCCAAAAAGCTACCGATACCGAGACAAAAACCGAATTCACTGTAAGCGTGCCTCCAAAATTTGAAGAGTTCCTTCAATTTCCCCAGGACATCATCATCAGATCCTAACATGACGACAATGGGACCACCTTGGAAGTATGCCCTTTTTTAATAAAAAAAGAATTAATAAAATCGGACAATTCTGTAAAAAGTTATGCGTGGTCATACACGTAAAAAAAATATATATATCTACGTGTCGAATTGAGAACCTCCTCCGTTTTTTTTCCTCGGTTAAAAATCCATTCTGTAGTTTCTGCGTGAAAGTGTAACAAACATACACATAACACGAACTTTTGCATTTATAATATTAGTAAGGATAGATCAGCGTGTAATTATTGTTACAAAGTTTCTTGATCGTATGTAAAATGTTGGAATTTCTAGACGTTTAAGAATTCCACTCATGTATTTTAAAACCTAAGTAATAAATATCCAAGTGTGTCTTACGGCTTAGATTATTTTAATATTAAAGAAAGCTAGGCAGATCTGGTTGTGAGAGCTAACGGTAGTCAGATTTCACTAAAACATCGGCGTGTGTCGAGTGTGGAGATAGTAATTGCTGAAAATGTTGAAAATCATATTCGCTAGTCATCGTTTCGATCTCACTTATTAGCATGCAAGAAAGTAATCTAAAACCATTTCCAATAATTTCCTCGTAAATAGTCGCAAGGAATTGCCAAAGAAGATAATATTGCAAAGAAGTCCTTCCTGGTTTAGATTTCTAGCTCTGGTTAACTCAGGGTTGTTGAATCAAGTCTGGTTTGGTGCTTAGCGAGTAGAACATACAACTTAGATAAGTAGCGTTCTGGTACGAAGCAGTTTATAAACTCATGAAGCCACAAATATACTAGTATCAACATTATTGTATGATGATGGTCATTCACTGCTCCTGACTAGAGGTATAAAATATGGATAAACAAAAATTAGAAAAGATTTAATTTTCCGATGCCCGAGTATTCATTCAGTTTTAACCTAGAGTAGACTTTCAAAGTAAACCTAAAGGTACATAAATACTTTCATATATAATCATATAACCAAATGAATATAGCTTAACTAAAGTATCTCTAGAATTGATTATTCTGTGTACAGACTATCTATGAGTGAATCTATGTGACAAGCCAGTTTGTATGGGTTGGTATAATAAGTGAAATTTTGAAATATGTATAATCATTGCGATGATAAAGTCCCGTTATGATACAAGTAGGATTTACTGTACTATCGGGTTGTTGTGATTTGCATCATAACTTCATTACGCTGAATACCTTGGCATATTAATGTTTTAAAAGCGAAAGTTTGTCTGTTTGTAAGTTTGTATTCTGCAACCACTGAGTCGATTTTTAATGAACGTAACTAAATATACTAATCAGATTATCCGTGAAATATTCGGTATAAGAATAATAAATATCTTGGCTTTGAGATTTCGTATCGAAGAGATTAGGAACCAATGTCTCGTATTAGCAACCCTAAGAGTCGTAGGTACTAAATAATTGAATACAATCATTGTGTTAGAGTCTTGTTAGTCTATGCACATACTTGTATGTATAGCGTGTTATAACACTCACACATTTAAGTGATTTTTTGTAAACCTTCATTCTTTCATTCATTAAATTATGTATTAATTGTTCATTCATTAAACTCATTTTTGTTATTGTACATTTTAATCATTAAAACCTTTAAAGAGTATAAGCTGAATTATTTTTTATTGTTGATTTAGTTATTTTTAAATAAAACACAGAAATCAGTTTAATATTTACAGATTACGGAAGTATAAGTATAAGAAGTAACATCGTACGGAACCCTCTTCAAGTGAATTCAACTCACATTTGTCCCGATTTTTACTTAGTTAACATAACGTAGAGGAATTTTAATAATATAACCTTTTAATATAAAGAAGCTCCTTTTTTTGAAGTCGTTTAAAAACACTAGGTACTCTTTTAATTAACTACAATCAATTTTTTTAAGATTTGAAATATATTCTCCAAGTGCAAAATATATTGGAAAAGCATTTTAATTAAGGATATTATTGAAGCTTTTGATCTTTATGTATTTAAGTTATTAGACAAATAATACTATCGTATTATTTATTAGCCAAATGATACTATAGTATTATTTTGCTAATAACTTGTACTATTAAATCTAATTACTATCTTGTAGTATTATGTATTCTGTGCTACAAGTAAAATTAATTACTCTTGACCGAAATCCTACTACTTTAAAAACTGCTAAACAGCAGTAATGACTAGTAGATAAGGTCTACTTGTCTATTTCAACTTTAGAACCGTGAGATTTTAATTGCTTTTATTTTAACGAAGTGTATCAGTTTTTATAATTTAGAAAATTGAGAACATTTCACATTTTAGTTTTTAAGTAAATGAAAGTTTCAATAATATGCATTTCTGATTTACATAAAAAAGTTTTAATGAAATAGTCGGGAAGATATAGAAAATTGCACCACCTGAATTCTAATGTCCTAATGCCTGGATGAAATCGCTGAAAAGAAATAAGGCTACCTTTTGTACCAGCTCTATTTATTGCATTTTGTGTCTCTAATCTATGTTTTTCGTTGTGCTATACAAATAATTTGGTCTGACTTTAGAATTTTCTAAAAAACATACAATGACCGTCTCTGTGGCGCACTAGATATACGCGGTGAGTTCACCCGCTTCCATTTTAGATTGCATCACCACTTACCATCTGGTGTGATTGCAGTCAACTAACTTGTAATTACCTGTAACAAATAAAAAAAACAATGTCAGACAAAACATTAAATACCCACAGAGAACAAAAACAAATTATCAACAATGGCCTTGAGAGATTAATGTCACAGAGAATCTCTGCTCAGTCGAATGACAGCTCGGGTTCGATGACAGAGGCAAGCCTCCCATTTTGATGCCACGGCCAATGCTCTTGACCTAGGCGCCGCTCCGTTGCGTATGGCGACTGACAAGTGAAAGAGCGCATCCGATTGTGCCGAATCGATTACCCGACAACTCGATTAAATTTTAAAACAAATCGATTATACGCATCGAATGTGGAACGGTTTTGAGTTTTCGCCTCGCTTTCTAATTTCATTAGCGTAACGTGCGATTTTGGAATCGAGTTACGTCATTTTCGAAACTACGAGTAGTGTGTGTGACTTAATAATGTTAATAAGTTTGCTCCATTCAATTTTTCATGCATTACGTATGTGTAAAATATTATGAATAATGATAACTATTAAATGTGCAGCAATAAAGAAATATGTACGGTTATATAAATTTATTTAACTAATATAAGTACATGTTTTTATATATCTTACCGGCTCTTTTCAACAGTACCTGACTTCCGAGCCGATGGTAGAGTCATTACAAATAGTTTAACTTGACGTTTCAAAATGTGCAGGACGTACTAAATTTAAAGAAAAAAAGAAATAAACATCCAGACACTGGAAAACATCCATGCTAACAATACAAACATTTTTCCAGAGTGGAAATCGAACCCACGGCCTAGGACGCAGACGTACTACCCACTGCGCTACTAGTCTGTCACATACTTGAGTGTTATTAGTTCAGTCTGCACTATTTCAATGACTTTTATTTACCACTGAATTTCTATTAGTAGACAATAGTTTAATTTGAATAAGGATTCTATTATCAGGTCTGTCACTGTATGTTATTATATTATGTTATTACATATACTTTAAAATTATTGAAAACCTTTATTGAAGGTGGTTGCCCTTTTACAAACAAAGATACTCAACAAAAAAAATAACACAGAACAGTGCTTTTATAAATAAACAACCACTTGTAAACAGTCAAATGGTCTTTAACCGACGAAAAAAAACGGAGGAGGTTTTTAATTCGACACGTATATTTTTTTTTATGTATCACCATGCAAAACTTTTTACTGAGTCGTCCGATTTTGATAATTCTTTTTTTATTACAAAGGTCACACTTCCGAAATGGTCGTCATCATGTTAGGATCTGATGATGATATCCTGGGAAAGTCGAAGAAACTCATGCAACGATTTCGGTTTTTGTGTAAGTGTCGGTAACTTTTTGGCTACAAGTGCCGTATAATTTACTATAATAGTTTAGTACGAGTAGGTTACGTGTCGATAAATCACTAAAAAGTAAGAAATAAAACTTTTTGAAATGACGCAGTTATTTTTTAATTTTTAGTGCGATTTGAGTCGGTTTAATTTTTTTGCTAAAAAGTTTTATTCTAAACATCTTCTTTGTAGTTAATAATTCTAACATAACATTTGAGATAAATATATTAACATAACATTTGAGATAAATAAAGGATTCGAAGCCTAAAAAATTCACTGCAGTCTAAAATTGTAGTGCATTTATTTAGCAGTAGTACAAGATATAAAACCTATATTCCTCGTGGTTTATATGCGGTATCATATTGAAAACGAAAATAGTTTATAGTATAGTAGCTAATCTGGTTTGTTGCAAGGATAAATGATTCAAAATTCGTTTTTGTCAAGTGGGCTTAATTATCAAGCACTTATGAAACGTCAAGTTTATGTTTATAGTGACTTTACCACCGGCACAGAGGTCAGTCGTCTGCTGAGAAGAACCGCAAAAAAGAGTCTGTAACTGTTTTAAAGAACATTGCTAAAATTTGCCCCAGGCTGTCCAAACGTATGCTCATATTTAACTATTTTATTTAAATGCACAATGAATTTTAAACAACTAACCAAGTTTCATAGCAATCACTTGAAAGTATATCAAAAATATAAGAATTTCAATCGATTGTTTGTGTTCTGAATCACGTGACCGTCGTCGTAGTATGAAAAGTCAACTTTTATTAACCTTCATAACTTTTATAAACTTTCATAACTTAGAATTAAAAGGTCTGTACTATTTAATGACATATATATCATCTCTGGTCATCTCTGGGACAAACTTCCATATATTTTTGACCTTTGAACCCAGGATCTTTGAACAACATTTGAAAAACAACTAAACTTCGGTATTTCACCTTTATTAAACAGAAATATATAAAAAATAACTCGCTGCTCTTGCGTTAATTAATTACTTAATTAGAAGTATGCGCGTTTCTCCGCCTTCGTTGTGAAAATAGTAAAAAAATAAGCAAGCCGTGATTGCATGCAATTTAAATAATTAGGTAGCGGCGTCGAGACGCGCTTACAAGGAAGTTAAATAAGTTAGTGATATTGTTGCGTTTTGATTTCATTTCTAACTGTTACTGTTGTTTGAATGTTGAACCAATTAGATTCTGTCTACTACTTAAAAAGCGCATAGAGTTAGTTGACCTCTGTTGAGTTCTTGTGGGCTCTTTTCTGACTAAGGCGCGTTTGAATCCTCGTAGCTTTAACTTTAACTTTCAGATTAAGATCAGATTAAAAATATATTAATGACGATAATCTTAAAGACTTTGGCTTTGACCAGGTTGACCAACGGTGTCAAAAAATTTATAGGGAGCCCAGGCGTTTTGGAAGGACATATACGAAAGAAAAAAAAATTAATTTCAAGAAATTGTGCCACACAAAACAAAGGCATTGGATGCAATATTGTGGCAATTGATGCCTCTTGGGTTAGTCAAGACTAAAACCCCAACAAGCATCAAACACCACTCCCGTCTTGCGTGACACAACCCAGAAAATTATTCCAGCTCAGCATTGTGCTGCATGCCAAAACAAATGTAAAAGCACACAGCGCTGATTTTCAGTCGGCATTTTGTCCAGGGTGAGGCCACGGAAATACGCAGTCACATGTCGACCTTGGAGACCATGTCATGCAATGGACGGCCATGGCCGTCCATTAGGAATTATAATAATCATAATAAGCGTAATGTTTGTCGACGCTGCCACTGGATCAAGGCTGCTCAAGGTCGATGTTTTTGGAAGTGCTAGAAGTTGTACACGTCTAAAGCTTGGCTAAGATATACTCTTTAAACTAAAACACCCCTAAAAGTCACTTTGAAATGTATAAGGAACTGAAATTAAGTTTTAAAAAAAAGAACTTAAATTTGCCAAATCTTAAGTAGAAAACAACGCTAAAGATATATTTTGAAAATTGCCGTTACGACAAACATGTTATAGAACCATCATAAAGTGAACAAAAATCTAGTCTACAATACAGTAAAAATGGACAAAATGAAACTGATATACAATCAAATGATATGATGCATGCATTGTGAATAATAGTTAGGAATTAGAGTTTAGATGTGTTAACATAGTTACACAATTACATCAGTGCATTTACATAATGCTATCGTGTAAACGTAATATTATGACATGGTTCTTATTAAATTATCACTTACATTGTTAATAATTTATTAATATAATAATATTGTCTTCAAAAGAGCCGCAGGCGAATCGTTGGCGTGTCTATTTGACAGGTGGGATAAATAGGTGGCCAGTTGTTTGTCGCCTACTCAATATAAATTGTAGTAAATTAAATTAAATACGGGACACAATTATTTATTTCTTTTTATGTGAGTTTTGAAGTCGGTTTTATTTTTTATTAAAGTTAGCTGAATTATCATAAAACCCACGCAGACACACGAATTATGTATGTATGTATGTATGTATGTATGTATGTATGTATGTATGTATGTATGTATGTATGTATGTATGTATGTATGTATGTATGTATGTATGTATGTATGTATATCATATCATGTTCATGTTACTTTTTTAATAAAAAATTGCAAAAAGTGTACTAAGTGCACCGTCTTATTTCTATACCATAAACTAATACTAAAAAGTCTCATAACATTAACATAACGTAATTTGTGGCCAAGTATTGGGCAATTTTATATAGATATAGTGATCCTTGTTTTTCTCTTTTCAATTCATAACTTCTAAGCAGTCGGGTTTTTTGTTTTTATAATAATCATTTTATTTTTAATGATGAAGCTGCTGTTATTGATGATGGTGAAACACATTGAGTAGTAGTTGTAGTTTTCAATAGTGTTAAGTATCAGATGAGATAGCTCTAGATGCAGATTTTGCATAAATTACAATAATTTAGCTAAGATATCCTCAGTTCAGCTCTGTTCAGTGAAGCGTAAGCCACGGAAAGGGAAACGGGCAATAGCACAGCGGAGACTTTGGAGAAAGTTTTAAATTATACATCGCAAAATAGAAACATTGACTGCATTTGCGTTTTTTCTAGAGTGGTGTAGATAGATGCTCAATAAAACCACGTTCGAAAAAACGCTGCTAATGTACTATATTTATATACTTTACGATCAAAGAATATGCGATTGAAATTTCTGAAAAAAAATTTCAAAAAAATTTAAAATGCAACAAGATCCTTTATCTTGTTATAGTTAAAAAAACTTAACTATACGAAATAATTTTTACTTTTCGTTAAGCTAATCCTTACTAATATTAAAAAGGCGAAAGTTTGTAAGTATTAATGGGTGGATGTTTGTGACTCTTTATAGTTTACATCAGAATAATACATAGGCCACATTTTATATCGAATTTAGTACGTTATAACTAAATCGTGGCTGTTTCTAGGGAGACTATTGTTCAAAACTCGAAGTTTTACGACCTCCGTGGCGCAGTGTTATGCGCGGTGGATTTAGAAGACTGTCTTTTAGTACATTGAGATTTTTCTTCATTTGTCTAGGTTTTCGCCGTGGCTGTTACCCCCTACCGACAAAGACGTATCGCCAAGCTATTTAGCGTTCCGGTACGATGAAACAATTGTTTTAAACTCGAAGCATTTGTGGAATATTTTTCAAGTGCCTAAATCAAACAAATGAATGGAAAATTCGTAATTTATATCCTCAAGAATGTTGATGCAGAATCAATAATAACAAAGTCAATGTACTGAGTAAATATTTTGTATCACCCACTTTAATAAGCCTTGTTGAGTAAATATTGTGTCCGACTACTTCGATATTAATAATAATTTCTTGTCTTTGTGAAATTTATCTTTCTAGAAGCCAATTGAAGGCTTTAGATACTTGTTACTTAGTCAATATTATAAACATTTTAATGTAAATTGTGCTACTTTGATTGGGTAATTTATTATCTGTTTTGACTGTAACATTATGTAATAACTTTTTAGGTTATGGGCTAAAAATACTTCACAGAGTGATAATGTTTTATAACAGTCAAACAAAACCAAATCCAGTATGATTATTCCGATCCATTGTTAGTGTATTGCGTATAAATTTATTTATCAAAAACAAGTTGGCCCTTGACTGCTCTCATACCTGATTCTAAGTGATCATGCAATCTAAGATGTCAGCGGGCTAACTTGTTAGGAGTAGGATGAAATCCACACTGCTTTCGGTTTCTACACGAAATCGAACCGGATCGCTAAATCGCTTGCTGGTACGTTTTTGTCGGTAGGGAGGTAACTAGCCACGGCGAAAGCCAGACCAAGACAAATAAAGAAAAATCTCAATCAGCCCCGCCGGGAATCGAACCCATGACCTTCGTCTCGTAAATCCACCCCGCATACCACTGCGCCTCGGAGGTCGTCAATACAATTTACATAGAATTCTGTCTAATAAAAAACTAATTTTACTAATAACATAAGTTTCTGTGAATAAATTAAAACGGTTTCAATGTTACTTTGCATTATTATAGACAATGTATTAGATTAATCTAATTTTGTAGCTTAGTTAGTATTAGTCATTTAATTACTATCATCATCATCATTATCAGCCTATTAACGGCCCACTTCAGGGCCAGGCCTCCCTCCTTATAGGAGAGGGGATATGGAGCGTACACCCACCACGCTGCCCATGAAATTACCATGGTACGTAGTAAATATAATAGTAATTCAATGGTGTTAGTATCTAGTTTTAAAATTTTACCCAATAGTAAGTATTTAAGTTTCCTTCCTTTGTTTACATTTTGAATTAGAATTATTTTTCATCTATTCGTAAATAAAAGTGCAATCAACGTAAGTTCATCCAATGCACTGATTGTTTCCTCTCTAACCCAGTTTGTGGTAATTACCAAGTATTGAATGGTGAACGAATGAATGGAACAATAGTGTTTTAGAATATAGGGCTTGTAGTGCACGCATTTCTATGCTCATACTCTTACGTAAAGCATTTCACGCACAGTATCAATACCTTGGCTATAAGTAAAACCTACAGCACTAGTTTTATGTTTCATTGAATTTTAAACCTTGTTAGTATAGTTATAAAGTTTATTTGGAAACTGATTAATTTATTTCCAGGTTACGATTAATTTATGAATCTTTGCTCAAGGTTTCTCGTACTAGGTCTTTTTAATAGCAGAGCAATATGTCGTGAGAATTTATGTAATAAGAACTGTTTTCAAATGGTTTCAGTTTTGTAAAGTCATTATCATCATTATCATCATCGTCATCGATATCTATTTCAAAGGCCTTCCTTCTTATTGGAAAGTGGATATGGATCTCAAATCCACCACGCTATCAATGCGAGTTGGTGGGCTTAGGGCAATAATCTGATAACGATCCAAAACCAGAAAGATGGATTATCTCTCCAATTCGATAATAAAAGTATCGATTGACAGACTTGACTTTTTAAAATAGCTTTTGTAGGCTCCACTCGTAATAATCCGAATTTGTTATGTAACTTCTTTTGGTGTTTGAGAGTATAGTTAGTAGGTATATTATTAGTTAAAGATATTTAAACATGATTTTTGTGTTAAGGGTTAAAATAGTAATTGGTTAATTTTTAGCCAGCCAGCAAAAGGCCTTTTAAATTCTTTTAATTTCTATTGCCCATAAAACAGTTGCTATGTGGTCGCTATATATATAAGGTTCGCTACAAAGTAACAGTCACATTCACATGCGTTTTGCTAATGCGTGGTTCACCTTAAAGGTCAGATATTGAGGTCGATAGAACTGTATCACTATACCCTTAGACCATTAAGGCATAGACAAGCAATTAAAACTCTTAAATCATCGCTAATAAGAACTAAATTGGTACCTTTCAAGATAAACTTTGATTGGTAAGCTGCTTACATTGTTGTTGCTTAGAGAATTTTATTTTGTGAATGTAAATTTCATTACATTTTTATTTGCTCTCGCGTCACACTCAAATGAATCTTTTAGTTTACGTTCCATAAGATTAAGTATAGGCTTTGAATTACAATTGAGTAAAACATTTCTGTAGTTTACAAGTTAAGTATTACGTTACAAGTTTAGTAATCGTAAACTGACGCTGGTTTTAGGTGTAGTAGTTAAATTGTGTTTATGAGTCCTGAGTTCGAGTATCTATGTTTTATAGTAATAATAATAATTTAACGATTCTTAAAAGCAATTGGCTTTTTTTTCAATACGGATAACTTAAATTGTAATTTTTAACATTGTTTTATTAGTTGCTCCACTAAGAGCAACTGCTGAGTTTCTTCTTGGCTCTTCTTGATAGGTGCCTTTCGATCCGGTGGTAGAGTTACTACGTACTGACAAACTTTAACTTTTAAAAGTGCTTGTAAAACAGATTACTTGAAATAAATGATTTAACCTCGTGCCTACATGTGTACTACTCACAGTACATAAGAAATAAAAAATTCTGCGTCTTTATTTTTAAATGAAAACACAAATTTTACTTAACAGTAAAATCTATTAGATATTTACGTACATAAAAACAATTTGAAATGACACCTCACATTCGTCATTATACTTCAAAATAGTGTCAGGAGGTGGAGATACAGACATACGTTCATACAGGGGTAAGTTAATCCGTTTAAATCTTATTAAATTCTTAATATTTTATACATTTTGAATAAATGGTAAAAATTTGATGATTTGAAACGAGGATATGCCATGTTATTTTCGCGTAAAAATAAATATAGTACGAGAAACCTTGAATCATTTTTCTATGTCCTAGGCAAAGAACAAAAGTAGGTAATTAAAGTTTTTATAGTTTTACTACTACTGTACTATGAGAAGTACATTGTAAGATTTTTTCAATAATTGTTATTTTTTTCAGGATTATCAGATGCAGGAATAGTCATGATTCTGAATTGGACTTTTTCGGGGATAACTGCGACGATGATCTAGATCTTTTGCCTGCAAAACCGGCACAAATAGCGAGTTATCACGATTCTGTTGCGTCCAGTAACTTAGACGAAGATTATGTTGTGATTCCTCCACCAGCTTCTCCAACGCTGTCCGACGGTTCTTTTTCTGGATCTCACTCAAGAGGACTTGGGATAATAAGACGTGGACGCAGTCTTGGTCGTGGACGTGGCTCAAATCTTGGCGAAAAATGTCAGCAATACCATTCTTCACCTCTATCTACCCAGTACTCTGCGATCAAAAATCTCCAAACAAATAATGGCGTGCAAGACAAATTAGGAAAAGATACCTTAGAACCAGTTCTTTGGTTTTCGGCCATTTTTTAACCAACGAAAAAACGGAGGAGGTTCTCAATTCGATATATTTTTTTTGATTCACCGTTATTTTACTTCATACATTGAGATGTGGGTTCCATGTTATAGGCACTGTGATGAGAAGTAGAGTTACTAAGACCTGTTTTTTCGGAAAAAAAAGAAAAAAATTCGGAAGAAAAACTACTTCGTAAAAAAGCCAAAGGAAGTAGTGAAGTACAGGTAAGGGAAGACGAAAAACTCGCTGTAACAATGTGGCTTGATAACAAGCTTCTTTTGATGATGTTGACTTGTTATTGCGATGAAAACCATGATCGGTCCGAGCGATGCTAAAAGAGAAAAGGTTTGAAAAAATGAGAAGGTTTAAAGTGATCAAAACCAACATATTGGTGGCGCCTCACTGACTGTCAGTCTGCCCATTGCGTAATCGAACAAGAAAATGGACCATTCTAATAATCTCATACCTTGTTTATCTTGCTGTGGCCAATGCTGGGCAACAATAAAGAGATGTTGAAAGTAAAAAGGTAAAGCAAAGAAATTCATTGTGCAATCGAGGCAGTACAAGTTAGATTTGGGTACAAAACTATTGATAGACAACGAAGAGTACAGTGATGATGATACCGGAGAAGAAAAGTACAAAGAGCTTGAACCATAAGTTTTCATAAAACCAATGCCCTCTAAAGAACTTCTTGCTAATGCTGCTTTACGCTTGACCAAATATGGCCCAAAATAATCGCGTTGTAGGGCAAGTGGATGTGTCATAAAAACAACAGTTTACTGTAAACAATGTGATTTTTTTCCTTTGTTTATTGCCAAATGTGAACTGTTTTTTCTAACTTTCGTGCGGGTAATTAGTAATCTTAGTATATAACTTTAATTTCTATTTCATTTATCTCTAATTTTGATTCTTATTTATTATAGATTAGTAAATAATGTAGCTATATTAGTCAATTTACCTTTATTTATTGAGAAAATGATTAATTTGATAGTTCTGTATGAGAAAATGTTATAATGTTGTTATATTTATGTTTAATCTAGAAAAAAACACATTGCAAAAGATAGCGTCTCTTCTTAGATTATAATCCTATTTTAATAACAATTTATATTCCAAAAAATTTCTATGTACTATATGTAGGACATAGTAATATCGTCACTTTGTCCTTTGTAAAGGACATAGTGAAAAACCATTTTCCAAGTGGTGGGAATTTTTTCACTATTTTTCCGACACATAACGACGGGTTAGGAATACAATACTAAAGTTTCAGCAATATACTAAACAAAAAGTGCCTCTGGTAGGCAGGAGGTTAAAAAAATAGTTGGTGGAACAATCACACGGGAAACTGAATGAATGTTAGGTGGAAATCTATTTTCTATAATAGTAGAACACTACTTTGCAGGATATTGGATTGATATAGGATTGCTAGGAGCTAGTCGTAGTCGTCGCCAAGTGTTTACTTGAGGCAAGAGGCATTATTTATCTGGGATAGAAATATTATGGGTTTTGTGTCTGCTCTTGTCAGTACAATCTGCCATCCGAAAGGGTGGTAGAGTTTGGTACGGGTCCGGCTGGTGAGAGTCGTCGGTCGTGGCCACTTACAGCCCTACCGACAAATACGTACCGCCAAGCGATTTAGCCTTCCGGTACGATATCGTGTAGAAACCATGAAGGTGTGGATATTATCCTAGCAAGTTATTCCGCCTCCATCTTAGATTGCAACATCATTTACCATCAGGTTTGATTGCAGTCAAGGGCTAACTAGTAATGATCAACAAAAACCTGAATCTCTCTGATAGGAGACTGTTAAGAGGGTTGGATCCTGATGATCAAGAAAGTGTCATGACTTAAGCATAAAGCTACAAAATTTTATTTTCGAGTAGGTACTCACAACAAATAACTAGCTTTTTGTGTGTATCTGAACTAGACCATGCTAAGACAAAGGCCGTTTTATTTCTCTATGTGTAAGTGCCCATGACCAAACAGAGAAACTAATGCAAATTATTTTTTTATTTGTAATGCGAGGACATGCATTAGATGGTACAAATACTTTGTTTTTTGGTGAAATGAAAAGTAAACGCGCATGTGATTAGAATAGAATACTCGCTCGATTAAAAAGTGAAAACGACTAAGTACCCACGATTTCTATTCTCTGGACGATTAGAGAAAACTTAATAAGTGCAAAGCTTTAAAAAGAAGGTAATATGTAAAAAGGTTTTGAAATGGACATGATAATTATTTTTAAACTGGATCTCATACAAATTGCAAAAATTAAGTAAGATAAAAACGCAAATAAGATCTTTTAACAAACGTAATCTTGTTTTTGAGTAAAGTTACGTAAATTAGTCAATTATTCGACCGACTGCCCGTGATCTGTAGGGGCAGTGTGTAATATAATTTACACAGTAAGGGCCGGCTCATATCTGTCATACTGCGTTTGTGAATATCAATTTTTGTAGTTATTTTTGTATCTATCTTTCATCTCGTGTAGTTATTTTTATTTTTTCATAGTTGCTTATTGTGTATTTTCATTTCATTCGGGACAACTTAAACTATGATTTCCAGCTTGAAGTCATACTAACAACACTTAGAGATCCTTTTTTAATTTTTGACATTATATATTAGTGTATTAGGGAGAATGGATTAAAGAAAAATAACAAAAGAAATTTATGAGACGAGGGAGAAATGTTACAAGGGGAATTCCTAGGCGAATGTTCCTGGACCAAATTCAGGACATTTTAAAGAATAGCCAGATCATGAGTACCCTATACCAACGAACTTGTATGAAAGGAGTAATGAGAGTAGAAAGAAGCTAAGGAAGTATGCAAGGACAATGGCAAATGGAAGGATGTAATCTCTGCCTACCCCTATGGGAATGAGGCGTGATGTTATGAATGAATGAAATGGAATATTCTTTATTGTACACCAAAGAAAAGAGCTTAGAAAATATAAAATACTTTAGGAATAAAAACAATGTACAATTGGCGGTCTTATCGCTAATGAGCGATCTCTTCCAGACAATCAATATTGGAGAGGAAAGTGCATCGTACGTGCACATAAATAAAGGTACTATAGTAACATAGTTATATATTTATGTATTACATTATGTATTATTTGTATTATATATGTATATATTATTTGTTTTCAGTTTATTATTGCTCTGTTAATTTATGATACTCTTGTATAAATATGTCGTCTGTTGTGACATATTTCCCTCAATAAGGAATTTTAAAAATTAGTTTGTGAAATGACTAACACGCTGCTAAAGGTAAGTAGAATTGGACCAGTCATACTACTTTGAATAAAAAATCAAATAGTTGCCACGCCTTGCACCGTTTGATATGCAATTTAATTAAAACAATTTTTTTTGACGGTATGTCATCAATTCGACATCTGCGTCCTTTATTTTTTGCTACTTTAAAGCGTCAGTTCGGAGCCGACTTCAGATGACAACTGCAGACGACTTGTCGCAGCGACAGTACGTAAAATTAGCAGCGAGCGACACGTCGTTCCCATATTATAACTACATGGAAACCAATAGTGTTCCTACGACGTGTGTCTGCAGTTGTCGTTTGCGGTCGGACACCAAGAGGTACCTTTAGACCGTACTTTTTTGCTGCTATTAGACTGCTTGTTGGGAATGCTAACTAAATACGGATGTTGAAAAAATGTTTAAACGAAAATATCTATATTAATTAAGAAGTGAGACGGTCTGGATACTAAAAGTATGTTAAGTTAGGGTAATTAGCTAACTTGAGCTCAGTCAATGAATTTGGTTAACTTTAACAAATCCATTGATTGAATTTGTAACATTGAAGTAGCGTGGTGGGTCTACGCTCCATATCCCATTTTCTATAAGGCCTGGCCCTGTACTGGGCCGCTAATAAGGTGATAATTATAACGATATGTAGATACTTTGGGACCAGATAGCGATGTGTGTATTGTCATTTTGACGACCTCCGTGACGCAGTTGTATGCGCGGTGGATTTATAAAATGGAGGTCCTGGGTTCGATTCCCGGCGGGGCAGATTGAGATTTTTCTTAATTTGTCTTGATCTGGCTGGTGGGTGGCTTTCGCCGTGGCTAGTTACCACTCTACCGACAAAGGCGTATCGCCAAGCGATTTAGCGTTCCGGTACGATGTCGTGTAGAAACCGAAAGGGGTGTGGATTTTCGTCCCACTTCTAACCAGTTAGCCCGCTTCCATCTTAGACTGCATCATCACTTAACATCAGGGGTGATAGCAGTCAAGGGCCATAAATAAAATAAAAATATATATAAAATACATTTATCTTTTTTGATTTCATTTTATGCAACTAAAATATATAACCATTGCTCAATACGTGACTGGCGATCAAGGCATCTCGCTCCAAAAAGATAAAATTACGTATGACTTAATTTTTGAAAGTACGTTAATCTTAGTACGCATTAAAAAACACACAATCGTTTTTACGCTTCAAGTTGTTTTTATTAATGTTACGCAACTTTATCATCCTTAAAATATTTAAACTCAAGGTAATAACAACATACTTGGGCCAGTAATTATAACTTTCGTTATAATTTTATCACATTGGCAGCGCGTTACGTCAGAAATTAACAGGTCATAAAATAAATCATTTTGTTGAAGGCGTTCTTGTTTTGAAAAATGTGCGCCGATTTTATACGTTCCAAATTTTTGTTGTTAATTGCAGTTTTAATGAAGGAAAATGCGAACAATTAGGGCATATCGTTTCGTACTCACTACCAGCTGATACTTGATTACAGCGTTTTTATTTAATAATTATAAACCGGAATGAATAGTCACTTCAACTTAGTAGCTAAATTAGTATAAAACATTTTGTAAGTATTTATGTATTTTTCATAAAATTTCTTTGAGATTTTACAACTAAACTACTTACAACAAAATAATTAAAATTTCGATTTAAAATTTAATTAAGATGAAACATGGCTACAAGCTACATAGCTGTATATAGTTTTTTTTAACTATTTAAGTTTGTTATAATTGTTTGGACTTGTTCTTAATAATTTACCGTCACTGTCCAGACGTTATATTCCAAAAGTCACTGGGAAAAGGAACTCCACAACAACAACAACATAATCCTGTAATATTCATTTTTAAAATTATGAAACAAATTTTACAATAACATTATTTGTTATACTGAAGACTGTATCAAATAGTATATATTGTTACGCAAATAATACTAAACGGATATTATTAACATTAAATATTGCTTTACTATAATCACACCAAAGTTCGATACATATTACAATACTTAGGTGATAATATTGATGAATTTATCCCTTCTCCTATGAGGAGTATAGTGGACCGTAGATAGGCTGATAATGATACTGATGATTGATGGATTTTTTTATTGGATTTTCAATTTTACGAGAGCAGACTTACGGATGAGAATGGTCTTGATTCACCCACTTTCGAAGATCAAGATGAAATCACATTATTTTGTGAAACATTCTACTTTAAATATTTCATCCATTAACGTTTTTGTATGTTCTTTTCAAAATCTGAATGAAGCAAATTCTTTAGTTAAGCGAAAATTTCAAAACTGCGATGGGAAAAACTGCATCTTGTACTGACCGGACGAGCTCTCGCCGATCATTCAATCTCGCTTTTTACGATACCCGGTTCACATTAGGCAATGGCGATAATGTACCACGCGGATTTTATTGATCTTAGGTATTTTCATTATATAATTTAATTTTTATATCATTAATCAAATTATAACATTAAGATCAAACTATTGCTTAACTGTGCTGATGAAGAGTCCAATTTCGACGTAGTGTAAAATGTATGCAAAAATGTATCTACGTTTACACTTTTATTAAAATAATATTTATTTAATTCTAGTCATCTGACTAGCAAAGACAAAATTTGATGAAGGCAGTATTTTTGACAGCAGATTGTAATCATATCATGCAGCGGAATTAACCTGACATTTTCTCATACTTCAATAAAATGAAAAAATATTTTTTTTACATTTTTTAATAATTATTTAACACTTAATAAGTATGTTGGTATGTAGGTTAGAAATATTGTACAGGAAAAGCCTTTACCTCGTTGTATGCTGTTTTAACAACATAATAGAGTCACAATACAGTTACACTTGAGATGTTGTGTTACAGATAATAATAATGAGTGTTAAGACATCGTAACGACGTCGTGTGAAGGGGCTTAGTGCTAACCGGTAGTTGATTAGCGGTCCGGATGTAACTACGTGCGTACGAACGTATGTGGGTACCAATCTGTCGCAATGTCCATGGTCTCGGGAAATGGATAGAAACTGAGCTAATGGCCAATTTGTTAGGAAGGTAATTTACTTTTTATACTAGTAGTTGATGGGACAAGCAGATGCTCCAAGCAGAGTTAAGTGGAGAGCCATCGTCTCGAAGCAAGACTTTGCAGGACATGCAAGTCATTTTCTACGAATTTCCTTCAATTCATTGGTACGTGAAGCTTCATGTATCCGTAATTTCACATGTAGAGTTTATACATTGATTGCATTAATTCACATCAAACTAAAAATTTACGTAAAGGCGCTTACCACTCTAATGAAATCCTGAAACGAATCCCTTGTGTGCAAAAAATTTTAGATTGTTGCGAATTAATAAAATATTTTGAGGCTAATTGAAAACAAAGGAGCCACCGTGCTGCGGGGCGATATAAAGAACCTTCAAGATAATCCTATCTTAAAGGTTCTTTTCTACATAAAGCTTAATTTTGAAGAGCTGAAGCAGAAAACTGAGGTTTAGGGTTTAATTTTGTTGCAATGCGTTTTATAAAATGAACGAATGAATGAGATACATGCAATCGTTCTACTCTTATTGAACACCAGTATTTCTGACATTTGACATTCCTTAATGATTATGTTCTGACAAATACACATTTCTAAGATCTAGAGATAGCAAGCTCAAACAAACAAAAAATCTTGAGCTTTATTAGGTATCATAGGTATGATATAGCTTTAGAATTGAGAATAGGATCATATTTGGTATATCATAAATACTCTAAATGGAATCTTTTTCTTTGCCATTTTACAAGTTAATTAAGGTTAAACATTTTGCAGATTTGCATTAAAACTTGTTAAGATTACCGAATCAGGTTTCACCTGATCGGTGTGACAAAAAAATCCGTTATACTCGTCTCGATAACGTTTTTTGCATGTTCTTATTAAACACGTAATAAATATATTTACAGTTACACGTATAATACTTTTTATTTCATTATTAAATGACGGATTCGCTTTATATTTTCATGTAGATTTTTATTACATCATTATATTTACTATCAGCCTATTAACCACCCACTACAGGGCCGTGCCTCCTTCATAATCCTACATAAATGTTAAATTACTTTAGAATAAAATATAATCAGTAATATAGAAATCTCACATTATTAACAACATAGAATAAAAATAAATAAAGCAAAACAATTACTCTCTCAACTCTCTTGTGACTCTATCAATTCGTTCACAATCTGACAGTAAGTAAAAAACTTGAAGATGTTCTTTGTCTGTGGATTTTATGTCTGTCATCATTTACATTACTTTTTGCATGAAGTTGGAAGCCGATCTAAAAGACAACTAAGCAACTTCGTCATTAATAAAATCATCAATAATAAGAAAGCTTTGGCCATTGGTCAGGCAACACTGTTATACGCGACAAAAATATATATATACTTATCTTAGTTATATACATTGATGTTTATTTTGTGGTGAAGGTTAAATGGCAATCACTTGCCTAAAAGTTGAACTGTCCGGTGTTGCAAATATATAATTAGCGGACCATGGGTTAATCACCGGAAATATGCTTGGTCAAGAATTTGTACTTTGATATTAACTGAAGTCATCACAGTCATTAAAGTTGTGCAGACGTGGGTAGTACATAAAATAGAACATTATACAGTTAACTAAAATACAGTCGACTAAAACATGTCTCAATTTAACCTTTAAAAACAGAGCTTATGGGTTTCCTTGTATTATTGGTTGACCAAAACGAAAAACAATCAAAAATTTCTTGAGCACATTCTCTGAAAAAAATCTTGCAAAAAACCTAATTTGTGTAAGATATATACCAATATACATATAGATCCGGCTGGCCTGCGAGAAATACTAATCATTCTGTGACTCTATATTTTACTGTGACCATATGGTTTAGAACTGTGAAAGTGGTAACCATCGGTCCAGTGACTTTAGCATGAAATGCGCACAAACAATAAACAGACGAATCACAATTAATTTTATAATTGTGCCGTTTTTTGTTAGTCAAATTTAGTACACATAAAGTTCTTTGACCTCGTCGAAATTAAGATAATTTTATCGATCTTCGTTTATTATCTTACGGTATTTAAATTAAGTTTTAAGCTCTCCGCTATTTTGGATTGATGCTATATTTTATGTCAGAACAAATAATTAATTTATTAGGATGTTGCTTTTTTGCAATTTATTGTGAATAGCGGTATTATACTAAAATATGTGTTTTGTGAATTGACTAGTTCTACAGTTAGCTAAATTTTAGTGTCAACTTTTGTTGATTGCTTACCTAGAACATGCTTGTTCACTCTTGCTCTATTAATTTATTTCAAATTAATAAAAGTTATTTATGCATGATCATTAAAACGATGTAAAAAGTAACATAATAATAATAATTCGTTCGTTATAAAACACGAAAAGATTTTTATAAATTGCAATAATCATAAGTTATATAAAAATTAATAATATTTGTTTTGTTTATCGTAACTAACATATTTATGATCATTATTTATAAATTATCGAGCGTTTATTATCATAAAATTAATAATTTGCATAATAATAATAAGGTACGTTACTCATTGGATTATTTTAACATAAATTGCCTTAATGTTTATTTAGTTTTTATTTTTTTGATTTATTATGAAAATTATTAATATCATTTCTATTTTGATATTTAATTTAATTTTAAATTTTGTCCGTCATTATTTTATTAATCATTTTTATAAAATTAATTAAATTATCCACGTAAGCTTAAATTCAATAAACAATCTTTACAACGCACAACCACAATATTTGTTTGAAATCATGGATAAAGTTGTAAGGTTTTTCTTCTTAAGGTCATCTTATCAAAATCTACATAGTAATATTAATTATATTATGAGCAGTGTTGTGCATTGTGTTGCCTATCTTGTTCACACGGATTCTCTGATTTTATTTAAATGATAGTATGTAACCTTATACCGTAATTTTGTTTTGATTCAAGTTTACGTCGAAAATTGTTTTAAATAAAACTAATTTAATTTTAATTTGTTATTACATATTGAAACACCAAGCTGTATATTCAATATAGTTTTATGGTTACATAATTATTTATTTATATCATAATTTAATTTATTATTAGTTGACCGAACCATTCACCGTATGATAATAGAAAAACCATACCTACGAGTAACTTTGCTGTTTTTAAACATTTACTTTGATATTAATATATTTATATTTTGTGTATGATCTGAAAGTAAAATATAATTTTACTATTTAAATTCCGAAATGTGAAATGTTACTAAGATAAATATTTTTGAAAGGAATAAAAAATTACGACTAATATTTAATATTATTATTATTAGTTTTTTTTTATAATTTATACAAATTATTAACCATGAATTAATGATTTCTTAGTTTAATGGTATTTTTGACAAAAAAATAAAGATTTAAATTTTTAATTGTTTGGGTTCTATATACCTATATTTTCATTCCCTGTTTTTTCATAATAAACTTATACTTTAAATTCATCTTTCTGTAAAGTTTAATCTATTGTCAAAATTTTAACGAAATTGGTTCTTAAGTGTAAAAACATAGCAAACAGATATACATTTGCATTTTCAGTATTGTTTCGATGTTTGGACATTATCGCTTTTTAACCGAAATGTTACATTTTTTAAGAGAATTTCATTCTGCATCACACACATTTAATTCTGCATTCAGATTTCCGTTTTTACAGACGAATTTGCTTTTAATTTTTTTATTCAAAGATTTAGTACTATCAAATTTACATGATATTCAAATGTGTGTCCGTTTTAATATATACTCGAATATCTGTTTTAACCTGTTTCCAAAAATAAGGATCTATGTATGTTTTTTTGTGTATGCGGTCGTTGACGGCACAGTGACCCGCGCTCGGGCCCTGGATCATTTGATCCGAGGCACTATGCGCGGTCGCCGCTCAACTCCCAAAGTATCAGTATCAGATATAACGGGGTCAAAGGATTATTACTCCAACACTCGCCCACTTAATACACATACTAATATACTCGCAACTTCAATACTGCTTCCGTTTATTAACTATACTTCACTGTTCGTGAATTATCGTTATGCAATTGTAATGCGTTTTCTAAATACATAATGCGCTTTTAATAACTGTTATGTGTGTGGAATTATAATGAAATTTACCTTTTTTCCGCTTGGGCATCACTCTCACACCAAACGTTAGTTCGGTCACTAGGCACAAAGACAAAGTCAGTAAACAGTATTTGGCACTGCACCCCATTTTTACACAGTCTGTTTTCCCGGATTATTAGTATGAAGGCACTATGGTGACTCGCATTTGCCCGATATGTTGTGGTCCGCTATCCGATATCGCGTGAGAACACGCGGTGCACTTTAAAAAAAAAAACGGACGGAGCTGCACTCCAGGCAGTTCGCGACGTGTGAGTGAACCGCCCGACTACCCTATATTTTGACTTATAGCAATTTGGCAGTGCGAATTCCACTTGTATATAAAACCTTTCGCCGGTTAAAAGCGGTTGGCGATTGGTTGTGCGGCGCTCGGTACACGAAGGTGAAGGGAGCTGGCTTCACCCCTCCACTGCGCGCGGAGGGGGCAAGCCAGGGTCGGCAGACACTTTTGCTATCGGCTGAGATAGCTATCATGCTTAGACTGTACCGTTGTGCCTTGGTTACGTCACAGTATCCATGTTAATGGGTTTGTCAAGTGATTGAGTGGCGCGTGTTTAAGCCTTTGCAATAGAGAGGTCCTGGGTTTGACTCCGAGGCTTATTAAGGATTTCGTAATATGGCTCTACTCTCGTTGTAGGTTATGGCTAACTATTCACTTAAACGCTATAATTTAATGATTTGTTTAAAGCGGTAAACTGCTTTAAACAAATCGTAAATAAAATTATAAATTAAAATTAAGACTTAGAAATTCCGAATCTAGCCCAACGTAAAAAGTTTGTTGAAATTACCAAAAATAAACATTGAAAAGGAATCGTTATTAATTCATCAAAATTATATATAGGCGAGAAAGGTTTTCATTGGGGTATTAATTTTTACAAAAGAAGGATTGTAAGGCTACTTGGTAAAATTCGGAATTATCGTTACGTAAAAATATCAGTATTTTGTGTAAGGCTTAATCAAGTACAATAAAGATGATCCAAAGGCAATTTATAATACTGAATATTATAATTTTACTTTCAAATAAATTATGCATACTTGCACTTCTGCTTGGGAAAGTCAAAATGTTGACCTTTTAAACGGTACCAAAGAAATTGATCTTTATCTAACCTTTAATAGAAAGTTCTGTGTAACTTGATATAAACTTTCTATAAAAAAACTATTCCTAAAACATTTCAAATTGAATGACAGACCAATAAAAATGCATCTTTAGAGGATGTTATTGTAATAACGGAACACATGTACTTTAAGCAACGTTTATTCAACAACTGGCTGATGCGTGTCACAGACATCACACCGCCGACATACCCACATTACAATCATAATATTGTCCGACTACCTACACCTAGGTACATACACTACATCATCCCCCCCTTTATAAAGATAGTTACAACAATTACAACATTATAAATTATTGGTCTACACCATCGTAACCAAATCGCTCGGGCGGTCTTCGCACACGTGTATTCGGTAACGATGGCGGTAATACCGTCCGAGACTCGCATGGTTCCCCGGCCGTGCTACTGTTTTTATCAGCATGATTGATTTGGTGTGCTAAGGCTGCTTGAGGTAGACACGGTCGGAGACTCACGAACATTACTCGAATCTCGGATGTCGTTCGCCGAGCCAGAACGCAATTGATCTGCATGCCGCGTCCAGCACACACCCTCCTCCGTCTCGACCTCGTACATATTTTTACCCTTCCTGCTCTTGATAACCGCGGAACACCATCTTCTACCTCTTCGAAAATCTTTTACCCATACCTTTTCTCTACCTCTACCCAAGATCTATCGGTTCCCCCTTTAGCTTGCGCCCTCTGATGTAAGCTATCCGAAACCGATTCAATAATGACTTTAATAAATCTAAACGCGATCTGAGGTGACGACCGAACATCAATCTCGCGGGCGTTTCACCTGTCGTACCGTGTACACTATTCCGATAATCGAGAAGAAATCTTTGTAAAAATTAGAAATTCAACGTCCGCCTTTTTAAATGCAAAAATGATAGCAAGCGCTTCGCGTTGTATTTGACTGTAATTGGCTTCCGCGCGGTTCAGCGTGCGCGAGGCATACGACACCGGCCGCTGGCCCCCCTCCCCGCGCTGACTCAACACCGCGCCGACACCGCACGCGCTAGCGTCACACGACACGATAAGTGGTAACCGTTCATCGTAATGTGCCAACACCGGACAACTTGTTAAAGCTGTCTTAATGTCCCTAATGTAATTTTTAAAGTAATTTATACAGTGGAGATAATAAAATAGATATATTTTTTTTATAAATTTTGAATAAAAATTAACTATTCCTAAAAATGCCTTTAACTCATATACGTTGTTCGGTTTCGGCGCTTTAGTTACAGCCTCAATCTTCTTATCATCGGTCCGAACCCCGTACTCAGAAATAATGAAACCCAAGTAACTCACTTCTTTCTTAAAAAAATGACATTTCTCTAGCCGTACCCTTCGTTGGCTATTCATTCAAAAACTAAATGTAAATTATTAATATGTTCGCGTTCTGTTCTGCCCGTAATTAAAATATAATCTAAAAAAATGGAGACGTTGGGAATCACGGCTACTAATGGTTCCATAATCCGTTGAAAAATGGATGGAGCCGAAACTATTCCGTAACCCAATCTATTGTAAACATACAGGTCTCGGTGAGGATTAACGACCGTGTATTTTTTTGACTCATCTAACGTAACTTGGCTATAGGCTTCGGACAAATCAATTTTGGTGAACCTTTTACCTCCATTTAAATTATTGAATAACACTTCGGACCTAAGGAGTGGATATTTATCAATTTCGAGCATAGGGTTCACGATACTCTTGTAATCGCCACATATCCTTAAGGAACCGTTGTTTTTGAGCACGACTACCTACTGAGCACGACGCCCAGTACGAGGAGGGTATGGGTAACGCGAATATGGTTTCTATGATACCTGCAAACTGCATGCGCCGTAGCTCGGCACCGACGTCCGTGGGCAGCGCCAGCGGAAGCGGCCGCGCGTGCCGGAACACGGGCACCGCTCCCTCGCGCGGCCTAGCTTGCCGCTGAACACTCCCGGGTACTTACTCACAAAATTAATTTTATCGAATCTACCACTATCATTATTCTTATCGTCTATAGACAGAATGGACTTAGGTACTATGACGCTTATATGCAGCATTATAAGCCATTCTCGACCTAGCAAGGGTACACCGCCGTTTTGAGTTATATATAATCTAAGACTTTCACTGATCGACTTGTATCTCACCGGCACTTCGATGTACCCTACACACTCAATAACACTTCCACTATAGCCTTTTAATTTATAACCACTGTTCTGTAACACATAATCCGAAAACAACTGTTTATACATTTCATAGCTTACACAGGATATAGGAGAGCCGGTATCTACGTGCATAGCCAGCCGTCTCTGCGCCACGGTAACCTCGGCTATGACGGGCTCGCAGCCCTTGATCTGCACCATGTACAGGCCGCTGGGCCCGCCCCCTTCGTCGCTATACTCTCCATACTCTCCGGCCGAGCTCTCTGACCCGCCGTCATCGTACTTGTTCCGATGCGTCGTCTCTCGGCGTTGCACTGTGTCCAGCCGAAACACTCGACCCTCCGGTTTCCTGCCCACTCTCGGACAGACCCGCTTTAGATGACCGGTCTCCAAACAAATTCTGCAGGTCCAGTCTGCGTATTTGCAGGTCGGCCGGCTATGATCCCTGCTTCCACAACAAGCACAGGATGAATTTTCAGGCCGATTACTTTTATTTGAACCACCCGAACGCTGGCCCCTACCACTCGAATGAACCACGTCGCGCCAGCGCGGCGCTGCGCGCCCGCCGGCCGCTTCCATGCGCGGTCGCTGCGCGTGCACCGCATGCACCGCGGCCTCTGCCGCCCGTTGCTCCACTGCCACCGCGTCCCTAGCTGCCGCTTCTAATGCCACAGCCATCTTGAATGCCCCCGTGAAGGCCACGTCACCCTCGCAGAATAATCTCTGACGTATAGTCTCACTCAGTAGGCCACAGACAAATTGATCCCTCAGGTTTTCTTCGAGATTTTCTTTGAAACCACAATCCCTGGCCATATGTTTCAAAGCCGCCGCGAACTGGGCCACCGTTTCATCATGAGTCTGTACCCGTCTACGAAATTTAAATCTTTCCGCGAGGATCGACGGAGTTGGTTGAACATGTTTACGCACCAGTTGAACGAGCTCACCAAACTTCATATCGCCTGGTTTCTTTGGTGAGCATAAATCCACCATCAGTTCATATGTTGCATCCCCGACACAGGCGAGCAACGTTGGTACTTGGAGATTAACCTTCACATCGTTAGCTATGAAGTATTGTTCCATGCGGTCGATATATGTCGTCCACGTTCCCGACCCGAGATTGAACTCGCCTAACCGCCCGACCGACATTTTTCACCGTATCACAACAATACTCGTAACACTAACAAGATTTAAATGTTCAAATACCGACTGCGCCACTGTAATAACGGAACACATGTACTTTAAGCAACGTTTATTCAACAACTGGCTGATGCGTGTCACAGACATCACACCGCCGACATACCCACATTACAATCATAATATTGTCCGACTACCTACACCTAGGTACATACACTACAGTTATATACATATATGTTTTTATATTTGTGTTCGCGTATCTCCGGAAGTACAAGTTTGATTTAAGTAATTCTTTTTTTGTTGTACTAGTTTATTCAACTTAGGGAATAATGGAAATTTCATGAAAATCGGTTCA
The DNA here is from genome assembly GCA_034621355.1 of Mycalesis mineus. Lineage (NCBI taxonomy): Eukaryota > Metazoa > Arthropoda > Insecta > Lepidoptera > Nymphalidae > Mycalesis > Mycalesis mineus. The sequence continues at coordinate 14,382,459 of CM067885.1, forward strand.
GTAGTTTTTGAGATAGAGATTTTTTACGCATAACTTTTCACAGAATAGTCAGATTTTGAAAATTATTTTTTTATTACATAGTACACTTAAAAATGGCACCGACTTCATAGTATGCTTATGTAAATTACAGAAATTAAATGACTTAGTTATTTTTTATTTTTTAGTGCGTTTTGAAGTCGGTTTAATTTTTTATTAAATTTTTTTTACCTTTTAACCGTCTTAAAAAAGGAAGAGGATGGATGTTTATCCGCGATTATCTCGCGTTTGACTGAATCGATTTTGATTCGTTGAAGTCGATTTAAATGTTTTCAGAAAAATATTTTTATATTTAGGAGAAGACACAGACAAGTTTTAGCTGAAAAAAGAGTACTAATATTTTTTGGCCACTTCACCATTTTCAATCTGCGGACCATTACAGAGTTAGGCCTTATATGTCGTAGAGTGGATATTTTTTTATTCATTACAAGATAGCTGTTAATTGCAATCACACCTGATGTTTAGTGATGATATAATCTAAGATGGAAGCGAGTTAACCTGTAAGGAGTACGATGAAAATCCACATTCCTTTCCGTTTCTGCACGACATCGTACCGGAACGCAAATTCCTTGGTGGTACGTCTTTGCCGGCAGGATGGTGCCAACCAAAGCCTTCCACGAGCCAAATGAAGCTTAGACCCACCATGCTACCCCAATGAACACTGAATGGCTTAGTGTGAGTAATATTTAACTATAACTATCAGATGTTAATGAAGACTAGGATCGACGACTTGAGAATACTTATTAAGAAATTCTTGGGGGAAGAAAAAGTTTAACGACCTCCGTGGCGCAGTGGTATGCGCGGTGGATTAATAAAGCGGAGGTCCTGGGTTCGATTCCCGGCGGGGCAGATTGAGATTTTTCTTAATTTGTCTTGGTCTGGCTGGTGGGAGGCTTTCGCCGTGGCTAGTTACCACCCTACCGACAATGACTACCGCCAAGCGATTTAGCGTTCCGGTAGGATGTGTAGAAACCGGTAGGGGTGTGGATTTTCATCCTACTCCTAACAAGTTAGCCCGTTTCCATCTTAGATTGCATCATCACTTAACATCAGTTGTGATAGCAGTCAAGAGCCAACTTGTAGGCATTAAAAAAAATATTTCAAAGGACCTAGGATTCGAATTTAGGATCTCACGATCCGAAATCAGCATTTATTTTTATCTATACGTACTAATCTATCTCTCTTATGAATTTTATCACAATCCGCTCAGCCGTTCAAAGTGTGTACACATCAAGGCTAATCAAAGTTAATTTTTTTATATACATAATACTTCAAACCATGTGTTTGTCTCGGAAACAAAACTGTTTCGGAAAAAAACTGTATTGACTCGACATACAAGTGAAAAGTTTACATAAAAGACTGTTTTTATAAGCCGGTAATTAATTTTACGTCTTTGTATGCTCTTATGTTAACACGAACTTAAGATCTTGCAGTTGTGTGATATGATTTATAATATGTACCTAGTAAATGAAATGAAAATATTCTTTATTGCACACACCAAGACAGGAAAGATACGAAACAGGATACAATTCACACAAGAATTTACAGTAGCACAATAGGCGGCCTTATCGCCAACAGGCGATCTCTTCCAGGCGACCTAGTTAAGAAGCTACAATAAATTAAAGAGAGGGTGAGGGTGTACAGAACAAGGAACTTAAAAAGAAAATAAAAATTTAATTCGCAAATAAATCGAGAATAAATAAAAACTAAAACACACTTTATACATAACTTAAATATATAATTACTTATAAATAATAAACACTATAATATTTAAAAAATAAATAAATAAAAAAATATGAATACATATGCAAAATGTAAACTAAATAAATATATATATAAAACATACAATATATATAATACATATATACTTATCTATATGTTCAACATTAAAATCGACTGGTAGTAATCTGAAACATTTTATGATGGATAGTAATATTTAGCTAAGAGTCCCTTGAATATAGGTAAAGATTTCGCACGTCTGATATAAAGAGGGAGAGAGTTCCAAAGCCTGACGGCTTCTACAGTGAAGGATCTAGAAAGGAAAGAAGTACTGTGAGAAGGAATTTTTAGGATAAGGTTATCGTTTGAACGAAGTGAGCGACAGTGAGAGTCACTGAGGAACTCAAATCGTTCTTTGAGATACAGATGAGCATGGTGGTGGAAAAGAACAGAGTATAAGAGGGAAAGAATATGAGTATTCCTGCGAAGGCGAATTGGAAGCCACTTGGGTTTATTGCGAAATTGAGAAATATGGTCATATTTACGAAGTCCAAATATGAACCGAATACAGAGATTTTGAATGCGCTAATGCGCTTAATTGCGCTATGCGCAAGTGCCTATGTACCTAGTAGTAAGATAGATTGGTATAAAAATTTTTCAATCGACTTCCAAAAGGTAGGGGTTTTCATATCGACTGTATTTTTTTTAATTTAATGAGTGTAAATTAATGGACAGCCAAAAACACATTGTTAAATTATGATTTCAAGTTACAGAGCAGGAGTTAAACATTAACCCGTATTCGAGCAGCTCAGCTTCAGATTCACAGCCCACTGGTATGGATGGTAGATTTACAAAATGGACGTCCTGGGTTCGATTCTCGGAAAGGCCGATTAAGATTTTCTAAATTTTTCTAGGTCTGGCTGGTTGGAGGCCTCGGCCGTGGCTAGTTACCACCCTGAGACAAAGACGTACAACGACAAAGCAATTAAGCGTTCTGGTACGATGTCGTGTAAAAACAGAAAGGGGTTTGGATTTAATTTTATTCATAACGCAGTATTCTGTTTCTGTCTTAGATAGCATCATCCCTTACACTCTGGTGTCAAGGGCTAACTTGTTATGAAAAAAAAAATAAAAAAGGCGGTCGGCCTGGCGAACATGTTAAAGTTGATATTGACAATGATACCACAAAAGTTACTTCTTATCACCGCATTCTAACAGAAACGGGATCTACGCGAGTGAAACCACTGGGCTCAGCTAGTTATGTAATAACTATGAGTGAAATACTCGTAGTTATTAACTCAGTAACAGTGGGTTACTTTTACATCTATAATGTGGGTGTCACAGACGACTTTCAGTTAATCGCTATTACTTAATGTTGACATAGTTGACATAATTATTATAATTTCCCAAGCGTTCGTGATCTAACTTGAGTTATGATAATCCTAGGGTTTGATTTATGTATTCAATGTTATCGCTTCAGCGAGTGTTAAGTGCGATTGGATCGCCTACAGCGCTGTTATTCAATAACTATTTTCTTACTTAGTCAATAAGTTACTTATTCTTTGAATTATAAATAATAATAATAAATATTATAAGACAATTACACACATCGCTATATAGCGCCAAAGTAAGCGTACTCGTAAGTAGCTTGTGTTATGGGTACTTTGTTACCTGATGATTATTTATATATATATATATTATACATAAATACTTATAATATAAAGATAAACACCCAGACACTTTAAAACGTCCATGCTCATCACACAAACATTTTCCAGATGTGGGAATCGAACCCGCAGCCTAGGACGCAGAAGCAGGGTCACTACCCACTGCGCCACTCGGCCGTCAATCAATGCGTCAATCAATTATAAACAAAAAATCAATTATATATCAAAAAGGTGGCGCTGCTCTGTAATCTTAGCAAAATACGTCTAGCATATCGGTTCTGTAAATAAATTCGACAAAGCGAGTCTCGACGTCGTCTCTCTCTCTCGGTCTAACATTATACTATAGGCAAGAGACATAGAGACAAAGACGAAATCAAATTCAAAACAAATTAATTTCAAGTAGGCTGTTTTACAAGCACTTGTGAAACGTCAAGTTTGTCAGGACGTAGTAATCGTATCCTGTGGGGAAGAGCCGACAAGAAACTCAGCAGTTGCTCTTTTAAAAATCAAAGTTTCAATTTGTATTCCATAAATCCATAAATTGCAATTTTAGTTATCACGTCTTGTGTGTAGAAAGAAAAGCTAATTGCTTCCAAGAATCTTTGTCGTTAATGTCCGAGACTCGCACTGTCGAGTTTCGTTACAGAATCGACATGCAGTAGCACTATTCTGTTACGAAACTCGACACTGTGAGTTTTAAGATCGTCTCTTACTTTGTACGTTTAAAAGATACTGTAGATATAGATTATCGAAATCATACTGTTGAACTTCGTTATATAGAAGCATTCATTTAAAGGGCAAAAAATGAATTGAAATCTGAAATACCCTAAATATAGGGAAAAAAGTTGTCACATCGTAACAATATTTTAATTTTATGAAACTTAACTCTCCATTTCTTGGCAGTCTAGCCATAATAGCCTGATTGCTTAATTTAAATTGCTTTAGTTGAACCTATCGACTGTAGAAGAGCTAAATTCTCTTGAACGTCGTAATCCTACGTGGTGGATATGAAGACTTCAACTGGTATGTGCAAAAACATTAACTCTTAACTCTTAGATAGATTATTAGATCACTTCATTGCTACCCATGAGGAATAATGTCAGGCTAGCACAAGAATTATCTTAAAAGACACATTAATTGGTAGTAACATTAAGTGCAAAAACCAATCGAAATACCCACGTCATAAAAAATAATACACTAATCTACTTACGTTTTATAAACAATAAAACTACTGAGTCATCAGTAAAGAATTGAGAAATTCCGAATTATAATCACAATGGTATGAGGAAAAAAATCTTCGTTTATTAAGCAAGTATATAACAGAGTTAACAACTTCATAACTTGCACTTAGTTGATAAGCATCGCGAAATCAGCGAAGAGAAAAAATAAGCCGGAAATTATCCAGACGGTGACGTAATAAGTGGAAGTGGCAAAAAGATGCGTAAGTAATTAATATGCCGTTTACGCTAAACTGTTATAGTATATTACGCGTAATAGGATGTAACGCGGATGTATTAAGAAGTAGCGGATTCTCGCTAATATGCTTGTTAGAGCAGCAACATTAGATCAATCTATAAAGCCGCGATCCCACTTCGTCGTGACGACAGATTGTTGTGTAGTATAAAGTGGCTATTCAGATGAATAATACTAAACGTTGTGTTTTTAATTTAAAAAGTTAGCATGGATTGTCGTGGTACATATTAAAGAATTCTTCAAGCAAAGGGCAATAAGCGTTATTTAGGCAAGCGCTCCTGGACTTAGATCTCATCATTGTACCAATCAGGCGTAACTGTGGCCAAGCGTAAACCTTAATTACATAAAAGTGTACTTTTTTAAAAGATAGCACGTTTTTGGCTCGACGACAGATAGTCCTGACAGTGGGAACTAGCAAGGCTGTCTTAAAATCGTCACATGGAGACAGCAACCCCCATATTATTGTTGCCTCTATCTGTCGTTCAACGATAAAAAACTCCGACGATGACTGACTGGCGGTAAATTATCGTCATAATGGGAACAACTAGACACGAATATTGGTCTGACGGCAAATTAATCGTCACGACATAGTAGGAGCGCGCCTTTACAAATATTCGTGTAAACGCGGTAATCTGGTAAGCGTTGAGCGTAAAACTCCTGAATCAGTTTAACAATAAATTATTTAAATCTACATTTGGTTCGATTTTTATCGCTTTCTATTTTAGATATCTCTATCGCTGGTTTTGGTTCCCTGTTTATTTTAGGTGGCCTGTTTATTTATTTAGTTTATTCTTTTATGTTAGACTAGCGCTTGAATGCAATCTCGTTACATGGTAAGCAAAAATGCAGTCTACAGTGGAACGCGCTGGTCTAAAAGATGCTTATTCCCTCTTGACTTGAAGGTACCCAAATTGTAGGTGGTTGAAAAAATGGAAGCTGGAAGGGGGTTCCATTTCTTAGCAGTGTGCATAAAGAAAAAGGAACCAAACCGCTCAGTACACATCCAAGGTATATGGCTAGAACTCCTGTGATAGAACGGAGATGGAGCTAATTTAAATTAAGATTAAGTTTAAATTACCCAAAATCACAATAAAGTATTTTAAATTACTTTGTATGAAAAAAAATAGGGTGAATCGTATTGGAAGACCAAGAAAAAAATGACATCATTGTTAGAGTTTTATTTCAAGTAATTTTTAGTGCAATAGTGCTGTAAACGATAATACCTACTAGTGTTATACATCGATGCTCATAATACATAATGCGATCTAATACAATTTATCTAGAAATAAGCGTAAAGAAAGAGTAAGCGGTTTGTAAGACAGAGATAAAGAGCTGCATGTTGAAATATACGATTCCATTTCCAGAAAGTATAAGCGTTTGTTGAGATTTTGCGATCATGAAAATTAATAGTTTCGTTACTGCAGGATCCGCCCAAGTCTCCCACGGGACATCGTAAATATCCCAGCTTAAATCTTCGCTTACCTGAAAACACAAAAAAGACGTGTGGCACTCGGAGACTGCCGCGGTAAAGCTATTGCATAGCATTTTTATCAACTTATGTTTACCTACCGACGTCATCGGGAGCGTGGCCTAGCAGTAAGGCGCTCTAAGTGCTCGGATTGCCAGAGACACGCAGGTTCGAATCCTGTCGGTTCCGCAACTATTTTTTTAAGCGTGATATTGTGCGCTTTTTTTTGAGCGTTTTTTTTGAGCGCCTTACCGCTAGGCCACGTTCTCCGATGACGTCGTTGTCGAAATTGTGCTTTTGTTATTATGTTTTTGATACTCAGTGGGTGTTAGGTTTTTTCGTTACGGAATTTCTGTATTCGGTCTCCACGCTCAAGGCCCGCGATAAAAGCTGTACAATAGCTTAAAAAATGTTTGAATTTTTTTTTGTTTTTAGGGTTCAGAGTGCCTAGTGTGAGCTTTCACCAAAGCAAATTGAAAACTCTACATTCGAGTAAAGTCAAATTTTATATGGAATCGAAGCAGCGCCCCTGGCAGTATCGAGAGAAAACTCAAATGAGTGAGTGTCAGTGTCATATAAAATTTGCGTTTACCGTTTTCGATATCGACGCGGTAAAATCTTACACTAGCCACACTGTACTCAAAGAGTAAACACAAATAAAATAAGGACCCTAAAAACTACTAGTCTGCTACCAGATTAGGAATATGTTAAAAGTAGAATAAAATATTTAAGGCTCTCAGTCAATAAACGTGATATTTTTGCCCCTTTTTTGTTTGGTTAAGGCAACAGACAGCTGCTTCAAAAACCCACAGAATATTTTGTTGTATATTCAATTTGAACTTTTTTTTAAATTAAAATAAATACCATACAAGAAATGGCAATAATTTGTGCTGTTTTTTTGCTCAAAATTAATAACGGAAACAGGCGATACATTTCAAGCGTCTTGAAATTTATCGCTAATGACAGGGAATACTTTGTGCATGAGTCTGACTTGATGGGTTCTCTATAATTTTTAAATGTCTTATTACAAAAAAAAAAACAAATAAGGGTTGACAAATTTTAAAACTAGTCACAGCCCATCTAAATGTAAAGTTCTCATCGAGACAAATTAATCAAGCCCAAACACAAGGTAGCTACTGTAAGCCGTTACGGAGCTTCCTTAACTGTACTTCGTCTTCATCACCTGACCCTCAATGACAGTCACAGTCCATCTAAATGTAAATTTCTCATCGAGACAAATTAATCAAGCCCAAACACAAGGTAGCTACTGTAAGCCGTTACGGAGCTCCCTTAACTGTACTTTGTCTTCATCACCAGACCCTCAATGACAGTCACAGCCCATCTAAATGTAGAGTTCTTATCAAGACAAATTAATCGAGTCCAAACACAAGGTAAATGTAGTAAATCGTCAAGGATTTCTCTTATATGTAGATCGGCTCCATCATCAGATCGACTCAAGACCTTCATCAAATTGTAGTGGTTTTAAATACTTATCGGAAAAATTAATAAACGTACTTGTTGTCCCTACAATTTTTGAAAGTTCCCCTCGGTTTCTCCAGGATTCCATCATCAGATCCTGGTTTCCTTATCATGGTACCACCACCGGACTATTTACTTTCCAACAAAAAAAGAATTATCAAAATCAAAGGTTCATAAACGACGAAGTTATGCGCGAACACACATAAAAAATATATATATATATATATACGGTCGAATTGAGAAACTCCTTTTTTTTTTGAAGTCGTTTAAAAAGGCCCCCCGGCCTCTTTGCATTCTGTTACAGAATTATAATTCCTATTTATTCTATATTATTGTTTTATATACTCAATAGTTTTGTTGTAAACGTACAAACTAGTTTGTCAAAAAATATTAGTAAATGAATTTTTATTATGTAGTCCCCTGAGTAGTATTAGCCCAGGGTTCCACCAGCTAAAGATCTGCCCCTGTTTGTAGGCCATGGTCGTCAAAGATTATGGCGAGTTAGAATATGTTTGCATTATGGAAAACATCATATTTGTCTTAGGTTTTTAAAATAGATAACACAATGATAATATTACTCTAAATACCGAGGTTAGTAGTTAGGACAATATAACGTTAAGATTAGAGTTATTTCCTGCTTTTTAGGAAGTAGATGTTGATTCTAATAAAGCGGAAGTAAGTTTATTTGTAGTACTAGCAAACGGTGCATTGCATGTACCATTTACTCAAAATTTTAATCGTAAAAATTTACGAACTGATTTGAGTAACACAGATTTTTGGATTGAGCTTTCAAATTACGTCACTTTAAATTATATTTGTAAAATATTTCAAAAGAATATCAGTAACACACAGTATTCGCAAAATATTTTTGGTTTTAACTTACCTTCATTAAGTTGCATGCAAAATAACACGGCGCAAACATATGAATTGTAGCGCTTACTGCGAAAATTGTGTATTTGAAATCAATATGATCGCTTAAATAAAGCTGATATAAATTCATTGCAATTAAAAGTGACGTCAAAAGAAATACAATAAACAACCAGCCGCCATATACGTCTTGTAGTTCATTGTAAAAAATAAGAGCCTCTTGATGATCCCTAATAGCTTCCTTTACGTTATTTTCTAATTCATCTCTATCCTTTGAATCATTAAAGGCTCTGTGAAGTTTATGCGCCATTAATTTAAGTTTCAAGCAAACATGATTAGTTGCGATGCAAAAAGAACCGTCTAACCCAGCAAAGTTCGGCATCAAAACAAAGCACTGCAGTAAACTGTATGCAAATACTACTTCATAATATGGCGTCTCGTACTGTTTATCTTCAATATATTTTAACTCCATCTCATGGATCATGTATCGCGTTCCAACATCGCTTTTTAAACTTTCGTAAGCCGTCAAGACGCCTGCGTATATCGGAAACTGCGAACCTAACAGAACTGGAATCATGATCCAAATCGTTTGCCCAAGTTTACCGATCTTTATGTAATGTTCGTAAATCGCTTGATAGTCTTCCTCCATATCATTGCCTTTTAAGAGATCGTCGGTAATCTTTTTTAAAAGATCGGCAAATTTATCATTTTTGTAGCTTACGTAAAAATATTTGAAAAAGAATACGGAGATTAAGATGCCAATAGAAATATTTCGGGACAGGTTGTACATATCCAAGGTAATTGCACACTTGTATAAATATGTGAAAAACCAAAATAACATTACCGACTCAATAGAAATTAGAAGCCAAAAAAGTGTCGCTCTTTTATAATAATTTGCACGATTTGGGTAAAGAAGTGCAACCGCAAGCCCAAAAGCGCAGTGGGGAAAAGTTTCAATGAAGGATTTAAATTTTTTCTCCTTCATATCAATTTTAGTAGACATTTTGGTATTATACAAGCACAAGACGTCTTTTAGTTAACCGCTATGCGGAATTCTGATGTGTGAAAACAATTTGCGTCAGCCTCAAATGGGAAAGCTTCATCGACATTAAAGGTAATCACGTTATAAAATTACCAGCCATTTTACAGCTATTATAGCAGTAATGAAAGCACCTCATAATCCTTCATCAAGTATTCCTGCTATGTAACGTAGCAATTGAAGTGATTCAAAACAATTTGGATTTTTAAATTTCCAATTACGTAATAACATTTAAGCATACGTTATGGCTTTATATTAGCTACTTATGAAAGCCGTATCATATCGCACCAATTCATCGATCGGTGATAGATACGTACGAAGTCACAGAGGTAATTGGGGATAAGCATTTGGCCGGTAGGTTCAAGTGAATGTTGTCGGAACTGGTTTTTTATATCACGACACCCGTGAGACAGTTTTCTGACAGGATATCTATTATGAAATGTTTACTGCTACTTACATAAATTATGACCACGTCATTAATACGAGGCTTTGAAATGAGATCGATAATAATTTATAGGCTTGATTTGGTTCTTTTTTTATATACAGGATAAAAATGTATTTAAGTTAATTAATTATTGTAAAGGTTCTACAGATATATTCTTTGTATTTTGAGACAATAATTTTTACGAATAAATTAGAAATATTGGCGATATCATTAAAATAGAAACGAAAGTATGCCAGATTAAGTTTGATTGCTTCATGATTAAGGGCATGATGATTCATGAATTTTAATATTATGGAAAATACTTGCGATAATTTAAACTCAAATAAATTGGCGATATTTTTGGTAAAAAGATCGTAAAAAATTCTGAAATTTAAAAACGATCTCTTTTACGTTATTAAAGATGTCCTTTTAAAATAATATCAAAAAATTTTCTAAATATCAAATTAGTCTGAGGGTCTAGGTGAACAGTTCAATTTGGCACAGTTGAACAAAATTCAATGGGCAAGGTTTCAAATAGGTAGCAGATGTTACGTATATGGTCTGATATGTCAGTTTCATGTCGTTTTAGCGCCGTCCCTTGATTACGGAACAGGTTTGGGTATTTTTAAAGCGACAGTGAATGATGTTATGTACAAGTTTACGCGTTAAAATCTGGGCTTTCCAATGTCTCTTTTAATGGTTAAACAAACATTCTCTTTTACTCGTATCTTGTACAATTTTAACATTGATACTACTTGTTTTATTTAATCTATATTTAAGAAGTATAAAAATCTTTCAGCGAAGATTCAATTTAACCTTAAAAAATTATCATTTCCTTTTGTTTAGTTTGCTTCATATCGTACTTGAAGTTGCATGTCGTGTTTATTTTAAAATGATTTTTACCAAAACCGCTAGTGAATCAAAATAAACAGATAAATTATTTTTACCAATACTTTAGTGGTCTTGTTCCCACGACCCCTTATTGAGATCGGGTGAAGGGTACGGGCTGCGAGCGGACTCTCGGGTCTGGCGCTTCTTCTTTTATACCCCAATCATTTTTCCGGCCTCTTTCGGGGCTTGTTTTTCCGAGTTTTTATTTACACGCAATTTTTTGCCTGTACATAGCACATTGTGCATTTGTTTTAACGCAAAATGTCATCATTTTTACTGTTTAGTATAAATCCTATAAACAGAAAAAACAGTTGTTGAGGTGACCAAGCAAAAAATAATTAACATAAATAACTTATTACACCCAGTTTTTGAAGTAAAAGCAAAATGATGTACATAATAACTCATTGTTTTGTTAATTTTAAACACAACAATGTCCATATACATATCACTTAGCGATTTTTGCCTCGATAACAGAGTTCATTACCATTGTCTGCCTAGATAGAACTGTTTAATTAGCATACGTGTAATTGTCTGCGTTAATTCTTTTAATCCAAGTAGTAATTTGACTTAGCAAATATGTTCACAAGAGGTACGATGTAGACTAAGAGCTCGTTACAAGCGGATTTACGTCAATTTTAGAAGCTGTAAATTTGTCAGACTATGTCTCTTAAGTACGTAAGCACTAATTAAGTTGTATTATGAAAGCTTTAGTGGAGATAGTAGTAAAAACCATTGTATCGAAGCTCATCTGGGGAAGTACTACCGCTAGATTTATTGTGCTTCCATGCAGCAGTACTGTATTTTTGTCCGAAAAGTAGGTTTCGCCCTTAATACTTGGTAGACGGGCGCTAAATAGGACATTATTGAACGCATTCCTAGCGCGAATACACAGCGAAGTTTTGATTTATTATAGGTGTAGGCTTTCTGCTTATTATCAGATGTTCCAACTGTTTCGTTAATTGTAACTAAAAAAGGTAACACAGGTTCACATTTAATCGCCCGATTGTAAAGCACTTTTTATATGTCCTTATTCCAGGTCATTAAAAGCTTAGCGGCAATTGATCGTAAGATTCCCTGAAAGCTCATACCTTTCCAAAGGCCCAGACCTAAGCCCTACAGTTACCTACCGCATATTATTTTTTTTTTGAGTTTTTATAAAATGACGAAATTTTAGTTGTCGCAAGCTCTTAGATCATTGTCTGTCAAATAGTATTGTTTCAACAGTTGTTTTATTTTACCTTAACATTGATATTTACGGTTGGTCGAGTCAATGTAAAATATAATAACAACTTATATTGGCTTGAACAAATAATCTACATAATCCCAACTAAGATTCTTTACACATTTAACAGAAAATATATTATGTCGCCTTATAGGTTGCATAAACAAATATCATTTAACCGACGATGATGAGTCGAACATAATGTGGATGTTTAATAAAACGGAGGTCCTGGGTTCGATTTCTGGCGGGGCAGATTGAGATTTCTGCTAATTTGTCTTGGACTGCGTGGCGGGAGGCTTTCGCCATGGCTAGTTACCACCGATAAAGACGTACCGCCAAGTGATTTAGCGTTCCGGTACGATGTCGTGTAGAAACCGAATTTCATCCTACTCCTAACAAGTTTTTCCATCTTAAATTGCTCCATCACTTATCACCAGGTGTGATAGTAGTCAAGAGCAAACTAGTAGTCCAAAAAAAAAGACCGTTGATACGCTCGACATATTTTCCGATGTCAAAAGACCCTGATATAATAAACGCGATTGTGCTTTTGCTTATTTGATTGATACGCTTTCACATTTTAACTACTCGATCATTATGATATCTTGCAATCATTATGAGATTTTACACGTAGTTTCAAGAATGCAGGAAGTGATACAGACTTTCCTACCGAGGAAATAAGTATTTTCCCAAGAGATAGAAAAATAGGTTTAGACCATCTTATGGTATGTTATTAAGTGTAAACATTATTCCAGTTGTGTTTATTTCTGCAGCTAAACATGACTTCTATCTAAAGAAATACGGTAAGCGTTACTCTGGTGGTGGCGATGGTTCTGAAATACAAAATATGAGGTAGGCAAACAGTTAGTAGAGTAGCATAAAAATTATAGATATGCTTAAGTAAAATAAAGCAACTAAATGACACAGTTATTTTTTACTTTTTAGTGCGTTTTGAGTCAGTTCTATTTTTATTTAAAAAATTTTATTTGTGATTTATCGCCACATAAAGTACTCGTACTATACTGTCATAGTATATTATAGGGCACTTGTAGCCAAAAAACTACCGATACTTACACAAAAACCGAAATTGCTGCAAGTGTGCCTATACAATTTGAAAAGTTCCTTCAATTTTCCCAGGATGTCATCATCAGATGATGACAATGGGACCACTTTGGAAGTATGCCCTTTTTAGTAAAAAAAGAATAATCAAAATCGGACAACTCTGTAAAAAGTTATGCGTGGTCATACATAAAAAAATAAAAAAAAACGTGTCGAATTGAGAACCTCCTCCGTTAATTTTTCGTCGGTTAAAACAGATTATTACAAAAAAAAATACCTTTTGGCCTGTGTACAATAATTTTTCAAATAATATTCAGTCATTACAAAAATTTCCATTCACACCAACTCACGATGTACATAATAGGTATAGATAAATCAGACTGTGATTTTCTGTATGTTCGTGATTTTTGAAGGAGTGGTACCTTGGTTTAAAGTGACAACGGAACGCCACTGGAATTACTCGTACATCGACAGCAAAAAATACTAAAAATATCCATATTTGAAACCTGAAATACCAATTTAAACCGGCCAATTTTATATTGCATTGAGATTAACAAAATTTGTACATATTGTGTAATTAAATTTTGCTGCTGTTTTTAGGTTGACAATGTTTTAAAAATATGTAGGAATTTTATATTATACTAGCGGCCGTTACTTACTTGTGGCGTATGACCAGCAAAGGACGTCCATAGTATCCATCGCCCAGCTTAGGAACCTCGAGTTGCTGTGGTTCTGGTACGTCTTTATCGTGTTTGTCACGTAGTGCCCGAGGTGGCGGTGTCTGCTTCGGCGGACATCCGATGGCGGAGTTCGCGGCAGTGTCGCAAATTCCCGTGTCTCCGCTGCTATGCGGTGAGAGGGAACTTTACTAGTGGGGTTTTGTCGGTAAGGGTCCGACATAACCTCCGTGTCTCCCCGTGGTGCAAGAATTTCCCTACAACAAAAAAAGGAGACATCCATCGGCTGATAAAGATGAATAAGATAATGGTTTATCTTGCTGTAATACTAAGCCCGCCAACCCGCATCGGAGCAGTGTGGTGGGTGTACACTCCATATCCCCTCCCCTATAAGGAGGGAGGCCTGGCCCTGTAGTGGGCCGTTAATAGACTGATAATGATGATGATAATCTTGCTATAGGTATTCGAAAATTATATGCGAGAATATTACGTAATTTTTTTAACTTTTATTTTAATTCATTAATTTGATTTAGGCACTTATAATTACTTACATTAATTAATACATGATAAATTGAAAGATAGATAGCTCATTAAAACCGTGTGGTCACCTTGATGAAAGCACCTTCATATCGACATTGTACGCAGACCTTTTAACCTGATCTGATTTATTATGTAACGCGTAGGTGAATTTTAGTACTACGCCTTTCACTGTTACAATTTTGAGATATTTTTAATTCTTGTACAACCTCTCAGACGTGATTTTATACTACGTTATTTTCAAAACGGGATTTCCTTTTCCTGATTGTGTTATTACTGTAGGCTCCTTGAATAGGACTGCAGTAACACTAGGGGTATTATAGTACAGAAATTAAAGTACGAGCCTAGTACGATATTATAGAAGGAGTAACGAAATCCTGCTAGTCTTGAGTCTCTAGGGACTATAAAAACGTCATCATCATATCAGCCTTTAAACGGCCCTCTTGGGGTCCTCCTTGTAATAGAGAAGATATGGTGCGTAGACCCACCATGCTAATTTATTAAAAGTTTAATTTATTAACCATCGCTATTAGATGTGGATGATAATGTCAGAGACCAACGGATTCACGTGCTCTCTGAGGCACGGAAAAGCACTTACCTATTTTCTGTGTGCATCTGCATCTACATTCTGTGTTTCTTAGCATGTGCTAAGGGAGGGATCCAGACATATATATACAGAGCGTATAAAACCTTTATATACGCTCATTTACGCGCTCATTCACATACGCGCTTTTGACGACCTCCGTGGCGCAGTGGTATGCGCGGTGGATTTATAAGACGGAGGTCCTGGGTTCGATTCCCGGCGGGGCAGATTAAGATTTTTCTTAATTTGTCTTGTGCTGGTGTAGGCTTTCGCCGTGGTTAGTTACCACCCTACCGACAAAGACATACCGCCAAGCGATTTAGCGTTCTGGTGCGATGTCGTGTAGAAACTGATACACATACAGAGCATATAAAACCTTTATATACGCTCATGATCTGTACTCCTTCCAATTTGTGCTACTATCTTAAACTGCTCCGTCACTTAACATCAAGAGATCACAGTTAAGTGCTGACTTGGTATTTAATAAAGAATGAGATGTTTGTACGAGTCATCGTATCGGAATGATACTCTCTCTGATCACTGTACATTTAACTTGAGCCAAATTAGACATTGTAAATACCATAGTAGGTAGTGCATGGGAATTATTGTAAATGTATAGGACTTTTTCCGGAACTGTTTCGACGACGTACTCAACCGGGTTTTATTGGGTTTTTTATTAACATCAATTATCAGGCATTTCCACACTTCTCAGTTTTTTTAATTTGCATTGCTTGCAAGTCTATCATTTGCCGGTGTACGGACAAACTCAGATGACTTTTTGTTGCACCGTTTTAACAATTTTGTAATGTTGTATTAAAATGTATATTTTTCGTATACAAATAAATAATAATCTCATTTTCATCTACAGCATCGCTGCATAACTTTTTTATTCGTTTTATGAATCCACTGCTCATATCATTGCGCTACGGAGGTTGGATGAAAGAAGATTAACAAAAGAGATTTACAAGGCGAGGGTGAATGGAAATGTTGGAAGGGGAAGGCCTAGGCGAATGGATGTTCCTGGACCAAATTCAGGACATTTTAAATAATGGCCAGGTCAAGAGTACCCTAAACCTACGAACTTGTATGAATGGATTAATGAGAGTGGAAGAAGCTAAGGAAGTATGCATGGACCGTGGCAAGTGGAGGGATATGGTCTCTGCCTACCCCTATGGGAACAAGGCGTGATGTTATGTATGTATGTATGCTTATCTTATTTTCATTTATAGCATTGCTGCAGGAGACCTGGTGCCATAACACCTGTGCCTCGGGTTGACAAGCGCAGTTGACCAGTCAACCTTAAAGCCTATCAAACTATCTGCTTATTAAAACTTCAGCTATTTGATTGCAGGGCGGGTACTGATTGGCTAGATATTGCAGTAAGTTGCCGACATTATCTAGAATGCGCTGATAGTTGCCAGTACCGGCGTGTCCACCGCATTCTGTATCAGGTTTCAAGGTAAATTGCTCAGTTTGATCTCAGGCTGATAGTTCACCGCGGATATAATTGCACGGCTCCATTATTATTAGAACAATTAACCTAGCGCGCCCGAAAACCGCCGAACCTATAATTTAATAATTTTACGCTACGCTTTGATATTTTAATTTAACCTCGGTTCATGGTAGCCTGGTTTATAATAAAGCTATTAAATTGTATTAGAAAAGCTAAACTAACTAACTATATTTTTTTTTGTAAGTATTAAAAAATGTTAAATTGTTAAAAAAATATGGAACCTCACCAGTGGATGTTCTGTTGCTGTGGGTATTGGTTGCGGCGGTAGGAAATATGTTTCTGACGGCCTCCGTGGCACAGTGGTATGCGCGGTGGATTTATAAGACGGAGGTCCTGGGTTCGATTGCCGGCGGGGCAGATTGAGATTTTTCTTAATTTGTCTTGGTCTGGGTGGTGGGAGACTTTCGCCGTGGCTAGTTACCACCATACCGACAAAGACGTACCGCCAAGCGATTTAGCGTTTCGGTACGTCGTGTAGAAACCGAAAGGGGGTGTGGAATTTTATCCTACTCCTAACAAGTTAGCCTGCTTCCATCTTAGATTGCATCATCACTTAACATCAGGTGTGATAGCAGTCAAGGGCCAATTTGTAGTTAATAAAAAAAAAAAATATTACGTTTTACGTAAAAATTTTGAACCTAGTATTACGACATCTAGACCGGACATATTTCTTTTTTCCAAACAAATTAAACGTATAGTACTTGTCGAGCTTATAGTGCCGTGGGAAACAAACATCCCTAAAGACCATGTATTCAAAGTGAATAAATACTATGACCTTACTAATGAACTAACCAAAAATGGCTATGTGGTTAGTTTATACGCGGTAGAAGTGGGTGCGAGGGGTATACCAGCGAAGTCTCTCTACAACCTGCTAAAAGACCTTGGCCTTACTAGAAGCGCAGTAAGCTCCATATTAGAACGAGTGTCCAAAGCTGCACTAGTAGGGTCCTTCCGAATATGGTTGGGCAGGGAGAATAACTTGAACAGAGGAGGTGAGTGTTGACGCGCGTCACAAAGGGTACCCTTAAACCTACACCCGAGTCACAAGTCTCGGGCTCTGTTCGGAGTTTTTCTCTCAGCCACGCGATGGACCCGGCACCCGCACGGTGAATCCATGGAATGCTAAGATATTCGTCTCTCTCTCTCCGATTGCTTTCTTTGCGGTATCATTTCGGAACCCATGTAATTTTGCTAGGCAAAATACAAAAACGTCACTCAAACTCACAACTAGCTTGAAGGTCTCCTGAATTATATTACCCCTAAAATTAGATTGAGTCAACTGAAAATCAGTAATTTATGAGATAATTGTAAGTGATGTGATGTGATATTTGGACATCAAGACCATAACGAGACATTAGAGGAACGCCGTAACTATATTTAAAAAATTAGAGAAAGAAAGAACTTTAGAAGAAATGAAACTTTGAAATAAATATATCGTACGAAAATTACATCTGGTCGATCATCCCACTTTCAGTTCGACTGTCAGTTCAATATGGCAAAATATCATTGGAGAATAACGATGTCTGTTACATCCGCTTTGCAACCGCTGTACATCAGCTTAAAACTGACGTTTTTAAGCTGATGTACTGATGTGTTTCGACGTACTGGAACTGTGACTGTTTGAGAAAATGTATAGCAAACAACCGACGTTGTTGAATGGAAACATTTCTATTAGACACGAAGCATAATGTCGTGTTCTTAATTTGGCTAAGGTTAGCGATTTAGGTATCGCGTGGTGCGAACACTGTTGTGGCAAAAAGGTGGGAGAACAATTAAACGCCTAGTCTCGGAGACAGCCGTATGATTTATTATAGCACTACACAACATTAATAAACAAACTAATTGTACCATTCGTGACAATAATTATAATTATTATTATTATTATTGCGACGCTGTTAAAACACCATTCATAACATTGTAGCTGAATATCTACGATATGATAAAATACTTATTTAAGTTATTTGTCATATTATTGCACGCAAATATTGAAAGGACAGGCGGAAAAGGCAGGGTGCTATTAGACTCCGTAACGAGTACTTCAGATGTTAATGTTATGATCGGTAGCGATAGATCAATGTGCCCTCCGAGGTCCATCGGTGTCGCCAAAAATTTCAAAACTCCAAAATACAGTTTCAAAGAATTTTTTGGATAAATAAATGTACAAAAAATGTCATAGTCTGAATTAGAAAACTCATGATCTCGTTATCTGTAGCCGGATAGGTATGTAGCTTACTTGTAACTTATATCTAAATATAGAACAAATCATGTACGTTTTGGGACGCCCGATAGAAGTGATAACTTAAATACTAGCCGTATTTAAGTTAGGTTTGCTTTGTTGGTTAGGGAGAGAAGAATAACCTGCCTAGCCTGCCTGCATAGGGAAAGGGAAGCGAGACAGACTGGCGCCGAACAGCGTTACGTAACAAAGTTGTTTACCTTCCCGTAAGAATATATTACTTCAAAATTTATTGAGTATTCAGTACGGGTTATTAAAATTGAGCTGTGGTCTCTTGTCATAGGTTTAGTACGTTGTAGTATTTAGTGGAGTTTGGTCAATTTGGCACGTTACCGATGTCTACACATTGAACTGGTTCACTGATTTTGTAGTTAAATTGATTTTGATTACCGATTGACCGTGATATTGGAAATACATGCAAGGGTACTCTTATTGTAAGGTCACGATTTACGGCTGGTATGTAGGGTATACCGTCTCGTAGGTCCATGACTTTGGATCGTGAAGTCTTAGGATTCAATATCGTGGTAAAGTTTTACAAGTTAACCCTTGACTGCAATCTCATCTGATGATAAATTGTGATGCAATTTTAATTGGAAGCGAAATTCTTTCTCTCGAAACTCCGAACAAATTAGCGAATTTGTTAGGAGTAGGATGAAATCCATAACCCCTATCGGTTTTTGTAAGACATCGTACTGGAACGCTAAATCGCTAAGTGGTATGTAAATCTCTTCTACGTAGGGTGATAACTAGGCACGGCCGAAGGCTCCCACCAACTAGACCTGGACCAATTTAGAAAACCTTAATCGGCCAAGACGACGAACCCAATGTTAGGGAATATCGAAATTTTCTGTTCAGAAATGGACTTGACTAAGTAGGTAACTCTTGTCATATAACAATAAAATATTTTTTAGTGTGGTGTGCTTGTTGCTTGGTACACGAGGTCCGGGGTTCGAGTTCCGGGTTATGTAATATAGATCTCTTTCTTCCAAGAAACGAACTAGACTAGATAGTGTTGTTGCAATTATACAAAGCTTGTCGAAATAACTCTAGGTTTAATTATCGTTTTATTGCTTAGCTTAGGTGTGATACCTAATAATGAAATATTTGTTGTTCCAGTATTTTAACCATGTGGCTTTGGATCAGGAGGTTCTGGGTACAAGTTCCGTGTTGTTTTTATTCTTTTATTCAATATAAGTTAGCTTTTGACTGCAATCACACCTGATGGTAAGTGATGGTGGATGATGGAATAGTAAAATGGAAGATGGCTATTTTGTTAAAGGTAGAAAATAAAATGAATTTGAAAAAAAAAATATTATTCTCTGCAGGTTTCATTCGTTAGTTCATTAAAATGTCTACTTAATAACTAAATTATGTAATATCTTAATGACTCATTTATAAAAATATTTTATGATAACTTCATTAAATTTGCGTTAGTAATAAAAAAATTAGGGCATATCTATTCGCACGTTGATTTCGAAAACACGATGGAGTATTAAGATAATTTTGTAACGTAAAAACTGCTTAGAAAATGTAATAAATATGTCACGAATTAGACACTAACTGTAACTTTAAGTAGTTAGGTTTTACAAATAGTTTCTTAAGAGTTTAAAATTTTGTAAACACCTAACGGTAATTATTGCACATTGGATAAACTATTAAACTACGGATCTTACGAGTAAAATCCCAAGCTTGATTCGTGATTCGGTTTGTAAACCCCTTTTCTACGTAGGCAAATCCATTTGGATACCCACTCACAGTTTACCGACTTAAACTCCGTGGTTTAGAAACCCGTTGCCTTGTCCCTGCAACCGCAACCCAATCAGCAGGAAGCAACGCCCGCAAGAGCCCTCCACAAGGAATTATAGATCCTTAACTCATTGAAGGTGGAAGTGTCGACGCGCCATCCAACTCGAGGATTGATCTCTAGTAGGCAGCGGCGTGCATTTAATACAAGCTCTGAGGCATTGCTGTCCTTAGTATTTAGTGAATCCACTTGTAATAAAATATAAGAAGAAACACTTTATTGCACATAAAAAAAGATATAAAAGATATAGAAACATGAAAAAAAGGATTAAAATAAACATGCAAAGGCGGCCTTATTGCTAGAAGCAATCTCTTACAGGCAACCTATTGAAAAGACATTTGAGTATCGTAAGCGGGGTGGTGCAATGAGAAAATTTATTATTTTAAAAAAATTTACTTAAATTTATTTATATAATTTATATTATAAAATAAAATTTTAAAGTTATAGTTATTAGTTATAGTTAGGTATCCACTATCGTATATTGTACGTAGCGCGGCGCCCGCGCGAGCGATCAGCTGTGCTGTGACCGCGCGTGAAACTGATTTTATTCGAGCTTCAAAATACAATACTAATCGTATATGTAAACAAAGAACGTATGGTAGGTATTACGATTGACCAGCAACCGTATGAAAGAAGCAGAGCTTTTATCCAATTGCAGGACAGAATCCCGTGGAGACAGAATGTTCTTATTGGCGAAAAAGTTAATCCAATTATATTTATATCTTATTTAAGTGTTTTCAAATGTTGTAATTTCTTCTTTTTACTAACTAATAAATTTTTTTAAGTTTTATAAATACGTTATTGTATTAATAAAAAGTAGAAACCAAAATAAACAATTATTTCTTTTTCGAAATAGTTGCGCTCGCGTGGCGTTTGTTTTTGCAACACAAATGGCGCTAATTACAAAATCAATCAAAAGTTATCCAATTTAAGATAAATTTATCGTTTACATTATTTTAATATTGATAAAATAACAACAATGTTTTATTAATAATAACGTTTAATAACATTAAAAGCGTATTCTTTTGAAAATTTAAAGAAATATTTCATTGTTTCTAATAATTGTATAGAAACCAATTTAACTCGTTAGTCAGGCGCTAGTGTTCTGGCCGGCCATATTGTCTTTATATGAATTTGTACTTTCGTTCAATGTTTATAACTCAAATCGATTTTTTAAAGTTTTTGTGGAATTTTTTTCAAGTTAAGTATCTATTTACAATGAATATTCTGTGTGTGTTAAGGTCTATTTCTGGAGAGACATATTCGTGTGAAACCTGTGTTGAGTTTGTGTGTTTAAAATAGTAGATAAATCTTTCTTTTTTATATCCGTATGCGATAAAATTAGAAATTATTCGATTAGGACGGTGTGTACCAAAGTTACAATTAGCGCAAAAGAAAGTTACTAATGTAACTCGTGTTTTTCTTACTAAATTATATGATACTTTTTCGTGGCTTTGTGGATGTGTAAACACCAACCGATTGGTTTGTTTTCCTTGTGTTTTATTCAGCAATACAAGTAACGTTTGGTAAAGGATGGACCTTTAGGTACAACAAAATGTTGGCTGTTATTGCTGTACTTTGCTGTTGTCATCAAACTTGGAATCGGGTATGTGTTTAATATAGTTTTTGTAATATATCAAATATTAGCCTCAAATAGTACAGTACTTTAAAAGTAGTTATAGTACTAATAAAAAATACTTAGTTATAGATACATTTATTTATAACTAAAATATAATTGCTAAATTGAATCGTTTTCGTTTGTGTTCCAAAATGCCTCCCCTAGGCAAAAACCCTGTGCACGCCACTGCTAGTAGGCGACGGGTTCGGTTTGTAAGCCCTGAGTTAATTTAATTCTTTAACCACTTACTCAAAGGTCTCAGAGACCACATTCGTTTAACGAATAATCTACATCTATACTTTATACTAATATTATAAAGAGGTAAAGTTTGTAAGTTTGTAAATAAAGTTCTGTCGGCGCTAATCTTCGGAACTACCGATCCGATTTTAAAAATTCTTTCACCAGTAGAATGCTACGTTATCGTCAAGGGTCAAATGCTATATTTTATATTTGTATTGTATATATTACCCGAGTTATCACAATTTTTGTCGCGCGAGTCGGACCGTGAAATTTATTAAAACGGCGTAAATTGCGTACGCTGCCTTAGCTATTGTAAAAATGTATATCTTTAGTACACGGGACGAGACGAAGGATATTGCTTCACGGGAAACTACGAAGTCACGGACGACTGCAAGTAAATAATAATAATAATAAATCTTTTATTTGCAAGAATGTGGTTACAATGTCGATCTTAAAGTCAAATTAAATAATATGTCCAATCACATCCTACCACGTACATGGTGTGCAAAAAATGTATTAAAATTAAACTTTTATTTATAATAATTAGTATAAACCTTATATTACCGTCACATGTGTAATATCATTAATCGTCAAATATTTAAATGTAAAGGGTTATATTTATACAATGTCAAAAAAAATATTAAAGAAATTAAAATTTGTTCTCCGAGAAGGACTCATTTACAGTGTAAAACATTCTATCCAATAAATATCATTTTATGTAGTTTATTTTTAAATTGTGTCATATTGTTTAATGTTGTCAGATGTTCAGGTAACCTATTAAAAATACTTATTGCCATACAGTATGCACTTTTTTCAAATATCTCGAGACGCCTAGGTGGCAATGGAATTTTATTTCCTCTTCTGTGTTATTAACTACATTTTTCATTCCAAAAAACTCTGGGTATTTTTTTATAAATATAATTGTTTCATATATGTAAAGACAAGGCAAAAGAAGAATTTTATAGCTTTTAAAATGCGAAGCACGCAAGCTCTAGAGCTCTAAGAGCTGAGCGTTTATCTTAGGCAAGTGAAATAATTGTTAGGTGGTTAAGGGATTAAACAAATCAAAATTTATTAACCAATTCTATCATGAATTATCGACAGTTAGTACGTACATAAAATTGGAAAATAATAAAAGTTGCTGCTTTTTTGTAAATACTTTTAAATATTTCATTTTTAATGCTTATTTAAGGAATATTAGTTACATCTTCAATATCGCCCTCTCTTATTAGTGAGTCAGTTTTTGAGAGAAACCCAGGTGACGTTTTCGGGTACGTTTCACCCACGGCTGCTGCCTAAGGGATTTACTAAGCATAATGCCAAGGAGTACGCAATAATCCAACGGGCGGGGATCGGACTATTGAGGCAATATTAATTACTTGTAGGCTTGCATTGTTTGATTACATAGTTTCGTCATATCGTGATACATAAATAAATACTGTCTATTATGCTGAGGTCACATTGACCAGCCTTTGACATTTCGAAATGTCAGTCTCAATGATAAGAATAATGTTTTGGTTGTCTTACTCTAGCTGCGAATGCGGCAAAGCTCGTGAGAACTTTCCGTGTTTATTATCTGTACTAGCGGATGCTCGCGACTCTGTCCGCGACACATTCTGTTTTGTGATTGTTCAAAAATGCCTGATATCCTTTCTCAGGCTTTAAACTATCTCTGCACCAAATTTCATTAAAATCGGTTCAGTAGTTTAGCCGTGATTGAGTAACAAACAAAAAGTTACTTTTGCATTTATTTTATTGATATAGATTACTAGCTGACCCGGCAAACGTTTAGCATTAACAAAAAAAATTAGATGAAAATTAGATAGTAGCCGATTCTCAGACCTGCTGAATACGCATACAAAATTTGGTAAAAATCGGTAAAGCCGTTTTGGAGGAGTACAGTAACTAACATTATGACAGGGAAATTTTATATATTAGATACTTTCAATGAATTTTTTTTAGTGAATTGCTTGATGTTGTAAGGAGTTGAGTGTTTATATTTTTGAAATTACATTTGATACATACAGATGGTGATAATAAAAAATTACCTGGTTGACTTTATTGTGGACTACCCGCGTTGCTTTATAGGTGAACAATAAGTTACAAACATGTTGTTATAAAGAAAAGATTATCTATTTAATCTAGCACACTGTGGGACACTTGCCGCCTGCGGCTCATTCCCGCTGTGCGAATATTACCTACGTAGTTACATTGGTTTAAAAATTCTTGTTAGAAAATGTCTATTGGCTGATTTGTTATTAGTGGTTATTTATTTTTAATGTGTGCATGTGCGTATTATAGATATCATTTCCTTAGATACTTGGAAGCAATCAGCTGTTCTTGCTACACATAAAGAGGGACAACAAAAATTGTAATTTTTAGAATACAAATTGTAACATTGATTTTAAAAAAAAGAGCAACTGCTGAGTTTCCTGCCGGTTCTTCTCCGCAGGATCTGCCTTCCGAGCCGATGGTAGAGTCACTACGTACTGACAGACTTGACGTCTCAAAAGTGCTTGTATAACAGCCTACTTGAAATAAATAATTTTGAATTTGAATTTAAAAAGTGTCAAAAACAAGGACGTTCGCTTACAACTAAATTAAACCTGTAAAAGTAAATTTAATTGATCTATCGATAGTTTTCTAATGAAATAAATGAAAGTACAAATACTTTCTACTATATTAATGTTGTAAAACATACTGCACATTGAGGATGTACCATATTTTGCAGAAGGTTCTTATAGAAAGAAAAATTAAGAAAATTGGGCAGTAAAAACAGAAGACACCTTTACTAAGTAATTTACGGATGATTGTTACCTACTTTATTTTAAACAGCTCAACGGATCTGAAGGAAAATACAGAGATAGAGTATAGTCTGTAATAACACTTAATCTACTTTTTATCACAACATTCCACGGGAAAAAGGAACTACGCCGGTAAACCCGTAGCGTACAGCTCGTTAAAATAAATACAAATAATGCACAATGCATTTATGGTTAAATTAAGTTAATTTCATGCAAAGTTTAGTCGGAAATGTAGATTCCGTTTTAATTTTATATAAATTTTGTGCTCATAATATGTGAAGGCGTTGAAAAGGATTGTAATTTAATAAATTAGCATCATTTTAGTTGGTAATATAATAAATGCGAAAGTAAGTTTCTTTGTTTGATACCAATTTTGGGATTAAGCGTTGCACCGATCTTGTCATAACCTTGCACACAGTTAAATTGCACGCGGACTTAGGATACGTATTATCCAAAAATCGGAAAGGTGCTGGTTTAAAAAGAAAACATTTTTAACCGACGACAAAAAAAAGGAGGAGGTTCTCAAAAGGTTCGAAGGAACATTTCAAATTGTATAGGCACATTTGTAGCGATTTCGGTTTTAGTGTAAGTATCGGTAGCTTATTGGCTACAAGTGCCGTATAATATACTATGACAGTATAGTACGAGTACGTTACGTGGCGATAAATTACTAAAAAGTAAGAAATAAAAATTTTTAGCAAAAAATAGAACTGACTCAAAACGCATTAAAAAGTAAAAAATAACTGTCATTTAGTTGCTTTAATTTACTTAAGCATATCTAGGAGTCTGTGCTAGCCAAGGTTTCTACTTTAAGAACATTACCTAGAATCCACAAACTGCTTAACTACGTTAAATAAATGTTCCTTAAACTTGCTGGCACCGACTTCATAGATATTTTAGGTTTTGAGTCGGTTCTATTTTTTGTTAAATTTATTTTTATACTGTATAGGCTAACGCTTGATGGTAAACGAAGATGTAGCCCACGGCGGAACGCGTTTGCCTAGAAGGTTGCGTTAAAACATAGAGCAATATAGCTTTTTGGTTGGTGTGAAGCTTCGGCCGTTGCTAGTTAGCCACTTACGGTCAAAGACGAACAGTCAAGCGATTTAGCGTTCCGGTACGATGGAGTGTAGTAGCCGAACGGGGTTTAGATTTTATCCTACTTCTTAGCCAACTTTTCTATATTATATTGCATCATCACTTACAATCAATAATAAAAAAGCTGGTGCCCTAGAAACAAAATTTATAAAAGATATAGTTATTAATGAGAAGAAATATAAAAGATAATTAGATCTTAGTCAATTACAGTAAAAAATTAATAAAAAAATGTGAAATGTTTGCGTTACGTAAATAGACGAAGACGTATCCAATGTATGCCCATTAAAACAGTTAAACCGTCAAATAATTATAATATTAGAGATGCTCTAAAAATCTTTAATACACATAAAAGTTAGTTGGCAGGTAATGAAGGTACTTTCTAAATATTTTGAATGAAGTAGCCGCGAACGGTATTCAATTCATTGCGAGCGGTCGGCAGAGATAAGACTTATTTCTCACACCTATGTGACGTGAAAGAATTTACCGACACACAGCCCATTTGCATATTACAGATGTTCACAGAATATTAATATGCTGTAAACATATTCCAGAACTTTCTTCATTTATGACATATAGGTGGTAAATTAAACGAACTTTCTGAGATGGTGGTAGATATTGTATTGATGGTTGTCAGCTATTCCAGATTATAATCTACCGAAGTGTAAAATATTTCTAAGATTCGTCCAGTAGGTACTTATGGAAAGGCAGAGAAAGAAAACCATAGGTACATCCATACTCACGAACTTTCCCATTTATTTAACACTAGATGATTCCCGAGATTTTACCCGCGTAGTTTTCGTTCCTGTGAGAATGTCAGTATAAAATGTGACCTATGTGTTATTGTCATATGTAAGTAATAATATTGTAAAGTTTCATCAAAATACATTACATACAGTAGTTTTTGCGTGAAAGGGTAACAAACATACACACTCACAAACTTTCGCCTTTTAATAATAGTATGATTTAATATAATACTACAATTTGTAGAATAGGATGCATTGTAAAAGATAATTGGCATTTTAATTGTATTAACGAAGTTTCTACTAAATATTTAATAACTTATATTATTTTCTAAAGCGTGGAAATTTTTCGTCTATATAAAAGAAGTAAGGCCGTTTAGTTTAAGGCTAGATTTGATATCTAAATTAAGGATTAAGTCTACAAGTAATAGTTTTTTACTTTCAAGAAAGGATCTAATAAAGCCTGAGAGCCATCATTGCTTCTTTCTTCATTACATGATAATCTTGCGACGTGGTTATAACACGTCATATTATGAACAGGCCAACCAATAGGAATAACTTTTAACATTTATTTAGGAGTAAAACTGTTTGTGGGTTCTAGGTAATATCCTTAAAGTAGAAACCTTCGCTGGCACCGAGTCCTAGATATGCTTAAGTAAATTAAAGCAACTAAATGACACAGTTATTTTTTAGTGCGTTTTGAGTCGGTTCTATTTTTATTTAAAAAATTTTATTTCTTACTTTTTAGTGATTTATCGCCACGTATCGTACTCGTACTATACTGTCATAGTATATTATACAGCACTAGTAGCCAAAAAGCGTGCCGATATGAGTCAACTCCTGAAACTTGTAAGCTACCTCCAAAATTTGATAATTTCCATCAAGTTCATTGGAGTAAATAGCTGAAGTAGATAAAAGCAAAATCTTGTGAAGAATCAGTTTTTTTACTGCAGAACTACTGAAGCTTCTTTACACACAAATAACAATATTTGTGCGTAAAGTGTAAAGAATCGTAATATTATATTTTTAAATTATATTATGAACGAACCAGTATACTTTTTACTCATTACTGCTGCAATTAACATACGCAATTGGATTACTTTTATATAAAATCTTATTATAAGAAAATACAATGTGGAGAACTTTCATTTCGATTATCAACCAACTTAGTACGAAATGTACGACATTTTCGAACGAATCGACAGTCGATAATTATATTGAAATACTAAAATATAGAAGTGTAATTTTTATAATTATAAGTATATGTTTTTGTAGAAAGCATAAATCTAGACTGGTGGTAAGTAGCTAAATATTGCCAATAAACATTTCAAGTGCAAGGAACACGTCCTACGTAGTGCCATCCTGTATGTTTTTAGGTGTCAAGCCTCATGTATTATTACGCGATTACGCCAGTAATCATGCCCTTCAGTTCAATAGACAGAAATATAAATTGGATGTGATCTTAATACGACTTCCTCGTACTCTCTCGAGAGTTATCACAAAACATTCAGTAGAATGTTTTGTGATAACTCAACAAATAACAACAAGTATAAGATTTGTTTTTATTTAACAAGCTACCGTTTGACTTGTTTGTTGCAGTGTAGACAGACTTTGTAATATATATGTTAGTTCAACATTATACGTAAAGTGCGTTTATTTATTCATCCCATAATCCTGATATCTTAATAAACGACATTTTACAGAAAATTAAATTATGATTGGTGGTTCATTGGCATAGTTTTAGACGGCCTCCATGGCTCGGTAGATTTATAAGACGGAGGTTCTGGGTTCGATACCGGAAAAATTTTCTAAATTTGTTCAGGTCTGGCTGGTGGGAGGTTTCGGCCGTGGTTCCTACCCTACTAATAAAGACGTACCGCCAAGAAACTTAGCGTTCCGGTGCGATGTAGTGTAGAAAACGAAAGGGGTGTGGTTTTTATCTATGTTCTAACAAGTTAACTCGTCTCCATCTTGGATTGCATAATCATTTACCATCAGGTGTGATTGTAGTTAAGGGCTAACTTAACTTGTAATGAATGAAAATAAATCAAAAAACATTAAAATATCGGCGGGACAATAGTATGATGTGACAGTCGATAATCGAAAACTGCACTTCGATTACATACAAATCAATTCACACTAGGGAACCGATACACATTTTAATGACTTTTCGTAGGCGTGGCGTGAATGGCGTAACCACATTCAAATACGCGTCCGGTTTTACAGCATAAAAACTTCATGATGTAACTGAAAATAAACTGATAACAGCAGAATTACATTGTAGGAAAGTATTTTATTAATTAGTACGATCGGTTTATTAGATCACGCGTTTCCAAATTTTAAATATAACGGAACACCCACCGTAATATGTATTTCATCATATGACTTCCTTATACTCACCAAATAAATACCAATCCAAGATATTATACACTAGACGCCCGCGGTTTCACCCGCGTAGTTTTCGTTCTCGTGGGAATTTCGAAGTAACATGTGATCTATGTGTTATTTTGATATGAAGCTGCGAGTATATTATTTTGTAGTTTTATCAAAATCCATTTAGTAGTGTTGTAAATAATACTCCAACGGTCAGAACAATCACTTTATTTCCTCCTATTACTATTTTTACAATACAGTTTCTATTTTTCACAATACAGCTCTCGTGTATACTAATATTCTAGGATCTACTTTCTTCAACACCCAGGACAGAATGATCGCACCTCCTAATTTTTCTATTTACATCTCGACACCGATTCCTTCATTAAAAATCGTTCTTGGAAGGAATCGTTCCTATTGGTTTAACAATAAGTGGCGTGATCCGCCATAACCAATCACACGCGACCAGTTTTTATGTTTTCACAGATTAACTATTTTCATAGACTAACATGACATTTTAAAAAATCATGACAGTAGTATTTGCGTTAAAGAGTAACAAACAAACCTTACATACATACAAATTTTCGGCTTTATAATATTATTAGGGACGTTTTGTGTTGAAAAAAACTTATATCTTTGTACTGGAAATTTAAAGAATTCAGAACAAATATCGTTCTGAAACCCTAAATCGCTCGGCAGTACATCTTTATTATCTTATCCCCCCCGGTGATGCCGCTGTGGTCCTGTATGGAGCCTATGGCAACTACACAATCAGAAAAAAAACCTAAATCGCTCGGCAGTACATCTTTGCTTGCAGAGTAGTAACTTGCCATGGCCAGACCTGGCCCAGTTAAAAAAAATATTATCGGTATATGGTGAATTCCCAATTTCAAAATATATTTTGTACATGGTACCTATTTAATAAATTGCTATTAATTGATTTCGAGGAACTCTAGTGACTTTCTACGTAGCCCCAAGGTTATACTGGATCAACTTTGGGAATCGCTGCTTTAGTTGGTCTGTAAAATCGTATAACACATTCAAACGGCTCCCGGTTTTTGCGGGCGTTGCAAGTGATAGGCTTTTTTGTCTGCTTAATTTGAATCCGGGTCAATGGAATTAGTCTTGAAACGAGCGAAACTTGCTTCGCAGGGTATTCGCGGAAAATTGGAGCACAAAAAGTTTGGCACGATTAAATTGGCAGTAGGGTGTGCGGTGTTTTTTTATTATCATATTCATAATTATTTGTTTATGTTGCTATTTACCGCCGAAAAGTATATGGTCGAGCCGAGAATTTCAGGAAAAAACAAATTTACTTAAATATTAATTTATTATCAAGAAACTACATCTAATTTACAATTAAAATGGATCGACCGCCTACTCCGAAGTGAGGAGTAAGAGTGATGATGGATTACAGAACGGTGCACTGGAAAAATAGGTGTTGCGAAAGACATTTCGGGTATTGATGGTGACGCCCGTGTGAGCCGATGGAAGTGCAATCATGCACTTTAAGTAGGGTTGCCTCCCGTAACAGGGCTGCCTCGCATAACAACCGTACCGACAAAGGCCACCGCCAAGCAATTTAGCGTGCCGGTACTATGTCGGTGTAGAAATTGAAGGGGTGTATATATTATCTCCTCTTAACAAGTTACCCCGCTTCTATCTTAGATTGCATCATCACTTACTTAGTATCAGGAGTGATTGCAGTCAAGGGCTAACTTGTACCTAATGAATAAAAAAAATCAGTGTATTTTATTTGGACCATGACCCCTTTCGCTATGGGAGAGGATGTAGAGATGACGTTACTTTACCAATAATAGTTAAAGAATGAAATTGCCATTTTATTGTAATAGGTACTTCGAATAGACATAAAACCTTCATGGTATAAGATTTTAAAGTGAAACTTTTTTCATAGGGTACCTGTGTAGTTCTTCTTTTAAAAAATGTGCAACATTCGATTATCAACTTTCAGTTGTTTTTTTTATTCAGCTTAGACAATAGAACTACTTCGAAAATTCGTGTGATTTTTGAATACGAGTTCCGATGCGAAACTAACGCGGAAGAAAACAGCTCGCAATATTGATGTTGCGTTTGGAGAGGGGACTGCTAATGAACGCACTGTGCTATTTTGGTTTAAAAGTTTTCGTGATGGAAACTTCGATTTGAAGAACGAACCACGTGGAAGACCGCCCACACAGGTGAATAACAATGATTTGAAAGAGATGGTGGAAGCCGATCCGAATCAAACTACCCAGGAATTAGCGGCATGGTTTAACGTTTCTTTACCAACAATATTGACTCATTTGCGTCAAATCAATAAAATAAGAAAATATGAAAAATGGGTGCCTCATGATTTGACTGTTCTGTAGAAAGTTGACACGCGTGTTGAAACTTGCGTTGCCTTGTTGAATCGATACAGAAATGAAGGAATATTGGATCGAATTGTGACATGTGATGAAAAATGGATTCTTTACGATAATCGTAAGCGGAAAATGCAATGGCTGACCCCAGGTCAAACGCCGCATCAGTGTCCTAAAGAAAAGCTCACCAATAAAAAACCGTTACGGTAACTGTTTGGTGGTCTCAGCGTTGTGTTATTCACTATAGCTTTCTCCGATCTGGTCAAGCAATAACGGCAGATGTCTACTGCGCCAAATTCCAAACAATTATATCGAAACTAGCAGTGAAACAGCCCCTACTTATGAATCGATCTTCACCATTATTGCTCCATGATAACGCGAGACCTCAATCAGCACGAGAAACCGTTTTAACTCTACAGGAACTGCAATTAGAAACCATTCGTCACCCTCCATATTCGCCAGACCTTGCTCCAACAAACTACCATTTTTTTCGTGATTTGGACAATTTTCTAAATGATAATAAGTTTTCTTCTCAGGAGGCAGTGCAAAATGCTTTCACACAGTTTGTCGAATCTAGATCACCAGAGTTCTATCGCAAAGGCATAAATGAGCTTCCTATTAGATGGCAGCAATGTATAGATAATAAATTTAATTTTTATTTTTCAGTACAAATCGACAATTTCATACTTTAACCCTTGATATATACACATACATATGCGCGCATAGGGCATGTTTGATTTTGTATCAGTTAGCCCCTGGCCACAGGCGGCACTGGATTGTGTATAGAAAGATGGCCTATGTTCGATACTCTACGCTCGACTGCATCCAATTAATATATTCTACATTCTGCCTTACATATATTATAATTATAACTCGACAGACGGGTGTCATAGCTTTTATCATTTTCGAAGGCGTACAAATTTCGTGACTTCTGTAGGAGGAAATAATAATGAGAATTTCCTTTAAGTCAACTGGGACACGTTAAGAACGTTGATTCCTGTTGCCAGGAACTACTATGTATGGTCCAGGATCGGTAGCCGCATAGACTGAGTTTATGTGTAATACGATCCTGGTGTACTTCCTCCACAACTAATATATTCTACATTCTGCCTTACTTATATTATAATTATACTGTTACAACAATTTAAGAAGACTGTGTGTCATAACTTTTATCATATAGACTATCTAATGAAGCGTACACGCTAGATCGCGTGTTCTGTGTTCCAGTGTGTGCCTCCGGCGGTTGGAGGAAGTGGGCGTTACACGCTCGCTTACATGTTGAGCGTCTTCAGGTGTACTTTGCCTTTAATTCAACTGGGACACGTTAATTCAACATTGATTCGTATTGCAAGGAAACTACTTTGTTGGTCTATCTAGAGTAGAATGTACTAAGACTAAGCAGTTTATGTGTAATACGATCCTGGTGTTACTTCCTTCACAAACTACACACATACTTAGATGTCTCCGTGCTGTCATTAAGGTAACACATCCAAAGTTAAATCGACTTCCCAAAATTTAATTCCTAGAACAAATTAAGAAGACTGTGTGTCATAACTCTTATCACAAATACTATATAATGAAGCAAATTCAGGCGTAGTGTACACGCTAGCTCGCGTGTTCTGTGTTCCAGTGTGTGCCTCCGGCGGTTGGAGGCTTACACTCGCTTGTGGCTAGGTACTTTCCTTTAACCTACCGACAAATGATCGTATTGCAAGGAAACTACTTTGTTGGTCTATCTAGAGTAGAATGTACTAAGACTAAGCAGTTTATTATAATCCTGGTGTTACTTCCTTCACAAACTACTCATATACTTAGATGTCTCCGTGCTGTCATTAAGGTAACACATCCAAAATCAAATCGACTTCCGAAAATTTAATTCCTACAACAAATTAAGAAGACTGTGTCATAACTCTTATCACACGTACTATCTAATGAAGCAAATTCAGGCGTAGTGTACACGCTAGTTCGCGAATTCTGTGTTCCAGTGTGTGCCTCGGGCAGTTGGAGGAAGAGGGCCTGACACGCTCGCTTATATGTTGAGCGTCTTCAGGTGTACTTTGCCTTTAATTCAACTGGGACACGTTGATTCAACATTGATTCGTATTGCAAGGAAACTCGTTGGTCTAAGGAGTTTATTGTACGATCCTGGTGTACTTCCTTCACATACTCAAACGCGTTCGTGCTGTCACTTAGGCAACACATCCAAACTTAAACCGACTTACGGAAATATAATTTGTACAACGAATTCAGAAGACCGTTTGTTTTCTTTTTAATATTTTAATTCCTAAACGTTTTCCTTAACGGTTTAATTCCCTTAAAAATGACGATACTCTCATTCAATATTTCATTCCCCCTTTTAACCCCTTACAACTCTTTTTTTCGCAATCAAAAGTAGCTTATGTCCTTTTTCAGGCTCTAGACCATCTATGAACCGAACATTTAAATAGGTTTAGTAGTTTCACCGTGAAAGCGAGACAAACAGACAGGGTAACTTTCGCATTCTTAATATTAGTTAGGATTAGGATAGGATACTTTAATTTAAATTAATTTTGTATTTTAATGTTTACATTTAAATACAAAATGGCTAAAGTTACATTAAGTCAAACCACCCCTGCTAGAGCAAATAAAGCAATAATTATATAAAATGATACTAATCGGTCTAAATAAACAACTAAGCGTTCACACTGCGCTGTTCGAATTCCTTCGGAATGAAGTCGTTCCGGCGTCTGTGTTTCCTGCCGTTTATTATTTAATTTTAAACATTTTCAAGGCGAAATTTGATAGATATTTTCTAGGCAAGCGCGCTGCAACTTAGATCTCGTCTTTGCTTTCCATTATGTTTAGTCGTTGTGAAGTATAAAGCTCTTTACCATTACCTACAAGTTAGCCCTTGACTGCTAAGACACCTGATGGTACGTGACCCATTCCCCAGATAACACAAAAACCTATAATAATAATAGTAACGAAGTAGCTTCCCATCGTATGTACGCTTGGATTATTTCAACGACGCAAAGGATTTTAATGCGGTTTTCAACAATTGGTAGAGCGATTCAATAGAAAGAGTAAGAAAAAAAATAAAATAGCGGGCTGTCGTGAAAATATTTAAGTTTTTAACCGACGAAAAAAAACGGAGGAGGTTCTCAATTTTTTTTTTATGTATGACCACGCATAACTTCTTACAGTGTTGTCCGATTTTGATAATTCTTTTTTTATTAGAAAGGGCACACTTTCAAAGTGGTCCCATTGTCATCATGTTAGGATATGATGATGATAACCTGGGAAAATTGAAGGAACTCTTCAAATTTTATAGGCACACTTGCAGCGATTTCGGTTTTTTTTAAGTATCGGTAGCCTTTTGGCTACAAGTGCCGTATAATATACTATGACAGTATAGTACGAGTACGGTCTGTGGCAATAAATCACTAGAAAGTAAGAAATAAAAATTTAAAAAAAAAAATAGAACCGACTCAAAACGCACTAAAAGTAAAAAATAACTGTCATTTATTTGCTTTAATTTACTTCAGCATATCTAGAAGTCGGTGCCAGCCAAAGCTTCTACTTTAAGGATGTTACCTAGAACCCACAAACTGCTTTACTACGTTAACTTTTTAGTGCGTTTTGAGTTGGTTCTATGTCTTGTTAAATTTTTTTTAGTATTTGACTTCAATCGAACAGATAATTAATTATTGAATAGGCTTAGGTATAACTTAGCGGAAGTTCATTATGAATAGGTAAATAATAAATGAGGTTTTATTCAATAGATCTCTAGCTTATATAAAAACTAATACTCCGAACAAAAACATAAAAAAACCAAGATATATTGCTATCAGAACCTTTTTGATTCCAATTCACTTTCACGCTTCTATTTTAACGTTGTTGTAAAAAGTGTAAAAGAAATATAAAGTTATTGTTGATACACTTTCTCATTCACCCGTTTGGTAAATAAGAAAAAGTTACCACATAAAAAATTTAAACGAAAAAATAACTACGTAACAGTTAATTCTTATGCACTCTAGATTGGGTAAAAGTGAATTTATTTTGTTAATTTCTTATTCACATTAGAAATTTATTATAATTTTATGTAACTTTAAAATATTTATGCAATATTTTTGAAAACGTAATACCGAAAAAATAATATTAGGTAAGTGATATATTTGTAGCCAGCGGCTCCCAGTGACGGTATTATGTCGTCAGTCCAAGTTCGTCGACCAACACTGCGCTTCGATGTGAGATCGCCCTAAGGTATATCGGCTCATCGGATTACCTATGCTCCCCACCGTTTACATTGACTATTCACCGGATATCCCCATTTTTGATTCGTTGAGGTAGTGATATTCCTATCAATGCTTCCTGCATCATCCGCTGAAAATCGCCTTATGAGACCCATAGTAAGGCAACCATGTCTCGGATCCATGCGTAAATATAGTTACGTTACATAAATAGTCATGTCATTGGACTAAATCTCTTTTAGTTCTTAAGTACTAACATAGTTTATAAGTTTTTAAACGACTTCAAAAAAAGGCGTTTCTCAATTCGACCGTATATATTTATTTTTTTTTATATGTGTTCGCGCATAACTTCGTCGTTTATGAACCGATTTTGATAATTCTTTTTTTGTTGGAAAGAAGATAGTCCGGGGACCATACAGGATCTGATGATGGGATCCTGGAGAAAACGAGGGGAGCTTTCAAAAATTGTAGGGACAACAAGTACGTTTGTTAATTTTTCCGGTAAGTATTTAAAAGCACTACAATTTGATGAAGGTCTGGAGTCGATCTGATGATGGAGCCGATCTATATATAAGAGAACTCCGTAACGTTTTACAGTAGCTACCTTGTGTTTGGGCTCGATTAATTTGTCTCAATGAGAACTTTACATTTAGATGGGCTGTGACTGTCATTGAGGGTCTGGTGATGAAGATGACGTACAGTTAAGGGAGCTCCGTAACGTTTTACAGTAGCTACCTTGTGTTTGGGCTCGATTAATTTGTTTCAATGAGAACTTTACATTTAGATGGGCTGTGACTGTCATTAAGGGTCTGGCGATGAAGACGAGGGACAGCTGAGGGAGCTCTTTAACGGTTTACAGTAGCTACCTTGTGTTTGGGCTCGATTAATTTGTCTCAATGAGAACTTTACATTTAGATGGGCTGTGACTGTCATTAAGAGTCTGGCGATGAAGACGAGGTGTTTGGTCGATTAATTTGTGTCAATGAGAACTTTATATTTAGATGGGCTGTGACTGTCATTAAGGGTCTGGCGATGAAGGGTTTACAGTAGCTACCTTGTGTTTGGGCTCGATTAATTTATCTCAATTAGAACTTTACATTTAGATGGGCTGTGACTGTCATTGAGGGTCTGGTGATGAAGACGACGTACAATTAAGGGAGCTCCGTAACGTTTTACAGTAGCTACCTTGTGTTTGGGCTCGATTAATTTGTTTCAATGAGAACTTTACATTTAGATGGGCTGTGACTGTCATTGAGGGTCTGGCGATGAAGAAGAAGGACAGTTGAGGGAGCTATTTAACGGTTTACAGTAGCTACTTTGTGATTGGGCTCGATTAATTTATGTCTCAATAAGAAGTTTGAAAGGTTATAGTTTCCAGTTAGTTTAATGTTTACTAAGTCATGATCCAATATCTACGAAAACTCGAGAAAACTCTTTAAACTTTATATTCACTTTTGCAGGGGCGTCGGAATGTTATAAGTAGGTAGTGACTATTGGTACTTATGGTTTAGTTCGAGTAGGTTTATTAGTATGTTCGTTGTTGATAAAGCACTAAAAAGTATGAAATAAAAAAATTTTAACAAAAAATAAAAAAGTAAAAAATAACTACGTCATTTACTTACTTTAATTTACTTAATCACGTCTATGAAGTCGGTGCCACCCGAGCTTTCTACTTTAAAGTCTTTACCTAAACTTGGATGGCACCGACTTCATAGATGTGGTTAAGTAAATTAAAGTAAGTAAATGACGTAGTTATTTTTTACTTTTTAGTGCGTTTTGAAGGCGTTTTTATTTTTTGTTAAAATTTTTTTATTATTGTTACTAACCCTAAATGGACTTTGTTGTCTGAAATATATAAATAAATAAATAAATAAAATAAATAAAATTGACTTATATTATTTTCTATCACTATATTATTATGAAATAAATAAAAATTATAGGACAATTACACACATCGCTATATATAGTCCCAAAGTAGCTTGTGTTATGGGTACTATAATAACTGATGAATATTTTTATATATATTATACATAAATACTTATAATATATATATATAAAAACCCAGACACTGGAAAATATCCACGCTCATCACATAAACATTTTTCCAGACGTGGGAATCGAACCCACAGCCTGGGATGCAGAACAGAAAAAGTCACTACCCATTGCGCCACTCAGCCGTCAATTAATGTAACATAATATTTGGTAGACGGTTTGCTAGCTTTTTATATTCCCAAAGGTAAAAAGCTTAGGCCTTGCAGATGAAGTTGAGAAATAGCAACTGGAAGGATCATTGTGCCGTTTATTAATTGTGAAATATTTTACCACTTCATCAAAAGTATTGCACGTTTCAAGATGTTACAGTTTCAAATAAAATAATTCATTGAATTCAATAAGGACATGAGTACACTTCAGTCAATACTTTGTTTTGAAATAGTTAACCTGTTTGTGATTCTAACCTAGATCGTTTAGTGTTTTAAGACTTGGTGTCTTTATAAGATCAATAACTATTTATCATTGAATACATATTGGTTACTGAGTGTTTAATTTATTGGGAATTAAACGCATATCTATTACCTACTTCAAAAATATCCATACTAATGTTTGTAAAAATTGTTCTACTTAAGCTAATTAAAAGTTTAGTGAACTCTACAGTCTGCGTGGATTAAGTTTTTAAAAATAACGTGGCATCTCTATTGTTTCTAGGCTAAAAATATTTTCTCTATTCTATGTATATTATCAGAAATAATTTGATAATAATTTGACGGCCAAGTGGCGCAGTGGTTCTGCGTCCTAGGCTAAGGGTTCGATTCCCACATCTGGAAAATATTTGTGTGATGAGCATGGATGTTTTCCAGTGTCTGGGTGTTTATTTATATATTATAAGTATTTATGTATAATATATATAAAAATATTCATCAGTTATCATAGTAACCATAACACAAGCTACTTACGAGTACGCTTACTTTGGGGCTAAGTATATAGCGATGTGTGTAATTGTCCTGTAATATTTATTTATTTATTATCAGAAATCTATTATTGTGCCACGACTCATCTATATTGATTCAAAGTTTTAGGCTGTTACTCCCTATAACCTTGAATAGTAATTCACTTACATTTAGAAGAGATTAGTTGAATATATATTTTTTATTTATTCATTGACTGCAATCACAGCTGGTGGTAAGTGATGATGTAATCTAATATGGAAGCAGGCTAACTTGTTAGGAGTAGAATGAAAAGGTTTCTGCACGACATCGTACCGGAACACTGAATCGATTGGCGGTACGTCTTTACTGGCTTCTTCGTAAATAAACGCAAAATATCTATCCCAGTCACAACTCAAAATAACTTTATTTCTTTCACGGTACAAATATAAGCAACAATCCCGTAACTCGAAAAGATAATAATGCTACCTGTATTTTGATTCTTATAGCCATAAAGGAGCTATAAAATCAGTAATAGAACTGCACAGTTCGATTAATATTATTCATAAAGTTCACAAATGCGGAAAATTGATATTATAACATTTATTGAATAATGATTACCTTTTAATTATAATTGAATGTTCAGATTACTTTATATGTCATTCATCCATAATATGAAAATGTGTCGCTAAGCGCAAATCTAAAACTGATTTCATTAATTATTTTTTGTTGGGTTTGCTATTGTCAGGAGGTTCTTATAAAAGTGCGTCGAAAATTGGAAAATTTAAGAAAAAATAACGGATATTTTATTGAACCGCCCGGGTTTTTACTGGGAATTTTAATATGGGGGTATTTAAGGGGCGTATTAACTCTTTCCTCAATGGCCGGCAACGCACAGCAATGCTTCTGGTGTTGCAAATGTTTATGGGCGGCGGTAATCGCTTAACATCAGGTGACCCGCATGCTCGTTTGCCCGCTTTTTTATCGATAAAAAAAAATAAGACTTAACGGGTGAGCATATCTGAAAGAAATATGGCACTGAGATAGATTAGCGTCTGGTATAGCACATACCTAGGCTATTATTCATCCAAATATTCTTACACAAACTGGAACTACGCGAGTGAATCCGCTTGTTTCTCCGCTCCGCCCATCTGCAACTTAAATTTTATTTCGAGATTCGACAGTGCACTACTCGATGTCTCTATTTCTCTCTGTCTAACTCGAATTTATAGAGACTCGCACTGACGAGTTTCGTTACAGAATCTACGGACTGATGAAGTAAACCAGGGCTATATCAAGCATGATCACGAGATCACGTCTTTCTATGGTTACTGGGCTCATAAACCATAGGGTTAGGTGTTAAATCTCTTGTGCCTGTAACTACACTAGGAACCACACATTTCAGACACAGCAATTCTGCTAGGCAGCAGAATTCAATATGGATTTCCCTAGTTCACCTGGTCGAAGACGCATATCCTGGTTCAAGAACTTACACCGGTGGTTTTTAGATCACTGTTTCGAGTAGTGAAGTTTCCCATGAAGTTTAAATAGCCTTAATAATTGCTAACTTCCGTTAGGAGATGACATAGAAGAAGAAGAAGAAGCTCACCTACTGTTAACATTTTTGTTATTAGGGTGAATATCCTTAAACTTTAAACTAACTTTTGATTTTTAAATACAGAGCTAATAAATAGGTTGCAGAAGTCACTCAATCAATGGTTGCACAGGTGCCTTAAGCTTTAGCGCAGAGACAAAACGAAACAACTGTCTTGATTTTTGCCTATAATAAATTCAAAACTAAATTCATTTACAGGTTACATTCCAACAATTCATTTACGGGTTGTTGCGTTAGTTTTTGTAATGAACCGCCGAATGAAATTGAATGAAATCGCGGGTATGTCTCACAATAGATTTATTTTTTTATTGATAGAAAATTTCTATTATAATACTTATAAAAGATTACATAAACGTTACAAAGCTTGTGATTAAGCCTAGTTAGATATTTAGTTCAAAATTAGCTTAGTGAGTTTAATTTAATTTAGAGAATAAATGAAAGGAGAATTGCGAAACGGATTATAAGGCGAGAGTGAATAGGAATGTTGGAAGGGGAAGACCAAGGCAAACATCCCTGGATCAAATTCAGAACATTCAGATTAAAAGCCAGGTCAAAAGTACCCTAAACTGACGTACTAGTATGAAACGTTTAATAGAATTGGAACAAGCAAGAGAGATATGCAAGGATCATGGCAAGTGGAAGGATGTGGTTTCTGTCTACCCCTATAGGAATGAGGCGTGGTGGTAAGTATGTATGTGTAACTTTCTCAAGAATTGAGCTTTTGGAACTTTTTCGTCGACCTGAAGAGCCTGTGCTAGCCAGACCTTTTCAAAATGTGTCAGCTCATGCTGTTACCATTACTATAGTACGGAACGCAACTATGAAATATAAACCAATGCTTTCTAAAGTTCAGGCGCTAGAATGGAGTACAAAGTGTAATTCCTTGAAATTTTCTTTCGAATAATATTACCTTCATAAACTTTGCCGCCAGATACTAGTAGTCGACGCATTTTAAATTGAGTTGTCGGTTCAGTCTGTCGTAGTTATTAATAACGTTGCTTAGCCAAGTATCGAAAACTTATAGTAAATCGTATCCAAAAGTCACCAAGCGTTTTTATTTCGTTAAATAGAATATTCATAACTGCATAGAGCGTTTAATTAACAGTCAGTGACATTCGCCCGACGACTCAGTTTAAAATGCGTCGACTTCATGGCAACCTTTCGAATATCGCCAGAATAAATGTCTCCACTTTTAAAAGGATATAACTAAGCTTAATATCTGGTAACTAAAACATGATTTCTTACATAACACACACACAAGTATCAAGAACAAAATTTGTATCGCATCTGCAATGATACTTAATTATAAACCGCTTTTTTAATTAATTGAACGCAGAGAAAGCTTTCTCTTATCAAACAATGCAACTTTGTTTGAATAATTAAAACTAAGTCTCGGTAAGTAACAGTGGCATAAACAACTTTTGTTATGTGAAACTTTCTTTTACATACATTTTCATTGTTATCATATTGTTATAGTAATAAAGTTCACAGAAACAACATTTTTGATGGTAACTATTAAGTTGATATTCATCATAACAAACCTATTAACGGCCCTGTGAAGGCCAAAGCGAGTCTCTTTATTCTTGTTCGTCGTCACACTCTTGGCAGAGCGGTCGTGGTCGTCACACTCTTGGCAGAGCGGTCGTGGTCGTCACACTCTTGGCAGAGCGGTCGTGGTCGTCACACTCTTGGCAGAGCGGTCGTGGTCGTCACACTCTTGGCAGAGCGGACGTGGTCGTCACATGAGGAGTGGTGGCAAGCTTCATAACCCGTCGCTACTGCTCCCGTACTGCAGTACTTTTAGTGCATTCGTCGAAACTTCTAATATATTTAAAATGATTCTCATTTGGTCGATCCAGCATGCAGTAGTTCTTTCGACCCTTTCTTATGTCACAAAGCGCTCCATGGATGATTCTCTTGTGACTAATATGCCCAAAGGTGTGAATACGACCTTGGTCGATGGAAGACAGACAGACGGTCTTTTATATGGAGCGGAAGGCTACTACGCTGTTCCATTCTGCTGCTGGGGATTGGCTGGCTAAGGGTTATAAATATCACAGATGTTGATATATCCGATGAATGAATGGAAATAACTACTAGTAATGGAAATAACTGCGAGACACTAGGGTCTAATATCACCAACCTTTTAAATCCTTTTTACTCAAAATTTTGCAGAAGAAAAAATAAGTCAGTATACCGGACTTACTACTTGAACCTAGAACTCGTATACACTAATATTATGAATTGTTAGTGTTCATAAAAAAATTGTATTACATTTTCGGAACAAACAAAAACTAAACAGTAGTAATTTGATTGAAGTTTTATCTCCAAAACAAAAAAAAACCTCCCACGTTGAGTAAGGCAACAAGAAGTGTATGGTTCCGTAGCTTTTCTTAAACATTTGTGTACCTACTTCGTATACCAACATCATTTCTACTTTTTGGAAAAAATAACATTATCAACATCATCATCATCGTCATCAACAACAGCCGATGGACGTTGACTGTGTTTTTAGCCACTTCCAAACACAGCAATCCTGAGCCGCCTATGGCCAGCGGGTTTGACATACACGAGTCCACCTAGTCGGGAGGTCGACCTGCGCTTTCCAGTGCTAGGTCGCCATTCTAGCAGGTTCCCAACTTTCATCAGCTGTTCGAACCATGTGTTCACACAAATCAAATAAGACAATTACAATTTTCAATCACTACTTATAAAGAAAAATACATATTTTAGAGAAAAGCTACGAATAGATTGACATAATACAAGGTTTATAGTATTTTAGTGTGGAACCCAAAAAAACTTCGAAGTCTAGCGGTAAATATGCTCTCACAAATATTTTCGAACCGGGTTTATTTTTGAAAGTAGTCTAATTCACACAAATTGGAATTAAATACATGCATAAAATATTCTATTTGTACTCGCTGGTTTCACTTTCGTTAATAAATGCAATTGCATTTTTACAACTCTGTTTCAAGCGATGATTTTCTGGATTGATAATACACACATAGATTTAAAACGTGATATTATTCTATAATCGACGTATTTTAAAGTGAACCACGGGTCGGTTGGTCGTACTGCTATACAACTTGATAACTCGCACCAGCGTCATGTCGCCGTGCTGTCCCGTCCGCTGTATGAACGTTGACGTTCACCTCTTGGTTCTGAGTCAAAGCTCTGAACTATGGAGCTAATGAGACATAAAC
This sequence comes from Mycalesis mineus, assembly GCA_034621355.1. NCBI lineage: Eukaryota > Metazoa > Arthropoda > Insecta > Lepidoptera > Nymphalidae > Mycalesis > Mycalesis mineus. The sequence goes on from CM067885.1 coordinate 14,426,351, forward strand.
TTAACCAACTTTTGATAATGTCAACATACTTTGCCCGTACTTGAAATGAAAGACTTAGTAACGATTGTGAAAACATACTTTTAATTTGATACATATAATACCTCAAGCTACGTAGTTGAGATATTTCATATTGCACTAACAATGAAGTAATCTTAATAAGAAACATTTTACTGTCTTTAAGTAGGCTTAATTCTTACGTCACGTGTTTACGATTTAAAAATACCGTGTTATAATAAGCTCAGCGATTGCAAAATTTGCGCTAACTATAGTTGTGTTTACGCAACGTTTCTTTATTATATAGTGCGTTTAATAATTAAAATACTCTTAATTTTATGACCGTGTAGATGAAAGGAGTGCGATTTCTTATGTGTTACTTCGATACCTAAGCAGGTTACATAGTGATCAGTACCGTAAACAGCCTTTTATACGCTTTATCACTACAAATTATAAAATTTTTTATCAAAAAATAGAAACGACTCAAAACGCACTAAAAAGTAAAAAATAACTGTGTCATTTACTTGCTTTAATTTACTTAAGAAGTCCAGTACATTTATTTTACATGTAAACAGCCTTTTATACGCTTTATCACTACATATTATAAAATAAAGTCCCCTAACATGTCTGTCTGTCTGTTTGTGATATTACTAAAAGGATTTTAATGCAATTTTCACCAACAGATAGTGTGATTCCTAAGAATGATTTTAGTTTTTAATTTGTTAAGGTTTTGTGTAAATTGACTTAAACGTGAGGACAAAAGTGGGAAGAGTAGCAGCGCCTGGCGGCTTTAACAGAAAATGTTGCCTAAACTGTTTGAGATATAACAAAACAACATATGGAAGAATTGTTCCTCTTTATAAGGGCTACATTTCTGCAATGGCTTTAATCTTTTGAGTATATATAATAAATATTATTGCCTAACAATAATATTCACCGACCGAGCGACTCGACCAACCAATCTTCAATTGGGCATACAATTATTGTAGGTAAATATAATACTTATTAAATCAATTAGCCATTATAAATGCTGCTAACTAGTAAGGTCGGCCCGCTTTATGCTAATAAGGCCCTGTTACAATCGCCACCAGGACCAAATAAATCATTTGAGTTGCGAGAGATTGGAGCACAAATAAATGATACTACTATATAAATTCTTGACCAACAACAAAACTAAAGGTGGAGACATACTCTATCAACTTATGAATTGTCTAACGTCTTTGAGCATTTTTTTATTTGTCCAAAATTACGGTAAAATTTTTATACCTACTTCAGAACCGTTCAGTACATATTATAATGGCAAAAAATTCATTGCAATCCTTTGGTAAGTGTACTTGCTGTCGATGTAAGATTGTAATACCGTCACTGGGAGTTTAGGTTGAGCACAGAAAGTAAAAAGATTGAGTGTTGGGGACCAAACTTAGTTAAAAGGCATCCTTAGTTAGCCTAATAATAGTTATCCTACTAAGGCATTCTTAGGTATAGTCTTGATCTCGATTTAGAGGGAAATCGGAATGGGGTTGTAGGATTTAGTGAGAATAGTCCTGACGGCGTAAATTACCTTAAGAGATATGTATGAATGAGCTTTTATCAAAAATAGCGACGCGCTAGTTAAGGCAGCGCATGCGTATAATTCCGATTTAACAAATTTTTTGGTCCGTCTTGCGCAGCAAAAACTGTGTTAAGTCGACTAATAACAAGACAAAAAAAATAGTATCTATTTAATACAATTAGTATCTAAATAAATAGGTATGTTCTAAAATTTCCTAACGCATGCCCAGTACAACGTAGTCAAGGAGAGTTAACACTCAAATGAGTAGCATCAAGTACTCGGCACAATTAACACATAACTGGCATGGTTTAGTTTTGTGGATAACGAAATTTTGTATGAGAAAATTCGAATTGTAGGCGATGGAATTCCACTTTTAATAACAATTAAAATTATAATGCAATACATTTCGTAAGACAGACAGAAAAAATAATTAAAAATATTTTGATGTAAGTACCGCATTTGAAATGTATTGAAATTCCAAGACACGATGTTTTTTCTATTAATAATAATTAAGGTATCCTCAATGACCAGCAGTAGCAACGCTTTGACCAAAATATAGCGTTTCCGCATGTGGAACGATTCAGTACTTACGATTGAAATTATTTTTAAATCCCTATTAGCATTTAACTAAAATTATTGTTTTTTGTATTATTGCATAATAAGTAAAATATAATAGGCGGATTTCACTAGTCCCCATTAACAAAATATTCATTAAATTCTGTCAATATTTTTAAAGACTATTTCACCATCACCATTCAACACAATAATTATACGTACATATAGTACAGAAGAAAATATATTTCTTTCAAACATGCATTTATATAAACAATAAGATTCGTAATCGAATTCGATTGCAAAATTTCTTTATTATAACATCAATAATAATTATTAATTCCGTCAGGGGGTACTTCCGTCAGGGGGTACTCATCGTGTCTGTCTGTCCGATAGTCACAGTATGGTACACGGGTAAGCGACCCCGGCTCCCCCGAGCTGTTACTGACTCTTCTTGAACCGAGCCAGTAATATCCTCTTTACCTTACTTATCCCATCTCTTATTCTCTTTAACCCATCCTTTCCGTCAATTCCATTCTCCTACCCATATCTGCCAGTCCAAGGTTGCCGTGCCGAGGGACTCGTGGCTAGGGGCATGCCTAGTCGCTAGCGGTTGCCCTGGGACCGGGCGAACCCAGAAAAAGGCTAGCCTTATTCTGGCATGCGGGGCTCTGCCAGAATGGACTCTGTTTTTCCCTTGCTACTCGTGGGAACGCAATGATTAAAAAGTTGAATGTCATAAAGGGCGGCGATGAGATTCGCGATCCATCACGTCTCGTTCCTCATGGAGGCGAAAAGCGGGCCACGGAGAGCCGATTTGCTACATTGAACGTTAGAGGAGGAATGAACGAAAAGGTAGATGAAGTATGCCAGATGATGGATGCCAGACGTATAGATGTGCTCTGCGTGAATGAAACAAAAAGGAAAGGATGTGATACCACTAACCATAACTCCTATACAGCCTACTGGTCTGGCGTTTCCAGGGACAGAAGAGGCTGTCAGGGAGTTGGTATCATCCTTTCTGAAAGAATGAATGATTGTGTGAAAGAAGTTGAGTATGTGAGCCCAAGACTCATTTGGATCAGGCTAAAAGTCGGATTGACCCGGATTTTTGTTTTAGGTGCATATGCTCCGACGGATCCGGGTCTAAGAAAGACCAAAACATTGGGAAAAGAAATAAATGAGTTTTGGGAAAGCCTGGGTGATACTTTGAATAAATGTGGACAGAATGAGAGAATAATTATGTTAGGAGATTTTAATGGATGGGTTGGTGTGAAACGTGATGGGTATGAGAGAGTACTTGGTATGTTTGGTGACAAAAGAGTGAATGGAAATGGGGAAAGTTTGCTTGAATTATGTCTGGAATAGAATCTTTTTGTGGCAAATACTATGTTTGACCACAAAAAGATTCATATGTATACAAGGGAAGAAGGGAATGCAAGAAGTATGATTGATTTTGTGGTAGTGGATGAAAGATTGAAGAAAAACATTCTGGATGCTCGAGTACATCGCGGTGTCGAAATCGATACTGACCACTATCTGGTTATTTGTCGAGTTGGTGGTCTTTTTAATCGATGGCGACATCGAGCAAAAGAAAAGACGAGCACTCTAGAACGGATAAAAGTTGAAAGATTGCAAGAGGATGATGTAAGAGAGGAATACGTGAAAAATTTGAATGAGCGTGATATGAATGCTGTTGAAATGCATGAGGTTGAAAGCTTTTGGAGTAATTTTAAAGATGGAGTGGTAGGTGCTGCCATTGATGTATGCGGGATGTCTAAAAGGAGAAAAAGTAAAAAAGAAAAGAATCTGTGGATGGATAAAAGTATACAGGATGTTGTATGTGAGAAAAAGAAAGCTTGGTTAGACTGGTTGGCTACAAAAGCTAACCAAAGAATGAAAAGAGCAACAAATGATGATGTTTTGAAAGCTAGAATGAAATACAAAAGAGTGAAAGTGAGCGTTAAGGAAGCTGTTAGAAAGAAGAGGGAAGAATGTAAAGATATGTATGATAGGAGACTTACTGATGATTTTCAGTCTAACATTAAGTTTTTCTGGAAATCTATACGGCATGCTCGAGGAAGGTTCACTACATCTGATCTGAGTAAAGTCAGAAATTTAGATGGTAGTATAATAAAAGGGGAAGAATGGATGTTGAAGAGATGGAAGCAACATTTTGAAAGTTATTTGTAAGAGATGAAGCAGGGACAGACATGTCCTCTGTAGAAATTAATGAAAGTGAGATTAATAACCTTGAGATTAGTTTGGAAGAGATTATAAAAGCTTTGAAATGTATGAAATCAGGTAAGGCTGCTATGGGTATGATAGAGTATCAATCGAAATGCTGAAGGCTGGAAGCGGTATTGTTGTAGGTCAGTTGTACTGCCTTTTCAACTTGTGTTGGTCGAAGGGCAAAGTTCCAGGCGACTGGACTAAGGCCGTAATTGTTCCACTATATAAGGGAAAAGGGTCACAACAAGATTGCAAGAATTACCGAGGGATCAGCCTTCTCAGTGTTGTCGGCAAACTGTATGCAAAGGTGCTGGTTGAAAGGTTGATAAATGAAACTAATGGTAAAATGTGGGATGTGCAAGCAGGATTTAGGAAAGGAATGGGATGTACGGATCAGGTCTTTTCCTTGCGATGTATAGCTGAAAAATTTTTGGCTAAACACCAAAAAGTGTACTGTGCTTTTATTGACTTGGAAAAGATCTATGACCGTGTGGTGAGGAATGAACTATGGTCAACATTGTCCACGTATGGGGTGAGCAGCAGTCTGGTCCGAGCACTGAAATCTCTGTATGACAATTCTAGTGCTTGTGTCAGAATAAATGGGGCCTACACTGAGTGGTTCCCAGTGGATAGGGGCGTACGACAGGGGTGTGTAGCGTCACCATGGCGGTTCAATTTGTTCATGGACAGTTGCTTGATAGATTTGAAAGAAAGTGCATGTGGTCTAAGAATGAACGAGTTACTTATTGAATGTCTTCTCTACGCAGATGATCAAGTATTACTTGCATCGTCTGCTAGTGAGTTACAAGAAATGGTAACTATTATGAATGTAGCTTTGAAAAGGAAAGGAATGAAAGTGAATGTCAGCAAAACGAAAGTAATGATTTTTGAAAGAGATGAACATGTGACAGATTGTAATATTTTGATAGATGGAGAGAAAGTGGAAGAAGTAAAAGAGTTTGTATACCTGGGTAGTAAATTCACGAAAGATGGAACGTGTGAGAGTGATATTGAAAGAAGAGTAAATGCTGGAAACATGGTGAATGGTGCTCTTCATGCATTTATGAATAGCCAGAAAGTGTCTCAGAAGGCAAGACTGGCTGTGCATAGAGGTGTGCTGGTGCCCACACTCATGTATGGTAGTGAAAGTTGGGTATGGCAGAAGAAGCATAAAAGTAAAATAAATGCAGTAGAGATGAGAGCGTTGAGGAGTATGAGCGGAATAAAACTGAGTGACATAGTTAACAATAGTATAATAAGAGAGCAGTGTGGTGTAAAAGAAGATGTAGTGACTAAAATTGAGAAAGGGATGCTTAGATGGTTTGGACATGTAGAGAGAATGGATAAAGGAAGATTAACAAAAGAGATTTACAAGGCGAGGGTGAATGGAAATGTTGGAAGGGGAAGACCTAGGCGAATGTTCCTGAACCAAATTCAGGACATTTTAAATAATGGCCAGGTTAAGAGTACCCTAAACCGACGAACTTCATTCGCGCGCGGTGCGCGGAAGCGAGTGCCCGTTGCGGAGTAGCGAGCGTGCGTTCATAGTCGCGCAGGCTGTGATATTATTTAACTACCTTCCTATTTGTGAGAAAAATGAGTGAGAAAAGTAAAGGTGGGATTATGTGCGGGAATGAAGGGGACGGTGAATACAATAATATGAATTCACAAGAAGAAACAAATGAAGATGTAATGCAAGTTGAGTCCCCAATTTTGATGCGGTGCGATAAAAGGTTAAGGAGCGATAGCGAGGAAGATGTTAATGAAGGATTTACGAAAGTAGAGAAAAGAAAGAAGCGGCTTTTCCGTAACTCTAAGCCTGAGGTAAGCGATTCGTTTGATAAATGTATTACTTCAAATAATGTATTACCGAAACAGATTAGTCTTGCAAAATTTCTTCAATCGTTGAATGTACCAGGCATATTACGAGTTAAATATAAAAGCCCTTACAAGGTCATTGTGTCATTGGCTACGAAAAAAGATGCCGACTACCTTCTTAACTGCCCGCAACTGATTGATCTGGGTTATAATTGTCAATCTACCCTCGAAAGTAATTTATCGTATGGAATAGTGAAACAAATAGAACTGGAAATTAATGAGGAGGATTTAAAGAAAATTTTTAGGTGTGAATACGACATTGCCTCCGTTAAGAGATTAAGAAGAGTGGCAGATGACGGAAAATGGATAGAAAGCGAATCTGTGAGGCTTAGTTTTAAAAGTAGTAGCTTACCTAGCTATGTTTATGCATATGGATGCAGGCTTAAAGTGGAGAGGTTTATATTTCCAGTTACGCAGTGCTCAAAATGTTGGAAGTTTGGACACCGGATGCGGGTGTGTCCAACGAATAAGACATTGTGTCCAAAATGCGGTGAAAATCATGCGAACTGTGAGACCAAGTCCTATAAGTGTATTAATTGTAAAGGCGCACATATGTCATTAGATAAATCATGTCCAGTATTTAGAAAAGAAAAGGAAATTCGAAATATTATGAGTGAATATGGAGTGACATATCGTCAGGCTCTAGAAAACTATTTGAAGAAGCAGAAAGGGAGATCTCAGGATCAGGAAAAATACAATGAGACTGCGACAACGAGTGCACCATATTTTACATCACATAAATTATCGTACAGAGATATTTTGATAAATAAAAATTTTGATGAAGCTGAAAATAAAAAAGCGGATAATACTCATGATTTTGAGTTAGATAGTGATGAAGAAGAGGAATTAACTAGGTCTGAGTGTACTAAAACTAGAAAGAGAAAAAGAAAACAAGTGTATGAGGAGTGGGATTTTAATGAGAATATAGAGTCAGACCAAGAAAATAATGCAAAAGAGACAGAAATGGGAGAACATCACAAGAAAAAGAAGAAGAATACCTTTTCTTTTAAGCGTTTTTGGATGAAAATCAAGGCGGTATTATTGGCTGGGATGTCATTTGAAGAAAAAATTAAAATTGTAATGAAAATTGCGTGGGAAGAATTGTCGTTGGTGTTGGTCAATTTAGTGAATGATGGTTTTCTGCAAAGCATTTTTACGTATATATTAAATGGATAAGGTTTTTCAGGTAAATATAGCTCAGTGGAATTCACAAAGCTTAAGACCGAAAAAGGTGCCATTTGAATTATTGTTAAATAGAGAAAAATTTCACATTGCATTGGTAAGTGAAACGTGGCTTGAACCAGATGCTGATATTAATTTTAATGAATACAATGTTTTTAGAAAAGACAGATTAGATGCATATGGAGGCGTAGCAATTATTATACATAAATCTATCAAAACACACTTGTGTAATACGAGTTTTAATAATTTGGGTATTGAACTTATTCACGTTAAAATATTTAACTGTAAATTTCTTAAGAATATTGTGTCCGTTTACTGCCCATCTTCTGTACATACGACAAAAAATGATTGGGATGATATATTTTCTGCATTTCCTAAAGCATCGATAATAGCAGGGGACTTTAATGGGCATCACACTAATTGGTCCTATAAAAATGATAGTCGAGGTAATTATTTGTTTGAATCTTCTATTGAAAATAATTTAGTATCATTAAATAATGGAGAGGCAACGAGGGTAAAAATTGTAAATGGAGTATTATAGGAGACTTCTCCAGATATTACGTTTGCTACTACTGATATAGCCATCTATTGTAATTGGAAAACGACTAACGACAATTTGGGAAGCGATCATTTAGTAATTAAATGTTCGTTAATATATAAGGATACTTTAAATTTGACATCTAAACGAAATTTTAAGTTAGCAAACTGGAAGTCTTATAGGGAATGTCTAGATAAATTATTTATAAATAACTCTTATCCCAATGATATGCAGAATATGTATAATTTCTTTTTGCGTAATATAAATAGTGCGGCCGATTCAAATATACCAAAATACAAAATTAGTACCAATCCTTCTCAAGCTTTTGTACCGAAACATTATTGGAATCCCACCTTATCAAAACTTGTAGCTCAGAGACGGTTAGCTTTGAAAAATCTGCGGCGTAAACCTACACCGGTTAACTTACAAAAATTGGAATCTAAAATATTAGAAGTAAAGCGTGTGGCTTGTGAAGCTAAATCCAAGTCTTGGGAAAATTTTTGCGACAGTATGGATGAAACAATTACTAGCTCAGAAATGTTACGAAGAATGCGTTGGATTAAGGGTCTTCGCAGTAGTCAATCTTATGCATCTAAACAACAGTGTGAAGAACTCTTGTGTAGTTTAGCGCCTGATTCTGTTAAATCACCACAGCCGGTGTTTTCATCCTATAATAGATGCCTCGAAACAAATTTTAGCATTCAAGAATTAATTAACTGTATTAAAAAGAAAAATACTGCACTAGGTGACGATGGTGTTACGTATACCATGATTTATAATCTTCCCACATGTGCTAAGGAATACTTACTTAAAATTTACAATCTTATTTTTTATACAGGTGTTATCCCTGAGCAGTGGCGTAGAATACAAGTAGTTGCAATTCCTAAACCAGGAAACTCCAATAAGTTTAGACCTATTTCGCTAATTTCATGTCTATGTAAAATTTTTCATATAATGATATCTAGAAGAATAGAGTGGTTTGTAGAAAAAAATAAAATATTAGCCGACAGTACGCACGGTTTCAGACGAGCGCAATCCAGTTTGGATTGCCTGATACGAATAGTAACACAAATACAAATAGGTTTTTCTGAAAATATAGCAACAATTGGCTGTTTTCTTGACATTGAAAATGCATACAATAATGTTTTGGTACATAGACTGGTTAATATATTAGATGATCTTGACTTAGGAAGTAAAATATGTAATTACTTTTGGCAATTTTTAAGTGAGAGGCACCTTATAATTAAAAATTCCTATACTCAATCTGAAATGGTAAGATGGACAAACAATGGTTTAGCACAAGGAGATCCAATATCCCCACTCCTTTTTAACTTAGCAACATTTCAGATCAGTAGGTTGATCAAAAATACATTCATATGTCAGTATGCGGATGATTTTGTGCTTTATTCACAAAATACAAGCCTAAGGGATTGTACTAACAAAATTCAACGCTCATTAGATATATTTATTAGCGTTTTAGAACAGTTAGGTCTAAAAATATCGGTAAGTAAATCTAATTTTTGTGTATTTAGCAGACGGCGACGACAGGAACAGGTTAATTTGTATATTCATAATCAAACTATTTCATCCTCTAATAATGTGAAGTATTTGGGTATATGGTTGGATCGGTCGTTATTATGGAACAAACATATCAATGAACTAATTATTAAAACTTTGAAAATATTGAACGTATTAAAAATTTTATCTGGACCTTCTTGGGGAGTGCATCCTAAGCATTTAAGAAAACTCTATATATCTTTACTTAGGAGTAGACTTGATTATGGTTGTTTTTTATACGATAATAGCGCAAAAACTAATTTATATAAACTGGATAAGATACAAAATCAAGCATTACGTATTATAGGAGGATTTATTAAAACTACACCAATTCATGTAATGGAGTCAGAGATGTGTTTACCGCCACTGAGTCTAACAAGACATTACTTAGCAACAAAATTTTGCTTAAGAATTCTAAGCGGGTCAAGAAACACAACTGTAAAGTTATTAAATAATTGTTTTTCTTTGTGTCAACATAAAACTTTTTGGCATAGAAAAAAGATCCCATTAGTACCTATGATTTATAACGAATTTAAAACCGAAAAGATGCACTCATGCTGTCCTATACAAATGTTCTCTCTGAGTACTTGGGTTTCGAATATCAATGTTAGCAAAGTTATACATACAGACTTGGACAGTATTAAGAAGGCTAAGAAATATTATGAGGAAAATATACTTAGAAATCAAATATTACAGGAACTAAGTAGGAAATATGGTGATTATAATAAATTGTTTACCGATGGTTCCAAATCTGATAAAGTGGCAGGGGCGGCATTTCACGACTTTGACTCCAACACTTGTAGTTTGTTTAAAATTAACGAAGATGTGTGTATTATGTCGATAGAGTTGTTTGCAAGCTCAGAGGCTATATCATATGCGGTAGCTTCTCAGTATAACAAAGTTGTAATATTTACTGATAGTAAAAGTGCCTTGCAGCATTTAGCTCGGTGCGCCTCTGGGCACAGAGGTGTTTCGGTAGCGTATGCTATTTTAGCAAGGATTAATGAAATTTTGTGTGACGCTAGTATAGAGTTGAGATTGCAGTGGATACCATCGCATATAGGTCTAAAAGGAAATGAGAAGGCTGACTTGCTAGCAAAGAGTGCATGTTTGAAAGGGAGTGAGATATACATTTTGCCAAGTTATTCTGAGGTAATGGTGAAATATAAAATTAAAAATCATGACTTGTGGAAAGAATATTTTGATGAGCGTTCCAAAGAAAAGGGAATTTGGTACCGAACAATACAGGGTCAGCCTTCTCAAATCCCATGGTTTCAGACAGGGAGATTAAAAAGATGTATAATTAAAATAGCCCATAGATTACGCTCTGGACACATTCCATCAAATAAATTTGCCTTTTTAATGAAGAAGTCTGAATCAGCGAACTGTGACACGTGCGGAGTAGTTGATGACGTCACGCACTTTTTGATGGAATGTGTTCAAAATGATTTGAAAAGAAAACGTGTATTAAGTGATTTTAAGTTAAATGTTTACGATATTGGATTATTTAATACTATTTTAGCTTCCCCAATGTCAAGGAAAGCTAAAATGGTATATGAATTTTATTTTAAAAATTAGTACATTTATGTTTCGTTATTTAAGTTTAAGCTAGTTAGTAGCATTAATTGACGGTATTTTAGTTTAAGCTTCTATAGGGCTGACATGTTTGAAAAAATAAAAAGCCCTTAAAAATTAAAGAATAAAAAAAAAAAAAAACCGACGAACTTGTATGAAAGGATTAATGAGAGTGGAAGAAGCTAAGGAGGTATGCAAGGACCGTGGCAAATGGAGGGATGTGGTCTCTGCTTACCCCTATGGGAACAAGGCGTGATGTTTATGTATGTATGTATAATAATTATTAAGTAATATTGAAGTTGTTTATTGTAATTATTACAATAATTTACGATCCATACAAGTGGATCTGCTTTCATTCGTAACACAAAAGTAGACGGAACAATTGTTTAAAAGTAATGTTATGTATTATTTGTTATCATTTGTTGTTGTATATTTTAGTACATATTATTTGTTCTGGCTCGGCAAGAGCTGTTCACCAACCGGTTCAAGTGTATTCAACACTTGAATAAATGAAAGAAAATAAACATCCTTACTAATATGAGACGAATATTTTTTTCCATGGATTCACCGTGCGGGTGCCGGGTCCATCGCGTGGCTGAGAGAAAAACTCCGAACAGAGCCCGAGACTTGTGACACGGGTGTAGGTTTAAGGGTACCCTTAGTGACGCGCGTCAACACTCACCTCCTCTGTTCAAGTTATTCTCCCTGCCCAACCATATTCGGAAGGACCTTACTAGAGCAGCTTTGGACACTCGTTCCAATATGGAGCTTCCTACACTTCTAGTAAGGCCAAGGTCTTTTAGCAGGTTGTAGAGAGACTTCGCTGGTATACCCCTCGCACCCACTTCTACCGCGTATAAACTAACCACATAGCCATTTTTGGTTAGTTCATTAGTAAGGTCAAGTTCATTAGTAAGGTTCAATAGTATTTATTCACTTTGAATACATGGTCTTTAGAGATGTTTGTTTCCCACGGCACTGTAAGCTCAACAAGTACTATACGTTTGATTTGTTTAGAAAAAAGAAATATGTCCGGTCTAGATGTCGTAATAGCTAAGTCTTCCGGGATTTTATAGTGCTTTTCATACGTGTCCATTAATATAGTCCAATCAGGAGCAGAGCCCAGAATTGAATAAGGCTTGCTGGTGGAATTTGTACTTGAGCCTGCTTTAACGAACTTAGTTTGTCTTTTATTCGTCGTCAACTCTTTTTGAGCCCTAGCTACTGAAAGGCTTATAGCTTCACGTATGATTTCTAGTACTCTGTCGTGGCGGCGTGAGTAGAGACCCCTGTCCAGGAGCACCTTGCATCCTACCAATAAGTGCCTTGCAGTGCCCACTGCCTCACCACAGGTGTAGCAAGATTTTTCCGAGGCTTTTCCCCATCTTACTAGGTTACTCTGATCTGGGAGAGTCAGTTGAAAGGCATTAAGATAAAATTTCAATAAGGCAGGAGATTAATCGTACAGCAAGGCGCGCCACTTCAGAGCCAGAGGGATGCAGAACTCGCCAAGGTTTAACCACTCGTTTTGAATTTCTAGGTTCATGTCATGCACTTTGTAGTTGTCGTCCTCATCTTGTTTAAGAAAAGATTTTATTATGTCTTGGTCTTCCTTTTTATGTCTTGCACCCAACCCGGTTCTATTTACCTGAGCCCCTGCCATAAATTGTTTGTAAAATTGAAGCCTAGAGTCAAGTTTTCCGGCACCCTCGTCTTTAGGAAGTGATGCAACTAGTTCGTCCTGGGACTTAACTAGAATGTGCGTTCTTGTAACCCTGAGGTGTTTATAGAGTTCCGATGGCCTTTTTAGTTTTAACCCAAAATTATTGTAATCTCTGAATAGAGTTGAAGGGTCAGCCGAGAGTGCTAGACCAAACCAAGACTTCAATGTTTTTATGACATTTGCATCTAGTTTTGCCAGATGGGTTCTGCCAATATCATAAACGAGGAATGGCCAAGTCAGACGTGAAGTGAGATAGTTGTCATAGACCCACGCTTTTTTTATATTGTTAATGGGCTGTTGGTCTACCTTATTGAGGTCATTTATGAAGTTATCGACGACTACCTCAAGGGATGGAGTGCGTCCTTTGTAATCAATCTTTCTACTGAGGAACTTAAAAGGCAATGCTTCAGCAATGGTGGTTACACTTTGGCCACTAATAGAGAGAACCGGATCATAAGAAGTAATTTTAGTATTTCGTCTCCCCAGACATAGACAGTGACATTTGCTTGGCTTTACCCTCAGCTCACCAGTCCATGAGCAGAACTCATCCACTACATTCAATAGCTCCTGACAATGTTTTGGGTTTCGTGTCAGTAAAGCAAGGTCATCTGCAAAAGCTAAGATGGACTCTGTATATTTATTGTTAATTTTAAACCGATAGCCCCATTTCTTTTCTTGAACAATTAATTTATTTATTAGAATATTGATGACTACATTAAAAGCTATTGGAGATAGGAAGCAACCTTGAAACAGCCCCACATTGTAATGTAGGGGTTTTGAGTACTCATTGTTTACTGCTATGGTGAATTTCAATTTTGAACAGTAAGAAGTGATTAAATCAATAACTAGATCAGGAAAATTGTACCACCTCAAGGCGAAAGTCAATAGATCATGCTGGACAGAACCAAACGCATTTTCTAGGTCTATCCAGCAGATCGTAATTTGCCTTTCATATTTTCTAGCATCCTTGAGACTTTCGCCTAGAAGTGAATTGTGTTCCAGGCAACCAGAAATTCCGGGCAAAAACCCTTTCTGGTGATTAGGCCTGAAATACCTATTGTTTATCATGTGCTTTGTCATTTTTGTTTGCAATATATTGAAAAATAATTTGGAAATAGTATTACTTAGAGCTATCGGTCTAGTGTCCTTTGGATGAGTTACTTCGACTTTTTTTGGAATGAGGACAAAAATCGCTTCGCCAAATGTCGCTGGTATTTGTTGTCCTAGCCAGATCTTATTAAATATGTTTAAGAGATGTTTACGGACTGAAGCACATTTTTTGTACACAATATAAGGGATGCCATCAGGGCCTGGTGCAGATTTAGATGTTTTCTTCCTGATAGTATTGTTTATTTCCTCTATGGTGGGTGGAATACTTTGAAAGTTTGCTAGAGGATTGTTAGGCCTTAGTGTATGAGGATCTGAATATAGCCTCCCCTGTCTTGGTACCTCATATGTGTTTAAAGTGGTCGTAATGACAGACATGAATGAAACATACAATACGAGATTATAAGCCTGTCTCAATAACGTCAAACTATCCAACGCCAAACATCTTAAATGTTATATTATTACCGTCATGACGCATAGCTATTTGCAATTTGATACATCGTTGTTGTGTGACTACTCGACATATCCTATCATTAATTTATTGCAGCGGATTATGGTCACTGTTTCTGGACAATGCATGATATTGACAAAGTGCACTTTTTACTGTTTCCTAACTTTAGTGAGCATTTAGGTTTTACGGTTGAGTATGTTTTTTTTAAATTATCAATATGGGATGTAATCAGTTGCGTATTTATGTGTAAGTTAGCCCTTGACTGCTATCACATCTGATGTTAAGTGATGACGCAATCTAAGATGGAAACGGCCTAACTTTTCGGAGTCGGATATCTACACCCCTTTCGGTTTCTACACATCGTATCAGAACGCTTAATCGCTTGGCTTTACCTTTTTGTCAGTAGGGCCGTACTACCCACAGCCGTAACCTCCCACCGGCCAGACCTGAAACAATTAAGAAAATTTTAAGCGGTCCACCCGGGAGTCAAACCCCGGACATCCATCCCATAAACCCACTGGGCATACCCGACAAGTTTGTTACTTAATCACGGCTCAACGACTGAACATATTATATCTAGATGAAATTTAACACAGAGATCGATTATAGTTTGGTACAGCACGAAAACTTTTATCCCAATACTCTTACAGGAACAAGATCTTCGCGGGGCGATTAATAACAAACTAGATTTTGTCAAAACTGTTCTGAGAACTTAAGACCAAGACAAATTAAGAAAAATCTCAATCTGCCCCGCCGGGAATCGAACCCAGGACCTCCGTCTTATAAATCCTCCGCGCATACCACTGCGCCACGGAGGTCGTCCAGTGATTATTAAATTATTACAATGTAGTAGGTATATCATAGTTTTGAATTCTGTCGACAAGTTTTACTATTAACATAATACATAGTAAGTGTATAATTTATCAGAGCGTCATAATAATTTATATTGCCTTAAAAGTATAACACCGTTACGCCCAGTGATCAAAACCAGTTAGCGGGTTCGAATCCCACCCACGGTATTTCTATTACGATCATAACTCGCGTCTTTGATTGTAATTTTTTTTTATAATTTTAATTCTATTTAATAATATTTAGCGGAGTTAATCTTTACTCAACAATGTAATAAATATAGACCTGATATAGTGATAATTGATCGATCAACGCGTCGTGCAGTGATTGTTAAAATTACTTTTCCACATGACTATAATCTGGTGAAAGCTGAAAAGGTAAAGTATCAAAATACTTGGACCTTGCTTATGAGATTACCGCTATGTGGAATGTTGAGGCAACGATGATTGTTCCTATAGTCGTTTCAATCAATGGCCTATAGCGAAAAGCTTCGTAAAAAAATTTTTAACAAAAAATAGAACCGACTCAAAATGCACTAAAAAGTAAAAAATAACTGTGTTATTTAGTTGCTTTAATTTACTTTACTTTTTAGTGCGTTTTGAGTCGGTTCTATTTTTTGTTAAAAATTTTTATTTCTTACTTGTCATTTATCGTCGTACTATACTGTCATAGTATATTATACGGCACTTGTAGACAAAAAGCTACCGATAATTACACAAAAACCGAAATCGCTGTAAGTGTGCCTATACAATTTGAAGAGTTCCTTAAATTTTCCCAGGATATCATCATCAGGTCCTAACATGATGACAATGGGACCACCTTGGAAGTATGCCCTTTCTAATTAAAAAAGAATTATCAAAATCGGACAACTATGTAAAAAGTTATGCGTCGTCGAAAAGTTATACATATATATATATATATATATATATATATATATATATATATATATATATATATATATATATATATGTCGGTTCTATTTTTTGTTAAAAATTTTTATTTCTTACTTGTCATTTATCGTCGTACTATACTGTCATAGTATATTATACGGCACTTGTAGACAAAAAGCTACCGATAATTACACAAAAACCGAAATCGCTGTAAGTGTGCCTATACAATTTGAAGAGTTCCTTAAATTTTCCCAGGATATCATCATCAGGCCCTAACATGATGACAATGGGACCACCTTGGAAGTATGCCCTTTCTAATTAAAAAAGAATTATCAAAATCGGACAACTATGTAAAAAGTTATGCGTCGTCGAAAAGTTATACATATATATATATATATATATATATATATATATATATATATATATACGTGTCGAATTGAGAACCTCCTCCGTTTTTTTTCGTCGGTTAACAATATACACTGCTGGTAACAATGGCGGTAGTGTACATTAGGAACAAAAAATTAAGTCTAGTGCTGGTACTGGCATCCCTTACATACAGAATCACTTAACAATTAAAAAATACTTACAAAATAAAAAAAATACAATGTTGCCTTATCCTAACTAATATTATAAATGCGAAAGTAACTCTGTCTGTCTTGCTTTCACTCTACAAGTACTGAACCGATTTAAATGAAATTTGGTACACAGTAAGTCTAGAGCATGAAAAAGGACATAGGCTACTTTTAATTGCGAAAATAGGGTTGTAAGTGGTTAAAGGGGGGATGAAATGTTGTATGAAAGTATCGTCATTTTGAAAACTTAAGACCTATTTCTTAGGCAGTTGATTCGATATATTTTCGATTAGATATCGTTGATAATAAATATGACATTTAAAGCTTAGAAAAATTAGGCTGCCGTAATAACTAATTCCGTTGCCGTGTCAAAGAGCGATGGAAAGAAGCATTTTAAATATTCGCAGGCTTCACAAAATCCAAAACAAGGAAATAAGGAAGAAAACGAAATTAAGTGATGCCTTGCAACGAGCACAACGACTAAAGTGGAGATGGGCTGGACACATCGCTAGGACTACTGATCAACGATGGTCCTACACAACAACCATATGGCCAGGTCCAGCAGGAAAAAGAAGTGTAGGTCGTCCAAGATCACGTTGGACTGATGACCTTATATCTACAGCAGGAAAACAGTGGAAAATAAAGGCAAAAGATAGAAAAACGTGGAAGGAACTGGGGGAGGCCTATACCCTATGAGGGATCCTTGGAGTATAAATATTATGTTCATATAGTTTCATTAACCATTACTAACAACCAATCATATTTTTGTACTTCACTAATAAAAACTAACATTTAGATTTTAAGATTTTTATTGTTAAACTTAGGAACAAGGATTAATAAAAGGCTTTATTATTATTATTTATATATAAATTATACGCTCACGCCCGGACACACAATAAATACATATAAACAAAAACCGAAACTGTTATGATAAACGTACTTAGATACTTGATATAAATAAACTTAAATATACGCTACATAAATACATATATGCTCCGGGCGGAGGATTCACCCCGGCAGGGAGACCAAACGGCCGGGGGTCAGGGCGACAGGTGAAGAAACCGGCGGACTATCCTAGCCGAGTCAAGCAAGACCGCTTTTTGCATCTTGCCTGCGAGCGAACCGCCACGGAACCCCAGCCGCCTCAGATGGTGAGCGAGGCTGACTGGGACCAACCCATTGGCAGATATAACGATCGGGATGATTTCAGTGGACTCCACATGCCACATGGCGGTAACCTCGTGAGCCAGATCAAGGTACTTACGTTTTTTCTCCGTCTCAGCTCTCACAAGGTTCTCGTCATATGGAATTGTGATGTCCACCAAAAACACCCTCGACTGTGCCCGGTCTAACACCACGATATCAGGCTTATTCGCTAGAATAGTCCTGTCCGTGATGATAGACCGGTCCCAATAGAGCCGGATTCCGTCGCGTTCTAGCACTGGCACCGGTGTATACTGGTAATAAGGCAGCCGCTGATCCAAGAGACCGTACATCAGAGCAAGCTCTTGGTGAAGGATTTTGGCTGCTTGGTTGTGTCTGTGCAAATACTCAGTGTTGGCAAGAGCCGAACAGCCCGAAAGCACATGTCTGAGTGATTCTCCGGGATGGCGACAGGCTCGACAAATGTCGTGAGTGCCATCCTTCAGAATGTACTTTCGGTAGTTCCGCGTCTTAACCACCTGATCTTGTATCGCACAGACAAACCCTTCGGTTTCCCCAAAGAGGTCTCCGAAGCGCAACCACTGCACAGACGCTTTTCTATCAATATGGGGCTCATGAAGAGCCTTAAAAAAGCGTCCGTGCAGCTCCTTCCCCTTCCATACGGTCTCTCGGTCAGAAGTGCTCAGTACCACCGGTTTCTGCCAATCGCTCTTGGCCAAGGATAGGGGAGTGAGTCCTTTATCACATTCTATGACTTCCACATGCATCGGAGACTCCCTTTTCGTCTCGAAGTAGGTCCTGAGGCTGCATATCTCCCGATTATGCATGGTTTTGGCGCTGAGTAGGCCTCTGCCACCGCACTTTCGGGGGATATACAACCTCATGACAGACGATTTTGGGTGATGCATACGGTGGAGAGTCATAGTCGTGCGGACTCTTGTATCCAGGGCGTCAAGTTCGGTCTGAGTCCATCTGAGCACGCCAAAGGAGTACATGAGAACGGGCATGACCCAGCCGTTATAAGCTCGGACCTTATTGGCGCCTGACAAGTAACTTTTACAGATCTTTGTCAGACGTCGAAAAAAGTCCTCGCAAACTGACTGTTTCATGTCCGCCTCCTTTACCCCTACGGATTGTGACATGCCCAGATACCGGTATGTTTCAGTTTCAGAGAGGGTCTTGATGTTAGTTGGCTCGGGGTTGATCCCGGCCGTATGAGTAACCTTTCCCTTCTCAACATGCAAGACCGCACACTTGTCTAGCCCAAGCTCCATTCTGATGGAACTACTAAACCCCGTGGTGAGGTTCAGTAATTCCTTCAGACGAGTAGCATTGGGTGCCAGCAGCTTGAGGTCATCCATGTAGAGAAGGTGAGGCACTTTTGTCCCTCCTCTCCGAAACTGAAAGCCTGTCCCCGAATTCTCTAGTAATGTACTAAGAGGATTCAAGGCCAAGCAGAACCATAGTGGACTCAGACAGTCGCCCTGGAAGATACCCCTCCGTATCCTTATCCGGTCATCGGCAGCCGCCAGCCGCTCGCCATGGAGACAAAGGATCGTGCTCCATTGCCCCATACACGACCGGAGGAAGTCTCGAACTGTACTATCAACTTTGTACAGTTCAAGGACCCTCAAGAGCCATGAATGAGGCACCGAGTCGAATGCCTTTTTATAGTCAATCCAGGCTGCGGCGAAGTTCCGGCGGTTGCGTTTGACCAGCTGGCCCGCAACGGAATCGATGAGAAGGAGCTCCTTAGTACCGCGGCTACCACCCCGGCATCCGTTCTGAGCTCCAGATATGATGTTATTTTCGTCAACGTGACGGGTTATCTTGGAGCTCAGAACGGATGTCAGTGTCTTGTAGATGGTAGTAAGACACGTAATGGGGCGGTATTTAGATGGGTCCGCGGTATCGGTGGTCTTTGGAGCTAGATGAGTGATCCCGGTGGTGAAAAGGTTCGGGAGCGTCCTTTGCTCGAGAGCCACTTGGAATTGGCGAGCCAAGGTGACATGGCAAGCCGAGAACGCCTTCAGCCAGTAGTGGTGCAGTCCGTCGGGCCCCGGACTTTTCCAGTTCGCAGCCCGCCTTACTGCACCAACTACATCCTCCGAAGAGATGGCGACCGGGTTCATCGGCTCAATTGCGGCACATGACTCCTCTATCGCCGCAATCCAAGGGCCCTCATCGTGCTCTACCTCTCCTGACCAGATACTTCGCCAGAAGGCGATGAGGTCGGCCGGGCTCGGCTGTGGAGAGGCAGAACAGACCGCAGGACACTCCAGCTTGTTATAGAACCTTTTCTGATCACTCGAGAAAAGACGATTCTGCTGAAATCGCTCGACTCTTTCTGAGTATCGTCGTATGCGGTTCCCCCACGCAGCGATTTTCTGCTTCAGGTCGTCGATGCGCTCCGTTAGTTTTTGGGTTATGTCGGCTTGATCCAGCCTAACCCCGAGCCCATTGAAGGCTATCCTAACAGAGCGCACAATCCTTGGCCTTGTGTTGCCCGACTTGAAGCATTGCAGTCTGCCAATGAGTCTTCTGGCGTGGGTGATACGGCGTTCTATCCTCCTCTTCCAGGCTGGTTCTGCTCTGTTGTTATTAGCAGAACGCCCTGGGCGTCCAGATTCCTTGATTTTGACACCAATGAACCGCTGGACGGCCAGGGCTGCCGCGAAGAGAATAGTAGCCGTATCATCCAAACCAGTGCTGACCGCCAAATGCTGGTGAAGCATTTGGTTGACAGCCTCAATGACATCCCGCGTCGCTATATTCAGCGTAATACGGGAGAGCCGCGGACGATTCTCAAGAGGAGCATTACGGATTTCAGAAATCGTCTCTTCTAAAACCCTTCTCATCCGTTCTATATCAAGGGCGACTGTTCCTCCAGTGTTCTCTTCCACATGCCAATCTTGGGACATAGGTTCGGTCTCTTCGCGGACAGGCGCCGCCGGTGAGACGATTTGCTCTGTGGAAGATACCACTTCAGGAACAGCCTCACGTCGCAATCGTTCGAGCTCGGTAGCGTTAAAGATGTTCGAACGCTGAATAAACCGAGCCCGATCTGCCAGGTTTTGTTCCGTGACAGTTAAATGCGGCTCAAGCAGCAAGAACTCCCGGTACATTGCTGCTCGGTAGCCAGTCCGTCCGGTTTCTCCCCCTGTAGCCCTGTAGTACGCGCGCATGACGTTTGTGTTCATTTGTTCTGTCCATTTCATGCGCCGTACTCCACCGGCGGCGGGCTCCGAAGATTGGATCCTAGTGGATCCTGTCGAAGCCAAGCCCTCCGGTGGTGATGATGGAAGGGTCGACTGGCCAGGTGGAAGAGGCAGCCGACTGGTGTGACTGGCGGTTCGCATGCTGCCACGTCCAGCGCCAGTCCCAGACGCGCCCTGGCGACCCCCAGGTAGCGGCCCTATGCGCGCTCTATTTGTATTTTCCATCATCATAAAGGGTGGGGGTGAGTGGCAGTTACATCACTCGGGGTCCACCCAGATCCCCGAGGAGGCTGTTTTTTGGAGCCAGCTAGCTCATTGACGGAGAACCAGAAGATCTTAAAAGGTTCTCCGATGTCCCTTAGTCGCCTCTTACGACACCCACGGGAACGATAGGGGGTGGCAACATTCTATTCTGCCGGTGCCACACGGCGGTTATTATTATTATTATTAATAACTAATTCTACGCGGACGAAGTCGCGGTCAAAAGCTAGTTAGTTATAATAGAAAGTTACATATTTATTATAATTTAAAAAAAGTATTTTCTGTTATTTTAATTAGAATATTTATTTGCAATGTAATGTAAGGGAATTTCAACACAGTATGCATACCGTACCGGCAAAGACCAAAGATTGAGAAACCGGAAGAGGTGTGGATTTCATCATACACCTAACATGTTACCATGCTTCCATCTTAGGTTGCATCTTCACTTAACATCAGGTGTAATAGCAGTCAAGGGCCAACTTAAAGTCGATAAAAAAAGTACACTCGATAACTTCAACACACCAATGCGCGAGTCAAACGCTTGTCTGTTCACCATACAACACGAAACGGACTTTCCGGAATAGTTTGTCTATACTGCCTCAATAATCGGAAATGATTGTATAAGTTACTGACATTGATCGCGGAGAGTTTTTGGTAGTGATTTCCCACGGTAGACTTAGTTGAAAACGTTTTATATCACTTAATATTAATTTTATTTGGGTTACGGTCGCATTTGGTAATGTAATTCGATGTAAAATTGAATTTTTAATTTTTATCAATGCAATAAAAATTAAATCTTTCAATATTTCAGTTAGTTTATTGTAAAGTTGCCGAAATCGGGTCTAGAATTTGTATTGGTATTGAAAATTGAATTTCGTGACTATATATAGCCCTTCTATTAGAATTTTAACTAACGCGAGTATTTTTCATATTATTAAAATATAAGCGGCTGGAAATTACGTCACTGTTGTCGGAGTATGTCTAACTAGTTTCGGACCCATACGGAGTCCTTAGTCATATATATATATATATATATTAGAGCAGTATATATATATATATATATATATATATTTTTTTTTTTTTCTTTTTTTATCGACTACAAGTTAGCCCTTCACTGCTATCACACCTGATGTTAAGTGATGATGCAGTCTAAGATGGAAGCGGGCTAAAGGATGAAATCCACACCTCTTTCAGTTTCTACACGACATCGTACCGTAACGCTAAATCGCTTGGCGGTACGTCTTTGTCAGTAGGGTGGTAACTAGCCACGGCGAAAGCCTCCCACCTGCCAGACCAAGACAAATTGAGAAAAATCTTAAACTGCCCCGTCGGGAATTGAACCCAGGACCCAGTCAAAATCGTTATATTTTAATAATGTAGTGCTTCTCGTATTAATTAATCAGTGCCAGCGGTGCCCTAGCACAAGGCGCAGGCCATGGATGGGGACAGAAGGACCATAAACAAATAATCTAAAATTATTTGTAGAGTCAGTTAAAAAAATGTTATTATAATCGATTCATCACCTCAAAAAAAAAGTTTGACCGGACTGTCCTTCAACCAACGAACTTGTATGAAAGGATTAATTAAAGTAGAAGAAGCTAAGGGCTAACGCTAAAACACGGGCGGGTGCGTTACTCTGTTAGCGCTGCTAGTATAATTTTGATGTCGAGCGTGTACAGTTGTGTCGAGTAGATTACCATGGATTATTTACTAATTTATTATTTAGCAAAAAGACGTCAACGAAAACAACGTCGACTGCATAACCTGTTCTTGATAAGTAGGTTACTCAGCGGAGAATTCGATAATTTATTCGCCATATTCCATAATATTGGCCGAAATTGCTCGCGTGTGCCCGTCGCGGGTGCCCGCGCCGTGTGCCCGCCACCCGCCGCGCGGGTGAAAATCCTCCACATTTTTTATTATACACCCGCGAGCGTGCACCCGCGCGAGTTTTAGCGTTAGCCCTAAGGAAGTATGCAAGGACAATGGCAAATGGAAGGATGTAGTCTCTACATAACATCGCGCCTTATTCCCATAGGGGTAGGCCCTATGGAAATAAATCGTGATGGTATGTATGTATAGATTTATTTCTTAAAGATCCCGATACAATCTATCCCTGTTCCGAATGCTAAAATCTGTTAAGACCGGAAATAGTTAACAAACAAACTTACTTTCAAATTTGCAATATTAATACGATAATTATGTAAATAAGTTATTATCTAATGCCTAAATATGATAAATTATTTGCAGTGTTCTAACAAATTATCGCGTCAAAATGCATGATTGATCCTTTAGGCCTCAACGTGATTGTATTAGATGCATGTATATCATTAATTAGATTGATAGCCATTGACTGACACTATCATCATGATTTCATTATCAGTCTATATAGGTGTACCTCCCTTTTCCTTATAGGAATGGAGAGCTTAGGCACACCACGCTGCCCCAACGTGGGTTGGCGGTCTAGGTGATAGGTAATGCTGGATTTTTTAATGATAATGTTTATGATAGATATTTTCGACGGATTAACAGCCTATGGTGTAGAATGCAGCCTTCGGTGGAACGCGCTTGTCTATAAAGAGTCCATTCACTCTTCACTTGAAGATTGTAGGTGGCAGGGAAAACAAGAGTTGCAAGGGCATTCCATAATATCGCAGTTTTTTTTATTGACTATAAGTTGGTCCTTGACTGCTATCACACCTGATGTTAAGTGATGATGCAGTCTAAGATGGAAGCGGGCTAACTTGTTAGATGAAATCCACACCCCTATCGGTTTCTACACGACATCGTACCGGAACGCTAAATCGCTTGGCGGTACGTCTTTGTCGGTAGGGTGGTAACTAGCCACGGTGAAAGCCTCCCACCAGCCAGACCAAAACAAATTAAGAAAAATCTCAATCTGTCGCCGGGAATTGAACACAGAACCTCCGTCTTATAAATCCACCACGCGTACGACTGCGCCACGGAGGTCGTCAAAGTCAGAATCAGGAACGAGGATCCCAACGTTATGTATGTGTCCATGGGATATCAACTACGTATGAATGTAGACTATTACCTGTACGTAAACACGTAGACGATGCCTAGCAGTCCTAAATGAACTAAAAATGTTCCGACAAAGATAATGACTACTTCAAACCTGGTGATATAAGCTAAGCGCCAACAAGTTTAACAAAAGACTAAACTTGCAATATAGTTTCCGTAATATTTCATCATCAGCCTGTATCCGTCCACTGCTGGACATAGCCCATCTCGAGAGCGCGCCACCACACACGATCCTCTGCCTTCCTCATCCAGCCACTTCCCACTACCTTTTTAAGGTCGTCGGACCATCGGGATGGAGGGCGTCTTACACTGCGCTTAGTACTTAGTGTACGTGGTCTCCACTCCAGAACACGCCGACCCCAGCGACCGTCTGTTCTGCGACTTATACGACCTGCCCACTGCCACTACAACTTGCTTATCCTTTGAGCTATGTAATATTTATTTTGTATAATAATATGTACTTAATTATGTCACGGAACTGTTTAGTATAGAAAAATATATTTAAGTTGCAAATTTTTTTGCCTACATTGTTAATCTTATTACAATAAACTTTTTTGAGTCAATTAATTAAAATAAATATTTACTTATGATTTGAATAAACTTCATTAGTATTCCATTGAATTGTATTTGTTTTAGACAGCAATGGGACGTTAAAATTATGAGTGGCGAGAAAAAATATCCGGGCGACCTCCAGCCGGCCTTGCACCGCTGACTTTCTATCAAACTTTACCTACGCAGCCGTGGGGTGACCATGGTTCATGGCATTTTACTACCAAGTCCTAATCTAAAACTATTAAATCACCATCATCATTAACTGTCGATGGACGTCCACTGTTAGACATAGTCCTTTTAGGGACTTCCAAATACAATGATTCTGAGCAGCATGTGGCTAGCGGATCCCTGCGACATGTTTAATGTCAGTTTGCCTAGTGAGGGGTCGACTGCGCTTTCGGTGCGTGATCGCCATTCAAATGGCAACAATTCAAGTGCCATTTAATGTCGCCTGAATAACGAATCGTAACCTACCAAATACTTCAGGAAAATCTATAGATGTTTAAACTACAACTTTAATATATTTAATGGTAGTTGAAGAACTTTGCTGGCTGTTCTTAAACTTTGTATTCGTTTTAGAAATTTTAGTTGGAAATTAATCATAGGTATGTGTTATTTTCTCTTCTCCATATAAGCAAGCACACTTCTATCTCATCAATTTTAATTAATTAATTAATTAAAATTGATATAATTGAGAAAATTCTAAAGATCACGCAATATTACAAAAATAATATTGATAATTGCTTAGACGAATATTTTATCACGAGTGTAGATTTAAAAGGGATTCCTTAGCGACGCACGTCAGTACTCACCTCCTCTGTTCATGTTAATTCTCCCTGCCCAGCCAAAAGAAAGATCTTACTAGAGCAGCTTTTAAAACTCGTTCTAATATGGAGTTTGCAACATACATTCCTGTAAGAATTCTGTAAATTGCATTTAAGTTTTAAACTGGGAATTTGTTTCTAAGACATTTATTTTACGAATTTTATTTCTAATACTTTCAATAGAATTGGTCTTCATTTTAAAATCGGTTACAACGTGGCCCTACTCACTAACAAGCGCTGGAAATGAATTAAAAGCAAAGGTCATAAAAAGTAGAAGTAGTTTTTATTATTATAATATATCCGACCAAGATATTAACAAATTACCATGTTCAGTGCTTTAATAATGGGTACATTACTGTCGAGTTTCAATTATAAAAACCTTTTTTCCATAAGCTACCGGGTCAGCACGGAACCGCTCGGCATTTCGTCGTGCTGACTTTCTAAATATATTGCTCTTTTTCTTTCTTTTCCGCCTGTTCCCTCTCTTCTCTTCTAAGTATACAAGGTATGGCGGAGCATCTCGGAGTATTTTCACCATTCTTGCTCTTCTACCTACATGCGTCACACGAGGTCTTGAGCTTGAGATTTTCCTTTGATCCCTGGGCCTCTACTCTTAGGTCTGCGACACCCATGCATTCAAAAAGCGCGTGCCTAGGAGTGTCTATCTCGCCGCAAAAGTAGCAGTTCTCACTCGGTTCCTTATCTATACCGAAGAGGTACGTATTGAACACTCCATATCCACTTAGCGCCCGGATAACACATCGGTCTACTTCCCCAAGCTTCCTTTTGTGCCACCTTTTAAGATTGGGGACCCCTTTCCTGTTCCCAACCACTCGTTTTCCCATTCTTTCAGTATGTTCTCGCGTACTTCTTGGAATATTCTCTCTTTACTTTCGAACATTGCACGCTATTTCACTACGCTATAGGGATCAGCCCCGATATAATAATCACCACTTCTGTGGACATAATGGTATGAATTTAAAAAACGGCATACAAAAATGCTAGTACCATGTTTACCGAGCTTTGCCCGATATGTTTTTGGTAACTATACGTTTCTAAAAATTAATACTAGCTAGATCTATAAACCCCCGAAACCCCCATCACACAAAATTTCATGAAAATCATTGAATTTCCAAGATTTCAGTTACAAAAACTATTTTATTTTAAGGCTATTCTTATGTGCAATCTATTATGTATGAATGAATACATTTTATACTACAACGACTGCAGTGTATTAATTAAAACAACATATGATTTATTTTCTAAATAAACTTTATATACCTACTCACTAATTTTCTGCCTCACGCATCGTTCTATATATTATATTCACTTTATATAACATTCGTAGTATAAAACTGACTATATATCTGTTAGTATTATTTTTCTTTTTTTATTCATTACAAATTAGCCCTTGACTGCATTCTCACATGATGGTAAGTGATGATGCAATCTAGCATGGTAACGGACTAATTTGTAACAAGTACGATAAAATCCACACCCCTTTTGGTTTCTACGTGACATCGTACTGGAACGCTAAATCGCTAGTCGGTAGGGTTGTGATTAGAAGTACGTCCGTAGCTTCCCACCAGCCAGACCTAAACCAATTTAGAAAACCTTAATCAGCCTGTTGAAATCGAACCCGAGACCTCCGTCTTATAAATCCACTACGCACACAACTGCGCCAAAAAG
The DNA here is from genome assembly GCA_034621355.1 of Mycalesis mineus. Classification (NCBI taxonomy): domain Eukaryota; kingdom Metazoa; phylum Arthropoda; class Insecta; order Lepidoptera; family Nymphalidae; genus Mycalesis; species Mycalesis mineus. Next base: position 14,453,753 of record CM067885.1, read on the forward strand.
TCGTTAAAACGTGCTACGTTGTAAATTGACGTTATTTTGTTGAGTGAAGGTTAACATTAAATTACTCAAAATTTGAATATTGTATTCTATTTTTCATACTTTCCATTAAACTTTCTCGACTGTAGGTTTTATAACTTCATTCCAATCTGTACAAAAAGTACAAGTTGTATTTTTACATTTCTTCATGATGCTGATAATTACTATTATCTGTTCTGTGGTATTACATTCACTGTGAAGTGACGAATATGATTTAGGCTGCGGTGGAAACTTTCGCTCGATTGTCGATAATTTTGATTTAAATGAATCATCGATGTGGAAAACGTTAAAAATTCCGGAAATGTTAGACTCGTTTGTGGAGTGGTTAACTTAGTGTCTTTTATTACGAGGGTACGAATCTTGATTCAAGTGTGGAATAAGTTTCCTTCTAAGAAATATTCATGACTTTCTAAGCTCGAAGTAGGAAAGTTATTGGTTTTACACCCCCGTGTCTGATCCTGGTCATTATAAATAAATAAATAAATATTATAGGACAATTGCACACATCGCTACATAGCCCCAAAGTAAGCGTACTCGTAAGTAGCTCGTATTATGGGTACTATGATAACTGATGAATATTTTTATATATATTATACATAAATACTTATAATATATAGATAAACACTCAGACACTGAAAATCATCCATGCTCATCACACAAACATTTTTCCAGATGTGGGAATCGGACCCACAGCCTAGGACGCAGAAGCAGTGTCACTATCCACTGCGCCACTCGGCCGTCAAACTACACTACACACTATCATCAACATCTTATAGTGACCTTTAAGTGAATTAAACATTATCAACCTTAGCCCGCACTACAATTCGTGGTGGGTAAACGCTCTCTCCGATAAGGATGGAGGCCTGGCTCTGTAGATTGCTGTTAATAGGCTGATCATGATGATTTAATTATGAGCCAGGGAATTCTACTACCGTTCGTAATGTCCAGCAATGAACATCCATCGGCTAATACTGGGGGTGATTTGACAGCTAACGTGTTGCAGTGGTATTTTTTTTTTTATCGACTACAAGTTGGCCCTTGACTGCTGTCACACATAATGTTAAGTGATGATGTAGTCTAAGATGGAAGCGGGCTAACTTGTTAGGAGTAGGACGAAAATCCACACCCCTTTCGGTTTCTACACGACATCGTACCGGAACGCTAAATCGCTTGGCGATACGTCTTTGTCGGTAAGGTGGTAACTAGCCACGGCGAAAGCCTCCCACCAGCCAGACCAAGACAAATTAAGAAAAATCTCAATCTGCCCCGCCGGGAATCGAACCCAGGACCTCCGTCTTATAAATCCACCGCGCATACCACTGCGCCACGGAGATCGTCAATCTATTACACGGTATGTGTAATAGATTTATAACGAGGAGGTGCCGGGTTCTTAAAAAACTACTGAATAGATTTTGATGATATTTTACAATATGATAGCTTACATATCAAATTAACACATCAGTTACATTTTATCCCAAAATTCCCACAGGAAAGAGAACTACGCGGGTGAATCCGCGGGTGTTACATAGATTGTCATACTATCTGTAAATAGTAAATGTCAAAGTTATGTCAATCAGTTGTCACTGTCACTTGTCACTTGTCTCTTGTCTCTTGTCTTTGTGTCGCACGAAAATATAAGTCGTCAATTATTAAAACAGAATCGATACGCATCTTGTGTTTTAATGAAACCCCAAAACATTACAGCGGGCATCTTCTAGTACCATACAAAATGATGTTAATTACGGAGCGACAGCTCTCCTGCTCACCAAGTGTAACCTACGCTTAACTCATTTAACTTACTTGTATCTATGTTATGTTATCCACTGAACATTGGTCTTTAAGTGTCTGCACGTCAACGAGTTGAACCGCAAATATGCAAATTACAACACGTTACGCCACGTTACAACAGTGTCACATAAATTCGTGAGATTGAAATTGTTCTAAATGTAACATAGCTAAACACTACGTGACGTCTGACCACAGGCACTGTCTTGTCACGAGAACTCAATGTATACCTTACGCCATTGTGTTTAAGTTGTTTATTGAATACACGTGAGAGAGATATGTTTACGCGAATTATATTCACCATAATGCGGCTTTCCCACGAAATGTCAAAATATGTTTGAGTTTATGGGCTAAGAGCTTGTGATGACCAGACATTCGTCATTTTATAAATGAAAGTTTGTTATGGCTTCTACCATAGTAAGTACGGGAGACGAATATCTTAGCATTCCATGGATTCACCGTGCAGGTGCCGGGTCCATCGCGTGGCTGAGAGAAAAACTCCGAACAGAACCCGAGACTTGTGACACGGGTGTAGGTTTAAGGGTACCCTTAGTGACGCGCGTCAACACTCACCTCCTCTGCTCAAGTTATTCTCCCTGCCCAGCCAAATTCGGAAGGACCCTACTAGAGCAGCTTTGGACACTCGTTCCAATATGGAGTTTACTGCACTTCTAGTAAGGCCAAGGTCTTTTAGCAGGTTATAGAGAAACTTCGCTGGTATACCCCTCGCACCCACTTCTACCGCGTATAAACTAACCACATAGCCATTTTTGGTTAGTTCATTAGTAAGGTCATAATATTTATTCACTTTGAATACATGGTTTTTAGGGATGTTTGTTTCCCACGGCACTGTAAGCTCAACAAGTAAAAAAAAATATGTCCGGTCTAGATGTCGAAATAACTAAGTCTTCCGGGATTTTATAGTGCTTTTCATACGTATCCATTAATATAGTCCAATCAGGAGCAGAGCCCAGAATTGAATAAGGCTTGCTGGTGGAATTTGTACTTGAGCCTGCTTTAACGAAGTTAGTTTGTCTTTTATTCGTCGTCAACCCTTTTTAACCGACGAAAAAAAACGGAGGAGGTTCTCAATTCGACACGTATATTTTTTTTTATTTTTTTATTTTTTTTTTATTTTTTTTTTTTTATGTATGACCACGCATAACTTTTCACAGTGTTGTCCGATTTTGATAATTCTTTTTTTATTAGAAAGGGCATACATCCAAAGTGGTCCCATTGTCCCCATGTTAGGATCTGATGATGATATCCTGGGGAAATTGAAGGAACTCTTCAAATTTTGGAGGCACGCTTACAGCGATTTCAGTTTTTGACTCGGTATCGGTAGCTTTTTGGCTACTAGTGCCATATAATATACTATGACAGTATAGTACGAGTGCGTTCCGTGGCGATAAATCACTAAAAAGTAAGAAATAAAAATTTTTAACAAAAAATAAAATAATTGTGTAATTTAGTTGCTTTAATTTACTTAAGCATATCTAGGAGTCGGTGCCAGCCAAGGTTTCTACTTTCAAGGATGTTACCTAGAACCCACAAACTGCTTTACTACGTAAAATAAATGTTCCTTAAACTTGCTGGCACCGACTTCATAGATATGCTTAAGTAAATTAAAGCAACTAAATTACACAATTATTTTTTACTTTTTAGTGCGTTTTGAGTCGGTTCTATTTTTTGTTAAAAATTTTTATTTGAGCTCTAGCTACTGAAAGGCTTGTAACTAACTAAGAAGTTTTCTCTGTAGTACGAGTAAGTATGGAGTAAGTAGGTTTAAAACTTCTATTGTCCAAGTATGAATGTAAGAATGAATTAATGAATAATCGTTTATTCATTAACTAGCGACCCACCCCGGCGTCGCACTGGTGCAATGCTGGTATTAAAGTATACTAAAGAACGCACGCTCCGCGCGACCCCCTAGACGCTCGCTATGCCCCCGCATTTTTAATCTTATATATCTTGGAAAATATTCACTTAAATTACATGCTGTAAATGGCAATAATAATCTATATTGAATGCACAAAGTATTTAAGATACTTAATTGGATAAGGATTAACACAGTATTGCTTAAAATCACTTCGTAAATAAGCCATTACTTTTGGTTGAAATTAAAAGATGAAAAATGGTTATTTTGGGTTATCCCTAAAAGATTTACATATACTATTGCGGACTTTATTGTTGATCTTTTTAAGGTGTGCAATACTGTAGTACATTATTTTGATATATCTCGTAAGGTTTAGCCAGCGTTTGCAATGTAAGCACAAAATGCGTCATCACATCAGAAACCTCTAAAATTATCAGTGTTTTTCTACTATATTATGCATGTATTATACACATAAACCTTCCTGTTGAATCACTCTATCAGATGAAGAAACTGCATGAAAATCGGTTGCGTAGTTTTAAAGATTAAAGCATACATCCGGACAAACATAAAAAAGCGCCTTTGTTTCATACTATGTAATGATAATGATATTGTTATAACCGGGGATTGGAAGAACAAACACAACAAGAGAACAGTAGGTGTTCTATTAATCCATAGAAAAATCACCACAGCACGTTGCGACGCCGTCGATTAGTGTTCCCAGGCCTGAAAGAACCCATCAACCGCGACGATGATCTGCTTGGGAAACTCATAACCCTCTCCATCGCAACAACACTGGGAGACGAATACCGATTCACCGTCCATAAACCCACACCAACTCGTAGGGAACATCTCCCTCGACTCCACTGGTTTTTAGATGCATTCTGGCTGCTTTTAAGCCAGCGAGTCCCACATACGACGACGACGACGTTTGACGACCTCCGTGGCGCAGTGGTATGCGCGGTGGATTTATAAGACGGAGGTCCTGGGTTCGATTCCCGGCGGGGCAGATTGAGATTAATCTTAATTTGTCTTGGTCTGGCTGGTGGAAGGCTTTCGCCGTGGGTAGTTACCACCCTACCGACAAAGACGTATCGCCAAGCAATTTAGCGTTCTGGTACGATGTCGTGTAGAAACCGAAAGGGGTGTGGATTTTCGTCCTACTCCTAACAAGTTAGCCCGCTTCCATCTTAGACTGCATCAACACTTTACATCAGGTGTGATAGCAGTCAAGGGCCAACTTGTAGTCGATAAAAAAAAAAACATACCCGGACGTAGACTGCACAATTTTGTTTCTGCTTAATCTCCGTCCAGGATTCGTAAATGCATTTCTCAATGATAAAAAATAATTAAAAAGGCAAATTACAGGCTCTTGGTGTATTATGAGGGCAGTAGGCGCCTGCGTTATATTGTGAGTCATGGAATGCATGCGATGTTATCTGGATTTTGGACATGCGCAGATCTTTTTCAGTTATTGTATTCAAATCGTATGAATACGCCCTATCTGACGTTTGTGAAATCATATTAGTCGGAATTTCGTTTGACAGGTTGCGTTAGTAGGACGTACGGTTCGTTGTTATATTGTTTTTTTTGAGAATATTTTTTGCCTCTTTTGTAATGGGGACATAATTCTTGACGGCCTCTGTGGCACAGTGGTGTTAGTGGATTTATTAGACAGAGGTCTCGGGTTTGATTCCCGGCAGGGTGGGTTAAGATTTTCAAAATGGTCTAGGTCTGGTTGGTAGACTTCAGCTATGGCGATTTAGCTTCCCGGTACGATGTCGTGTAGAAACTCAAAGAGGAGTGGATTTCATCCTATTGTGAAATAATTAGCCCGCTTCCATCTTAGATTGCATCATCACTTATCATCAGGTGTGATTGCAGTCAAGGGCCAACTTGTAATGAATAATAATAAAAGAAATCCAATTCCCATCCAATTAGTTGTACAGACTGTGTAAGGTAGGTACATAACAATAGTACAGCAGATGGGCATCAAACCCATGACCTCTTGGTTTTGAGTCAGACAGTATGCACGTGGAGCTAGAGTTTGAGGCTGACTAAGAATAGGTACAATTGTGCATTTTTTTAAAAAAGTCTATGTGATATTTTAAACTATCCCTATATATATACTAATTTTCAGTGAGATCTATTTTTAACCCCCGACGCAAAACCGACGGGGTGTTATAAGTTTGACGTGTCTGTGTAAATGTATGTGTATGTGTCTGTCTGTGGCATCGTAACTCCTAAACGGATGATCCGATTTTAATGAGTTTTTTTTGTAAGGTATATCAGTCGAGAGTGTTCTTAGGTCGTTTGCTAGCTGTGATAAAAATGTTACACGCTCAGTTTGCTTGAAAACATGTGTGTGATCTGACATTTGAAACACTAATGTCTTCTGGAACCACTGAGCCGGTCTGATGATAAGACTCGAGGGTAGGAGACGTAACCCTGGTCTACTTTTTTAGTAAACCCATCGAGTTTGGGCTCGTTGAATTTGTCTTGACTAGTTCTTTTCATGTTTCTAATTGACAAGGACCTGATGCTGATCCCGTTTTCTGCAGGATCACGTTTGATGGAAAATGTGTTTATATGCTAGCGTTCACATGAGCATCCCGCAAGCGGGACCCTGCAAAATTCCGATCCGGTCGAATTGTGCCATTCGGTTTTGTCACTAGAAACTGGATCCATAGTCCAGTAAAAAACTGGATCCGGTTTAATTACACATATATTTCAATAGCAGTGTTCACACTACCTGCATGCGGTTTCTTGCTGAACACTGTTTTTGAGTGGTGGCAGCTCCCGCCCTTCTATTCTAATTTATTCTAAAATTGAAATATTTTCTCAAATCGCTCATAAGATTCGGAAATATTTTTTTTTTTATCGACTACAAGTTGGCCGTTGACTGCTATCACACCTGATGTTAAGTGATGATGCTGTCTAAGATGGAAGCGGGCTAACTTGTTAGAAGTGGGACGAAAATCCACACCTCTTTCGGTTTCTACACGACATCGTACCGGAACGCTAAATCGCTTGGCGATACGTCTTTGTCTGTAGGGTGGTAACTAGCCACGGCGAAAGCCTCCCACCAGCCAGACCAAGACAAATTAAGAAAAATCTCAATCTGCCCCGCCGGGAATCGAACCCAGGACCTCCGTCTTATAAATCCACCGCGCATACCACTGCGCCACGGAGGTCGTCAAATATACCTAAAGTCGAGCGTTGTGTCAGAATAGGATGAACCCAGAATCTTCTATTTCGCTGCCAACGCCTATAATACCAATAGAATATTAGGATAGTATTCACTCCATTTCACCTGATGAACGGCGTAGGAATGGTCAAAAAGAGGATGCAACCGTGTTCATACGGCAGTACAGTTTTGCGGGACCAGCTTTTTACTGGATCCTGCAAAACTGCACTGTCGTGTGAACACAGCGTCCAGTTTTGCAGGATACCGTAAAAAGCCGGTCCTGCAAAACTGGACTGCCGTGTGAAAGGAGCGTAAGAGATTTCCACGCTAACGAAGACGCGGGCGACTGCTAGTAATGCATTAAGGTACCTATACTAAAGCCAAACTCGACTGAGAATGCCTGTCAACAAACAAATTTAAAATGAACGTAGAAAATACAAAACATTTTATGCCTAATAAATTTAAAATTATGTTTTGTTTTTTTATAAAATGTTATTTAAAAGATATTGAATATATTAATTAGTTTTAAGCTTACTAATCTAATTTATGGTCATGAATTCGTCATTAACAAGTTAACTAAAAAAATTAGGAGTAAAATGACTAGTGATTTCTACCTTCAATTTTAATTTGTTTGTTGACAAGCATTTTCAATCGAGTTTGGCTTTAGTATAGTATATTCAGCGCTGGAAAAAAGTACTTAACCTACATAAATCACCAATAATGAGGGTGTTGATTGACATGCCTTCATTACAGTTGTTTATAGATTGTAAGATAATAACTTGTTTTAACATGTTCTTGAAGACCGGTTACTGAAAATCATTAACGCACGCCGGTGTGTTTTGTAGGCCTAGTCTGTAACGCTGTTTTGTAACCTGGATAGTCTGAGTTTCGTATACGGCTTTATATTTTGACGACCTCCGTGGCGCAGTGGTACTCGCGGTGGATGGACGGAGGTCCTGGGTTCGATTCCCGGCGGGGCAGATTGAGATTTTTCTTAGTTTGTCTTGGTCTGGCTGGTGGGAGGCTTTCGCCGTGGCTAGTAACCACCCTACCGACAAAAGACGTCAAGCGTTTACCGTTACGGTACGATGTCGTGTAGAAACCGAAAGGGGTGTGGATTTTCGTCCCACTCCTAACAAGTTAGCCCGCTTCCATCTTATACTGCATCTTCACTTAACATCAGGTGTGATAGCAGTCAAGGACCAACTTGTAATCGATAAAAAAAAATATATCCAAAACGATACTAAAGATAGAGAAAAATCGGAAAGTCGAACGTTCGAGTAATAATAACATCGTAGGTAATAAACTCTTTTAGATCCCAGCCTCTCCCACAGTGAACGGAGATGGCCACCGAGGTGGTAAAAATCCCACCAAACCTGATTTTTCCTTCAAAGGTTGGATATCTTTCTAGAAAATTTTCCGATTGTCACCATAAAATAGGCTACAGATTCACTTCTAAGGTTTCGTTTCGATTTCTTTTGATCAACATATATTGAAGTGTATTAAAGGACTGTTTACTGGCACTAAAATGATCTAATACTACTAAGTAACTAAGTATACTTAGTACTAAATTTATTAAGAAAAAGGTGACCGGTGAAAAAACTTACATATTGCTTAAAAATAAATAATGTAGAGTTTTACTATCTTATATTGTATTGCAAAACTTACATTATGCCGTATATAGCACTACTTCCTTGTTGGATGTCGTTACAAAAGGATTTCTAATGAAGCACTGCAATTTCCATGTTTCCAAAAGAAATATTATTAATACCTAACTGACGAGCAATTAGCGAAAATGGCTTGCTTACCTTTTGTGACAAAGAAACTCAACCATACTTATTTTTTTTTTGGTAATTTAAACTCTCAATTTTGTGATAAAAATTTTAAAGTTACTGGGAGATGGAGTTCCTTATTAAAGTATTTCTTATTACATCATGGGCGCCCGCTTAAATTTAAAAAAAAAGTTTTTTTTTTAATTTTAATAATACTATAGTTTGAAACATTGCCCTGCATTTGCCCATTCCAGTAAAATATCTCGTATAGTAGTTAAATCTAAACAAGTGCAAGCATAAATTGTGATTGTAAATGTTAATTAACGGATTAAATTAAATCCAAAAGAGTTGACAACCCTAATTTACTTGTAACTCTACAAGCGTTTAGTAATTGACCTACTGTTATTGATTGGACAGTGCAATCCATATTTTTATACTGCAGCAGTGATCTATTGGACACGTCGATCTAATTAGTAGTAATGGATTATATTACTGAGTAATAGTTGCCAGTGATTTAGTTCTTATTATGGCAGACATTGTTACAGTTAATGTTTCGCTTTACAAACTTTATTATTTTATAACATATTAATATTATAATTAACCTATTTTAACTACAGCCAGTTTTCCCTTACTTACCTTACAGATAACAGGAATTAGAGTAAAGTAAACACGCTTCCCCAATATGAGTTAGGCTCAGTGTGATAATTGTTAACTATTTATAAAATATCTTATGTTAATAATAACAACCGGGATCAACGGCTTAACCTGTTCTCCAAAGTATGTGTTTGTAACACCACAATTTGCCAACTACGCACTTTACTGAGAACTCTTCGAAGAAAAAGCTCTTTATTTCATAGCCCGACCCATGACATGAACCTAGGGCCTCATGAAACAAAATCATATAGTAACTGTTACTCTAACAAGCAAGAACTACTCGAAGGAAGACAAAAAAATCAATTTATTGACAGCAGAATTACACTTTTTAACCAACGCAAAAAAGCGGAGGAGGTTCTCAATTCGACTCGTATATTTTTTTTTATCTATGACCACACATAACTTTTTACAGAGTTGTCCGATTTTGATAATTATTTTTTTACATTAAAGGGCACACTTCTAAGGTGGTCCCATTGTCATCATGTAGGATCTGATGATGATATCCTGGGAAAATTAAAGGAACTCTTCAAATTTTATAGGCACACTTGCAGCGATTTCGGTTTTAGTGTAAGTATCAGTAGCTTTTTGGCTACAAGTGCCGTATAATATAATATGGCAGTATAGTACGAGTACGTTACGTGGTGATAAATCACTAAAAAGTAAGAAATGAAATTTTTTAACAAAAATTAGAAGCGACTCAAAACTAAAAAATAACTTTACTTTTGAGTCGGTACTATTTTTTGTTAAAAACTTTTATAAATTGATTACTACCCTGCTAAGTAGCTCAATGTTTCATAGCCCGACTTGAACCTAGGCCCTTATAAAACAAAGCCCCACACTAACCACGAGACTAACAAGGCAGAAATATGCGAAACACATGTTAGAGTCAAAGTGCGTAACGAAAGTAGACTAAGGTCACGCACGCTTGACGGCCAAAAGCGGAAAGCTGCATACCGAGCCCAATACATCGCGAATCGAGTTCTCGATTGAAAACACTCGAATAGTCAATGGTTTTGACCCTGTGTGTGATTGCAGTTGAAATGTTTCGCCCAAAGGCTCGTTAATTACTTACAGACGTTTGAACGCCTTCTTTAGAAGCCACTGGCTGGTTAATTATTTTTTGTTCGATTTATTAATGAGTCATGTTAAAAATATGTGATTTATTAAACGAACTCTTGTATGAATAGATTAGTCTATAAGTATATTTTGCGATCTCTGAAACGGAGCAGAAAAATTAAATAGGTTAGAAAATTTAACGTAAACATCGCAGATTGTCTCTATATAGCGCAGCGGTATGCGCTGTGGATTTATTCGACGGAGGTCCTGGCTTCGATTCCTAGCAAGGCAGATTGAAATTATCTAAATTAGTCCAGTATGTCGATATTTGAAAAAAACTTCAGTTGATATGACAGAAACGGTATTCTCGAATGATATTTACCAGACTGCGTCAGAAGGAGGGTGATGTTTTTCGAGCGTATGTATGTATGTATGTCCATTTCTTCGGCACGCGCTACAGCCTAAACGGCTAAACGGATTTTGACATGTGAGGTGTCGTTGAATTTGACCAAAATGTGGAAGTGACATAGGCTATATGAATATTCAAAATGGCGACTGTAAATGGAGGAAAAAAGGAGGGACGTGTGCATTTTTTTCTTTTATCTTAGCAATATGGGTATCAAATGTAAGGTCGTAAAAAGACTATTTCAAAAATATAAATATCATATTATGTTTATATTACTGTTTTAACAAGCAATGTCAAAAAGTGTACCAAGTGTACCATTTCATTTCTATACCACAAATTAAAACTAAAAAGTCTCAAATAAAATTATTATTATAAAAACAAAAAACTCAACTGCTTAGAAGTTATGAACCTAAAAGAGAAAAACAAGGATCACTATATCTATATAAAATTCTAAATACTTTATGGTGCTGCTGGCAGGGACAAACATAGTTTTGGTAGGTCTTTCTTTCCCAGGTAGTAAACTAGTCCACACCTGCAGCACCACGAAGTATTTAGAATTTTATACAGATATAGTGATCCTTGTTTTTCTCTTTTCAGTTCATAATGTCATATTGGACTGACAGTCGAACTGAAGGTGCAATGATCAACGGGATGTAAGCGACTCGTTCATACGATGTATTCTTTTCAACAATCGACATACTGGTCTGGCTTGTTCTATACTTTGACCGAGGCAAAGACGTAACGCCAAGCGATTTAGTGTTCCGGTACGATGTCGTGTATGGTTTAAACAAGAAAGGGATGTGAATATGATCCTACACATAACCAGTTATGTGTTTTTATAATTTGGATAATCACTTACTCTGAGGTGAGATTGCAGTTTCGGGCTTACTTGAACTTAATTAAAATAAAATAAATTATGCTTGTGTAAGATATATTATAAGACACAAAAAACCAAATTATTTTTTGAATTGTAGAAACTTTTCTCGTAAACTTGAGCGAAACGTAGCAATTAACATTCCGAAAAAAAAAACATGCGCCGATTTCATCAATCAGACCTAAGGTTTCCGCCAGCATTTCATGGATTCTTAATTAATGTTAGTAAATAATGTAAATATTTTTAATATATTCCAACGTATGTTTGCCACTCTTTAATTATAAGCTACGGATATTACAACAGTAGATATAAACTAAGTATTATATTAATTAAACGATTCCACGTCTATAAAATTTTAATTGGGTGAATGATTCTCACCTTATTATGTGTTAAATTGTTTGTGCAATTGTAAGGTAAAAACTGTAATTATTTTTCTAAAGTAAAAATTTAAAAAACCTATTTTATTTGAAATGGAGTACTTTTGGCTGGTAGGAGGCTTCGAATGGGGCTTGTTACCATCCTACAGACAAAGGCGTACTTGTACCGCTAAACGATTTAGCGTTCCGGTACGATGTCGTGTAGAAACCGAAGGGGGTGTGGATTTCATCCTAATCCAAAAAAGTTAGCCCGTTTTCATCTTAGACTGCATCATCGCTTACAATAAATTTAGTTTGATTCTATCTTAGATTGTTTTATTACTTAACATCCGGTGTGATAGCAGTCAAGGACTAACTTGTAGTAAATAAAAAATGAATTCTCACAACTTTGACATTAATATGACATATTTTCCTCGATTGGAGCTGTCAAACGTATATGAAAAAGTTACACAATCAGCCCAAGTAGACAACCTTTTAGTTCATCAAAATTAGAATTGAAAGTATCTCATGACTTAATTTGAACGTTTTTTTTTTAAAGTTAAGGTATACAAAGCTATAAGTTAGATTTAGACAATAAACAGATAGTTTAAAAATCAACCACGCATCGGTAGCATTGCAGATGTTATCACTTAACAATAAATGACCCACTGCCCTAAAAATACAATAAAATAAAAGAAACATCACTAATAGTTTCAAGCCTAAAGTAATTTGCAAGTAATTAAAAAATGAAATTAACTATTATTTTACTTGAAGGTTGACTTACATAAAAATAAAAATAAAAACTTATCTATGTATCTAATGTCTTACAAGTGTAAGTTTGAATCAGATAACAAAGCTGTAGGCGTAGCGAGAACAATAAATAATCTTTCACATGTTAACAGTGTTGGAGTCGATTTATCATTTTGTATTGTCACGGATACGGTACGGTTCTATGGGGGAACGACCTTGGACGATTGTAAACTCTTTATACACACAGGACGGACTTGCGACTCCGACTTGTATGTAAGTTCGTGTCCAACTGTAGACGACAGCCGTAGCAGAATTGTCGCAGCGATACTACTGGGTTGTATGTATTAGTATTGAAAAGTAGTGTCGCTACTACGAAAGGAATTTTACATAAACACAAGGTACTATTCAATAACGAAACTTAAAAGTAGTATAATAGATTTAATCGTTTTAGACAGAGAGTGACATACTTCCACTGGCGAATTTTGTTACAGAACGCCTGTCAAACTTTGCCTGCTCCTGTCGTTTGTTCCTTTTCGCTTTTTATGCTTTTACATTGACTTGTTACTGTCGAAATAATTTTTTTGATTATAGTCAACTGAATGGGCGGCTGCACAGGTTAAGCCGCTAACTGATAATTTTAAAGACCAAACATCTTCAAAATTATTATCTTCATATTCAAATCTTCATTATAACGGTTATCTCCCTCCTTCTCTTCCTCATCTTATTTTTAAATTTATCATGAAGTAAACCTTTACTTAAGTTCCCAAAGAATCCAGTCCTTGTTCTGAACCCGGTAACGGTTGATGATGAGACATACACTAGTGACAAACGACTCCAATTTATTATCTTCTTAACTAAGTAAAAAACAAATTAGCTTTCTGACGTATGTATGTAGATCTTTAAATGTATGCAACAGTACATAAAACATATTGCCGTTAGATAGAGTGGTTAAGGAGTAAGCTGAATTACATACCTGAATGAATAATATTAGAATTTAAACTATTGCGAGTATTTTACATAGTTCGAAGTTTGGTTCACGATGTGTTGCATAAAAAAGTGAGCTCATGACTAAGGTACCCGTAAAGATTCGAAAGAGTAGGGCATACTCCAACAATGGTGACGAGTGTTTCATATGTTTATTTTTTAATAAGTGAAGTGAAGTGGTTGGTTTTTTTTTAAAGTCAAAAGCTCATGTTACAAACTTATCATTTAACTTGTCCTGTTAGAAATGTGCAGGTCAAAATAGAAGCTATTTTCTAAAATAAGTAGCCTTTCTCGTTACTTATTTTCTTTATTACGCCGAAGTATTGTTCAAGGACTTATAATAGTTAATTTTTTAAAAGCTTAATGTCAGGTACTATGTTGGTATACAAGTTGGAATCGAAATCGTCTTCATCTGTAGCGTATCTTATTTTTAAATATATAATCGGATAAGGTAGCTTGGGCAATTTTAGATCATATCATTAGTTTATGACAGTCGGCTAAATAAAGAGGTTAAATTTTACACTTAGATACCTACTCATTATTACGACACTTCAAACGCATTTTTTAAATCAAAATCTATGATTTTATGTTTTTTTAAATGAATCCCCTTTTAAAAAATGCGCTTTCCATTTTAAAACATTTTTTGGGGGTGAAACGCATTGTTTCGTAACGCCGATAGCGTCAGCATGTCTGGCCTCCTCTTCCCTCACACATATGGCAGCGGTAGCCAAGCTCCTCCTCTCTCACTCCCACAGCACTAGACGTATTTAGGCTATTTTTTTTCGGGTGTCCCGAGAGGCACACGTTTTTATTCCATCGACTCTCATGTGCCTGTACCGATACGTAACAACTCCCTTTAGACTGGACAGAGATGCTGCACAGAGAAGTACGGAGGTGCTTTTTTTATAGTTCTTGAGCATTTTTTGATAAAAAGAGCTCAAAAACTATTACTCGCTTATTTTAATTTCTAAAGAGATAAGGATCCCTAAATATTACATACGCATATCATATGAATAAGTGCAGGTGTTAATACCGAATTATGCAAATTATCAGTTCCCAGTGTCATGTGGAGGGGCGGTTGGCTGTCAATTGCGCAATTCGATAATAGAAAATTTGAAAGTATAGGAAGTTGATTGCGAGTAAGGTCACACAGACTTTTAGTTTTGAACGTTATAGCGCAAGTGATACAGTTTCAAAGTCGTAGGCAATTGCTAGTGTATAACTTCGAATACTATGCGAATTAGGGTCCAACTGCACATTTATATCAAAAAATTTCATTTTATTACTCACGGAAGAATTGTGTGGAAACAAATGCCAACCATAATGTTTATACGGATCATATAGTATGTCTTAATCTAATCACGTTATTCTTTCAGAACATATTTAGTGTTCTAACTAAGTAAACCGCAAACTATTTCTGTATTAAATACACCTGCGAATGATAATTTAGAGAAAACCCATAAGAAAACTAACGTAAAGGTTATGTTTTTATGAGACGCACGCCCGATTACTTAAACGCAAAAAAAAAGTACGACTCGATTCAACTTATTTTGACAGATTTATATGTCAAAGCCGACTCGAGACGTACTTAAATTTGATCTGCGTTTGATTATTCGGGCGTAAGACTCATAAAAACATAGTTAGCCTTTATATAAGTATAACCTAGAAATAAATATTCAAACTTACGGAAACGTTAAAGCTTTTGAAACGTGCAAACTCGAGAACTAATTTAGCTACAGAGAATAAAATCCTGGTTCTTACGAGTAGATCACAAGGCTAATATTTAAATAATGTTACAGTTGCAAGTTGTTCTTGAATGAAAGTAAACTTGCCTCGGTCAATATTTCGTCTAATTTAAATAAAGTTTTGGACGAAGTTTGCGATTCCAGTTCGCGTATTTGGACGTTCAAAATTAAATTTACCGCTAATTATCTAGTTCCAAGAAGATTGAATAGTATCTTGGAGAAAATTAAACTATTACTTTCATTACTACCCACATTATTTATAGATACGAATAAAAAGAAAAAGTAATAGTTTAGTAGAGATAAGGTAAATTAGTTTTAGTTTAATTTGTTATAAGAAAAACTTTGCTCTTTTCCGTAAGTAATAGTATTAGTTTAAGTTCACTTTTGTGTTTTCTTAATTTGTACAGCGAAATCTATTTCTTCCTTCTTTAAGTGGCTATATCTACTTCTTTGTACCTTCTGTAAATATCACAAAGTGCAGTATACTGCACTGTTATCGTACCACAACATAATTAATGTCAACTACAATTAAAAGCTTTGCCTGACGAAAGTCCGAACGTAGATACAGGTAAAGACGTACTCGTATCGTCAAGTGATTTAGGTTTCTGGTACTACAATGCCGCGAAGAAACCGACGGAAATTTGGGTAGAAAACCACATACCTACTTACACATACCTGCTACTATCTTATAGACAGAGGAAAAAGTGATATTGAGCATGCACCCTTCTCTACAATGCGGGTTGGCGGGTGTTGGACAATTTGAATGGAACTGGTACATTAATTGCTGGCGCAGCTCTTTCAGATGTCGATGATAGTGACCGGGCCCGGATTAATTTGAGACCTCTAACACTTTCCTGTGATCATAGAATTTTACCACTTTACTGGATGATAGATATATTTAGGAGTATACATACGCAGACTTGAGTTCACTTTCGTAGAACATAGACAACAAATTTTTATTTCGGTTGATTAATTTAGTTGTATAGTTCGATGAGCTTAAGGATGTGAGGTCGCAAAGTACTAGAATGATGATCACGTACCGGAAATAGCAGCAATTTGTATTTGTGCTGGCAACTTTACGGAGAAAGCAGGGTTAGGGTGATAGTGTAGACCCTAAATTAATGTTTGTCCAGCGTGTATCGGCTGATAATGATGATGATGAATGACCGCTATGTGATCTATCAGACCTGATCAGAATAATTCTAAGCATGTCGGTTGTTTGTTTCATGTTATGGAAAGTAAACAAGATAGTCATTCAAATGCAACGCTCGCTGTAAAAGCTTTTAAAACGTAATGTAATGGGAATATTTATTACAAGAAAGTGGCTTATATATGCCAACTTAAATTCACATTGGTATAACACAAGACCAACGAAATTTTTATTTCGGTTGATTAATTTAGTTGTATAGTTCGATGAGCTTAAGGATGTGACTACGTAAAGTACAAAATGATGATATAAAATAGCAAAATTGTTACTTTTTTAATGTTGGAACTGACGACATCACGCTTTACAATCACACACACAAAACATATACACAAACATACATATGTCCCGCGAGCATCACGTAAAGATAATGATGACAGACTTTTATATCAGATGTAAATAATTGTACAATGTTATTTGTTTCATGTTATGGAACGTAAACAAGATAGTCATTCAAATGCAACGCTCGCTGTAAAAGCTTTTAAAACGTAATGTAATGGGAATATTTATTATAAAATGTAGTCTTGTTTGTGGTAGAAAATAATTATTATGTAAATATCATTAATACTAAAGATAAGCCAAGATGAGACTATGACAATCATCGCTTGTAAAATGTAGTGTTAAATGTTTTTAACGGCATGACTGCAAAATGGAGCAAGAAGGAATTTCCTAAGTTTGTTTAAAAGAAGATTGTGACTGCAATACCAAAAAACATTTAACAAAAAATAGAACCGACTCAAAATGCATTAAAAAGTAAAAAATAACTGTATCATTTAGTTGCTTTAATTTACTTAAGCATATCTATAAAGTCGGTGCCTTCATTATTATTTACATATTTGAATAGCTATACAGAACCTGGCTTTCCTACTTATACGAGATAGAATTTGTAGCGTAAAAGCGCTTCTCAAACGGAGGTTCGAGGACTTAGGCCTAGTTATCATTTCACACTGTATTTTTCGGAGATTACGGATAGTAAGTGTTCCTACTTACTGTTATATCTGAAAAGTAGTAATAATAATAATTTTGAAATAAAAAAAAAAACACGATTATAAGAAGATAAAATATTAAGATTATTGCACCGACAACGTGAAGATTTTCTTATTTGACACAGGAGACAATACTTAAAAACAAATTAAAAGATCGTCACGTTGTCGTTGCAACAATCGTAAACAGTAAAAGCAACCAGCTACAGATGCATGGCAGAGAAGTGACATCAGATCACGTGTGAGCTGGTAATTTCTAATCAATAGATCGTGATCAAAATTCAGATGGTAAACGAAAGTGGCGGATCTAGATATAAGACGCGGCCGTTATACAAATTGATCTAATTCAAATCGGAGGCGTATTATTGACGCCGCGGGTAGAATACAAAATCAGTTCAAGCGTCGTTCAGTAATACATGAGCGTGTACTATTTATTTGTTATAGTATGGTTTTAACAAAGCTAAATCATCGTTAGAATATCATCATCATCATCATCCTTACTTGATCGGTCACAATCAGCCTTATAAGAAGGCTCAGAATCACTCAGCGGGCGCTGGAGAGAGCAATGTTGGGAGTCCCAACTTCTGCTCTAGCGCTTGCAGCGGCAACTAAATTTTGAATTTTGAATTTAAATTTGAATCAACTGATTCGCCGAATGACTCAAGTATCTCTGCGTGATCGACATGACATGACATGACTAACTAAATAACACAATTATTTTTAACCGACAAAAAAATGAAGGAGGTTCTCAATTCGACACGGGTCTATTTATAATGTATAAGTAGATTCATCAAAATCCATATCCAATCACATAACTTTGTACAGAGTTGTCCGATTTTGATAATTTTTTTTTATTAGAAAGGACATACTTCCAATGTGGTTCCATTGTCATCATGTTAGGATCTGATCATGATATTCTGGAAAAATTGAAAGAACTCTTCAAATTTTATAGGCACATTTGCAGCGATTTCGGTATCGGTAGCTTTTTGGCTACAAGCGCCGTATAATAGACTATGACAGTATTCTACGAGTACGTTACGTGGCGATAAATCACTAAAAAGTAAAAAATAAATTTTTTTAACACAAAATAGAACCGACTCAAAACGCACTATAAAGTAAAAAATAACCGTCATTTAGTTGCTTTAATTTACCTAAGCATATCTAGTAGTCGGTGCCAGCCAAGGTTTCTACTTTAAGGACATTACCTAGAACCCACAAACTGCCTTACCCACCTAGAACCCACAAACTTACTACGTTAAATAAATGTTCCTTAAACTTGCTGGCACCGACGTCATAGATATGCTTCAGTAAATTAAAGTAACTAAATGACACAGTTATTTTTGACTTTTTAGTGCGTTTTGAGTATGTTCTATTTCGTGTTAAATTTTTTTTGTAATTACAATTCAGTAGTGTCGCTGCGACATGTCATCTGCAGTAGTCGGCTACAAACAAACACCTTTAAAGTTACAGATGTGACATCAGATGAAAGGATAACACTAATTGAGCTGCATAAGCTTGATATATGTTTGGTCTATAGAGCTTAGCCAATAAGTAATAGTAGTTTACTGTCAAGTACTGTCTAAGTGACCTTAAAACTTAATTTATCTGTCGTCTTAATAATTAAGTTCTAGACTCTTAACAAATACGACTTATGCAACTTAAAATATGTCATGCATATTTTATAATCGACATTCAAAAATTAAATTGCTTTTTTCAAAAACAGGAGCATGATTTGGCAACTAAAAATTATTTTTTGGCGGCGTTTCCTTATTACAAGTTGCTGTTTTGAATTTATTAGTCTAAATCGATTAATTAATTATTCATTACATTTTAACTTTCTGAAATACTTTTGCACATAATTTTTTATTCATTTTGTATTTCATCGCGATCTCACCTGATGTTAAGTGGCGTAGGCGACGCGAATTTGGAAAGTGGTGTAGTTTTTTATTCTATTTAAGTGTATATATTATCATATGCTAAACTGACACTAGCTGGGAAAATTTTGTCTTCATAATTTTTTCTAAGTACATATTTTAGTACGATGAAATCCACACTCCTATCGGTTTCTACACGACATCGTACCGGAACGCTAAGTCGCTTAGCGGTACGTCTTTGTCGGTAGGGTGGTAACTAGCCACGGCGAAAGCCTTCCACCAGTCAGACCAAGACAAATTAAGAAAAATCTCAATTTGCCCCACCGGGAATCGAACCCAGGACCTCCGTCTTATGAATCCACCAAGCATACCACTGCGCCACGGAGGTCGTATAGTTCAACTCTTCGAATTATGTGCCCAGCTTATCACTTACAGTTCCTTATAACACGCCTTATGTCTAGCATTCAACATCTATTATTATAGTAAAGCTAGTCATCATCATCATCATCATTATCAGCCTGTAGACGTCCACTGTTGGACATAGGTCTTTTTTAGGGACTTCCAAACACAACGATCCCGAGCCGCCTGTTGCCAGCGGCTCCCTGCGACACGTTTGATGTCATCAGTCCACCTGGTTGGGGGTCGACCAACGCTGCGCTTTCCGGTGCGGGGTCGCCAATCAGCCCCCAACGTCCATCAGCTGGTCGTACTACGTGCCCCGCCCATTGCCACTTCAGTTCTGCGGTTCGCTGAGCTATGTCGGTTACTTTTGCGGATCTCCTCATTTCTGATTCGATCACGCAGAGATACTCCGAGCATTGCTCTTTCCATCGCCCGCTGAGTGACTCTGAGCCTTCTTATGAAGCCCGCCGTCAGCAACCAAGATTCGGATCCGTAGGTCATCACTGGCAACACGCACTGTTCGAAGACTCTCGTCTACAGGCACTGAGGAATTTTGGACAAAAAGATGTCACATAGTTTCCCGAACGCTGCCTAGCCGAGTTGGATTCGGCGGTAAAGCTATTGAATAGAAATAACTTTACGAAAGAAAATGTTGTACAAGCTGTTTATAGTTACAATTATTTAGTATGTATGTATAATATTGATCCTGGAAAATTTATGCATATAGTGTCGGCAAATAGGTAGATATATAAAAATAACAAGCAACAAAACTATTCGAAATAATTAGTGCCATTTAAATGTTTAATTTGTCCAGCAGTCGTTACTGTAAACGAACTCGATTCACTAACGATGATTTGCAAGAGTCCATGAATAGGTAGATATTTAGCTGATTGGGAGCATTGTAAAGTATCCATTATTGCATACTCGGCAATCATAAAAGGCTAGTCAGCAATCGAGATATTCTATCACACAATGCATTACAATCAAGTGTATATAATGAAGTGGTCTTAGTAAAATTAACAAATTAAAAACTACCGTCGTTTTTTATTCTTTTAAAATGCGCTTGGCAAATTGAATTATTTGTTAGATTTCTATCTGGTATTACGCCTGATATAACAAAGGCCACTGTTAGAGTTGTAAAATACAGTTGTTGGGTGTAAAGACTTTCGCCTTTTTATCTGTTTTGAAAACGATTTTATTGGAAGTATTTAGAATTAACTTTGGTAGACGTAAAAAGAAAGTTAATACCGGAAATAATTTAACTTATGTAAAGTATCAACTTTAAGTTTGACATAGAGATAAGAATAACAAGGAACAACATACATATTAATAAACATTTTGCTACAATTCAAATCTTATAATAAAAATAAATGACACTTTCTGTACATGAAAATACTTGGACCTTGCTAACGAGATTACCGCCATGTGGAATGTTGAGTCGACGATTATTATTGTTCCTATAGTCGTTTCAGTTAATGGTCTTATAGCGAATAGCTTCGACCAACATCTTAAGAAGCTTTCGCTTGATTGCAACTGACTTAAAGAAAAGAAGGTAATCTTACTAACTATAGCCTAATAATCTTATCTTATCTTAGTGTATCTTCTCTTTTTCTTCTTTGAGTGCCTCTCCGGCTAGCGAAGGCAAGCTTCGTAAGCTCCATCTTTAACGAGGCGAAATAATTGTGCGGCCCTCGACTGGAATCGCGAGTGCCGTACAAGAATAGTGTCTACAAGTAATTTTTGAAAATAAACGTTATATCGAAAATTGCAGAGCCGGCGGGATTCGAACACACATCTGTTTTACTGTTGCGGTTAGAGCGTCCTACCAACTGAACCACGGATCATTTACTGCCAGGTCCTAAATTAAGTATGCATAAACATAACACGTTTAAAAGTTTTTTATTCAGATATTCAACAACAATATGAAGCTTTTTTACAGCAGGTAATTCTATATGAAACCAGAAGTGGCGACATCCGCAAGGAAGTAATAAAAAAAACCTTAGGTGAGTGTCAGTTTAATTAAATTACAGCGTTACATAAGACGTTAACATTAAATGACAGTGCATGTTCACGCATGCGACATTTTTATTGAAGTGGTTTTCCGCATGCAGCGAGATGGATATTTGTAGCACTACTCTCTTTTTGTGAGCGTTACATAAATTTCAAAAAAAAATTATATTTTGGTTACCAAAGTTTCTTAGTCATCATCATTATCAGCCTATTTACGGCCCACTACTGAGCCAGGTCTCCCTCCTTATAGGAGAGGAGATACGGAGTATAGACCCACTCCGTCGCTTCAATGCGGTTTGGTGGACGTATGTTGATTTTTTTTCGTTTGACTGCCGAGAGGATAGTGACCCTGCTTTTGCGTCCTAGGCTGTGGGTTCGATTTCCACGTCTGGAAAATGATTGTGTGATGAGCATGGATGTTTTCTAGTGTTTGGGTGTTTATATTATGTATTATATATATATATAATATTCATCAGTTATCATAGTACCTACGCTTACTTTGGGGCTATATAGCAATGTGTGTAATTGTCCTATAATATTTATTTATTTATTAACAATCACTATCAGATGTTGATGATAGTGACCGGGACACGGCTCCGTGGCATGGGGGTTTTACCCCACAAACTTCCCGACTCTGGGCTTGAAATGTACTGAAAATTTGATAGCAGAATGAAAAACTCAGAATTATTTCGTGACCCTACCGAGGATTCGAACTCATGACGTCATGATACAAACCACATAGATTAATCACTAGACTAATTAGGCTGTATACCAAATTGGCAGTAAGTACTCGTACCTCCTCTCTTAAGGACCTCTTTAAAACCAAAAATAATATATTTAACAATTGGACCAGAGAAAACATCGAACTCCAATGTAATACAAATATCAATTAAGTTAATATTGAAATATTTCGTGCCCATTAGTGGCAATAATTCATACATTTTAATATTCCGTTAACACTCTTCGTATATTAATGGTATCTTTCACGTTCCATATTGTATGTATCGTGAAAACAATAAAGGACTTCTAAGAATTTCAACAGTTGACAAAGAAATTTCATTTATAAATTCTTAAATACTAGATTCTACTTGGGTTTTACATAAAGAAGCAGTTAAAATACATGATCCCCAATATGTCAAAACAAAGTAATAAAATGCAAATAACTTTGCCATCAATTAACTCCACATTGAAATACTTCGTGCACCATTAAAATGGTAATAATTGATACATATACGGCTGTAGGTCTTAATATTTCGTTAACTCCATTCGCAAGAGCATTTCTCGTCGCCGTCACGTTCCGTGTTGCATGATTCATTAGCCCGACGCCGATTGGGGTTTCGTAGAATATTTGACAAGTGACTCAGAATTTAATTGGCAGGGGATCGGGAGAAATGTGACTGGCAAACTTAATCAGTTTGTTTTAATATGCAAGAGTGCGACTACTTTATTTTTATGTTCGTTAAGATATCATAAAATATTTTATCTTTATCAAGCGTACAAGATGTGCTCTGTGATTTTTCACGCTAGATTCCCATTATAAGGGAACATTGGAATAAAGAGTAATGGCGTGGTTTTTAATTCAAGACAATAAGTGACGCCCTATTTATTAACCCAACTATCTCCATTTCGAATTTCAGACGATTAAAACCTCATATGAGAGGGGCTATGGAGCTCACCACGCTGTTCCAATAAGTGCTGAGAGGCTTAGTGATAAAGCATACTCTTGGTATATGTTCACTATCGGATGTTTATTAGAATGAATGGGACCGACGATTGAACGTATTTCGAGACATGACAGCGTAACACTTTTAGCTCCGGAGTGAGGTTTTTTTAGTAAGAATTTCTTGAAAAAAAAGAAAAGCGTTATAATTTTTAGTCTTTACTATATATAATATGTTTTTATTGGTAGGTATGTGACTAATTTGTCTCTATGTCTCTCCGTCTTTACAATAAAGAGAGAAAGAGAGAGAGAGAGAAAGAGAGAGTCACATGTCAAAACATAGTTACAGAATGCAACCTCTTTTACTTAACTTCCTTACTAACAAAGTTACTCTTCTCCAATATTTAACTTTACTTATTGGTCTAAATTGTCTTCCAATTTTTCATACAAATTATCCTCGTTTGTCCAATCCGAACAATAGCTAATAGGATATCAACGATCGAGAATTGCATTATTAACAATGATTTGTACTATCGTGACTGGAATTGTGAAAAATCAAGTTATAATCGGATTATATTTCCTCTAATATACCACGACGAATGGTTTCGAGATATAATAAGAGAAAATTACTTGATAACTTGAAATTTCTCTGAGATAATATGATACGTACAATTTTCGTTATTATTGACCAGTAGTAATATTGTATGCAGAATCAGACAGGTTTTGTAATAATAATAACTAATTTTAACAAGGTATCTGCAGTAAATCGTTGAGGAGTTCCCTCTTCTGTATTTTGGCTCCATCATTATATCGACTCCAAAAACCTTTATTATTATACTCTTGTTATGTCTTAAAATACTTAATGTAAAAGAAATAAATAACAAACGTACATATTGTCTCTATAATTTTTAAAAGTTTCCGTCGATTCTATCATCAGATCCTGGATTTCTTGTCATGATACTACCACCGCACTGTCACCTCTTCAAAAAAAAAGAATCGTCAAAATCAGTTCATGAACGACGAAGTGAACACGCAATAAAAGCTACATAGCTAAGTAAATTAAAGCTACTAAATGACACCGTTATTTTTTACTTTTTAGTGCGTTTTAAGTCGGTTCTATTTTTGTTAATTACTTTAACAATTCTTGCAGCCAGCAACAGTAGGCATTGAGTGTCTAACATACAAACATGATATTACAATGATAAAAAAGGTTTTGATTATTAAACTTTCCGATATGGTCTACTCTAAACTGGTCGCCATTTGAAAACCTAGATTTATTAAAAGCGCTAGGCTATCTACGATAACACGAATTTCGATGTGAAATACAACTTAATTGCATGTCTTTAGTTATATTGCTTTTTGCTATCGTGTAAAAGAATCTAGATATTTTACAATATTATCGACCATATTGAATAGGCTGAATATAAGTCTAAATTAAAAAATACATTATATTACCTAGACTGTATTGAGATACTACCTAGACTATTGTTAATAAAGATAATTATATTAGATACGGTACCAAAATATAACGGCTGAAAATAATATATTTTGATTTTATCAAATTTCATTTGTTATTGGTATTTAGAACTGGAATTGAGAATGTTTAGACAGGTGTTTAAAAAGTGGTTTACAATTTAATTTAAAACCTTCGTCCTGTATTAAACAGTTTACAATAAATTATCACTATTCTTAAATTCTGTGAATAGTGAGACAAGAGAGAAGTATGGTACAAAAGAAGATGTAGTGTCTAAAATAGAAAAAAATTGAGAGGTGTCAAGGGACACCCGGAAGGAACGAAGTTCCTTTCGATTAATTAGTGAAGGAATTGTAATAAAATTTAATTTTTTTTAAGTAATAATAATATTTTTTTTTATGTTATATAAACTTAATCAGTAGGCTCAATTTTTCGATTAATTAGTGAAGGAATTGTAATAAAATTTTATTTTTTTTAAGTAATAATAATATTTTTTTTAGTATTAACAAATATAATGTTATATAAACTTAATCAGTAGGCTCAATTTTCGTAAAGGGCGCCACGAGAGCGCGAGACAGCATACAGCGCGGGCGCCCCCCGCCGCTCACGCGCACACACATCAAAGGCGGCGGCAAGATCCTTTGATCAAAAAGTGTCGTGACAACTTTTCGTACGAATTTTTTCCGTCTAGCCCCCTTTCACAACGCGCGATAAGGAACTTCGTTCCAAAAGGTACGCTGAGATAGTGTAGTCATGTAGAGAGAATGAATGAAAAGGAAGTTACGAAAAGGATTTAAAAGGTCAGAGTGAATGGAAATGTTGGGAGGTAGAGAAAGATCAAGGCGAACGTTCCTGGATCAAATCCAGAACGTTCACACTGGTCTTCCATGGTATTAAGGCCAGGTCAAAAGTACTCTAAATCGACAAGCTTGAATGAATGGATTAATGTGGAAGAATATGCTGCTATAGGAAAGGCGTGATGGTATGTATGTATATCTAAAATAAATTCTTACATTAAGTGTGTTAAAATAAGCATTCCTTTTTATCAAAAGCCAATGATAATTTGATAGCTCCTTTGCTCTAATTTGCAATCTACTTGCTTAATTAGTAATTACTCTCTTATTATCGTCACCAATTATTTTAATCATTGCAAATTTTAACATAAATTTAAACAAATTATTCCAAACTGGAGATATTTCGGAAATAAATTAATGAAAATTCATTTATGGGTCTAACGAATGTAGGAAATAACTTATTTGGAGCACTTTAATGAATTTATATATGAATAAGTCAAAAGATTGGAAACTCGTTAAGACCTATTTATATTTAACTTTGAAAACACCGCAATCGCTAAATAGCTGAATATAATACGTGTATCATTAACATTTATTTTTCATTACATTACCACGCCACATATTTCTGTCCTTAACAAGACCAGACTTAATCTTACGAGCGTTTTGACATAATAATTAATTATTTATACTCGTAACTTTGAGGATTTTATGGTTTCTTAGAAATATTTCGCACAAGCATAAGAAGCAAAGATTTTTGTAGTTGATTTTGTTAAGTTATTATGACTTTTGAAGATGATCAATAATTCCTAATATCATCAAGGCGTGAAGCGGCAGCCGGATGCCGCTTTTACTTACATTTCAGTCACGCCTGTACCGCCAAGTTATTAAAATTAAGAAATAGAGCTTTTTTTTTGCGAAATCCTCATAGATACCAATGACGTTTTACTAAAACATCTTAGATAAATACTCACTTGCCACGGGGGCGCAAGTAGCTTATGTCGCATACCTATCGACTAAAACCCCATGGTTTAACAACCCGTTTCCTTGACATTGGCCTTGGGAACGGTCTCGCACCAAACCACAAAAAAATGTTTTGACGACCTCCGTGGCGCAGTGGTATGCGCGGTGGATTTATAAGACGGAGGTCCGCCAAGCGATTTAGCGTTCCGATACGATGTCGTGTAGAAACCGAAAGGGGTATGGATTTCATCCTACTTCTAACAAATTAGCCCGCTTCCATCTTAGATTGCATCATCACTTAACATCAGGTGTGATAGCAGTCAAGGGCTAACTTGTAGTCAATAAAAAAAAAAGTGCATGTGCCAGGACTAAGGGATGGTACAAAGTTTACAAGTCATAGTACCAGTATTACTTTCTGTCGCCAAACCAATTTATAGCATTTTGCTCTGAAGGCTATTTTTTATAGCCAGTGAAATTCTGTAATATCATTTTATGAAATCGGTGCCATCAAAGCTTTGTATTTTAAAGCGTTCCTCAAGCATGGATGGCACTACTTAATAGACATGTTTAAACAAATTAAAAAAACCAATTTACGCAATTATTTAGTGATTTTTAGTGCATTTGGAAGTTGGGTTTATTTATTTATTATAGTAAAGTTTAGTTCCAAATAGTTTCACCAGCATGTTACAATGTAAGTGTTGTGAAATGATTAGGTCTACGGTAGTCTATCTAAGGTAAAAATGCATTCTTTTTTATGGCGGAAACAGTACGTACCTCCACATAAATTTTTATTACTACCTACACAGACTATAGTGCATATCTTGATTGCGCTTATCACGATAGTCCTTGGTCCAATTACGGAAAACAATTGAAAGTATTGTTTATAGGCGAATAACGATTAATGATAAAATAAACTATCATATTTTGCATTTTGTGTAAGCAACTGATCTTACGTGCAAGTTAGGAAAACACTAACACACGCCGTGGCTTTAAAGCCTTTGTAGCTAGCCAAAATTTTATTATGAAACGGTTGAACTCATGATCTCTCAATACTATGTCTGGACCTTAACCCTCAAGCTATTGAGCAGGTTTTATCATGAAGTATAAGAGTCGATATGACCATTAATCATTTAATTATTTGTGGAATATTAACTAACTGTGGTAATGTATAGCCTATGTGTTATTCTGATGAATAATCTTCATCTATCCCATTTTCTCCATACATCCATACAAACTTTCGCCAATTCTGTATCACAATTTTCCGGCAATTCTGTAGGTTGTTGTGGCGAGAAAGGGTAATCTACGTAAACATTAGATAACACGCTTTTGACATTTTTATTATTGGACTTTAATCACACTAGGGTAAAATTCAATGCAGGTATGCAATTAAAAATTAGGTTCATAATTTAGGTACCTATTTGTAACAAAATAAAAACGTAGATAAAATTATGTCCACCTTTTTATAAACAAAGTGCTCTCGAAAAGTTAGCCGCGAATTCACTTTCATGCCCTACGGCAATATTTATGTTAATATTTAGGGTTCCCTCGTATGTTTAACAACGCCGTCGTATGGCCAACTAACATCACAAACAGTATCTAATATTACGTCTATTGAGAGAATTTTTAAATTAAATTCTTAAACTCAAATTAATTATCGTCTTATACATTTTAAGGTATTTTTCGAACTAAAGGCTACTCTTTTTTAGGAATTTTATTCATTTTAATTCCACGCAGACGAAGTCCCTGGCATCTGCTAGTTTTATATAAACTAACTGCCATAAAATGTTGCAACGGAAATTCAGGTATGCATACACCAATTTTCACACGGACACAGTCACAGTCATCTGCTCGTAATAGTAAAGTAGTCATAATCATTATAAGCCCACTTTTTTTTTATTAACTACAAGTTGGCCCTTGACTGCTATCACACCTGATGTTAAGTGATGATGTAATCTAAGATGAAAGCGGGCTAACTTGTTAGGAGTAGGACGAAATCCACACCCCTTTCGGTTTCTACACGACATCGTACCGGAACGCTAAATCGCTTGGCGGTACCTCTTTGTCGGTAGGGTGGTAACTAGCCACGGCGAAAGCCTCCCACCAGCCAGACCAAGACAAATTTAGAAAAATCTCGATCTGCCTCGCCGGGAATCGAACCCAGGACCTCCGTCTTTTAAATCAAATACCGCCAAGTCGTCAAATACCGCCGCGCTACAGGGCCACGCTTCCCTCCTTATATGAGAGAGCAGGAAAGTAAAGTAGTAGTAGTAGTCACCTCATCTGACTGAAAATTCACGGAAGACCAGCGCGGTGTCCTGAATGGCACTGCAAAATGCTGAGTGAGGTCCTATTTGGGATCACATAACTTTCACATTCTGTATTTTATTGTATGTTGTTGTATTATATTTGTATTAGTGGTGTTTTTCCTAAATGAATATTTTTCTTTTTTTCTTTCTTTCTTTATTTCTTTCTTTCTTTCTAGTATACAGATATACAGAACCCTACATATTCTAACACAGACTTGCCGCGGTATTTAATCAATCAAAGAGAACGTTACCCACTGTATTGCGTGATCTGACATTGGTTCCGGCGTTTGCGCAATTCTAACTACCAGATACGTTGTAAAGTATCTCATTTGTCTGTATCAACACTTCACATGGGAATATTAGTGGGTAACTAGGTGCAATGTCGGTAGAATAAACTTTTTGCGCGCATATTTCTAATTACCAATTAATCATTGTTTAAGGTTTTAGGTTAATAGGTCGGTTAGATTGGTTAGTGTTAAGCGAATGGCAACAGTAGCAAAAAACTTGGGCGAGGAAATTAATTCAAGAATTTAAATATTTTCCTGTTGTGTGATAGGAATGAGTTAAATAGAATTATAGTCTTTTAGTTTTACTCTGTCTAGTTAGTTAACACATAGATTGACTGCCTCTTGCAGCAGTTGTATGCGCAGTGGATTTGCAAGACAGAGGTCCTAGGTTCGATTTCCGGCTCGGATTAAGATTTTTTAAATTGGTCCAAGGATGGCTGGTGGAAGCCCTTGGCCGTGGACAGTTACCACCCTACCGACTAAGACGTAACCGAAGGGGTGTGGATATTATCCTATTCCTAACAAGTTAGCTCGCTTCCATCTTAAGAAAATACTGATGGAATGGTAGCATTTAATTGGTTATTAAAATTTTTAATTTAAGTATATTTTTATAAATATTAATTTAAATTAATAAAATAAGTGATTTTCATTTTAAAAATTTATATTTTAAATTTATAATAAATATATTAATTTATAAATATATTAATTTTTAATTTAGAATTAATATATTTTATAATTATATTTAATAGACCATCAGGTGTGATTGTAGTCATGCCTTACATGGGACGCCTCAAAGCGAGGTAACGCCGCATGAGTCATGTTTTTTCGTGCGTGCAGCCGGCTCTATCGAATTATAAGACGTTGTCGCGTCAAAAAGTTCGAAGAGATTCGAAAGCTGATGGATTTTGTTCATGTCCCAGGTGCTGGAAACTTTGACCTTGCACCAGATAGCGCAGTGTTGGTACCGCCCGGTAGAGCCATGACATCAAGAGTGTTACAAGGAGGAATATGTGCAGCAGTGGAGTCTACCGGCTAATAATGATGATGATTGTGATTTACATGAGCATATAGTTACGAGTATCTTACTTTCTTTTAAAGTACCAATTTGCTGTTCTGATTTCTCTTAACTGTATATCCGAAGAAAAATGTGTTCGACTAAATCCGACTAAGAGTGAATTTATTTGATGTATATGACGGCACCTGCGTCATCGTACGCGACTGGAAATAAGTCTGTGAACTACACGTGCACCAGCTACGCCCTCTTGCGGCTGCGTATCGTTCGATACCCTCACTCACCCCACTACTTGAGTCATTCTAAGTTGTATAAAAGGAGCGGGTCTACAACTGGTGGGCAGTCTAGGCTCTGGCGTGGCGCGGTGCAGACGTTGTACTTTGCTTATCGCTTAACCTAGACGACTTGGATAATTAATTTGTGCAAAAGAATTAATTATTATTCTCAGCTTGAGCCGCAGTGTCTTGGGGTTGCATTAATTAACACGAGACGTTACGTATCATATCAATTCCATAATTTGCCAGTAGTAATTCACAGTAAATTAAGTTGCTGTTAATTATTCTTTCAGTTATCTATTTGTGTAATTACTCTAAATAATTTATTAGTTATAATTTATTAGTTATAAATATAATTAAATATATTAGTTATAATTACTCTAAATACAATGGATTACCCTATTATTTTATTCACTATGTCTGACCCTCTTTCGACATATATTTATTTATTACAAGGTACCCCTTGACTGCAATCACACTTGATGCTAAGTAATGATGTAATCTAAGATGGAAGCGGGCTAAGTTGGTAGGAGCTAGGATAATAGCCACACTCCTTCGGTTTCTACACGACATCGTACCGAGACTCTAAATAGCTTGGCGGTATGTCTCTGTTACATTTCATTTACTCAATAAAGCTTATTAAACACAAATTCACAGAACAGCGGTAGTACCTAGTACGTAAAATAATATACGAGTAAGGTAAGTTGCTAGATTTTTGATACATAATATCACAATATATCAATCTAACGCGTTATTATAAATTGGAATCAAAGGTCATATTTTACTTTGTACTTGTGCCACATTCTTATACCTAATAATTAGGGTTGACAAAAAACGATAGCTTTTATTTAGATAAATATATCTTGTAAAATTGTTTACTATTGAACACTTAAGTAATATATAATAATAATTATTAATAATAATTCTGAGTTTTTATCATTCTTCTATGAAATGTTTAGTACATTCCAAGCCCGGAGTCTGGAAGTTGGTGGAGAGCCCGTGCCTTGGAGAGCACGTTAAGCCGTCGATCCCGGTCACTATTATTAACATCTAATAGTGATCCTTACATTATGTAGCTTAATTTTAGTATTTAGCATCTATGGCTTTTAAACTTACTACAAAGAAGCTTTAAGTTCTTCTAGGGTTCAGCTAGATGAATGAAGTATACAACTTTTTCTTTTTTTTGATAGAAGAAGCAGATACTCCACTAAAAATTTGAGTAAGAAACCATAGCCATTAACAAAGCAAGGCATAGAAAGACAATATAATATTTTACGCTACTTTGCACCCCATAACCTTATTTATTATGTGTTCATCATCATATATTTATAAATGTGTTGTTGTTTTTTTTTTCAAAATAAATAGCCATCTACTTAGTTATAATCATGCCTGATGGACAGCATAGAAAGGTTAGAGCGCGCTAAAAATGTTTATTAACTTTTATCGTAACGGTACACAAAACATTCGTGTCAGGAAATCCTGTCGGCGAAAAGCTATTACACATCCAAGCTCTTCCAATTACTTAAAAAAAAAATTACGTTTGACAACCCTAGCAAAAATAAGCTCTACTTATCTAGTTAGATTCAAAACAAATTAACAAATTAGGTTTATGAAGTCGTACAAAAGTTTTTAAGGCAATAAAAAAATAAATGCACTGTCATATACTTCTTTGGATTAATTACTTTATGAATTAAATTAATGACAGCGACCTCGAACTGCAATCAACGGTTGATTTCATTAGGGAACGGACTAGATAGTATTGTTGCAATTATATCATTCTTGTGGACATAACTCTGGGCTTAATTGTCGTTTTATTGCCCAGTGCTTGTTGTAATATCTAACAATCAAATAGTTGTTGGTCCAGTGATAAGTCTTTGTGGTATAGGATCATGACGTCCTAAGTTAATATGATAGAATTTTCTTTCTCGCAAAAAAAATTTTTGTCTAAAACATATCTTGACTAAGTGCAATACCAAAACATCATCAGATTCTTTCACTATCAAAGCAGTTACACTATGTCACGCACTACCAGAAGAAATTTGTTGATCAAAGTCGCTGACCCTTTTTAAAAATCGTGTAAAGAAACACTATCTAACATTTTAATAAGTAGTTCATGTAGGTAATAGATTAAAGATTACTTAGTTAAATATATGTACTATGTGTATAATAAATATATATGTATTGTATAAGTAATATATATGTATATATATTAATATAATGTGTATATATATATATGTATGCTGTATTAGATGTATGTATAATGTTAGTTTTTGCAATCTCCCGTCTCAAGGAATATTTAGAATCTTTCGGTGCCTGGAAGAGATCGCTCTTAGTGATAAGGCCGCCTTTTGCCAATTAATATTATTCTGTTTCTTCTGCTATGTTTATCTTTATAAATTGCAATAAAGTTTTCAAAATAAAATAAAACACTCTTGGGGAACAAATTACGTTAAGTAGTAATTGGATAGTGATCGTTTTAGTCTCCAAAAATAATTGGACCAGTTTGGTGGCCTGGCTAGAGAGCTTTTGAAATGATGATAAACGTATTATATCCTGTTTTGTAAAAGGCAAGTAGTTTACTGTAAAATAATACCTACTATAGAATAAATTGAAATTCGTTTATTTCAGGTATTAATCACTTTTGAAACGTATAGTTAGACTATTTTTAGGACTCTACCATTGGCTGGGGAGATAGGTTCTCTGTAACAACAAACTCAACTGTTGCTCTTTTTACATAATAATAATTCTATTAAAAATAGTTATTACAGTAATATCATTAAATCAATTAGTTTTATTTCTTGTGTGAATTGGCTTTTTGCCATTTATAAATTCACTAATTGTATAATTGACGCAATCAATGAGTTTTAACACATTGTCGGTTTTACACATTGGCAGGTCTAAAACTGCCTTAGCATCTTGTAAAAAAAAATAATCTAAGTCTGCGTTTTCAACGCGAACTAATTTACTTGAGTCTACGCTTATTCTATAAGAAGTCTAAGCTTAAAAGATGATTAGTTACATCTACGACTTCTCACGGTTCGACAAGATGTTCTACGACCTGAGTACGTTAAGACATTTCCGCCATATAACTATGACATGGAACCACTACAGTTCCGCTATAACTTGTATTTATGACGTACAAACTTACCGCGCAACTGCCCAATCTTTTGACTTATGACATAAGAATGCGTATTTCCCACGTTTGTCAAACATGCTGTCATTTTGACACCTTGTTTACTTTTCTCCATTTCACACGTAATATATTGAATGCTATCTATCGCCTGCGACTCCATCTGCGAGAAATTCTGTTTTGTGATTTTTGCATTTCTGCGGAATGCTTTAAATTATTGTTGTTTGTCTGTCTGTCCGCACCACTAAACTGTTCCCTTATAACTCACAAACGGCTTGATGACTATATATATAGGAAAATGTCTGAGTAGTGTTCTATAGCTACTTTTCTTCTTTACTTTCGCAATTTACACCTATAATGTTTCTAGACATAAAATTGCTTAGAATAAGAACTTACGGTTCAAATTTTCACACATAAGGAAGAATTATTAATAATAATTTTATTTGAGACTTTTTAGTTTTAATTTGTGGTATAAAAATGAGACTTGGTACACTTTTTGACATTTTTTGTTAAAACA
This sequence comes from Mycalesis mineus, assembly GCA_034621355.1. NCBI lineage: Eukaryota > Metazoa > Arthropoda > Insecta > Lepidoptera > Nymphalidae > Mycalesis > Mycalesis mineus. The sequence continues at coordinate 14,488,119 of CM067885.1, forward strand.
GTAATATAAACATGATATGATATTTATATTTTTGAAATGGTCTTTTTACGACATTTAATTTGATATCCATATTGCTAAGATAAAAGTAAAAAATACACATATCTCCCCTTTTTTCTCCCATTTACAGCCGCCATTTTGAAAATTTATATAGCTTATGCATTTCCACAATTTCGCCAAAGTCAACGTTCAGCCGTTTAGGCTGTAGCGCATGCCGAAGAAATGGGCATACATACATACATACATACGCTCGAAAAACATTGCCCTCCTTCTGACGCAGTCGGGTAAAAAAACAAGTAAAGTATAGTATTAGGTTCAATATTGGCCGTAGCAGAAACGCAGGAGAGTGACCAACCCGAGCTTATTCGAATTCTGTTTTGTGTTTTTTTTTTGGTATACCTACTAGGCATATTTCATTATCCTCATTGCCTAGGTAACAAAAAATGTAGCACGAATGAAAAATTAGAACTAACTTTTGTTAATGCAAATCGGACCATGTATTTTTTATTTCATTGCCTGTACAATCTATAATAATAAATAATTGATTTCAAGGCCTTTATTTTATAAAAGGAAATGCTCACTGACAAGTATGATCAATTCCAGGAAATGTACCACATATTTCCTGGAATAGCCTAATAATAGAATATTATGACTTAGTGTAATGTTACACTCCCCTCCCTTCTTCGCTCTAGTCTTCCCTCCTTGTAGGAGAAGGGATATAGAGCGTAGATCCATCACCCTGCTCCAATGCTTTTGCAAAGGGTTGCCAGCCTTAGGTTGACGACCTCCGTGGCGCAGTGGTATGCGCGGTGGATTTATTAGACGGAGGTCCTGGGTTCGATTCCCGGCGGGGCAGATTGAGATTTTTGTTAATTTGTCTTGGACTGGCTGGTGGGAGGCTTTTGCCGTGGCTAGTTACCACCCTACTGACAAAGACGTACCGCCAAGCGGTTTAGCGTTCATGTACGATGTCGTGTAGAAACCGAAAGGGATCTGGATTTCATCCTACTCCTTAAAAAATAAGCCCGTTTCCATCTTAGATTGCATCATCACTTAACATCAGGTGTGATAGCAGTCAAGGGTCAACTTGTAGTAGTAACAACGGTCACTATCAGATGTTGACGATAGTGTCCAGGACGACTGCTTAATGTGCTTTCCGATGCACGGAGTTGTATCACTAACTACCGGACTCAGAATAATTAAGAATAATTATTCCGTGACCCGACCCGGGAATCGAACCCAGGACTTCGTGATTGAAGCCACGTAGGCTAACCACTAGACCAAAAGGGCAGTTTGTAATTATAGGAAGGTAGAACATTATAATTATTATCTTATCTAATTATAGAAAGGTTAACTTGATTTTTTAGAAAACTAATTAAACAAGCTAGCAAGGTTGCATAGATAAATGCATTATTGTCATTAAATGTATTCCAACACAAAAGTAAACATTATTGTTATTTCCTGATCAAAATCGCTCTCATAGTAATCGATTTCCGGTACAAATTATTATTTTGACAGTGTAGGTCGACCCCCGAATAGTTGGACTGACGACATCAAACGTATCGCATGGAGCCGAGCCACGAGCGTTTTGGGATCGTTGTGTTTGGAAATCCTTAAAAAAGGCCTATGTCCAGTCCAATAGTGGACGTTCATTGGCCATCCGTGTTGGTTGCCCATGTCAATGATGACATTTGTCAAAATTATAAAAGCTAAAGTTTTCCGGTACATTTTGGTTGTGAGCTTTCTCTCATACTGGGCGTGTTTGGAATACTCATAGTTTTAATTTAAAGCTTATGACATTTATATTATGAATAATTTTTTTTTTTCGTAATATTTTTTTTGTTGAATTTTTCGAAGTTTTAATACAGCTATGCTGCTATTCTCAAGTTACAAGTTTTGAAATTCACGAGTTTGTTATATATACTCGTGGAGTATTGTATAGTAGGTATAGTAAGAAAAGCCTGTCAATACATATTCAATAACCTAGTCTTTGTTAAACAAAATATAAATATGTATAAACAGAAAAAGGAGTTAAACGATCGACTTCCTAGAAATGGACATAAGTTAGTCATATCAGCTTATCGCCTCCGAAAAGTATAAAAATCTTTCGTAGGATTGGGTGTACTCTTCTACAACAAGATGCCCAATTCAGTTTTAGATCTGCCATTGCATAAGTTTAAACAATGTATTAAAACTCACTTACTGAGTCAGGGTTATTATACTATCGATGAATTTTTAAATGACAAAGATGTTCAAAGGCAATTGGATCGGCTTTCAACTTCACACAGGAAGTAAAATAAATAACTTTATGTAACAACACACTTAATATTGTAAAATTGATAATATTACAAAAAGAGCAACTGTTGAGTTTCTTGCCGGCTCTTCTCAACAGGGCCTGCCTTCCGAGCCGGTGGTAGATTCACTATAAATAGTCCAATTTGACGTTTCAAAAGTGCTTGTAATAAGCCTACTTGAAATAAACGATTTTGAATTTTTGAATTTGAATTTGAAAGTAATATGGAATATTATCTATATTACTTTACAATAAATAATAAATTAAAATTTTCATCTCTCCTTCTTTTGTTTGATCTCCTTACAGGGGATATAGAGCTTAAACTCACTACGCTGCTCTTATTCGGGTTGGCGGTTTAGGGTAGTAATGTTTTATTGTGTAAATGTTATGTTAATGTTATTGTTATCTAATTATTCTCTACTCTCTGAGTACGATGGGCGTAAAACCAGCAACTTTCCAAATAGGGATATATGAAGAATTTCTGGAGGGAAAGAAAGCGCAGTATTTTAAAGCCTGACTTAGGCAGTGACTAAGTCCCAAAGGCCAAGTCCCATGATGATGTTGAAAAGTAATAGTAAGAGAGAATGCTATGTAATTGTAACTCGAGCAAATTAACTATTCCAGCGATCGCTTGCTGCAATTTACCTACTTAAGAACAGGCATTCCATGTAAGTGCTGTCACTTGCACATGCTCGGTTATTCTGATAACGATCAATTAATCGAGTTGTCAATAAATTAGTGAAGGATTACTTAATCTGAAATTAATTATGGTTGGTGAATTTATACTGCTTACACTTACTTTTGGCGGCCACCGTAGCGCAGCGGTATGCGCGAAAGATTTATAAGTCAGAGATCCTGGGTTTGATTCCCAGCAGCCCGATTAAGATTTTCTTAATTAGTCCAGTTCTGGCTGGTAGAAGCCTTTAGCCGTAACTAGTTACTCTCAGTCGGCTAAGACGTACCGCCATGCGATTGAGCGCCCCGGTACGACGTCAAGCAACAATCAGAAGTGGTAAATATATCATCCTCGTCTTAATAAGATATCCTGTTGCCATTTTGGATTGCATCATTACTTACCATTGAGTTTGCACTCAAGGGCTAACTTGTAGTCAAAAGAAACAAATATTACTTACACACATTATTACAAAGAACTGGAAGATCTAACAGACGGTATTTCTATATTTTTGTGCTAGCATATGTTTATTAGCCAAGAAAATACTATATTTCATGCAATCTCATGGATTTCCATAATATTTAAACCGAAATAATTATTCTTATTTAGAAGCCAGTCATTTTTAAATTACGTGACGTGATGTGCCAAGCTCTACAGGTAGGTAGGATAGGTACCTTTTTGTAGAAGTAGCATTAAAATTCTTCTCAGTTGGTGCACTCTTGGCAAAGTGATTGCAGCTGCTTCGATGTTACTCCACTTTAGTCGATTGACAGCGTTGCGTGAACACTCGGCTATGGTTTGTTGAGTGGTCGCCTTCACTAGGTCTGTCCATCGAGTTGGAGACTTCCCTCTGGACCTTTTCTTTCTACCTGGCCCTGCATCACCAAACGCTCTATTAAATAAAATTTAAAATTACTAATCTTTAATATTCTAATGACTCTGATGCAATAATAAAACGGTTAGGTTCCCATTCAGTTACTCAATCAAAATAATGAATACGCAAATATTATAAAGTTTATGGATGCCGTTAAAACAGTCTTATCTAAACGACGCAGGAAGTGCACGTTCCTGAATAAAATAATGGATTTTATTACACCAAATGCAATAATTAAGTCATTTTTAAAGATTTATTATTATTAATACACTTTCTTAATATTCTTCATGCGTCTATTAATAACATAAATAGATAAGTTAATGCGTTATGCAAAAATAATTGCATAAAACAAATATTAAGCTAAGACAAATATTCCTAGACCAAATTCAGGACATTTTAAAATGTGGCCAGGTCAAGAGTACCTTAAGCCGTCGAACTTGTATAAAAGGATTAATGTGAGTGGAAGACGCAAAGACCTTGGAATTGGAAGAATGTAGTTTTCCATAGGTATCATTCCATAGGGGTATGCAGAGGCTACCCCTATGGAATGAGACGTGATGTTTTGAATATTATACGAGTATGTATTTTAAATATGTGAAATATATGGGTAACTAAATTATCTTTGAATTAGCACTTAAAATATATAATTTATTATTATTTAATATCTAAACAAGCATAGCTTGCATAATATAATTATAGGTACAGATATAAATTGTATTTAGGAAATGATTTAATCTATTTGGATCAAAATTTATTAAATTAACGTTAAATTTATTAAAATCAGGACAATAAAAAATTTAACTTTTCGTTAATTTTATTTATATATTCGTGTGTGTGTGGCTTTCTGAGAGAATTCACGATATTCTGAGTTGGGTTGCGAAATAAAAATCTGACATTCTTTGTTCTAAAAATTTTCAGTAAATTTTAAGCCCGGAGTCAGGAATTTGACGGTGTTCACCCCGTGCATCGCCTTAAGCCGCCGGTCCCTGTCACTATCATCGACATCTGATAGTGACAACATTAATGACTTAAACAATCTCAAACTACAAATACTCTAACACGACGTTAAGCCGTGTTATCGGCTTCGACCTTAAGCCTCCCAGCCCGCATTGGAGCAGCGTGGTGGATCTACGCTCCTACAAAGAAGGTTTGGCCTAAACGATGATGATAATATTGATTCTTGTTTCTTGATTTTGATGGGTCCTAAATGATGATTGATGATTTGATGCTTAACCAGATTAAAATTACTTTACCTCAAGCTAAGCCCTTTGATTATTATTATAATACTATAGAACTCATGTAGATAACAAATGATAGTAATAATATCATTCATTGCAGTTATGCTTAGCAAATAAAGTACCTAAATCGTTATCGAAGCCTTGTGATCTAGCGCCGATCGTTTACCAATTTTCTGCTTAGGTATTTGCTCTAATATCATGGCATTTTCTCAGGTGTTTTAGTTCAAGGTTGACATTTATTAGGTCATTCTGACATTGTTTTCTAGTTCTGTTTCTAGATAAATGTTAGGAGTAAAACGATACGCTCGTGTCGTGTTATCTCAACCGTTATTGTTCCAATAGTCGTTTCTTCAACCAACTCTTATTACGACAAGCTTCGATGAACAGCTTGAGCAGCTTTCGTTTGGTTTTTTTTTGAAAGTAGAAAATAATAAAACGATTCATTCGTTTATTTCATTTCATTTAGTTTATTTTAGGCTTAATATTCCAACATTTTAAAAGTTTTTAAACTTGATAATTGATGAATGAATGAGTCAATACCTAAGACTCTATTAACGGTAAGGAAAGCCGATTCTACTAAGAAGAAATAATAGCAGCTGTTTTAAAAATATCAATAATTCCTATTGTCTATTAATTATTATAACATTTATATATACATAATATCACGGCCATATCATTCCCATAGGGATAAACAGAGACTACATCCTTCATTTGCCGCGATCCTTGCATACGTCTTTCTTCCACTGTAATTAATACTTTTAAAGAAGTTTGTCGGTTTAGGGTACTCTTGACCTGGCTATATTTTAAAATGTCCTGAATTTAGTCCAAAAACATTGGCCTTGGCTTTTTCCTTTCAACATTTCCATTCACCCTCGCCTCATAAATCTCTTTTGTTAATCTTCTCTCATCCATTCTCTCTACATGACCAAATCATCTAAGCATCCCTTTCTAAAATTTAATCATTAGACCTTTTATATCACACTGTTCTCTTATTGTTAGCTCTGTTTTGTAAATAAATAATAATTAACTATAGATTATATAACTAAAGTATTATGCTCGTAGCGTATAAACAAACATCACGAGTACCATAACAATAGTAATATAGGAATCAGTTTGGAATTGAATTGGAAATACAAGTGAAGCTTGATTTTTATCAGTGGTGCCCTTACACGGTTTGTGGCAACAGCCGATGTTACTCAATGCATGGCTTGGACAAAGCTTTAAATAGAGTCTGTAAGTTATTGCTTGCCTTATTGGTGCTTTGATTCGAAATATTGCTTAATTTAATTGTTTTGCTTTACGAGAGCGTTGTAAAATGCTGTTTAGCTAGTTTATACACCTGCTTTTTCGTCCCCTACTATTTCTCTGGCAAGACTTAATTATTGATCCAATTAAGCAATAGTAGTGGCTCTCAGCGACACGTTTAATGTCGTCAGTCCACTGAGTAGTGAGTCGACCAAAACTGCGTTTTCCATTGCGGGATACCTTAGGCCCTCAACGTCCGTTAGCTCTTCGAAACACTTGTCCCGCCCATTGCCACTTCAATTCTGAGATTCGCTGAGCTATGTCGATTACTTATTAGGTCCTTTTTTTATCGACTACAAGTTGGCCCTTGACTGCTATCACACCTGATGTTAAGTGATGATGCAATCTAAGATGGAAGCAGGCTAACTTGTTAGGAGTAGGACGAAAATCCACACCCCTTTCGATTTCTACACGACATCGTACCGGAACGCTAAATCGCTTGGCGATACGTCTTTGTCGGTAGGGTGGTAACTATCCACGGTGAAAGCCTCGCACCAGCCAGACCAAGACAAATTAAGAAAAATCTCAATCTGCCCCGCCGGGAATCGAACCCAGGACCTCCGTCTTATAAATCCACCTCGCATACCACTGCGCCACGGAGGTCCTTGCATAAGTTGATATATTTTTTGTGATTCTGTATAAATTACCCCTTGATGGTAAGTGACGATGCGATTTAATATGAAAGCGGGGTAACTTGCTATGAGTAGGATGAAATCCTTCCCTTCCTTTCGCTTTCTACATGATGTACTGGAACGTTGAATCGCTTGGTGATACGTCTTTGCCGGCAAGATGGTAACTAGTCATGGCGGATGCCTCCCGCGAGCTAGATTTGGACCCACAAAGAAAGTCTGAATCGCTAGGAATTAAACCCAGGACATTCGTTTTAAAATTCACCGAGCAAATCGCAGCTTTACGGAGACCGTCGACCTGCTATTGATTGACGGAACTTTCTTATTCGACCTAACTTGTTCCTGGCTTTGTTTAATATAATTAAAGCAAGCCAATATGCTTATTAAATTTTTTTTTTGGTGTATTAGATACTTTGAAAGTCCGGATGTTGGTGTCTCGGCCCGGACTCGATTATATTGTAAGATAATAATTAATATGAGTTCATACACTGTCAATTAGTATGATACCTACCTATTGATATGTAAAAACTGGGGAACGCAAGGCGGATGTTTGTATAATAGGTGACTTTATAGTATTACCTAACGAATGTAAAATATAAATTTTCATATATAAAACAAAGTCGATTTAATTAAACCTTGAAAATTGGCATTGAGACAGATTGCCTATAGTTTTAAGCTATTGCATCCAGAAATTCCGTAACGAAAAAACCTAACACTACCTGAATATCAAAAACATAATATCGAAATCACAATTTCGGCACCGACGTCATCGGGGAACGTGGCCCAACGGTAAGGCGCTCTAAGCGCGTGCGTGATATTTCAAAGTCATTAAAAGTTCTGGTATTTATCGATAGATCGAAAAACTAAACACTTTTTAGTTTTTCCATCTTTTTTTTTTAACTTTTTGAAATATCACGCGGAACCGAAGGGATTCGAACACGCGTCTTTCTGGCAATCCAGGCACTTAGAGCGCCTTACCGCTAGACCACGGTCCCGATGACGTCGGTAGGTAAACATAAGTTGATAACAAAATGCTATGCAATAGCTTTACCGCGGCAGTCTTCGAGTGCCACACGTCTTTTTTTTTATTCATAACAAATTAGCCCTTGACTGCAATTACACCTGATGATAAGTGATGATGCAATCTAAGTTAGAAGCGGTCTAATTTGTTAGAAGTAGAAAAATATTCACATCCCTTCAGTTTCTACACGACAACGATTTAGCGCTTCGTACCGGAACGTTTAATCACTTGGCGGTACGTCTTTGTCGGTAGGGTAGTAACTTGCCAAGGCCGAGGTTTGCCATCAGCCTGACCTGGACCAATTCCAAAAATCTCAATCAAGAATCGAACCCGAGATCTCCGTCTTGTAAATCCATCACTCATGCCACTGTGCCACGGAAGCCGTTTTGAATAATATAATACAAAACGAATATAAAACAAAGTCGGTTTAAATTACAACATTTATATCTACACAACAGCTGGAATTTGATGAAAATTGGCATAGAAATTGATTAGCTATTGTTTGAAATAGAACAGACTAAATTGCTATCTTGACATTAACACACTAGCGGGAATTACTAAAACTGATGAAAATTTCATTTTAAAAATAAGCTTTTATATAAATATTTTCTTTTACTCAGAAATCTTGGAAGAAAGAGAAATTTATATTCTCAAAATTTCATAGCCCTACACAAGATTTGAACCCAAAACCTCGTGCTATATAAACTAATTACAAGACCAAGGAGGCTGTTAGTCTAGCATTACTAATATTAATAGAAATTAAAAAATTAACAGTCTCAAAACGACCGGATATGCTAAGCTCTAACGTCAGGCGCTGTCGGTTAAAACGATTTTTCGAAATGTTACGAAATAACTTTTAAGTTAACATCTAGATTCTCTCTACCCACCTATGTAGCTTATTTAACATATTGCCTACGAAAAATTACAAAATATTACTTATACATTCAACAACATTGGTCTGACACGAATTTGATTGATTGTCTAATCATAAAACCGGTTCTTTTAGGTAGGTTAGCGCAGGTTAAATAAATCTAAATCGATATAAAATCGTTTATTTATATAAGTATTTAGGTTTATGTTTAATAGCTATAGGTGTACCTTGCACTTCTTAGAAATTAATTAAGAAAGCATTTATTTGTATTAACGATTATTTTACATTAAATCTCAATTTACGCCGTGATACGTATGTTTTAGTGTATATTTTGTTAAGGTATTGTATAAATTACAACATTGTAATGTAAATGTAATGTCCAAATTTGACGATAAAAGTGGAAAGGGTCGCAGCGCCGGGGAGCTTTAATTGAATATGCTGCCAAAGCTTTTTGAAACATAACAAAACAGTGCATGGTAGGATTGTTTCCCTTTATAAAGGTTACAAAAAGTCCACAATGATATATATCTTTTTAGCATGATTTGATATACAAATTTTTTCTTTAATAAAAAAGGTTACGTGCATTTTTTTGCTTTCTTGGTATGTTGCAATATATTACTTACGCGAGCGAAGTGGCGGACATTTGTTAGTGTAACAATAAATTTATTTATTTCAGTCAATGGTCTTTTTGCGAAAAGCTTCGACCAACACCTTAAGAAGCTTTCGTTTGATTGTTGGATCAAGGGTCAGCAGTAGTCCTTGTAACGGCGCGTATTGTGACGTGGTTCCTCACTCTGGAGCCCTGACCACCGGTTGCATGGGCCCGCAAAGGCCCTGCAAATGGAGGAGTTACCTCGCTTTGAGGCGTTCCATGTAAGGCTTGAAGTGCATCTTTGCGTTCGGCAGTGTTCGACATCCGTCTATTAAATATAATTATTAAATATACTAATTTTAAATTAAAAATTAATATATTTATAAATTAATATATTTATTATAAATTTAAAATATAAATTTAATTTAAAATATAAAATTATCACGTTCAACTATCGTCAGTAAACCGACTTTACAGACAACCAATTTTTTTTTTTATAATTTTTTAAAGGTGTTTTTTTTATATATTTTTGTATTTTATAACATTGTTGAAAATTTGAAAAAAAAATGTAAATAAAAATAAATGAGAGAAAAAAATTTATATAAAGCAATAGATAATTCACTGTGAACGAATACGTAGGTGGTCTCAGCATTAATCTATATTCTAAATCCTAAACAGACATTTTCTCAGCATTATCAATGAACTCCCACAAGGAATGTCCAACTTGCATCATTCATCATTAGTCATCGTACCGGAAACATTAATTCAACAATTTCCAAAGCCTTCAAGGACAACAGTTCCTGCATAACGGAAGCACGAGTCAAGTTCCCAGGTTATACATTAAATATCTTATAATGTGTGTAGATTTTATAGAACTGGTTTATGAGTGTTCGACCATGATCTCAGATGGTACGATGTCTACTGTAAACAATTGTGAGAGAAATAATAAATTAAGACGTTTCTTAAATTTTCATGTTCTCATTGGAATGATTGTGACATTTAGATCAAGTTATCTGACCACGTCATAATTACAAATAGGTATCTATTAGTATATGTTATAAAGCTACATTTGAACTCTGAACAATATTGGTGTAAGCCCATGTAGGGCTAACTAAACTAAAGTGTTTAAATTGCTATTTAGTTTGGCTAAACAATACAAATGAACTTGACGGCCGAGTGGCGCAGTGGGTAGTGACCCTGCTTCTGCGTCCTAGGCTGTGGGTTCGATTCCCACGTCTGGAAAAATGTTTGTGTGATGAGCATGGATATTATCCAGTGTCTGGGCGTTTATCATATATTATTACAAGTATTTATGTATAATATATTTAAAATATTCATCAGTTATCATAGTAACCATAACACAAGCTATCTAAGCTTACTTTGGGGCTATATAGCGATGTATGTAATTGTCCTATAATATTTATTTATTTATTTTGTTTAAATGAAACATCATTGGAGAATTAAAAAATACAAATCAATGTTTTAACACTTTTATGTTAAAAAAATGATTTTTAAATAAACTGGATTGATTTTTATTTTTTTAAGACGGGGTAAATACTAATCAATTTTATTTATTGAAATAAAATAGATCAAGCTAGAGCTAAGATGTTTAAAAATATCTAACTGTAAATACTATAAAATAACTATTTTAATACTAAATAATAACATACATAAAATCTATTAAACTTTTGGCTTTATTGAATTTTTGTGACACTTGGCACTTATTGAATTTTTGACATTAAATGAGTGAAACAGAAAATAATAAATAAATTGAGTTGATAATAATAGGTAAGTATATAACTTTCCTTGTGGTCATATTTATTTCCTTGCACTTTGCTTAGACCAATTATAATTTGACCCTCAGCTAACCACGAAAGGTAACCCATAATATAATTAAGTTGGAACAATATCCATGATAAGGTTATGTCTTAATATAATACGTTGTCAGTGAAAAATGGCGGAACTATTGTCTCAACACGATAGAAATACGTGAGTGATTATAGCAATTACTACTCCACTTTGTATGATCAATAAAACATATCAATATGTGTCAAAATTCAGTCCAAGACCACACCATACCATATACTTACTTAAATATTATGTAGTTCTATAAAACCCGCCATAGAATATTATTTCATCAATTTATGCTTAATTTTTTTTTTCTGTAGTACCTAAATGTTGATAGAATTTTTTTTTTAACAAAAATAGAACAGACTCAAAACGCACTAAAAAGTAAAAAATAACCATGTCATTTAGTTGCTTTAATTTACTTAAGCATATCTATGAAGTCGGTGCCAGCAAGTTTAAGGAACGTTTATTTAACGTAGTAAAGCAGTTGGGTTATAGGTAATGAATGTCCTTAAAGTAGAAACCTTGGTTTGCACCGACTCCTAGATTTGCTTAAGTAAATTAAAGCAACTAAATGACACAGTTATTTTTTACTTTTTAGTGCGTGTTGAGTCGGTTCTATTTTTTGTTAAAAATTTTTATTTCTTACTTTTTAGTGATTTATCGCCTCGTAACATACTCGTACTATACTGTCATAGTATATTATACCCCTGCTTGCCCCCTGAAGGTAACTTGAGGGAGCGGCAAATTTAAACTTCGAAATCGTTAACAGACCAATACATTGCGCTTTTTAGTTTTTCCTGTGTGGTATTTTTCAATTTTTGCCCCACCTCGAAATAGTATAAAATCCGTTTTACTTAGTACTATATCCCTTGTTCACATTACATTGGAAGATAATTGTTATAGAAATTTTATGGTGTAATTGTGTTAAATCGATCAATGGAGCCAAGGTCCACGATTGCATAACGCGTGGGTTGTGATCATTAATAATTGCTTTGAAATTTCGACTTGAAATGTATAATGGTTCAGATTAATCCATTATATTACTTGTATGTGTGCCCACATTAAGTTCGCGGTTTCTTTATAATCAGTGACTAATACCGCACAATATATATCAGTACAAGTAATAATAAAATATTGTTTATTCTACAAACCGCTAGAATTCTATCGCAATCTTACGTCCATATATAAATAATGGCAAACTCGTATTTGTTTGTAAGTATCAATTTATTACAAATGATGTACAAATTGACTACTCAAAATAATAAATTCAGTTAAAAAATTTCTATTGACCGAATCGTTGCGTATTAAGGCTTTTAATATGATAAGTAAAACATACTATACTAAAGCCAAACTCAATTGGGAATGCTTGTCAACAAACAAAATTAAAATGGAGGTAGAAATCACTAGTCATTTTACACCTATTTTGTTTAAATAACTTGTTAATGACGAATTCATGACAATAAATTAGATTGGTAAGTTTAAAACGAATTAATATCTTTTAAATAAGATTTTATAAAAAAAACAAAACATAATTTTTAATTTATTAGGCATAAAATGTGTTGCATTTTCTACCTTCATTTTAAATTTGTTTGTTGACAAGCATTCTCAATCGAGTTTGGCTTTAGTATAAATGAAACACCCGCGTAGTTCTCTGATGATAAGTTGGACTTTTCATAATTTAAGTATAATCTAAAAATATGCCTATGCACATAATGCCTTTAAATTATAGGTGACGAAGTCGCAGGCGTCCGCTAGTTTGTATCATTGTAAAGGCGAAAGTTGAGTGTGTGAGTGTATATGTTTGTTCCTTCTTCACGACTAAACGGCAGGAGAGGTTTTAATAAATTTGCTATAGAGTTAGTTACCACCCTGGATTAACACATAGGCCACATTTTAGTCTGAAATTCGCAAGCGCAAGTCAAACGCAAGCGTCCTTTAGTGATAAATAAGCTAGGCCAACAAGACAAGTAGTAGCAATATTATTTTGGCAAAACCAAACTCTATCACCTTCGAACCTTGGCATAACTAACATAACTGACAAGCTGATATACTGGTTTCAAAACATATGCAATGCGTGTCCAAAATTAAACGTTTAAAGTATATTTAACTGTGGTTACACAAAAATGTTGAAGAATGGTAATTATTGCCACACTAAATGACTATTGACACTGCCACAATTGTATCAAGGTCTGTGACACCGCCCGACTATACAACTGTCACTTTGGTTTATTGGCGTTTGCGAAAAGGCTTAACTCAGACTGGCGTTGATGCGAATCGAAACGACGCGTTATCAATTTTTGCCAATACCAAATTCATTTATATGTTCGCATAATTTAAGTACAAAGTTGTATTATCCAAAATTGTACCAGGCTTCCGATTCGCTTCGATGCTCTCCCAAACTGAGTTAAGTCTAACTTTGACCTGATTTAATATCCTAAATTAAGAAAAATATATATAATTTTTAAATTTGCTTTGGGGTGCTGGCAACTTTACCTGCGTGTAATTAAGGATTATAAGTGCTAATTGATGACAAAACAGGGAAAACAGTCTAAAAAATAAAAGAGGGGTGGGCGACCCTAATCACCGATAAGAATATTAGCATCATACAAACAAATAAATAATATAAGCATGGGTCGGAGAACGGCTTCCACTCCTGCATTTTTACTACTTACTTACGTACTTGGTATTTTCTTCTTGCAGTTTGAAAATTTGAACCGGAAGTGACGGCTTCTGTGGCGCAGTGGGTAGTGACCCTGCTTCTGCGTCCTAGGCTGTGGGTTCGATTCCCACATCTGGAAAATGTTTGTGTGATGAGCATGGATGTTTTCCAGTGTCTGGGTGTTTATCTATATATTACAAGTATTTATGTATAATATTTATAAAAATATTCATCAGTTATCATAGTACCACAAGCTACCTCAGCTTACTTTGGGGCTATATAGCGATATGTGTAATTGTAATATAATATTTATTTTTTAATTATTATTTATATTCTAAACAACTAGAATGTACTTGTTTGTTCTAAACAACTAGTATGTCCAGAAACATTATTGTTTTAATAAAGGAAAAATATGCATTGTTTGGGTGTTTTTCGCAATGTGCCCACCACCACTTCCGAAGTGGTTAAGAACACTCCTCAGACAATTTCCTAAAAGAATATGTCATCATATTATCGGAGATCGGCCAAGCCGTTTGATAGTTGTAAGGGGACATATAAATAATGCGGACAGACAGACAGACAACAAAAATTTTAAGCCACAGAAATGCAATAAAACACCAATTCTTACTCTGTATATTTAATCAAAGAATTCTAATACGACACAACTTTTTTCACGAACCATTGCAAACACCGAAACCGGATGACGTTAAAGTGAGGGCGGTTACTGTTTATGACCTTGTCTCTCAGACTTATCTTAGTTCACTCATGTCGAAACACAACCAAGAAGGCCAAGGTCGAAGTTATGACTTTTTTCCACCGGTCGGCATAATCGCTTTCAAAATTGATCGATTATTATAATTTAAACAAAATCGATTATGATTTTCAATCGATACGTTTCCGATTGTAATCGAATTGTCCATTATGATCGGAAACGTACTAGTGTTATTAATCACTTGTTACTATGATGTAATAGGTATTGCTTTTGTTAATAGTTACAATATCACTTAACGTACTTTCAACTGTAAGCTACTTATCTTCGATATAGTTTAACGGTTGAATAACAAATTGATAACAGTTGAAGAACGCAAATCGAATTTAAGTACGTCTTGAGTTCACTTATTTTGTCTTCTAATGCAAACAGTTAAAGTAAGTCATCTTGAGGCCTACTTAAATTTGATTAGCGTTTGAGTATTTGGGTGGATGTTTACTCAATTAAATAGTCGATGTCTTAAAAAATTATATATTAAAATATACCACGGCGGAAAAAAGTGAAGGTCACTAACATGACGACCCGGTATAGCATTGGAAAAGAAAAATGAGTTTTCCTTTGTAGGTGTCCAAAGAAACTCAGCTTACTATATACGGCGGTGAATATGACTTCTACGTGAAGGTGTCTTAATTACCACAAAAATTATAGATAAGGAATAATTATAACATAATATACCTAAAGAGAATAATAAGTCGATTTATTAATTAAAATTCCTTTATTTTTAATGTAAAATAATCGTATACTCGTACGATAAAAGCGTATTGAACAGATACGTAAGATTATGTCTGGGATTTGTTCGATCCGTACCGGATGCTCGTAAGCGGATGGCATATTACACGCGGCTACCGGAATCAGCTGCTTCCGTCGCTGCTTTCCGCAGAGCGAAAGTTGAACACTGCAAAAATTGAATTGAAATCCGAGATGCATACATAGTAATAATAAAAATAGTCTATGTATGTATAAAATTCACACAGAGCTAAACTTAAGAAAGCTACAAAGCGTAGCATGAGGTAAACACCTAAAATTTTTTTTTAAAATAATGAATAGACCAAGCAGACTTCTAAGGCAAGTAGAGGACCATTGACTATGAAAATTTAGTGATCTATGGAATCATCACTATCAGCCTATTAACTGCTGACTACAGGACCAGGCCTCTGAGCCTCTCCTATAATAAGGAATTCTTATAGGAGAGGCTCAGGGGTTATATGGAGCGTTGACCCACCACCCTGCTCTAATACGGGTTGGCGGGCTTAGGATGATAATATTTCATTTATTAACGATCACTATCAGATATTAATGTTAGTGACCGGGACCGACGGCTGAACGTGCTCTCTGAGGCACGGGGGTGTAACACCATCAACTTCCCGATTCCGGGCTTGGAATTTACTGAAAGTTTTACAGAAAAATGAAAAACTTTGAATATTCCGTGACCCGACCGAGGATTCGAACACAGGACCTTCATAGGCTAACCTAGATCAACGAGATAGTCTATGTTCTATTCCGTGGAGGTCTGTATGGAATACAGCCTGCAAACAAGCGCCCTATATCCATCAACGTCATCTGTAGGCGGGAAGTCTCATGGGTCTGTAATTACAACGGCAACCATGCCTTCAGATCGGATCACAGTAATGCTGCTTGGTGGCGAATAGGCACGGCAGTAATACACCTCTATCTAAATAAAGCGGGCAATTGCGAGTTTGAATCGCCCATGAAAGTAACATAATATAAAAGTTCTTAGAGTTTCTTTATCATCTTTTGTAGTGCATTAAAAAACATCCTGTACTGAAGCCACTGTTGGAATGCTTGTCTAGAAACAATTCAAAATAAGGTATAAATCACTAGTCATTTTACACCTATTTTTTACCAGCTGCGTCAGAAGGACGGTTATGTTTTCAGCCTATGTATGTATGGAGGTATGTCCATTTCTTCGGTACGCGGTACGCCAAACGGCTGAACGGATCTTGACATGTGAGTCAGCTAAATTCGCAAAATTGTGACAGTGACATAGGCTATATAAATTTTCAAAATGGCGGCTGTAATGGGGGATGTGTGTATTTCTTTCTTCTATCTTTTCAATTCTGTTCCAATAAAAGGTCGTAAAAAGACCATTTAAAAAATATAAATATCATAGCATGTTCAGTTACTTTCTTAACAAAAAATGGCAAAAAGTGTACTAAGTGTTCCGTATCATTTCTATGCCATAAATTAAAACTAAAAAGTCTCAAATAAAATTATTATTATAAAAACAAAAACCAACTGCTTAGGGTAAGATTGAAAAGAGAAAAACAAGATCACTATATATATATAATGTAGTTTTATTATATCTTTTTTCCCAGAAGTAAAGTATTTTGTCCACGCCTGCAGCACATAAAGTATTTAGAATTTTATATTGATATAGTGATCCTTGTTTTTCTCTTTTACATTCGGAAGACAGCAGACAGATTTTTTAATTCTATAAGAATCAGTTTTTTACCATTTGGTTACAGAACCCTAAAAGCTCTACTACTATTAAATCTACTTTTACTAACATTGTTTATACTTTTTGGTCACTTAATTAGAGGCAAAGAAAAGGTTTTGCTTAGAAATAAGAGTAAAAAAAGCTAAAAACTATATGGCAATAAAAAGTATATCGTTTCATCTAAAATACACTCAACAATTATAAAGATAACGAATGTGAGCCGCTAAAACAATCGTACAATACAATGCACTGTGCGCGCTAAAACGGTAGAGAAAGTAGTGTTAGATAAGTAAGTGATAAAATAATTCTCAAGCCTAATAAAGCTTTAATAATTACACTCTATTTAATAACGCCTGCTAACCTGCTTATCTGTACACCAAATAGTGTTGTAGTTTATCACAAAACATTGTGATATGATGATAACTAAATGATAAAGGAGAATGACCATTATGGGCCCAGCACGTTACAACAATAAAATGTATCACGAAAATTTTTTTATAAATCAAAATTACCAAAAATAATTAGAATTCACAATTGCAAACTATAAAAACATTTTTTAATATATGTGTTTCCTAACTATAAAGATAGAATGTGGTAGGACTGCCACATTATTATCAATGTTGCCAACTTAGATGAATTTCCACCAAACCTGGTTGTATACTTGTATATCCCCTTTTAATTGTTTAAGTTATTGTTAATTAATGATTTATTTACATTAATATAATATTTTTGTCATATTACATATTTGTTATGACAAATAACAAACATAACCTAACTCGTGTATTTGAAATCATATCTAGATTATGCAATTGTCAAACTGACATTAAGCATTTTTTTTTTGCTTGATTCTTTCCCGTTGGGAAAAGGCAAAGGTATAACACCGTACAGCCATGTCTTTAGTATGACATTAAGCATGTTTAAAACTGATATTATTATTTACCGAATGACACTTATTTGGACATTGTAACTGTTCATAAATTTTGGGCCCAGCGATGTATGAAATCTGCACCATGCCTTCCTTAAAACAAAATTTAACAGTCAGGTGGAGATAATTCTTCCGGTTTTGCGTTTAGCAGCTTTAAGTTTCATGCAACTAAGTTTGGTTCACTCCTTTATATCATCAATACATTTTCTTCGCTGTCTTCCAGTGCGTCCGGTTATCATGCCTTCTAAAATCAACCTTGAGAATTCACAGAAGGATCCTCTTTGTAGATGCCCGAGAAAAGCAACTTTTCTTTTCATTATTACTGTCATAGTAACGAAGATATATTTTACTAAAAATATAAAGATAAAGCAAACTTTCCTTCACGCCTTTGATCCTGTCATACAAGTTCGACGGTTTAGGATACTCTTGACCTGGTCATATTTTAAAATGTCCTCAAAAATAGGGGATAACTATTCAGGCTATAAGACACGTATGGACCAACTTTATATAAAAGTCTATGCTTTTTACGAATAATTAATTTTAAAATTTTTCTGTATCAAAACCACGTGATAATAAAAGCCAAGTAATCCAGCACTAGCAGAATTGTACGCTTTCATATTTAATTGTAATAATAGTATCACAGTACCTATAATCTAAAATAAGATCTTGTTTGTCTAGAAGTAGGAACAAAAAGTTTTCGAGAGTCGCTGTGTTAGAGCACGTGTTGCAAGGTCAACGGATTCGGATACCAATCACAAACAAATTATTTCTAAGTGCACTTTTTTCTTATCAGACAGCGATGCAATATAGTTGTCTGATTTGCATAATGAAATGACGGCTGTAATGTCTTTTTGGTTTATTAGTTAATACTGTAACGCTTTAAATCATGTGAGGCATTTACCTGTTTGTTTCTTTCGGCTAAAACCTGAAATAACTTGGCCAACTTTGTCATCCACAAGTTATATAGAAATGTGTTTTCGTCAGAATATTCCATAAACATACTTACTCTCATTTTACTTTCAACATTTCACGTTATTTGGATTTAAATATACCGTTATGATACTGCAGTTAATTTTCATTTTATCAGTTTTACCAGCATAGCTTCCGTTGCCGTAAAATAATCGGGATGAAAAGTTAGCCATCAACTAATTCCATACCATATTTCATTAAAATCGATTCAGTCATTTAGTCTTGAACAAGTAACAAACTTACACACTCACAAACTTTCGCCTCTATAATTATAGTAAGGATTAAACGTTCGTCAACTGTGACAGAAGATAAAACGTTTTGAGAGTTTGACGCTATCTAGCACGTGTCATTCGCAAGGTCAACAGAGTCAGTCCCGTTGGCAAAAAATATTCTGTAACTGCACCTTTTTCTATCAAACGATGCAATTCTGCGAGCTCGGGTCGTTCGTTATTTTGCGTAATAGTAGTAATCAATTGACACAGAATTCTATTTTGTATCCCCGTACAAAATTTATTATTATTGATCGAATCGTATTCTTTTTTGTCAAAATCTGTCATAATGTACAGTTAAATAATAAAGTTAATGGCTGTAATAATTTACATCTTCTTTACGCAACACGGAAAATAGTTTTGGCAGCCATATAAATTAAATAGTACTAAAATAAAAATCTAAACAGTCACAATTTATTAGATACATTTTGTATGGAAGCTTATGAAATTCTATTTTATTAATTTTATATAGATTTTAAAAATGTATACTCTAAAGAGACAGGGGTCATAGTTCCCAAGTATAAACTGGTTTAGAATATTATGTAGGTGTCTAGAATTCATTTGAACAGAGATGTATTTTGATTTCTCCAGCAAACAATTGTAAAAGCTTGGTTAGTTTATATGCAGTGGAAGTGTGTGCGAGAGATATACGAATAAAAATTTTTAACAAAAAATAGAACCAACTCAAAACGCACTAAAAAGTAAAAAATAACTGTGTCATTTAGTTGCTTTAATTTACTTAAGCATATCTATGAAGTCGGTGCCAGCCACTTACTTACTTTTTAGTGCGTTTTGAGTCGGTTCTATTTTTTGTTAAAAATTTTTATTTCTTACTTTAAAGTGATTTATCACGTAACGTACTCGTACTATACAATCATAATATATTATACGACAAAAACCGAAATCGCTGTAAGCGTACCTTCAAAATTTGAAGAGTTCCTTCAATTTCCCCAGGATATCATCATCAGATCCTAACATGATGACAATGGGACTACCTTGGATGTATGCCCTTTCTAATAAAAAAAGAATTATCAAAATCGGACAACACAGTAAAAAGTTATGCGTGATCATACATATAAAAAAGAAAAAAAATATATATACGTGTCGAATTGAGAACCTCCTCCGTTTTGTTTTCGTCGGTTAAAAATCTCTCTACAACCTGCCCAGCCTGACTAGAGCTGCAGTAAGCTCCATTCTAGAACAAGTGTACAAAGCTGTTCTAGCAGAATCCTACCAGATTGGTTGGGTAGGGAGAATAATTCGAGCAAAGAAAACGTACACCTCCATCAGTTCAAAAGGCAGATTTGTATTTAACTGTAAACTGGTGTTATGTGTTAACTTTGAAGGTTTGTAATTAAATTCATACACCTAGATTAGCATGCAGCATCGCATTAGAATCCTAAATGGCTTGGCAGACGGTCTCCACTATTATACAGCGACGAAGTGTCACAGCGTTCCATTACGCAGATACAATGAAATACTATACTGTTAGAAACCTCCATCAGAAGAGAATAAAACTCAAAACACACATTAAAAACAAAAGACGAACTTTAATCGGAACAATTTAATTACCAAGACATGATCAAAATGAAACATTCTTACACACACATAATTTACTTAGCGCGCTTATTTAAATTTTAGTACACTTTAACTTTTAACAAAATTAACTGGCAGCATAACTACACACAAAGAGAACACACCAAAATAGTGATCACTTCACCATTAGGGCTTCTATTATATAGCCCGTAACCGCCACTTTTACTACAGTCTGTGATTTATGCGTCTAAACGGGGTTTCTGACCATTTTTTTTTTACGCTGGGAAATGCGTTTACGCACCCCCCCCCCGGAAATAGAGCGGCCATAGCTGCGCTGTTTCCGGAGGGGTATGTGGGACTCCCCGGCTGCGCAGCTGAAATACCCACTAAAACCCAGCGATGTTCCATCGCGTCGCCAGGTAGCTGGGTCACGGGAGCAACATGAATCTTCCGCAACTCAGCGAGCGGCGTCCACCGAGGCAGACCCTCAACTGGGGAATCGGTGAATTCCCTAAATCAGTCTGGGGCGCACCGGGAACAAGCGGTGCGCCCCCCGACCCGAGGAGGGGTTTCTGACCAGAACCAACAGCTTACTCTAGCTTTTTTCACCGGGAACCATGCTCTTCAAACCAGAATAGAAAAATGCTACGTGACGGATTTTTTACGACAATAGTATAACGGGGAGGATTGAATCTATGACCTCTTGGTGTATGCAGTCAGTTAACCGTGGTGAAGTTGACACTTAAGTGTGAACTCTTTTTAAACAATGACATTTCTTAAACCATAATTTACATGCAAATAAATGATTAATTGGTGCCGTTATCTCCCATGTGTTTTTATTTTGAACCACAATAACTATTGTTCTATGTGACACAATTTTCTGAGTAAATGATTATCTTGTCGATACGCCTCTTAAACAGTCCGTAACATGTCGGGTAATGTTACATGTCGCATAATGTAACATGTTATTTGTATCATTGACAGGTTTGATACATTTGACTTCTTAATGTTACGGTCCATTGCAGATTTTTTAGTGTTACATAGGACACGAATAATGAAAAAATGCTACTAGTGTTTATTTTTTTTAATTCAACAACAGTTAGCCGTTGATTGGAATCACACCTAAGTGATGATGCAATCTAAGATAACGCGGGCTAAATTGTAAGGAATAGGCTGAAATCCACACCTCTGCCTATCTGTTGCTACACGACATCGTGCCGGAACTCTTAATCGCTTGGCGGTACGTTATTGTCGGAAGGGCACTAGCCATGGCTGCTTTATATCCCCTCTCCTATAAGGAGGGAGTCCTGGCCCTGTAGTGGGCCGTTAATAGGCTGATAATGATGACGATGATGAACTTTATACACGGGCGAAGTCGCGGGTCTGTACTAATATTTTGCGCCAAATTAAGAACAAAATAAAAATACTGGCATTGTAAAGGTTAATTAAAACAACTGTATTGAACAAGAAACCAAAGTTTCAATTGAAATGGTAAATTCAACAGGTGACCTAGTAAATAGGTCCCCAAGCATACAAAAGCTAAGGAAGTATATTCTCATTAAATCACTGTAAATATATTCTGTGAGTACGAAACGTTGAGTTTGATCTAACAATGTTGAGACTAGTGTTGTGTATAAACGTTGAATATAATATCGAATATCGACTGACCGTAAGCCGTGACTTTGGAGAAAAACAAAAACCAATCATAAATAGTGTGGTCACAAGATGAGATACCCTATCGATAAAGTACGTCTTTATCGCCGCCATGCGAAATAGCGTTCCAAAAGTGAAAGGGGTCTAGAGAGACAAGATAGGTTGCTTCACTTACCATCAGGCGTGATTGCAGTTAAGCGCTAACTTGTCGTAAGTTAAAAAAGGATACACACAACTGATTTGTCAATTACCTGCCTCTACATTACAGAATTTGCAGTAGGGTATTTCATCTATCGCAATCTAGGTACATACATGGGTTCCTTTGGACTGCCTGCTTACCTTTTGTAGCGAGGTATTTGAAGTAATCCAGTGGAGACTTACACCGAAGACCAAGTGCATCTACACAGAAGGCTAAATAGGGCACCTACATAGAACGCCGAATCACCATAAGGCCTAGGATGCAGACGAAGACATTATCATATCGTGTAGAGAAAAACACAAGTTGTCGCCCAATAGCATGCAATCGAAATTATCGATCTCTTTCGTTGCGTTGGCCGAAGATATGCTTTTTCTCTGCCGCCTCAGTTAAACAAAAACAAGTCGTTACGTTGTAAGTATTCATACATGAGTTTATTATACGATGCATATTCTTACATTGTGCGATACTATGAGATATTACAGGAGTGCAACAAAATAACTAATCGATCATATATGTTGTGCCATATTGAATTCAGAAAATTTTACTAAGCTAACCTTTGTTACCCAATTTTTGTTCATAGCCTAAATAAATCACTCCTTGAAATTAAGTTCCTTAGTGTATTCTTTCTCAATAAATAAATCACCATCTAAATTTTGATACAAATTAGATATTTATGTCTGTTAAAAATGTATGTGCAAATAAAATAAAAGCTTGGCTAAAACGATCGTTAACGATAAATTCGACTACGTGTACATCACTAGCACCGACTAGTTACTCGTACCTACAATGTAAGTGGGCGTTAGTCCGGCCTCCGATCTCTGATATAACAGCCTTTCTTGATCTGTATTCATTCAATTAATTTAATAAACCACGACTGCCGGAGCTTGAATAAATTCTAGATAACATTCATTTAATGAGAATTAACCTAACCTTTAAGATATTATATTGTTTAATGAGGATATTTAATTTTGTTTTCAATTTAATTTTATGTTAACTTTATTTAAATTATTAAATAAACTCTAACAACTCTAAAACTAAAGGAACGTTAATACAGTAGAAACTTATTGTAAAATTATATAAAAATGACAATGACATTGAAACCCTTTTTAACCCTCGACGCAAATAGAGGGGTGTTATAAGTTTAACGTGTCTGTCGGTGTGTCTGTCTGTCTGTAACATCATAGCTCCCGGACGGATGAAGTAATTTTAATCATTATTTTTTGTATTAAAGGTGACCTGTGTTATTTTAATATGAAATAAGCTCGCGTTTCACCACGATTTCACCTGATACTAAGTGTAGATGTGGTCTAAGGTGGGACGCCTATACTTAGAAAATGTCAATTCACTCTTGTTTGACAGATACCCAAGTTGAAAGAGATAGGAAAAAGTGACCTAGGAAGGGCATTTTAGGCCTTAGCTATTACATACAGAGCTAGCACATACACACACACATTCTAAGTACGGTGTTAGTAAGTAGAAGGATCTGCACCCCCATACCCCGAAGAGCATATTAAGCTACAAGTTGGCCCCGGTTACTATCATCAACATTTGACAGCTGTGTAAGCTGATTCAGGAGAGCTTGGGGAGTCTAATCTCTATTATACCTCTCCTACAAGGGGGGAGGATTGGGTCAGTATTCGACTGTTAAAAGGGAGAGTATAAATAATCTAATATTCAACTAATGTAGGTGAAAATGTTATAAGTTCACAAGTAATAGCTTCAAACCTCATTAAACATATCGGCTGGACGTACCTTGTATTTGTTCCGGCATGCTTCAACCAAAGTTTTCATATTGATTTAGATCATTTGATAAGCTTATAAGGCCAGATGGCTGTTGATAGTTGTTGATCACGACCAGAAAGTGTTAATAAACAAAAGGCGGAAGAATGTTGTTATAATATATACAATCATGTACCAATTCTGAAAAAGTTTATAATCTTGTATTCAACAAACTTGGTATAGTTATTATAATTTTGAAAAACGGTCTGGCATTGATTGGTATAGTGACAACAAATTGCATTTAAACTTAACCTCAACTGTTTTTGTAGCAACCACATTTATTTCTTATTTAAATAAGTTTAAACATAATGCAATTATAAAAGACTATAAGAAATATAATATTATATGCGGCAATAATTCCAGCTGATGGACATGCATGGCGACCTCGCACCGGAAGGCGCAGTGTTAGTCGACCCCTCACGAGGTGGACTGACATCAAACGTGTCGCCGGGAGCGTCACTCTCGTTGTGTTTGGAAGTCCATAACAATGATTATGTCTATATATATATATATTTATTTATTTAATTGGGAAACACTTAATCGTTCAGTAATAAATTTTTGGCGGTAGGGTTGTAACTAGCCCCGGCCAATACCCACAATTAGACCAGAGTAGCAGAGAACCGAACTCAGCAAGGAACATCGTCGGAGGTCCTGGGTTCGATTCCCGGCGGGGCAGATTGAGATTTTTCTTAATTTGTCTTGGTCTGGCTGGTGGGAGGCTTTCGCCGTGGCTAGTTACCACCCTACCGACAAAGACGTATCGCCAAGCGATTTAGCGTTCCGGTACGATGTCACGTAGACACCGAAAGGGGTGTGGATTTTGGTCCCACTCCTAACAAGTTAGCCCGCTTCCATCTTAGACTGCATCATCACTTAACATCAAGTGTGATAGCAGTCAAGGGCCAACTTGTCGATAAAAAAAATTAACTTACACAGAAATCTGTAAGCCTCAAAGATTACCAATTCAGCTTGGTCCCAAACTAACTTAGATATTAGTCTGTGGCCAAGTTGAATTGAAAACCTGTCGTATTCTGTCAAGGAGAATTTTCGCTTAGTATGGACGCACCTTTCGGAAAATATGTAATCCAACCTGACCCTAACATAATTTATATACTTAAGGATTGACAGCAAACAAATTATCTAAACGCTTGTTAATCTCCAATCACATTTAAAACTGTAATGAAATAAGACAAATAATAGGAATTTGTTACTAGCAGTGTTCATTATCCAATAACACACAGTTGAAAATAAATTATGAGCCCGTCAGCAGCCTCTGGGTTTGTTATTAAGATATTATTTAAACTTATCAGATAGCCAGACCCTTGGGTACTGTGTGGCTCGAGGTAGTTTAAATGTTTAAAACTTATCGGTAGACACTTTCAATTAAACTTGTTGTTGTTACAATGTTCGTAAGCTAAGTATTATTTTATTGTTGCTAGCTGAATCGACTATATGGACTACAATTTGTGTTTATTTCTACAGAAACTGCATGTTTCTTTATATTTTCTTTTATACTTTGAAAGTTATTGTTTTATTTGAAAATTTTAAAACATATTTTTAAATATTTTAAAGTTTCATGTAAGGAGGAAATTAACAACCGACTGTAATTTTTAACCGACGAAAAAAAACGGAGGAGGTTCTCAATTATTATGTATGACCACGCATAACTTTTTACAGAGTTGTCTAATTTTGATAATTCTTTTTTTTATTAGAAAGGGCACACTTCCCAGTGTCATCATGTTAGGAAATGATCTAATGAAAATATCCTGGGAAAGTTGAAGGAACTCTTCAAATTTTATAAACACACTTGCAGCGATTTCAGTTTTTGTGTAAGTATCGGTAGCTTTTAGCAGCCCACAAACTGCTTTACTACGTTAAAAAGATGTTCCTTAAACTTGGCTGGCACCGACTTCATAGATATGCTTAAGTAAATTAAAGCAACTAAATGACACAGTTTTTTTTTTACTTTTTAGTGCATTTTGAGTTGGTTCTATTTTTTGTTAAAATTTTTATTTAATCACAATTAAAAAAAATTGGTAGATTTATAGAAGTAAAAGTACATGACTTTGTTCTTCATGTAGAGAATTCTTATGGTTTTATTTCAAAATACTTGGTTTTAAAAATTAATTTTAAATTTTTTAAATTAATTTATTTAGATACTCGTGCCTGTATTTAAACAAAAATCTTATTTTTGCTGTCGTTGTTTTAGCTATTTGTCTATAGTAATTTCTGATTTGTAACCCACGTTTTTTGTGTCGGTTACGTAGATTACTAGCCATATTGAGTTACTTATTGGAGTTATTTACATTACCTTAGTCCGCAGGAAACTAGTGCTTAGTTAATGTTTGTAAGCTTTAATGGTTATTCAAATACCGAAGCATTTCATACCTAGATAGATAGTTTTGCAATACGGTTTTGCTTTGATTGTATTAGTAAGATATACAATAAACTTGATAAGAAGGCTCAGAGTCCCTCAGCGGCCGATGGAAAGGCCAATGCTCGGAACATCTCTCGTGATCGAACGACCCCGCACCGACGTTTTTATTTTTGTTAGGCCATCAAATATTTACTCAAATAGTGACGTATTCACTTGAACAAGCTAACGATGCGTTTCTGTTGCTAACATTACTTGAGTTCACACAGACAACACACATACAAATAGTGTGTGTGTGTGTCTTTACTACTACATTCAAAGCTAAACTGTCTTCGAAAAACAGAATAAGTATACAATAAATAATAAATTCAGATTTCAAGAACAGTTATAAGCAAGAACAAAAATATTTCTGTAACAAAATTTTATAGTATTCAGAGAAATAATGAATGGTAAACAGAGAGCTATATTTTAATAACAACAGTGAAGTGGGTAGAATTATTGCCACATCTAAACAAAAGAATGCAAATGAAACTAAACTCTGTAGTACAGTATTAGAGTCTAAAATTCTACTGTTTATATTTTCCTAGCAGCTAACAAAACTAAGAGCCTTTTACACATGCCATTTCTTCAGCTTTTAAATATTTTAGTTCATTAAAATATTCGCAGTATAAACTATATGACGTGAAAAATGGCTATTCGATAAATCATCGAACAATACTTCGATTTATTGAAATACTTAATTCAGTAAATAGTCACAGTACTCTTTGTAATAGATTTTTTATACTTATTCATCATCATTGTGGGCCTTCTTCAAAACGAAGTTTGGCAGTCAGGTGGAGAAATTTCTTCCGGTCCTACGAAACAGCTTTAAGCTTCGTGTAGCTAATCTTGGTCCACTCCTTCATATCATTAATCCATTTTCTCCTCTGTCTTCCAGGTACGCGTTTTTGGTATATTGTCTTTAAGAATCAACCTTGGGTATTCATACAGGGATCCTTTTTGTAGATGCCCCAAAAAAAAACTATATGTAATTACTATTTCTGCCTTGAAACCTTTTCGCCATGTTCCAATCTCGTACGAGTAAATGTCAATAAAATTTCAAGCACAAGAGCATCTTGTCCCAAATTAGAGGGCGCAAGTCAAAGCATACGAATATTCCAAAAGTTCCGTTTCCGTGAGTTTATACGCGAACGTGCTACTTTAAGTCAGGGGAACTACCTATTTAAAAAAAAATCATACAGCGATTGCTTCGCAGTACCTATTCTTACCAATGGAATAAAGGCAAAAGTTTGTATGTTCGCTACTCTTTCACGCAAAAACTACTAAATAGATTTTGATGAAATTTCACAATAATATAGCTTATATATCGAAATAACACATAGACTAAATTTTAACCCGAATTTCCTACAGGACCGAGAACTACGCGGGTGAAACTGCAGGCGTCCTTTAATATAAAATAACTTGTCAAGCTGGGGGTTAGTAGAACTCGAAATGCGACATTTATCTTCGTGCAAACGCATTGCATTGGTGTTTAGCCAGAGGCAAATTTTGAATGCTACAACGCGACAACGCATAATCAGGCCTCGGCTAGTGTGAAGGGTCTATAAATATTCATTACAAATCAGTTTGCATGTAATTCGTTCATATCCTAGACTATAATTAACAAATAATGTTGTTAATAGTGTACGTAGTTATATATCGAGTTAAATATGTTAAATATGGTCCAGTTTTGTAACACTCGGTAAGTATATGGTAAACAAATGGCCGAGTTTTAAAACCTAACATTATCAGCATACTTGACACCTGTACAACGTTACATGTTGCCAAGTTTGAATTATGGATCGGAAAAATACCATGTCATTTTAATTTTATTTCATTCAAGTATCAAAACCAAATATAATTGTCATCAGCCTATTTAAACATCCCATTTTCGCTGGGAAATGCCTTTATGCATCCCTCCCGGAGGATCGCAAATAAAACTGCAGTACCTTCGAGTGGGTATGTGGGTCTCGCCGTACTGGAATACCCACTAAAATTGAGCGCAGCCTTCCTGCTGAAGGCCAGTCGGCCGAGAAAGGTCCAATTGGGCGCATTCGAAAAAATTGTCGTTTTCTCTTTCGTTACATTGGGGCGCAGGAGAGAGTGTGTTTCCGATATCGCCGCTAATGACGACCTTTTTTTTATTTTCTCTGCTAGACATTTCGCTTCCGTGTGCATCGTAGGCCTGCAGGTGGCCTATAATGCGAAGGAAGAGATAAGTATATCGTGTAGTATCGTGAAAAATTATCAGTATTTCTTCCGTTTATTAGGCCTACTCGCCTTCTTATAAGAGAGGGGTTAGTGAACTTCGACTCTGTTTGCCTTGGTGACCATCACTTTTATATGGCGAGGTGAGATATTTAACTTAGACTGCTCCTCCAATACAGGTTGGTGGACTAAAAACGAGCGAAAATGTTTGACTTCTTGTTGTTAAAAAGAAAGAAAGAACCTACTCGAACCCACTAGAACCTCAGACTCTAAAGCCACATAAGCTAACCACTAGACCAACGAGGCAGTTTGAATCCTCATGTGTCCGAAACTATATCGCTATACTAAAAGCATCACAGCTTAGTGGCAGAAACGGACAAATAAAGATATTTGTTTTGTGTGTTAGTATTTGTATTGCAAATGACTGTAACTTATATCATTGTTATTATAAAAGGTTTGCTCGCAATATTTTTACTTCACGTGTCCGCGTTGCCCAATGCTTAGTAGTTGCTAAATAGTGAACTCAATTTTCGAGTAGACATTTCATTGATATGTATTTAAATAATTCAAGTTGCGTAATAGACTGATAAACCTACAGTACGACTCACGCAACCAGAGCCTGAGCGAGGTATTTGTATTTGAAACGTTTATTTTTGTTAATCTGCGTCAGTGCGATCGCATTTCGATACTTGGTTGGCATGTTGAAAATTTCCTGGTTGTTTAATAATGTTACTAGAGGACGCCCGCGATTTCACCCTTGTAGCTCTTTGTAGATAAAATTAGTGTTATTTTGATATATAAACTGTTTTTTTTTTATCGACTACAAGTTGGCCCGTGACTGCTATTACACCTGATGTTAAGTGATGATGCAGTCTAAGATGGAAGCGGGCCAACTTGTTAGGAGTGGGACGAAAATCCACACCCCTTTTGGTTTCTACACGACATCGTACCGGAACGCTAAATCGCTTGGCGATACGTCTTTGTCGGTAGGGTGGTAACTAGCCACGGCGAAAGCCTCCCACCAGCCAGACCAAGACAAATTAAGAAAAATCTCAATCTGCCTCGCTGGGAATTGAACCCAGGACCTCCGTCTTATAAATCTGTATAATTGTAAAGTTTCATCAAAATCCATTCGGTAATATTTGCGTGAAACTTTTTCGTTTATAATATTAGCAAGGATTTTAACAATAATGTGAATATTGAGCAAGATTTTTTTAATGTTTGAAAGTTTGTTTTGGCCTAACTCCGAATCTACTAATTGGATTGTTAAAACCTGTTTACATATAATAGCTAGACTTATTAAGAGTGACGGGAGCTAATTTTTATTCTGATATTCCCACAAGAATTGAAACTACGCGCGTTAAACTGCGGGCATCCGCTAGCATCTAAAATATATTTATTATGTTTTCCAAAGCTCCTACAATTGTGATTATAGTAATCTAATGGTTATGACAGCACTATAATATAAACTCCTGACTGCTGATGTAAATGTATAAGCGATCAGTTATCAGTGATAAATGGTGTAAATTAATATATGACTAAATAGAAAATTAGTCTCGAGGAATTTTGAAAGTTGAAGCTGTGGGCGTCATAATAAAATATAACTCGATTTATTATGCGTTTATGTTTTCTAAAATGTATCATTCTCGTTTTCAATAACTCAAGTAAACTTCGTTTACAACCGTTTAAAACGTCAAGTTTGACTGTTTGTATATCACCTGTTTGGAAGGCAGATTCTAATCGAAGAAGTCAAAGGTAGAAAAAGTTGGCTTTACAGAAGAACCTTTCAGTCATATTTTTCATCCAAATTTGATTTTTAATGAAGCATTCTTGTAT
The DNA here is from genome assembly GCA_034621355.1 of Mycalesis mineus. Taxonomy (NCBI): domain Eukaryota; kingdom Metazoa; phylum Arthropoda; class Insecta; order Lepidoptera; family Nymphalidae; genus Mycalesis; species Mycalesis mineus. The sequence goes on from CM067885.1 coordinate 14,519,136, forward strand.
CACAATGGAATATTTGCACTGTTTGTATGAAAAACTACATTGGTAGATACAATTTCTAAACTAAATAGCAAGTTGCTTGATTTTTGACTTTTCACCGATTTTTGATAAACGTGGTGTAGTGATATGGGCGGTAGATTAAGAACACAGAATGTCGATTCTCGGTGGGGCAGATTGACATTTTTCTTAATTTGTCTTGGTCTGGTTGGTGGGAGGCTTTTGCCTTAGCTAGTTACCACCCTACCGACAAAGACGTACCGCCAAGCGATATAGCGTTTCGGTACGATGCCATCTAGAAACCGAAAAGGGTGTGGACTTCATCCTACTAACATCTGGTGTGATAGCAGCCAAGGGCCAACTTGTAGTCGATAAAAAAAAAACCGCTGGGTACAGCTAACGTAATATGTAATTAGCGTAATAATTAATTAATCCCCTAATCTTAGAAATTTCATGGCACATACTTCAATCAATTTGCATTAGATTGTACCTCATTAATAGAAAGTGGTAACGTAATATTACCTTGAACGTGTTGAATATTTTAACTTATTAAGCCTACTTTAAAAGTGACATAAGATTTTGTGTATCTGTTATATTTTTTTTTTATTCATTAAAAGTTAGCCCTCGACTACAATTACACCTAGTAAAAATTGACGATGCAATCTAAGATGGAAGCGGGCTAACTTTTTAAGAGTAGGATATAATCCACACCCATTTCGACCGCTATAAGACATTGCAATGAACGCTAATTTTCTTGGCGGTACATCTTTGTCCGCCGTGTGGTAACTAACTACAGTCAAGCCAGCTAAACCTGGACAAATTAAGAAAGTCTCAATCAGCCCAGCCGGGAATCGAATCCAGGGCCGTCGTCTTATAAATTCACGGCGTATACCACTTCGCTACGAGGGACGTCAACTTTACTGTTTTCAGTTCTTGTTTACAGAATTGGCTCTCTGTCTTCACATACCATCTTAGGCCATATTAGAGTAAGTATTATTTATATAACTTAATTCCAACGGAACTTTTGGACTTGTTATTAAAATTTAAAACTGACGTGTCGAAAAGTATACTAAAACTTCCAATGACCTACTATTTTATTATTATTATTATAATTAATCATTGTAGTTTCATTCATTATATACTTATAAACAATTACAATGCAACTGAAGGTTAGATGGCAATCAAAATATTAAGTAAAAATTTGTAGCCTGTCAAGTCACCATAGTTAATGTTACCCTAGGGCCACGAACTGCAAAGCTTAGAAACAACTACGAGTATAAACTACAGCAAGCTTCAGTGTAGAACTTAAACAAGAATGTACATATTACTATTGAAAAAGACAGTCCTGTAATTTCATTGAATTATTTTCGTATTTACACTTAGTTGAAAGGTAACAGGAAATATTGTTCAAGTTGAAAATAAATTAACAGAGCTTTGAACAGCTTTCATTAAAATTGATTTTAATGAAAGCTGATTTTAATGAAAGCGTTAGATAAAAAATCAAAATTCTTTGCTCGAGTGAATTTGTTGCAATTTGCTTGTAATAAATAATTTATAATAAAATAAAGTTATTTAAAAACGTACGTTCTCACTATAGACGATTCTAAGGAGCCCAACTCTCAAAAATTTCCAATGGCGACCTTTTAGTGTCAGCGTCAGATAAGCTCGCTCTGTATTAATTATAAGTATAATATTTCATTGCTATACGATAGATAAGTATGTCTAAAACTTGTAAGATTAATTTACATTACATTTACTGATTTAAAAATTGTAATCATATGGAATCAATCGAACTGATATCAAAACACTGGTTTTAAATGCTCTTAATAAAAAGGTTACAAAACTATAAATATAAAAAGTTACACAGCCTGAGAATGGCATGGTTATATCTAAGTAACGCCACAGTACCTAATTTTCATTTAGCTAGAAAGGGATACGAAATCCCTACTTTAAAAGTGTAAAATAATCCCTACTTTAATCTTTGTCGGATTTTACTTTTATTTTCGCCGTAAGTCATTATTTTTATTTTAGTTTATAATAAAATAATAAAAACATTTTGAGCCGTCTACCCCATTGCATTTAGCAAACGAAGGTTAAAAAAACAAAGTCGCCTTCAATGCGCTCTAATCTGCTACTTGATTAAAAATACGCCGTTTTGCATAAAATGTCGGCACTTTTAAAATTAATTCGGTCCGTTAGCTGCATAGCTGACTTACAGCTAGCCATTACTGCAATTTGTAACCGATACACGGACAGATACGCTCGCGGGCCATAATTAAAAGAAAAGATTGATCAGGACTACTGAGAGTATGTACTGACTAGTTTGCAAAGCGTAGGCGACCGCTGCAAGCTCAGTTTGTATTGCAGCGATGTTTTGTAAGTGACAGTGAAAAATGGTTACAAAATCGCTTGTAATTGAATTAATTATCGATGCTATGTTGCTTAGATGTGTTAACCAGGGGATTGAGTCCAATTATTCCATTCAATATTTTCGGTTCGGAGCACGAGCTTTAGAGAAGCAGAGGGAGCTTTTTTATGATTAAAATTGTTAACAAGCTTTTTAACCGACGAAAAAAAAACGGAGGAGGTTCTCAGTTCGACACGTAAATTTTTTTTTGTTATGTATGACCACGCATAACTTTTTTAACAGCGATTTCGGTTTTTGTCTCGGTATCGGTAGCTTTTTGGCTACTAGTGCCGTAGAATAAGATATGCTTAAGTAAATTAAAGCAACTAAATGACACAGTTATTTTTTACTTTTTAGTGCGTTCTGAGTCGGTTCTATTTTTTGTTAAAATTTTTTTAGTAATAGTACACTTTGACTGAAATCAAACTGATGTACGTACGGTTGTATGTACGGAGATGTACTACCGCCATTACTTCTCCGGATTAATAAAGTTATTTTTTCTCTGCACGTGATATTATGTCTTGCGGCGCATCTGGTAGCGCGCTAAGTATTCTCTTCAGTGCAATTTTTCAATTAACGTCAGAGATTAAATTAATTTATAATTATTTAATAATTAATATTTTATAATAATTTTTTTATTTATTTGTCTATTTATTATAAAATTATTGTAGACAATTTGTCGTTAAATAAAAAACACCAACACTTGTCCTAATCACATTATGTATTCTGTGCTGTAGTTTGTCTCATTATAAATCCTCTTATATAAAAATATATTCATAAACACGCTTTCAATTTAAGGTGTGCGAACTCATTTTTATGTGCATAGTAATTGTGTATCATAACAGACAGTTAATTTTCTAATTTGCGTGCTACGGGCTGTAGATTCTTAAATAAAGGCATACATAATACTTATATACGAAAGTCATAAATTCGATTCTTGCATACAAGATCATCATCAAAAGTATCATCATTGTCAACCTATTATGCGCTCACTACAGGGCCAGGCCTCCCACCTTATAAGAGAGGGGATAATGTAACATTCACATGTAGTAATTGTTTTTTGACTATACGATTACTGCCATGTATGGTTGTATGGTTATCTATATAATATGTTATGACGATGAATAATGTTTTGTCATTATCGTTATTATTATTTTATTCTAGTATATCATAATTAATGTAATATTGTGAAGTCGAATTATAATTAAAGGTATTCAGTTTGCTGTAATTTATTTAAAAGGGGATGTGCAGCGTCCTTATGAACGTAGAATAAATTTCAGCATGACAAGAGCCAACATTAACAGCATTTAAGAGAGAGCGTCATTTACATTAATGTGCTAGAATTAAAAAAATAAATAAAATAAAAACTACTTAATCATGTTTCAACGTTTGAACACATCTAGACGAACTATAGCACAGACATAGATTATAGTCTGGTATATACAACGACACAGGAACGGCATCGACGCGATTGAAACTACGGGCGTGTCGGTAGGATTCAATATTCTTACGTAATATTATAATCGCGAAAGTTGGATGAATGTTTGTTACTCTTTCACGCAACACTGAATGGATTTTGATGAAACTTTACATTAATACAGCAGATATACATCTGAATAATAAATTTTCTTACGGGAACGAGAACTACGGGTGAAACCGCGGGCATCCTCTAGTATACGATAAGTTTTTGTTTTTCGACTACAAGTTGGTCCTTGACTGCTATCACACCTTATGTTAAGTGATGATGCAATCCAAGATGGAAGCGGGCTAATTTGTTAGGAGTAGGACGACATCCATACCCCTTTTGGTTTCTACACGACATCTTACCGGAACGCTAAATCGCTTGGCGGTACATCTTTGACGGTAGGGTGGTAACTAGCCACGGCGAAAGCCTCCCCCCGGCCTGATCAAGACAAATTAAGAAAAACTCAATCTGCCCTGTCGGGAATCGAACCCACGACATCCGTCTTATGAATCCACCGCGCATACAACTGCGCCACGGAGGTTGTCAATATTATAGACGGCTAAAGTCAATCACACATCTTTATAGACTTGAGTCGACTTAATATGTATATAAAAACAACTTATCATAACACGCTATCTTACGTATTAAAATCTTATGTCTGAGTAGGAAAATGAATATGTATTACCATGAGTCATTGTATACCATCCATTATATACTAAAGATCATCAACCTTAGCTCGGTTAATGATCCCAGATGATATTATTCGATACAAACATCAGCTGTATTATGTAAATAAAGCAAGATAAATATTGAATATAGTAGAATAAAATGCTGAACAAGAAAATGCGAGAACATCGTATTGTGATGTTACTACGTACTTGGTTGAATAACATGGAATATATTAATTGGAAGAAGTTATTGGTATCATGCTGAATGTTATTGTTTATTATTTATAATAAATACCTGGCTGACCGAGCCCTGCTCGAATATTTTTTCGAAATTATACTATTTCTAAAAATATTACATAGCTACATCGATTAATGGCCCCCAAAACCTTCTGCATACAAAACCGTTGGAGCCGCTTTCGATCCATTTTGTATCTGAATTCTTGTAAATATATTACAAGAATTTAAATACAAAGGGGATCTCGATTATAAAAATAAGATTGTTATCAAAGGTCAACTTGTCAAATAATAAAAACCTAACAAACTAGATAAATGTATGAATAAAAGAAATGAATTTATTTAAACACAGTTTAGTACTAAATGCATGATAAGAAAAAAGATAAAACAACTAGAGTTTTAAGTAAAAACAAATTAATCTAATGTTCGTATCTGACAGGACGATGATATATGCGAAAGGAACGTGTTAAACTTGTAGAAAACTCTGTTTCTTGTCATTTTATGCTTAGTGATTTGAAGGCGATACAAATGTTGTATATGAATGAACGTAAAAGTGTAACTACACTTAGAGCGGCAATCGCGCGGATGACGCACGACCTCTAACGTTTCCATTATAGTTAACTCGAACGGTACCAAGTTAAAGCCCATATTTTCTGCTATTTAAACGTTTTTAGACAACTGAAGTTTGTAAGATACAACCGTCATCACCAACTTAAACTAAAGGCCAGGCTTTTCTTCTTATTAAAAATAATTGGGACCTTAGACCTACCATACTGCTTTTTGACCTATCTAAGAGAGATTTCTATAACAATTGTTACCAGGTTTGAAATGTAATGACTAAGATCAATGGCTTAAAGTTTACTAAGATTTAATTAAAAAATATAAAACCTCACAATTTTATTTTTATAGTAACGAACACAGGGTCCGTATGATCCTTAAACAAACTAGTTACACTCTAATATAATTAATAAGGCATAAATAAGGCTATTGATACTAATAACTGTTACACTTACAATTTCATAGCATGATCTAACTATAAGTGTGGCAGAATGGAAATCAAAAACGCAGCGTTTCACTACCGCGCCGTTACCGTTTTCTGCTTAGGCACACGTTATTGCTGTACCTTTTTTTGACCGCACTGAGTACTACAAATCACTAGAGGTGCCAGATCAAAAGATTCTATTACCTAATTTATAATTCTCATGTTTAAATAGGTACCCATATAATTATTGTTACAAAAATTCATTGCTACCATATATCAAAATAGATGAACGGCTCTATAAATTTGGAATTCATGAGCTTATGTACAAAACGCTAATATTTTGTGATTTTATGCATTCGATATTGTGTAAACGAAACTTTCAAAACTTTGGTTTAAAACGCATAAAACAAACAAGCTCATGTCTATAAACCACGGATGTGTTTGAAAGTAGCTCTGCAATATTTACTTGACTTGATGCGTATGTAAACAGTGCATAGAGATCCAAACCCGCTTAGGCTAACCTATGCACCAATGAGGCAAGCGAATATTATTCACCTTCTTCTTCTTTGAATGCCTCTCCGACTAGCGAAGGTTGGCAGTCAGCTGCGCAAATTCTTCTCTATCTTTCGTGAAGCGAAATAATTGTGCGACAAGCCACGCTTCCAGTCCACTCTCTCCCATTCCTTAACCAAGACTTCTTTCTGCGACCAACGCCTCTTCTACCGGAAATGAAAATCACCACGTAAGTTTAATTAAATTTGCATATTACAAAACTCGTCATCAATCACACAACGATTAAAACCATAATAAAACCAACAGGCTTCGATATGAACAGAGATGTCAACGTCACTTAAACTCGTGTATCAGTTACATAAGCGTGTGTCGAATTATATAATAAAGAAATAATTGTAACAAAACCTACATCCGGTTCTTAAAACTGAATAGACGCCCCTGACACAAATATGCAGAGCAATTGACGCGTGTCATGATATCTTTTGCAACGATTACATCGTACACTCGAAACATTGTACACTGAGAGCCCACTGTCACAACTGTTTATTTATTTTTATACCTATACGTGCAAAGAGAACTATATTATAATCGTAGAGCACATAGCTTTTGCGTCATGTAGAATGATGATGAAATGCAGTAATTTTGTATGGTCTATCAAATTAATAAACCTAAAAGATATTATTAACAGTAGAAATAATTGCTCGAAGCAGAGGTAGGTACCAATAATTTTTTTCTAGAACCAGCTTTAGCAACCTTGATGTAATTAAAACTGCAATCTAAATTAGAACGAATATCAAAATCTGCTTTTGGGGCCCTTAAATAGGATATACGCACTATAGGATATCAACTCTCCCATTCGATGATCCAACCAACAAACGCAAGAAGAATTCAGCGATTGAGCCTCATTATTTACAGAATAAACATATGATGGAACTATTTTTTAGCCGAAAATCTTTGCCTGTTACAAATCAATAACGCGATAGGGTCTTGCAAAAAGAATGAAATTAAAATATCTATTTTTAAATTTGACATAATAAAGTAACAGCTATATCATATATATCATATATATGATTAACCTGTAATTATGCTAGTTCCAAAATGAATAAATCTTAAGTAGTCGATTCCCCTTTTATATGAGGAGGCCGTTAGTAAGACGAATCGGTTTAGAATTGATATAACTATCTCTTAGACTATACTGTAATCTTCACGTAACACGAATGCGTTAGCTTGTAATTTTGTGTGGTTCCACCCTTATTCTGTCTAATTGTATGGCATCTAAACCGATTTGTGGAGTGCCGTGAATAATTGAAGGCTGTTTGTTTACTATTGGCTGTCTGTTACGTACGACCTGCTTTACTGTGTACCTAACTACTGTGCATCTAATTGAGTTAAGTTAAGAGGACAGTATTGAATGTTTTACTTGTAATAATAATATAGTTACCAGTTATTATCAGACCAGTTATAATCTTTGATAATTTTGATTATTTGTTTAATAATGTTGGCTCTTACACTGTTTTGTTATGATTCTTAGTCTTTAGTTTTTTTAATTATCGTTTGTTTATATAATTTAATTAGTATTTTTGTTATATTTGTATTTTGCCAGGATTAATATTGTAATCTTAGTATGAATTGACAACTGTACTTTTAGATGATATTGTGAACTTATAATTAGGCGCCTTTACAGAAGGTATCCTTACTATAAGAAAATTTAACATGTATATTATGTATTACTGTGACAGCGGTTGGTTTCCAAAATATTTTAATAAAACAAATCGATGCGTGGGTAGACCTACTTGTTTGATTCCTTTTTTAACCGACGAAAAATTGGAGGAGGTTCTCAATTCAACACGTATATTTTTTTTTAATGTACGACCAAGCATTAATTTTTACAGAGTTGTCCGATTTTGATCATTCTTTTTTATTGAAAAGGGCATACTTCTAAGGTGGTCCCAGTGTCATCATGTTAGGATCTGATGATGATATCCTGGGGAAATTAAAGGAACTCTTCAAATTTTGGAGGCACGCTTACAGCGATTTCGGTTTTTGTCTCGGTATCGGTAGCTTTTGGCTACTAGTGCCGTATAATATACTAGGACAGTATAGTACGTCACTAATGGTCATGTAATCTAAGATGGACGCGGGCTAACTTGTTAAGAGCAGGATGAAATTCACACCCTTTTCAGTTTCTATAAAACAATCGTACTGGAATGTTAAATCACTTAGCGACACGCCAAAACCTCCAACTGGGGCCCTGGTCCAAATATGAAAATCTTAATCGGGCCAGCCGGGAATATATACACCTTATGGTGTGTTGATTATATAGACCTAGTTACCACCCTACCGACAAAGACGTACTGCCAAGCGATTTAGCGTTCCGGTACGATGTCGTGTAGAAACCGACTGGGGTGTGGATTTTTATCCTACTCCTAACAAGTTAGTCCGTTTCCATCTTAGGTTGCATCATCACTTAACATCAGGTGTGATAGCAGTCAAGGGCTAACTTGTAGGCATTAAAAAAAAAAAAAAGACCAGAGAAGATCGGCCCACTTTGTAAAATTAATCTAAGTATCATTGAGACAAAGGCAGACAGAACTAAATGCGTAATGGTTTTTTATTACATACCAAACGCATTGAGAAAACTCTTTGAGCAATAAAGTATGCACCGTAGCTGCAATAGAACCGGAAACAGATAAATTTTATATTTACGAGATGTTGCGCTTAGATTCACGACTTTACGCTTGTTATTTATTTATTTGACATACTTTGCGATATTACATTAAAACTGATTAAATTTCTACTTCTACGTATTTTATGAATTTTTAATACAATCATAATTAACAGGCATCGACTTTATAGATATGGTTCAGTAAATTAAAGTAACTAAATGGCGCAATTATTTTTACTTTTGAATTCGTTTTGAATTGATTTATTTTGTTTTGTGTTCTTCAATAGCGAGGCGTTTTAAAAAAACATTTAAAACCAAAAGGACCTAACAGTATTGTCACATCGTTAATTATTTTTAATGTCGTCCAGAAATAATAGGCACATTTTGAAGTTTTTTGTCATAGACTAACTTTGTTCTGCAGTATGTAGTTCATTAAATCAGAAAGGCAAATTCTTTAAGACAATGAAATTATTTATATAAATCGTACCTATAGTATAAACCATTTTATCTTAGTTGAAATGTCTTCTGATAAGTTATTTTGCTTTGCATTGATTAATACTGTTGTATATTACATAGTTACAATGTTGTATGGACGACAGGCTGTTACTTTAATAAAACCTTACACTATATTTAGTCCATAGTATTGACAATAATATTGATTATTTCAACGAATGATGAATGTGGTACAAAATAATTGAAGTTTTAAAAGACGAGAGAAGAGTTATCAATATTAATTATCAAATTCGTCATAAAAAAACTTTTTTTACCTTAGTAGGTGTGTATTTAACCCATCAAAGGTCCTGGACACTTCAAGATAACGGGGCGTTATTACCCCAATTTTCTATCCCGTATAAAATGAATATTCAAAGGACCAGTATGCCTTTGACAGTGGACAATGAACAAAATTATTTTGTTTAATGATTAAAAAGAGAACTACTCTTTTGTTTGATCATAGTGTATTTAAGTATATTTAAAAAGTTATATTATCTATTATCGTTTTAATAGCCTTTCGTGATATACCCTAAGCCACTAATCTAGTAAGACTACTTGATCTCTTCTTTCGGTTTCTACAGAACATCGTACCGGAACACTGAATCTCTTAGTCTTTGTCGGTAGAAAGAAAGAAGAAAAAGAAGAAAGAAACATCTTTATTAATGCACATCACAACTTGTTTATTAGTCGCCAGGACAATATCCTGCGATGTGTGGCACAACCTGAAAAAGGACCCAGCTCAGCATATAGCTGCATGCTCTTAGGGTGGTAACTAGCCAGTGCCGAAGCCTCCCACCAGCCAAAATATTGTTTAAAGGTATTATTACTCGTATATTATGTAGGTACAGTTAGTCATCTGGCTGGAACTAGTGCCTCTTCAATCGTGGGCAAACTGGAAAAAAGGATTTAACTACGTGGCCTAACAATTTATAAAATTTCCATAGAACAACCGATTTATTTTCGTTTATATCTACTTTATAACTGACCCACTTCCATTTTAAGATTAAATTTGCAACACTAAGTTTTTGTTTCGTTTGCATATAATTATATTGCCTTAAGCGTTAAAAAACAGTTGTATCAATTTGAATTTGGTAATGCCATCTTGTGGGTCGAGTCTCTTGTTAGGTAATTGCCCTGGTCACGATATATTCTTACCAACATTGCCACATGATTGAGTGTAATTGAAATGTGGAATGATAGTTTCAGAACTAATGACTATTTTTGGTCTGGATATAAAAACATTATCGTATAACGTTCAAAACAAATTATGTATCTAGTGATTGATAATATTGGAACCGTGTCATTACTAGGCTATGTGACTTTTTATTATGAGGTACTGGGTTCGAGTTCTTCTTTCGTAAAATTCATTACAACCTCTTGCTTTAGAAAGAACGTTCATAGTATTAAACAGATTTTCCGTGATTTTACTGTGTCCGACTAATTCGTATCTATATGGGAACCTTATTCATAACTTAGAGTACTTCAATGAGGGTTGTCTGGAGGAGATCGCTTTTAGCGATAAGACCGCCTTTGTACATTTGACTTTTGTTTTTGTTTTGTTTTTGGATCTCTGTATCTTTTTAAATGTGCAATAAAGAATTTATCTATCTATCTATCTATCTTATTTATGAGCTTGTTGATGCAAAGCTGCGTCCGTCTTATATATTCTATTATCCTATTACATATTAAAAAATACTTATTAACATCTAATAGGTATTTTTTAATATCTAATAGGGATCGTTAAACATTTTAAATAGGTTGTTCAATCAATTCAAACACATCTGTTCCGCTCTGGCGAGACTTATCATTAGTCTATTTGTGATTAATTATTATTGGACCAATTAGTTTTATCTATGTTACTAATAAAAAAAATTCAAAATAACTCCAAAACGACTAAAGCTTTAAAATTAAGCAAGTTTATATAATCTGCAAAAGCACAGATTTCTTATCGCGGGTACAAATCTTTCACTACAACATACAAAAGGTTGCAAACCAAAAAGTTGGAATCCTGTGATCCTGGAAACGATTAATCACTAATTTTCTTTTGGAGAGAGAGAGGAGAAATTTGAGAGGAAAAAGAGAGGGAATACTTAAGAAGGAGGCATGAAGTAATGCATTGCGGTTTTGTGCAAACTTTAGATTCCAGAGGGGGTCGTTTTAGTCCGTGCAAGGCGGACATTCCCTACAGGCAGAAGTCCGAAGGATTAAAACCGGTTACTGGGTTAACACTCTTTAGCTATTTATTTCTTTATTTGGTACACATAACTCATAAACCTAAAGGTATTTCTTATGTAATGTTGCAGAATTCATTTTTCGGCCAATTCTTATAATATTTATTTTATAGCCTATAACCGCTAATAAGAATTGTGAATTATGGCTCCATTTATTGTTAAATAATGCTTTATAAAAAGTGAATAATTATGACCATAAAAAACACTAAAATTGATGAAGAGCGTTGTTTTTACAAAATAAAAATGTTTTGAACTTTGTGGGTGGGTATGAAAAGTAGAACAACAAAGCATTTACAATCTATATATCTGTACGTACAAATAAATAGATCTGGTGTGTTTGTTTGTAATTTTTAAATTCAATTGTTTGTAATTTTTTTTTTTTTTTTGGTCCGAGCAGCTGATGGACTTTGGGGGCCGAAGGTGCTAAAATGGTGACCGCACCGGATAGCTCAGTGTTGGTCGACCCCCACCAGGTGGACTGACGACATCAAACGGGTCGCAGGGAGCCGCTGGGCACATGCGGCTCAGGATCGCTGTGTTTGGAAGTCCCTAAAAAAGGCCTATGTCCAGCAGTGGACGTCCACCGGCTGATAATAATGATGATGATGTCTGATATGTCATATGTCTGTTGTCTGTTTGTTCCGGCTAATCTCTGAAACTAATCCCTGAATCTCTATTACAACAGCCATTAGAAAAACTGAGGATCGAACAGTGTAGAGGGGAATAGTGAACAATGCAACAAAGGGACTGCAATGCGGACAGGACCTTCAGCAATGAAGAATGTGAAGAGGAAACCTAAAGTTGTTGCTGCTTGCATCAACTTAAAACGCGCCCATATAAAGTATGAGCCTCTGAGTTAACGCCTGTTTTGGCGCGTCTGTTTCAGCTATCGTACTCCACAAGCACTGTCCCGTCTTGTTAGAAGTCTGCCCTGGTTCATCCCGTGCCTAAAAAGGGCGATAAATCGATCCCTACTAACTACAGACCAATTGCAATTACCTCTCTTCTATCAAAAGTGATGGAGCATGTTATTAACTCCCAGTTGCCTTAATACCTGGAGGAGCACCTTATTAGCGATAGACAGTATGGCTTTCGTCACTTAACATCAGGTGATCCGCTTGCTCGTTTGCTCGCTATTTTTATAAAAAAAAACTTGGCGGTTATGACTCAATATCACCTCTCCCATAAGAAGGCCTGGCCCTGTAGGGGTCCGTACATAGGTTTATAACAACTATTACGTAAAAAACATTTACGTGTTTTGATGTTATCTTTAAGGAAACCGATCTTCACACGTCGCTTCACTTCTACTCTTGATAATCTAGAATTTAATTGCTTATTGTTATGGTGCGTGTACCTGATCTTCTTTGTTATGATATACGTCTGAGCAGGTTGTTTTTTTTAAATATTTTTTTTACTAGAAAGATCGAAAATTTCATTTTCTGGCGATTTCTTTATTTGAGTATAACCTTGTTTATGTAATAAATGTCTACTTTATTAAAACTTTGCACTTTTATTATATTTACAAAAAGTGTTAAGATTGATAGCTATATAGAACAAACGAACAAATAACAGTATAAATTAATTATTCATTAATAGTAACTAAACCAGAGAAAGGCAGAAGACATTTTAGTTTCAAAAAACGTCTTCCCGTGCACAATAAACACTAAATAATTGACATAATTATGAAATACTAACTACAAAATACAACAAAAAAAAGAAACAAAAATAAAGAATAAAATGAATAAAACTCAACATAGAATCTACAAAATAGCTTTCAAAGCAAAACGAAAATTATTTTTTTTAATTGCCTGTTTTTACAAGTAACGTAATACTGATACGTTACCCCTTTAAGGTTAATACGTCTCGTTGAGTTTTGAAAATAGGTACGAGTTAGCCCTTGACGTCACTCACACCTGATGGCAAGTGATAATGCAATCTAAGATGGAAGCGGGCTATCTTGTTAGAAGTAGGATGAAATCCTCACCCCTCCTTCTGTTTCTACACGACATCGTACTGGAACACTAAATCGCTTGTCGATACGTCTTTGTCGGTAGGGTAGTAGCTTCCCACCAGCCAAACCTAGACCAATTTAGAAAAACCTTTATATTATTATTATTTGGGAATCGATCCTAGGACTTACTACTGCGCCACGGACGCCGTCTAAAAATCCACGAATAAATTATGAACATGTTATAAAGTTGATTAAGTGTGGGTGTTTTGTTATATGTAAATGATTAATTTTAGTTTACAACGGTGCATAAAAATAAATAAAGTATTAATTTATTGCACAGAATAAAATAAATTATAATATTTAATATCGGGGACATGCAACGGTGCTGTCATTATTTATTTATATCAGCTTAACAACATAACGGATTAACCTGTATATTTATTATAGGAATTGCATAGGAATAGGAATTGTAAAATAAATAGGTATTTGATTTAATAATAAATATTTAATAATATAAAAATAAATGTATATGCTTTTAAATTTTTGTAAAAAGTTTTTGATCAGTGCGTCCTTCCCTTCTTAGTTCTTAGATTTTAGTACCTTCTAAGTTCCTTGACGAATCGCTACGTTCTGGATTTTACCCTTTTTACACATCATATCTCAAAATTTGTCCAGCCGTTTAGGCTATAGCGCGTGTCTAAGAAATGGACATAAATACATACATACTCGCACGAAAAACATTACCCTCCTTCTGACGCAGTCGGGTAAAAATGCTATATTGATTTGCAGAGAGTCCCTACATCAATCAAGTAATCATTTATTTTTGTAACAGTTCTTACATAAAAGTTTTTTTTCTAGCCAACTGCAGACGACAACTGCAAGCAACGTGTCGCAGCGATACAACTAGTTACTATTATTTATACAGAGGCGATGTGTAGCTCGCTACGAAAGTTATTTCATAGAGATCCATACAAAGTAATAGTGGTCGCTGCGACAAATCGCATGCATTTGTCGTACAGTCGGCTACGAACTTGCACCCTTATTGGAAAAAGAAATTCTCACATCATCATCAACATCACTATTAACAGCCGATGGACGTCCATTGCTGGATAAAGGCTTTTTAGGGACTTCCAAACAGCTATCCTGAGCCACCTGTGTCAACGTCTCCCTGCGACACGTTTAATGTCGTCAGTTCAAGTGAAAATCCTTCTAACTTTTTTTTAATTTTAACTTTCTATGTTTCTTGAAATTATACTGGCGGGGTTATAATAATTACTTTTGTTCGAATGTCTTATCGCTAAGTGAAACAATGTGTATAGGTTGTATGCTTAAGGTTAAACTAAATTTAACACGCAATTCTTACCTGTCAGGGTCAACAAGTGACTTTATCAGGTTAAAAACGTAACAATCACTAAAATCTTTTATTGCGACATACGTCTTACGTCTAATCGTTATATTTATAAATATAATATGCGGCTACGTCATCATTGTCTGCCTATTAAAGACCCACTACAGGGCCAGGCCTCCCTATTTGTAGAGGATAAGGACCCACCATGCGACTTTACGGACTTAGAGTGGCATTGCTTCATTAATAATCAACTATCGGATATTGATGATAGCGACCGAGACCGGCTACATATCATTCTCTCCGACTATCTTTTCAAATAACATAACCATTCATATTATATAAAAAATACAGTTTCGCGACTCTAGGATTAGAATACTGGCAATTTCTGAGAAGAAATAAAATAAATATATAAATATTTTAAAATAGAATTTATAGAAATTATAATGTCAATAAATTCAATTCATTCAAAATCTAGGTTAATTAAAATTGTAATGATGGTAAAAATACTACCAAATTAGATTTTCCGAAGTATGTATTTCTCCTGCATCTTAATCTACCTAATAATAAATTGCTCAATAAAATAAAATCTTAGATTAAGGGAAAAAGAAATATCACTGAAATTTGAAATTTGGCACGTATGTTTGTTAGGGGGAGTAGGCAACCACTAAGAGAGGATTTTTCGAAATTCTCCCCCTAGGGGGAGAAAATGGGGGTAAATTGAAAAATTTAATTTCTTAATGGATTCACTTGAAACTTTTTATGTAGGTTCCACAAGTGACGCAAGTGACTACTGAGAGAGGATTTTTGGAAATTTTTCCCCCCTAATGGGAGAAAAGGGGGGAAAATTTTAATTTCTTGATGGATTTACTTGAAACTTTGTGTGTAGGTTCCACCGGTGAAGCAAGTGAGCACTGAAAGAGGATTTTTGGAAATTTTCTCCCTAGGGGGAGAAAAGGGGGGTAAATTGAAAATTTTAATTTCTTAATGGATTTAGTTGAAACTTTGCATATAGGTTCCACCAGTGAAGCAAGTAAGCACTGAGAGAGGAAATTCGGAAATTTTTCCCCTAGGGGGAGAAGGGGGTGTTAAATTGAAAATATTAATTTCTTGATGGATTTACTTGAAACTTTGTATGTAGGTTTCACCAGTGAAGCAAGTGAGCATTGAGAGAAGATTTTTGGAAATTTTCCCCCTAGGGGGAGAAAAGTGGGGTAAATTGAAAATTTAAATTTCTAAATGGATTTACTTGAAACTTTGCATATAGGTTCCACCAGTGAAGCAAGTGAGCACTGAGAGAGTAATTTCGAGAATGGGGATCCCCCCCCCCCCAGGGGGAGAAAAGGTTAAATTTAAACTTCTTATTTCTTAATGGATTCACTAGAAACCTTGTAGGTAGGTTCCACCAGTGAAACAAATAAGCAACAAGAGAGGATTTTTGGATTGTTTTTGTCACCAGGCTGTATCTCAAGAACCGTGATAGTCAGATAGTTGTCAGTTGCCGCTTAACAATATCCTCAGCCTATTAGTGCCCACTAAAATGGGTTATCAGACGTGACACGAGAACTTGGTAGGGTAGAAGATTTGATTCGTCTTGTGTATGGAGATGCTAATTACATACCACACCAACCGAATCATTAGATTTGCGAGAGGGTGTTTTAACGCCAAAAAATGATCAAATCGCAGCTATTAATGAAAGCATTTTCTCGGAAAGCACACGCATCTAGAATACCCCTTAAATTTTTAAATTCTCATTCCGCAAGTGGAGTCCTAGCGCATTTCAAACTCAAAGTCAGCGTTCCGATTATGCTTCTTCGGAATTTAACACCGCCGAAACTTTGTAACGAAACTAGACTCAAAGTCGTCTCTTTGCAAAGAAATATTGTAGAAGCAGGATTTTTATCGGGTTGCGGCGCCAGTAAAACAGTTTCCTTTGAGCATATGCTTTGCCATAACTATTAATAAGTCACATGGCCAGACACTAAAGGCTGCTAGAATCGAGCGCGGATCCAGAGGAGGGTCATGGGGGTCATGACAACCCTCTGGGCTGGTCCTATGTCTGTATGATTAATAAAAATAAAATAATAAAATAAAAATAAATTACTATTTATTTTTCAATAAATTTGTTATAATCGTCATTGTTCTAATGTCACTTTTATATTTTTCTTTACTTCTTTCATTCTTTTTATTAATAAAAATTTTTGTTTCGCTAAAAGACTAAAACATATTTAATATTTGCTCCTCTCATTTTGTTGTGAAATCCGTGAATTTTTTGAGTTTCGCGATCGACCTTAGGTCGTGCCAAAATCACCGGCGTATGACCGCGGGCTGCCCTAAAACCCGTACTAAGGCTTATCCCTGCAATGTACCCAGTCTTATATTTTATATGAAATTCGTTAATCCTTCGATATGCACGTTTGCTTTGCTCTCCTTTCTTTTGGATTACTTCTTGCACCAGACAACTGTGATGCCTCCACGCCTCTCACAAGTTTAATATAGAACCAGCCAGTGATTTTTTAATGGGGGTCAACAAAAAGTACACGAACAATATTACTTACAAATATACGCATTACTTATACGTAAACCAGCACCGTTAACCACATATTACTTAAAACTTGTATTGAGAGCGTGACACAAAAATATTATAAAAACTAAAACTAAAACCTCGCAGTCCTGCGCCAGCGCTCTGCGATCTGCCTACGTGCCTGTCTTATTTTTTGTGTGGAATCCGTTGTGCTTACAGTTATACTAACAAAAGTCGCGCGCTACTTTTGGCCACATCACCCAGTCAGAGCTTTCTTTCGGACCCTACCTTGCACCAAAGCTCTACGATGCCTCGTGTCGTGCCTAACTCATTTATAATGTGAAATCCATTCGTAATCCACCGATTTTAGCACAAGCCCTACGGTCGCCTTAAAGCCGATCTGCCATCAAGGAGTTGTTCTGGATAACGTCCTGCGCTAGACAACTCAGATGCCCCCTGCCTCTTTCAATTTTAATGTAGAATAAGCAAATCCCCAAATTTTTGCGCCGGCTTCCTGTATCGAGCCACTGGTTTGCTCTCGCTCTCTTTCTTACAATGCATTTCACCAGAACTCTGTACCTAACTCATTTTTTATTTGAAATCCGTTAATCCACCAATTTTGGCGGGCGACCTACGGTCGCGTTAAAGCCTGCTGTCATAAAATTGATCTGGAGTACGTCTGCCGCCTGACAACTATGATGTCCCCGTAACTCTTTCAATTTTAATGTAGAATCTGTAAACCCCCGAACTGTCGCAGGTGTGAGTTTCGGTCGCGCCAAAGACTCCTGCTTCCAGCCGCAGGATTTTGGCCGGTTAGTTAATCCCTTGGTTTTGGCGCGGACTTACGTGAAAAGCTCCACCCAGCAGTCGGGGCCCGGGGGTTTGCTCTTCGTTCTTCCTAACCCAGTCCTGCGCCAGCGTTCTGCGACGTGCCCACGTGCCTGTCTTATTTTTGGTGTGGAATCCGTTGTGGATACAGTTATACTACTAAAATTACGTATGGTCTTTGTAACTGTCACTTCTAATAGAGCCAAAAAACCCGTGAAAAATTTGGAGCATGAAATGACTATACTAGGACTGAAACTCCTCTTAATTGAAAGCTGGATCCGCTACTGGCTGGAGTCGACCTTAGGCCAAGCAGCTTCTCACATGGACAGCTTTACGTTGCGTGCTCTCACGTCACCAGTCCAGATTCACTCTACATTCTGGCCTCCGAAACCACTACATCAAACGGTGTTAAGTATATATAGAAGCTTTGTAAATAGTTTATAGCAATACTAATTTTATTTATTTATGTCAATACTAACTGTATATACTGGTTACTGAATCGAAGTCCACGCGGACGAAGTCACGGGCAACAGCTAGTAATTATATAATATTTTAATCCAGGCGTTTTTGTACGGTGATATCATACCCTATTTGGCTATATTAATCGAAAACATCTTGAAAAATAAAACGGTTTGACAGTCTAGGCATGTGCCTTGTGCAGGCCTGTGCCTAGACTGTCAAACCGTTTTATCCTGTGTTGTATTTTAGTAAATATTGACTCACTTTAGGGTAAACTAAATTTTTACTGTACTGACTGTAGATCAAATCAAAATGATTCCACAGTGGGTCAGCAGCTTTTGTCATTTCTATTACATTTGGTAATTGTTTTACTAACCATAATACATCATCTATATAAATAACATTATCGCTGTTTCCAATTATAACTCCTACAGGCACTGTTGCAGCAGTCAAATTGTATATCGGTGCTTGCGCCGTGCCATAAATTTTGATATTTTCTTCTTCGCCGTAATCAAATTTTTGATATTTACCTGAATGCAAAGTCTGTCCATACTGTGATAAAGTATGGATTGATGTTCCAGCCGGTGTATGCGTGGCTATCGACTGCAGAGTTTTGGCAGTGATGGCTCCCGGATTAAATGAATCTAAAAGTCCAAGCCCGGTACCACAAATGATCCGCGAAGTTATTTGATATTTACACAGTTGACTCACTAGCCCTTGAACGGGTTTACCTCTAGCAAAAGCTTCGTATATACCCATAGAATTTAAAACATCTTCCAATTTATATACACTTTCAAACACAGTTCTTAACGGCAATGATTTAATATTGGTAATTCTCGATGCTGGTGCTAAGGCTATTAGGACATTTACTTTATCGCAGTAACCAGGTCTCTCTGAACACATAATCAAACAATTTCCAACAGCTTGAGCTAAGCCAATGTAGCTCAGCTTATTTTGCTCAGTGTTTTTTAAAATGTAATCTACAATGGCAGGGAGATCATATGTTCCCATTTCATCTATTGTGAAATTCCAAAATGTAGAATCTTTATCTGGATTTAAGCTGACATGTTTTCTTCCGTAGTAGTTACCGCGCTGGTTTCCCAACCACAGGTCGTGACAATCGTTCGCTATCAAATATGCCATTCCTGCATCTGGCCCTGCATCGAGCCAAGCGTCTGCACTCTGAAAGAGTCCGTGCATAAGTAAAACTGGAGTGGTTTTAAACTTGGAGCATTTCTTACTTCTCATTCGAAACACGGTGAGTATATATCCATCATCGGTCGTCACTGAATGTGTTTCGGTTGCATAGTTGTACTTGCCACTTAGTTCCGTGAAATTCAAAAATGAGTTTTTAGGGAATTCCAATATAGAATTTATTGTATCGAGAAAAACATTTCTCGGTGAGGAATCAGTATTAAGTATTGAACCATTTCCAATTATAATAGCGATGGATAATATAAGAAGCGTCGTAATTATTCTGAATGCCATGTTATCGACTGTAATTTACTGACGAATGAGGGTAAATATATACGCACATACGAGCAAGTACATCTTATCAAATTCATGCCTACTGAAGGTCTGGTGCAAATTCAAAAGTAGTTAAAATTAATGAATTTTATATAAATTAAGCTCCTTGGACCCTAAAAGTCGATCAGCTGTTCGACCCACGTGCCACGCCCAGTGCCACTTTAGTTATGTGCCGGCTGAATTATTTCGGTTACTATGGTTCTTCTGCGGATCTCCTCATTTCTGATTCGTTCACGCAGAACATTCGATATCCGGGCACTGCTCTTTCCACCGCCCACTGAGTGACTTTGGAGGCCCAAGGTGCTAGAATAGCCACCCCTTACCGGAGTGCTCGTAAAGTGTTGGTTGACCCGCTAGGTGGACTGACGAAATTAAAAGTGTCGCAGGAAGCAATTGTCCACAGGCGGCTCAGGTTCGTTGTGTTTTGAAGTCCCTAAAAAGGTCTATGTCCAGCAGTGGACGTCCATCGGCTTTTGATGATGATGATAATTATGATGAAATAAATTAAATATGTAAATATCAATATCTTATAATTCGAAAAACTGGTTTAAAGAACAAATTAAACTGAACTGTTGGTCAACTAAAAGCTTTGATTTCTTAGTGAAAGGTGACGAAATGACACACCTAATATCAAGTAGTAAACTGATAGCGTACAACCTTACACGAAATAAATACGTTCTATAGTGTGCACACAGCATCACAGTACGTGGCAGCGTAGTCCTAGTAATAAGTCTATACCCTATCGGTATTAAAAACTGGGTACGAAACCCTTTTTTTTTATTGCTGGGAAATGCATTTACGCATCCCTCCGGGGGCAGTACAGGGACTGCGAGACCTCCCGGAGGGTATGTACGTCTCGCTGGCCGAGGAACGGCCAAATTACCCACTAAAACCCAGCGCGAACCTCCGCGTCTTAAAAGATGTACCAATGCATCATGATTGAATATTCTACATTGGCACCTCGACGCAAACTTCACACTTCCTACAATCTATGCAAGAGGCACTATGGGTACGAAACCCTAAAAAATTCACAGAAAAAATAACTTATAAGGGTTTCATTTTTTAGCTTTGGATACGGACCCCTAAAACAGTTATTTGAGATTTTATTTACATATTCATAAACAAACATAAATTTTTGTGTGATTGCGTTGCCATGTAAAACAAAAGCTAGTTTAAATATAAGTCCAGCTTATCATGTTTGTCTGCAATATAATGTTTCTTATTAACACACACTTTAAATGCTTTTGTTTAATTTACTAAAATCATATAGATAATATCCGTAAAACACACACTTTAAATGCTTTTGTTTAATTTACTAAAATCATATAGATAATATCCGTAAACCACTGATAGATAAGAGTGCGACAATGAACTGTCTTATGAGTACAATTAAATATTTGGGAATATTAACATACAAATATTAGTACTATGAATGTTAGTTCACAAAAGCCTTTCTGGTGTTGGCTAGTGAAATTGACGTTGTTCATGAGTTGCATTCTTTGATAACAGTTACTAGCTGTTTCTATGTACCTACTCTTAAGTAGTAAGAGTTTGAAGACTTAGCCGTTAGCCCTGAAAACAGAAATTCTTTTTTATCTACTACAAGTTGGCCCTTGACTGCTATTACATCCGATGTTAAGTGATGATGCAATCTAAGATGGGAGCGGGTTAACTTGTTTTAGGAGTAGGATGAAATTTTCTTTTATCTCCTTTTGGTTTCTACACGACAACGTACCGGAACGCTAAATCGGCCAAAAAATAGCCACGGCGAACGCCTCCTACCACCCAGACCAAGACCAATTAAGAAAATCTCAAATTGCCCCGCCGGGAATCGGATCCAGGACCTCCATCTTATACATCCACCGCGCATACCACTGCGCCACGGAGGCTGACCAAAAATCTTTAAAAATCTCCTCATTTCTGATTCGATCATGGAGAGATACTCCGAGCATTGCTCTTTCCATTGCCCGCTGAGTGACTCTGAGCCTTCTTATGAAGCCCGCAGTCAGCGACCAAGATTCGGAACCGTAAGTCATCACTGGCAACACGCACTGTTCGAAGACTCTCGTCTTCAGGCACTGAGGAATTTTGAATAAAAAGATGTCACGGAGTTTCCCGAACGCTGCCCAGTCGAGTTGGATTCGGCGGTTCACCTCTTTCTCGAAATCGTACCTACCTAACTGGACCATATGCCCTAGGTATATATACTCGTCTACAATTTCGAGTGCAGAATTTTCAACAATTACTGTGTGGAGCGAAACGTGAGCATTACACATGATCTTTGTCTTGCTCGTGTTCATTCTAAGGCCCGCCTGTTGAGAAACTCTGCTGAGGTCGTTGAGCATAATGTTAAGGTTATTTAGAGATTCTGCCATGATCACTACATCGTCGGCAAACCGCAGGTGAGTGAGGTACTCGCCATTGATGTTGATGCCAAGTCCGTTCCAGTCCAAGAGCTTAAAGACGTCTTCCAATGCGGCGGTAAATAGCTTCGGGGAGATAACATCTCCCTGTCGCACTCCTCGCTGCAATTAGGTTGGCCTCGTAGTCTCATCCTGTATACGGACTGACATGGTGGCGTTTTCGTACAGGCACTGCAACGCTTGGATGTACCGGTAGCCGATTCGGCACCTCTGCAACGACCTTAACACAGCCCAGGTTTCCACCTAATCAAAGGCTTTCTCATAGTCCACAAACGCCAAGCAAAGTGGCCGGTTATACTCTTCGGTCTTTTGTATAACCTGCCGCAGCGTATGGATGTGGTCTATGGTACTAAAGCCTTTTCGGAAACCGGCTTGTTCGGGAGGCTGGAAGTCATCAAACCTACGAGCGAGACGATTCGTGATGACTCTGGAGAACAACTTGTAGACATGACTCAGCAGCGAGATTGGTCTGTAATTCTTCAGCAAGGTATTGTAACCCTTTTTGAAGAACAGAACAACCACGCTCCTGTGCCACGCCTGAGGCGTCTTGCCCTCGTGAATGACGGAATTGAACAATCGCTGAAGGACTTTAAGTATCGGTTTACCACCCGCTTTCAAGAGTTCTGCTGTGATTCCGTCATCACCTGGCGCCTTGTTGTTCTTTAGCTGTTCGAGAGCCATACTAATCTCGTCTAGGCTGACGTCCGGGATATCTTCGGTATAGTGTCGGGTAAATTTGGCTCTGGGGTCTTCAGCCAAATTGTCAACACTATTTTGAGTTGACGTGTATAACTGTTCATAGAACTTCTCGACCTCACCCAAGATCTCGGGCTTGGAAGAAATGAGATTACCGTCATCGGTCTTCAGACGCGTCAACTGACTGCGTCCAATAGACAGATCTTTCGCGAACACTTTCGAGCCACGGTTGTGTTTTATTGTATCTATGATACGCTCAGTGTTGTAGCGACGTAAGTCACATTTCTGCGACTTAGAGATCTGTCTATTGATACGTCGGTAGTTCAGAGCGTCCCCTGAAGACTGTAATCGCATTCCTTGTCTTTCCTCCATGAGCTTGAGTGTTTGGTCAGAGAATTTCTTGTTGGTTTTTGGGCGGTGGGTCTTATAGAACTTAGACCCAACCGAATGGACAGTTTCCACTAGCCTGTTGTTTAGATCGTAACAATCAAAACCTGACAACATTCAAAAAAATTGTACATTTAATTTATTTTAAAACGGATCATAAGTGGTCGAGCCTCTTTTAGTTTTTTAAAGTGAAAACTTCTTCAAGTGCGATGATATTGCGTCATCGTCACCGAACGCTTTCCATGAGCAACTAAGTGAGTATGTATGCATAAGTGTACTTTTAGAATCAATCGCGCGTCATATCTCGCACGCTTCTAACATATTATAGGTACTATTCGCAAGTTACCGAGTACGTATACTAATTTATAAGTTATAGATTTATCAGCTACCTTCTGTCTAGATTATTGAGATGGTTGCTTACGGATCATAAGTTTCAGAGCATTGTTTTGTTTTTTACCCGACTGCGTCAGAAGGAGGGTTATGTTTTTCGAGCCATGCCCATTTCTTCGGCACGCGCTATAGCCTAAACGACTGAACGGATTTTGACATGTGAGGTGTCGTTGAATTTATAAAAATTGTGGTAGTGACATAGGCTGTATAAATTTTTAAAAAGGCTGCTGTAAATGGGGGAAAAAAGGGGGGATGTGTGTTTATCTTTCTTCTATCTTAGCAATATGCTTTATGGTGGATACTAGGCGGGGACAAATGTAGTTTTGGTAGATCTTCCCTTCTCCGCAGAAAATAAAGTATTTTATCCCCGCTTGCATCTCCATAAAGTATTTAGAATTTTATATAGACATAGTGATCCTTGTTTTTCTCTTTTCAGTTCATAACTTCTATGCCGTCGGGTTTTTGTTTTTTATAATAATAATTTTTTTATCCAATTAGCTAAAGTAGCATAAGGTCTAAGTAGCATGAAATGGTCTGAGTTGGACCATGCTTGCCTAGATGTCTATTCACTTTTACCATGTAGTTTTTCAAATAATAGGTGGTAGAAAAACCAGATATAACTTGTTTCTTATTGTTGGAATTATATGAATAATTTCGCGTTGCTTATCATTTTCATATATGTAAAGTTTATTGTTATATTTGGAGCTGACATTCGAATGACATTGTTTTTAATTCTTGCTTTACGATTTAATCTCTTTCACCTTTATCAGTGCATACATTTGCACTGAGAGTAAACAATTGTAAAAAATTAAAATTTTCCAAGGAAAAATATTGCTTGTCACTTGACTACACATTAGTGGAGACGTAAACTTTCCACACATAAATAATTTTAGCATAATTACATAAAAGTGCGATAATTACCATGTTTAATCAAATTATATAAATGTTCAAACAATTTACTGACAAATATGCTTAGTCTATACTAATATTGTAAAGAGGTAAAGTTTGTAAGTTCGTATGTTTGTAAGTTTGTAAATAAAGTTCTGTCGGGGCTAATATTCGGAACTACTGATCCGATTTAAAAAAATCTTTCACCAGTAGAATGCTACGTTATCGGTGACTGTCATAGGTTATATTTTATATTTGTATTGTATATATTAACCGACTTATCACAGTTCTTGTCGCGCAAGTCGGATCCCAAAATCAGTTAAATCGGCTTTATGCGAGTACGCTGCCCTAACTATTGAGAATAATTCAAAGCAATGTATGGAGACTTTATGTATCTTAAAAAGTTCTACAAAAAAGTCCGCGACGGCATATATCTACCTTTTATATTTTAACAGATATAACTTTTGTGTTTTAAAAAATCCTTTAATTCATATGCTTATGTTTACGTCGTCATTTATACAACTAAAATTAAATCTTTATCAAAACAAATTATTTAGTAATCACAAGGATATTATAGAGATAAGATTTGTTTCTTGCAGTATGTTAATTAGTTATATAGTTTCGGAGATATTACAAAATTTCTAATAGTACAACACTGTAATAAATCATTTAATACTTATCATTATATAACTAAACTTAATACTTATCAAAATAAATTATTTAATAATCTTAAGGATATTATTGAGATAATAATAGGGGTTAAAGAATATAATTGCCGTTTTATTGTAAGAGGTACTTCGAATTGACATAGAACCATGTTTTAAGATTTTAAAGTGAAACTTTTTTCAGTTTAAAGTGAAACTGCGTCTTTTAAAAAATGTGCAACATTCGATTATCAACTTTCAGTTGTTTTTTTTATTCAGCTTAGACAATAAAGATGGATACTTCGAAAATTCGTGTGATTTTTGAATACGAGTTCCGACGACGAACTAACGTGGCAGAAACAGCTCGCAATATTAATGAAATTTGCGTTGCCTTGTTGAATCGATAAAGAAATGAAGGAATCGAGGATCGAATTGTGACATGTGATGAAAAATGGATTCTTTACGATAATCGTAAGCGGAAAATGCAATGGCTGACCCCAGGTCAAACGCAAACAACAGTGTCCTAAAGCAAAGCTTACTAATAAAAAGGTAATAGTAACTGTATGGTGGCCTCAGCGTGGTGTTATTCACTATTGTTTTCTCCGATCTGGTCAATAACGGCAGATGTCTACTGCGCCGAACTCCAAAGAATGATAGCGAAACTAGCAGAAACAGCCCCGACTTATGAATCGATCTTCACCATTATTGCTCCATGATAACGCGAGACCTCATAAAGCACGAGAAACCGTTTTAACTCTACAGGAACTGCAATTTGAAACCATTCGTCACCCTCCATATTCGCCAGACCTTGCTCCAACGGACCACCATTTTTTTCGTGATTTGGACAATTTTCTACATGATAATAAGTTTTCTTCTCAGGAGGCAGAGCAAAATGCTTTCACACAGTTTGTCGAATCTAGATCACCAGAGTTCTATCGCAAAGGCATGAATGAGTTTCCTATTAGATTGCAGCAATGTATAGATAATAAAGGTAATTATTTTGATTAAATAAATATGTTAAATTAAAAAAAAACAAATTTTTATTTTTCAGTACAAATCGGCAATTTCATACTTTAATCCCTGATATTTGTCTATTACAGTATGTTAATTAGTTATATATTTTCGGAGATATTACAAAATTTCTAAAAAGCGCGAAAATACCGCTATGGCGTCTAAATTTAGTTCACCTCCTTCGTGTTATATTATACTTACTGAATAGAGGTCAGCACTTTGGTACTGATATGCTTTCATGATCGAAACTTTAATACGGTGATGGATTTAGAATTCGATCTTTGTTCAATTATCTATATAGTACACGGAAGAGTTTGTTCGTTTCTCTAAACGGGCTAATCTCTAGATCTGCGTGTCGGATTGTAAAATTATTTTTATTTATTCTGAAGGCTAGACTCAAGAGTGAAATATACTATTTAATATCAATTTATTACCCATCAGCTTGCCATAAATATTTAATGTTAATGTTAATATACTGAAATGTCGTACAATGTTTAACAAAAATGTAGATCTTAAGTACACGGGACGGGATATTGCTTCACGGGAAACTATAAAAAAATTAAATTGAGAGGGGGAGCGGGGAATGAGCACCTAAGTAGGGCACCTAAGAGGTTTTCACGCGGAAAAAATCGCGGGCGACTGCTATACCTAATAAAACACTTGGTGCAATATAACAATGTCTAATATTGATTTAAGCCTTGCTAAAGCATCTGCAAGGTCAATTTTACGTAAGAAGATATTAAAAATCTGCAAGTGGCTTAACTGTAACCTTTTTTTCTTTTAAACGTAATCATAATCTCTCAATAAGACTATTCACAGTCATAAATCATAACTGTCAATAGCATAAATGTGTGTTAGAAAATTATATAAATATTGATATTTACTAAAATAAATTGAATGTCAGCTGTTATTAAATAGAGATTTTGATGATTTTTTTGATAAATCAAATTCCTAATACTAGCTGTACCCAACAGTTTTATCTGCACAGATTCAATTCCTGTAGGAGTATCGAGTTATATATTCTTAGTGAGCGAGGACATCACGAATTCAGTGGGAATCTTTAATTAACGTTAATTAAAATTAAGTTAACTATGTTTGCCAACCATTGCCACTTCAGCTTTATAAATATTCAGGTTAAGTCAGTAAATTCGGTCACCAATAGATAGAGTTTGATTAGTAAAAGTAGAGACTCAAAACACCTGGCAAATTTCAAAATTCGCGAGGCATTCCCAAAATTATAGTGCAAATATTGGAATAACTACTTCGATTCTTGTATATTTTTAAGTAAGCGTGTTTTATGCGCAATGCGTTTTTTTTTAATTTGCCAGGCGATTTCAGCCTCTAGTTTCAGGAGCGACAAATAAGTCGAGCGTAGCGTCAAGCTTTTTTAGCGTTCTGTTCGATGTCGACTAGAAACCGAAGGGATGTGAATATTATCTTTCTCTTAACAAAATAGCCCGCTGTTATCTTAGATTGTATCATCACTTACAACCAGGTGTGATTGCAGTCAAAAAGATTGCAACCACACCTGTCAAAAAAGTAGCTGAACTGCAGGTACTCCGAGCGTAGCTTGCTTCCGCTGAATGATTCTGGGCTTCTCAATAAGACCCATAGTTACTGACCGAGTCTACATCAAGTAAATCCACTTCTTAATATATTTTCGATGACATAACTTCATTCAGAGCGCTCTAACCTTGCAATATCCAAGCGCAAACACTGACATAATTGTATTAGACAAATAGATTAAACTCCATTGTTTTTATGGGAACAAGCACAGTAGCCATGGAATTTGAAGGTGAATATCAACCGTTTTAATTAGATTTATTCAAACGGATCGTAAAGATTAGCATCTTTGAGTTTCACGTTAACGAACCTGTTATAAGAATGATATATGACTAGATATTCTATTGTTTTATTAAAAGCTAGGCTCTTGCCTGCAACTGTGTTCGAATAATATACACATTTTTTTTCATTTGAAGTCGGCTTTGCAGCTTTGAAGCTAGCTTAATTTATTTTATGGGATACTGTCATTTTAAGTAAGCAATACTTCGCGTACAAGGAACTAGTCTTTACTATGGGATGCATGGTGATCGTAAATAAACGTGCTAGTTAAGCTTCCTGTTTATTGAAGACAATTCAAATAAGCAAGTTTGGGAGAAAATAGGAGGTAGACTAAAACTAGTAGTAGTAAATTAAACGAATTTTTTTCGATTTTGATTATTTTTTAAGCTGTCACACTGGAAGCTATAAATGTACATTCATCATATCCATTATCAGCCTATTAACGGTCTACTACAGGGCCAGGCCTCTTTGATTATAGTACAGGGGATATAGAGGATAGACCTACCACACTGCTACAATGCGGATTGGCGGGCTTAGGATAATTATGTTGCTTTTTTAACGATAACGATATCAGATGTTGATAGTTATGTACATTACAGGCAGTAAAAGCTTATACAGACAGACTGTCCTATACCGTAAGCTTTGAAGATTTTGTGTGAACGTGTAAACGAATTAACAGGTGTAGGCAGGTATGTATTATTGTTGAGATGTAAACAGTGTCAAAGTCAGCGGCCGGTAGATATTATATTATAATCCGTCTGGGCTTTGTAGTCGTAACTGTGAACTTGAAATATTTGATGACCGCTGTGGCATGTGGACAGATATGAGATCGAATATAGTTTTATGGGGTTTGAGCTTGAATCCTTTAAAAAGTATTGTCGTGTCAACTCCTAATAGTTTTTACGGAATAATCGATTACCAAAATATAACAGTCACTGGTATGCGCAGTGGATTTATAAGACGGAGGTCCTGCGACATTATTAACCAACGAAAAAAAACGGAGGAGGTTCTCAATTCAACACGTATCTATATTTGTTTTTTTTTTTTGCCGCGATTTCGGTTTTTGTGTAAGTATCGGTAGATTTTTGGCTACAAGTGCCATATAATATACTATGACAATATTGTACGAGTAAGATACGTGGCGATAAATCACTAAAAAGTAAGAAATAAAAAAATTAAACCTAATATTAAACCTAATAGACTCGAGTCCATTGGAACACAAGCAATGTCTCTTTGAGAGTTTTCCACTATTAGTTCTATGTCTTGTTCGATCAATAATTCTCTAATAGTTATAAATTGTCAGCCTCTGGTTACATAGTAAAGCAATCATTAATATAAATATTACTCGTAAAATAATAAGCATAATAGATTTCTGCAGATCAAATGAAGGTTATTAAGTCAAAAGTTAAATATTAAATTGTAGGTATGATAATCACTTGCTCGACAAAACGTTATAGGGCTGAATGTATTTGATCTAATTGAATAAAATTACTGTCTTGTTTGAATAATAACAAAACATTTATTTTATACTAGCGAATGGAAGCGACTTCCTCCGCGTGGAATTAAAATAAATAAGAATATGAAAATAAAAATAGCCTACGTTACTCGTACAACTAATTATTTAATATTTGCCCTCAAAGATAAATAATTCATCATCATCATCATTATTAGCTTTTTTAGGGACTTCCAAACACAACGATCCTGAGCCGCATGTGGCCAGCGGCTTCCTGCGACCCGTTTGATGTCATCAATCCACCTGGTGAGGGGTCGACCAATACTGCGCTTTCCGGTGCGGGGTCGTCATTCTAGCACCTTCAGCCCCCAAAGTCTATCAGCTGTTCGAACCTCGTCCCCGCCCATTGCCACTTCAGATCTGCGACTCGCTGAGCTATGTCGGTTATTTTGTTTCTTCTGCGGATCTCCTCATTTCTGATTCGATCACGCAGGGATACTCCGAGCATTGCTCTTTCCATCGCCCGCTGAGTGACTCTAAGCTTTCTTATGAAGCCCGCAGTTCCAACGGATAATTCGCTCCTATTAGTTGCAATATGATATTAGGTATATAGCCTAAGGCTTTCCTCGATAAATGGACTATCCGACACAAAAATATTGTTTCAATTATAACTAGATTAGTGCGTTGACACAAACAAACTCTTCTGCTTTATATTAATAGTATAGATTTTAATTGAAACTGTACCGGACTTAACAACATTATGGCGTAATATTATATTTCTAATCTGAACAGCTATTGGGAAAGTGTGAAATACCCTTCCGGCGTTTGTGATTTCTACTATATATAATTTGAACACCTTCAACACAGAGCTAGAGCGGATAGCCGTCCTATAGGAAAGTATGCTCTACTTCAGACTCAATGTAACTTGCGTCATCATCATCATCAGCCAGTATGTATCCATGGGAATTGGACAAGAGCCTTCTTTTTGCTGGGAAATGCATTTACACATCCCTTTTGGAAGCAAACCCTTCATCGAATATGTTTCCGAAAAGGTATGTGGCACTCACCGTTTAACCGGAAAACCCACTAAAACCCAGCGGACATGACTGCGTCAAGTATATGGAACGCCACAGGATCGAAAAGCAAGCTACTGTGACGTCCCGTTTGCCAACAACTAAAGCCTATCTGCACTATGGTGGAAGTAGATGCGCATATTGACGCCTTTAAGCAGCGCCAACCCACTTCATTGCTGGTTATTTGGGGGATAAAGGAGTGCACCTGCATCTCAGCACTAAAGATCAAATTAAGAAGGATTTCCGATTGCCAACCCGCCTTTTAAGCGTGGCGATTAGGGCATAACCCTTGTGAGTGACTCACCAACTTGTGTAATCTCACTCATTAAGAGTTCCCCTGAGGGATTATTGTAAGCAACCACAAGTCAAATTAATTAGCAATAAGAGTATATTACTATCTTTTACATGTAGTCGATCTGAGTCATCAGCAGCAGATGACAAGTCGTCATCAAATAAAATAATCATATTTTTATTATAAAGGTGAAGGTTTTGAGGGTGTATATTTGTTAATTCTTCACGACTAAACGGCAAGAGCGATTTTAACAAAATTTGGTATGAAGCTAGCTGACACTCAAGATTAACACATAGGCTACATTTTATTCCAAAATTCCCACGGTAATGAGAACTACGTGGGTGAAACCGGGGGCGTCTTCTAATAAAGACAACGTTAAAAAAAGTAAAAATAGTTTTTAAACAATAAATAAAACCGACTCAAAACTTCCTTCAATTTTCCCAGAATATCATCATCAGATCCTAACATGATAACTATGAAACCATACTAGTAGTGCCCTTTCTAATAAAAAAAGAATTTTCAAAATCGGAATACTCTGTAAAAAGTTATGCGTGGTCATACATAAAAAAAAATATAGGTGTCGAATTGAGAACCTCCTCCGTTTTTATATGTCGGTTAAATATATCGATAAAGTGTCATAAACACATTATAAATGATTTTTCATCAACTAAACATAAACCCCTGTTATCTAAATATAGACGTCATTTTAGACTAGTATTTTCTCCTCAAACTCGTAATCTTTAGAGCTTTAAATCATCAATTATCCGCGTACTATACTTTCTATTATCACACTTGTTCTAAGCAGTGTTGGGTCTAATAAGCAGCATTGGACTGATTTGCATTTACTTTCCAGAGCCTATTACGTTGACTGTAAAGCCGTATAATGATTGGATACACTGATTGGTATGCTTTAAGCAACTTAAATTCCTTGAACGTAAAGCTGAGCTATAATGGTATAAAACAATTCAATAATGGTAAAGAATACTCACATACATGTATACCTACTCATTACTTACATTTTCTCTACATTAGATAGTAATAATTAATAGGAAGAATTAGTAAGAAAAAACTTTTAAGAGTACTTTTGTGCTTATACATAGTTGTTGTTAGACCTTCCTTCAAGGAGGGAGGCCTGGTCATGTAGTGGGCCGTTAATAGGATGATAATGGTGATGAAGATACTTAGATTATCATCATCATCATTAAAAGCAGAAGGATGTCACTCCTGGAAATAGGCCTTTTTAACCGATGAAAAAAAAACTGAGGAGGTTCTCAATTCGACACGTATATATATATTATGTATGACCACGCACAACTTTTTACAAAGTTGTCCGATTTTAATAATTCTTTTTTTATTACATAGGGCATACTTCCAAGGTGGTTATCATGATAATTTGATAATTTGTTAGGATCTGATGATGATATCCTGGGGAAATTGAAGGAACTCTACAAATTTTGGAGGCTCGCTTACAGCGATTTCGGTTTTTGTCTCGGTATCGGTAGCTTTTTGGCTACTAGTGCCGTATAATATACAATGACAGTATATGACGAGTAAGTAACGTGGCGATAAATCACTAAAAAGTAAGAAATTAAATTTTTTAAATAAAAATAGAACGGACTCACAACGCACTTAAAAGTAAAAAATAACTGTGTCATTTAATTGCTTTAATTTACTTAAGCATATCTATGAAGTTGGTGCCAGCCAAGTTTAAGGAACATTTCTTTAACGCAGTAAAGCAGTTTGTGGGTTCTAGGTAACGTCCTCAAAGTAGAAACCTTGGCTAGCACCGACTTCTATCTTTTTTTTTCTTTCGAAACACAACAGTCCTGAGCCGCCTGTGGCCGGCGGCTCCCTGCGACACGTTTTATGTCGTCAGTCTACCTAGTGGGGGTTGACCACCACTGCGCTTTCTGCGGGGTTGCCAATCTAGCACCCTGGACCTCAAACGTCCATCAGCTGTTCAAACCACGTGCACCGCCTATTGCCACTTCAGTCCTGTGATTACTGAGCTATGTCGGCTTCATTAGTTCTTCCGCAGATCTCTTAATTTCTGATCAAGTAGAGATACTCCCAGCCATTTTGTCTTATAGACTAAAAGTTGGCCCTTGACTGCTATCATACCTGATGTTAAGTGATGCTGCAGTCTAAGATAGAAACGGGCTAACTTGTTAGGAGTGGGACGAATATCCACACCCATTTCGGTTTCTACACGACATCGTACCGCAACGCTAAATCGCTTGACGTTACGTCTTTGTCGGTAGGGTGGTAACTAGCCACAGCGAAAGCCTCCCACCAGCCAGACCAAGACAAATTAAGAAAAATCTCAATCTGCCCCGCCGGAAATCGAACCCAGGACCTCCGTCTTATAAATCTACCGCGCATACCACTGCGCCACGGAGGTCGTCAAACTCCTCTGAGGAGGTCGACTCTGAGCCTTCTTACGAGGCTTCCAGTTAGCGATAGGTTATCATAGTGTGTTAGTATTATTACAGCAATCTTTATGTAGATAATTTGCCTATACTTATATAACTTAGACTGGCTGGCTAACTCTATCTATTAAAATTGTCATTAATACTTAAGATACTAACTGACAGAGAGACGTGGTAATTTTGACAAACTCTAGATATTTACAAATCCACCATGATTTTAACCAAATGATGATGATATCGATAATACAAAAGCTTTAGAGCACCTAAAAAGAAAGTTATGGAGTTAATAAAGTAAAAGTTTACCATACCATACTAAATTAAACTATTTTATGTATTAAAAGTACCTTACATTTACGATAAGTGAATCGGCGACGCAACACGATACTTTCATCGTATTTAATGATTAAGCAAACTAATTAGTTCATAGCTTTACGTAAAGTCATAATTCGATATCGCTTGACAAGGTGTCCTACGCCAACTCCATACTAATAATTCTTATCTTATTGCTAGCCGAGCCAATATTTTACCTAGCCTGGTGCTATGCGTAACCTATGATTTCGCAGTCTGGGTGTTTAATTTGTGTTTTATTTTAACGTAAGGGGCGAAACAGGTGTACAACGGTAAATATATTTAGATACTAGGGAATGCCAGCGACTTCGTCCGCGAGGAAACATTTATCTGGAAAAATTACGAACTTTTCATACAAACTTTCAACCCGTATATAACCTTTTAGGGGTGAAATATTAAAAATTCTTGAATCACGTTTCATATTTTTCATCCATCCATCCAAGTTTAAGGATAGTTTATTCAACAAAGTAGCAAAGCACTTTGTGTGAATTAGGTATCGTCTTTAATGCAGAAAGATTACAGGTGGCACCGACTTTATAGATATGGTTAAGGAAGTTAAAGTAACTAAATGACGCATTTATTTTTTACTTTTCAGTGCATTTTGAAGTCGGTTTAATTTTTCTTATTTTTTTTTTAATAGTTCTTTTACCAATTTTCATTAACATAACTTCAGAACGAACTTGGTCACATTGCCCGCCGCCCTCCTGATAAACTAGATAAACTAATAGTGGTAGGCAAGGTGGAGGGAAAACGACCACGCGGCCGATCACCTAGCCGCTGGTCAGACCAAGTGAAGTTGCTCACGGGTCTTCCCCTTACAACAGCCGTCAGAAGAGCGGAGGACCCGTCTGAATGGAAGGAAATTGTGACAAGGACACTGCAGTGTGGACACGACCTTCAGTAATGAAGACAACGACGAAGAAGAAGAGAACTTCAGAAACGAAGACTTTCCATACATACTTTCAACCTTTTGCTATTTTAATTTTCGCGACAAAAAATATCATTTGTTTTTTTTTAATAAAAAATAAACCCGCGCTTGACCACTATCTCACCTGATGGTAAGTGTAGATGTGGTCTAAGGTGGAACGCGCTTGCTTAGAAGATGCCTATTCACTCTTGTTTTAAAGATACCCAAGTTGTAAGAACAAGGAAATACTGATCTCGGTAGGGCATTCCAGACCTTAACTATGCGTATGATGAATGACGACGTCGTTGCAATTGTATCTTACAATGTAAACTCGAATCGTGCTAAGTTTCATTTGAATACATTCAGTAGTTTTGGTGTGAATCGCGGCTGACAAAAATCCGGACCGACAGACAGACAAAAATTTTACAAATTATATCTTTGGGTTCAGTATAGATTATATAGTGCTCTCCAATTAAAATTTCAAAAATATCTTCAATGTAGTACAGAATTGGACCTATTACAGTTTTATTATGAGTATAGATAACGATTCTATACAATGTCGCGTGCTAATTCAAAGTCTAAGCCTAGGCGTATTTAGAACCCTCGTAGTTTTAAATTTAAGGTAGGGTATTGACGACGTAATTGGCGACTTAATTTTTTTTTATTTATTACAAGTAACTCCTTGACTGCATTCACACGTGACGGTGAATTATGAGGTAATCTAAGTTGGAAGCGGTCTTACTTGTAAGGAGTAGGATAAAATCCACTCCCCTTCCGGTTTCTACACAGCATCGAGCCAGAACGCTAAATCGCTTGACGGTACGTCTTTGTCTGTATGGCCGAAGCCAACCAGCAATATTATGTCAAAATATACAGCAGTTCTCGATTCCCACTGAATAAATGATTGTTGAGTTTTAAATAACATGTCATTGAATAAAAATTCCACCAAACACTACTGTTTATAAACTGTGCATTTACATTATTTAGATTGCTTTAGTACAGCCCAAGAGTATTTATAAAGTAAGTACCTACTAGCGAAAATTGCAAAAATCTGTAATGTTTTTACTATGTAAATTGAGTAGGTATATTTACCTTCGCTTTAGTGACTAGCCTATGAGACTTCGATCACGAGGTTCTGGGTTTGAATCTTGGGTCATAGTGATCGTTATCGAAATGATCACCCTATGACCGCCTACTCGCATTGGAGCAGAGTGATGGTTCTACGCTCCATAACCCCTCTCGTATAAGGAGGGAAGCCTGGCCATGTGGGCCGTTAATAGGCTGATAATGATAATGATATTTACCTTTACACGTTTATAAAGGAGGTGGGAGGCTTTCGCCGTGGCTAGTTACCACCCTACCGACGAAGCAAGCGAATTAGTGTTCCGGTACGATGTCGTGTAGAAACCGAAAGGGGTGTGGATTTCATCCTACTCCTAACAAATTCCCCCGTCCATCTTAGATTACATCATCACTTAACATCAGGTGTGATAGCAGTGCTAACTTGTACTCGATAAAAAAAAACATTATTTCGAGGTATTTTTTGCCAGAACCCACGTTAAAATGTCTTTTCTTTTTCTTTTTCTCAACGTTATCCCAGTCGGTGGGGTCCGCTTTCCAGCAAAGTCTGGCCCACTTTGCCCGGTTTTGGACATCTGATTTTTTAAGTTTATAGACTCTCATGCCAGTAACGCTCAAATGTATCGACTAAAATGTATCCATTTTATTTTCACTGATCTTTGTTTCATAATTTAGTAAAAAGTACAGACATGGGCATGTAAATGTACCATTATCATTGAAGTTTGCCCTAAGGCTCTCACGATTCCCAATGCAGTGTTCTTTATTTATCTTGTGGCTTCGATAGAAAGATTAGTACTTTCTCAGAAAGGAGATATGGATCCAGGAAAGCGGTCGATGATCTCGATTTACATGATATCATTATATTACATTCTATAGGACATGTATACAACATACTGTAATGACGTACATACTGTACTGATTGTTCTTTGGCGGCGTCTATGGTGTATGCGCGAAGGATTTATAAAATGTGGTCCTGTATTCGATACCCCGCTGGGTCAATTGATATAAGTTGGTCTAGGTCTGGCTGTTGGGTGGCTTTACCTGTGGCTAGTTAGCGTTCTCGCACGATGTTGTAGATGTAGAAACAGAAAGGGATGAGGATTTTTTTGTTAGTCTGCTTCCGTCTTGGATTGTGTGAGTACTTATCACCAGGTGGGATTATTGGAATCAAGAAATAAAAACTAGCCGCAAACTTCGCGCGATGTAAACTATTGAGGGCTTATCATTTTCCTGTACATAAATTTTTATAGGATACCCTCCCTCCCCCTCTCCTTTATATGCTTCATATTCATAATCATATTTGTAGTTCAGCTATTTTTTGACCCGAGTCATAAAAATTTTAGGATATACTACCTTTTTGCACCATGGTTATTGGTTATACATTATCCTATTTGTTAGCACCCGCTATCAAAATCACGAATTTAATTTTTCATTTTTGAACTTACGTAATTTTTTCATAAGGAACATTCATTCCGCATACCGGAAATGAGATTCACCGCTGAAAATACATTTGCGTTTCTGAAAAATTACGAGTAATTTATTAATTCAATGTATTGAGCCCGGAGGCCGATAAACAACTCGGAATAACGAATCGTCGATAAATTAATTAGGTACCGGAATACACCTTAAATTCAAGCAATATCAGTATTATTGTACATAATACCTGTTTATTAATTATGGAATTATACTGTCTCTGGTTCCGTGGTTAACCTATGCGGCTTTAGATCACGAGGTCGTCTATTCGAATCCTGGGTCGGGCTATGAATTTATTAGTGGGTAAAATCAAAGATAAGCTGAATGAGTTCGAACAACATCGAAGGCTCGACTTAGATCGGAAGCGAAACGATCTTAAGTTTCGCCCACCTGCCAACATCCCATATAACTATCGAGATGGTGGTGGTGGTGGTGGTGGATGGTGGTTTATCGAGTTTAAGGAGTCAGAAGCGTCACTGCAGCCGAAATTGGCTGTGAGGCATCATTCGTGGGTAAAATTAATAACCAGGAAGAGTATCAGTAAGAATACCTGCAAATTCCAAGTTGCTATGGGAATTGAGTGGAACAGTCCTTACTAGAGACCGACTAGGTATAGTACATATTTCTGCTATAATGCATTCTGTCGTGAATGTAAAACTGAATTGAATCATTTATTTAATCTGTGACCAAACACAAATTATTAATATAGAGGATAGCACTTAGTATTAGTTCTAAATTAACATAAGCCGCCTTTTCTACTGTAACATACATTAAAATGTCAATGGTCTCAGTTAAATTAAAAAAACTTAACTTTAAAACATATTGGAAACGATTATTTAAATAAACATTGATTGAAAAAAAAATGTTCATAGATTTATATTATATCCGATTGGGTCAGAAGGAGGATAATTGCGACTTCCCACGCCTTTCTCATTTCTGTAGTGGTAACCGTGGACCACAAACTAAAAAGTCTGCAATAATTATTATAAAAACGAAAAACCCGTCTGCTTAGTAGTAATTATTAAAAAAAGTAATTAACCAAATAGAGTAAAACAAGGATCAGTATATCTATATATTTTGATACTTTATGGTGCTGCAGATAGGGATAAACAATTTGCTATTTGTCTTTGTTTCTCTTTTCAGTTAATTACTTATAATCCGTTTTTTATTGTAATATTAATCCTTCAAGATAATTAAGCACACTAGAAAAGTTTACTTAATCTAAAGAAAAATTTAAATGGACACTCCATTTCATACCTAAATTTTGTGTTCATCTAATCTATGATCGAACACAGATTATGAGGACAACACTAAGAACGTTATCTGGATTGGTTCTAAATTGATTTCTCGCTCGTGGCTCAAACCTACCTGAGAAATGTAATTAAATCAATCAAACAGTGTCGCAATCGCGGAAGCCTCGCCGCATTCCCCGCTAAACATTCAGATACTGATAGTTCAATTCACTAAGACGCGCCCCACTATTTCTCGCGAGGGGAAACCGAAGGGTGCGGGGAGTACAGTTCGAACATCAGTCTCGAGTCGACCACGGCTCGGTGTACACGGGCTATTGTAGGTTGTATCGCTACGTGTCATGACCCAACGGAATGATGCTCTACTTAATTTTTTTACCAATATTATATTTATAATGTCAAAAAAACGTATCGTATGATGATAAACTACACATTTAAATGTGACTTAGCCAGAAAAATCGTTCCGTTGCCCATTCCTTCAGGTTGACCGGCTCGACTTTAATTTTTCTACAAAGGTCACTTGATTGGTTTGTTACTGCCAATATAGATTTTCCAAATTAGCTTAGCAAAATAGCTTTGGTATTTGTACTATATATACATTGGTACTATCCTACTAAAAAGACGTACCATCAAGCGATTTAGCGTTCCGGTACGGTATCGTGTAGAAACTAAAGGAATGTAGATTTCATGCTACTCCTAACAAGTTAGCCCGCTTCCATCTTAGTTTACATAAACTAACTTGTAATGAATCAAAATAATAATAGATATCATGGGTTCACGCTTTACAAAAACGCTAGGGGTAGGTAGGTGGTAGACAAGACAGCGTGGAGTTGAGCTCAATCATTAAACTGTTTAAACAAAAGAAAAATAGATATACTAGGTACCTATCTGAGATGATTGTGGGTATGTGTGTTTTTAAGATATTTTTAAATGGATTAATATATATCCTATAGGACTGCCTCGTTGGTCTAGTGGTTAGCCTATGTGGCTTCGATCACGAGGTCCTGGGTTCGATTCCTGGGTCGGGTCACGGAATAATTCTGAGCTTTTTCATTCTTCTATGAAATGTTCAGTACATTCCAAGCCCGGAGTCTGGAAGTTGGAGGTGTTACACCCCCGTGCCTCGGAGAGCACGTTAAGCCGTCGGTCCCGGTCACTATCAACAACATCTGATAGTGATCGTTAATAAATGATACATTATCACCCTAAGCCCGCCAACCCGCATTGGAGCAGCGTGGTGGGTGTACGCTCCATGTCCCCTCTCCTATAAGGAGGGAGGCCTGGCCCTGTAGTGGGCCGTTAATAGGCTGATAATGATGATGATGATGAATATATATGTCGAAGGAATTAGACTAGAGACTTAGAATAGATTGTTGTAATATTGTAATAGACGTCATTGTTTATGGAAATGTTACTGTCTGTGGATGTAATTATTTTTGGTATGTCACGAGTTTTTGACGTGACAACGTCGTGTAATTCGATAGAGCCGGCTGCACGCACGAAAAAACATGACGTCATGCGTCGTTACCTCGCTTTGAGGCGTTCCATGTAAGGCTTGAAGTGCAAGCGAGAGCGCGGAACTAGCGACAAAGAAGGACAATCGGCCTTTGCGTTCGGCAGCGTTCAACATCCGTCTATTAAATATAATTATTAAATATATTAATTTTAAATTAAAAATTAATATATTTATTATAAATTAAAAATTAATATATTTGTTATAAATTTAAAATATAAATTTATAAAATCAAAATCAATTATTTTATTAATTTAAATTAATATTTATAAAAATATAAAAATTTTAATAACCAATTAAATGCTACCATTCCATCAGTATTTTCTTAAGACATTGTCACGTTCAACTATCGTCAGTAAACCGACTTTACAGACAACCAATTTTTTTTTTATGAAAGTAATCGAAATAGAACTAATTGTTAATCATTTAATGACAGATATGAGATAGGTGTTTACTAAAAACTTTAACACAAAGTTAAATTCAATTTGATTTGATAAATGAATGAATGATTGATTTGTTTTAATACTCCAACCAATAAAAGAGTCGGGCGCCAAAGTTCTAGTAGAGTATTTACACCATCTTTAGGGGAATAAAGGAGTTGGGTAGTTAGTTTGTGTCTGGAGTGCGGAGAGGATATACTTTTACACTGGTCGAGTTGGTGTAAAAGTGTTCTTAAGAAGTAAATTAAATTAGGGAGTAAAGTAAGATGGGTGTAAATAAACTACTGTTCTGAATCTTTATAATACGTCAGGAATTATAAAAATCTATGTCATGTATCAAAACATTGTGAACTTGCAATATATCTGTTCGTGAAGACAAAGTCTTTGTAACCCTAGAAAACGCCCAAGAGATTAAGAACCACTAAAGATGATGTCAAGAAGAATGGTGATACTCCGATATATATATTAACCTATATCACAATATAATTTTGCTGTGCAGGACCAACACGACATATTCATTTTTAAAAAATGAGTTAAAATGAAGTAGAGCATACTGCTAGTCAAACATGACATTCTTGTTGACATAATTAACTTGACACTTTGTGTGAGTGTGCACACATTGCTACTCGTTACGTAGTAATAGAACTCACATTCTTGCAGTTTTTATTGCACACTTGCACTGTAAGCGTTTGAAAAACAAAACACTACGAGCCATCGTGGATTGACCAAGCTATAGTAAGTATGTTAGCGTAAATTATACATTGAAACGAATTATTGTAGAGAAAGCGACGTTAATGATAAATTAAGCTGGTAAACTGTAATTGCGAACATCACGTTGGACAAAATATTTTATGGAGCATCTTTATTATACGTACTTAACTGTCCTTACTGGATTAACCATCGTAAGACTAACTATTAACGCTGGGGACACTTTAATGGCATCATTTAGGCCTGTGTTCACCAAGAATTCGGTTATCATAACCAACGGTTAATATAACTTTACTATAAATTTACTGTTCACGACGACCCGTACGCCGGTTAAGGACGTAAACCGGGCGGTTATCTTAACCGAGCTTACGTCCTTAACCGGTGTACGGGTTGTCGTGAACAGTAAATTTTACGTTTAGCTTATATTAACCGTTGGTTATGATAACCGAAATCATAGTGCACACAGGCCTTAGTAGTATTGACGGCCGCCGTGGCGCAGTGGATTTATAAGATGTAGGTCCTAGGTTCGACATCCGGCGGGACCAATTCAAATTTTCTTAATTGGTCCTGGTCTGGAAGGGGAGAGGCTTAGGCCGTGACTAGTTACTATACTGCCGGCAATACGTTCCGGTACGATGTCGTGCAGAAACCGAAAGGGGTGTGGATTTTCTTCCTACTCCTAAGAAATTAGCCCGCTTTCATCTAAGGTTGCATCAACACTTACCATCTGGTGTGGTTACAGTAAAGGGCTCACTTGTAGGTAATAAATAATAAAACTTTTTAGCAAAAAAATTTAACCGACGCACTTAAAAGTAAAAAATAACTGTGTCATTTAGTTGCTTTAATTTACTTAAGCATATCTAAGGAAGTCGGTGCCAGACTGCCAGTCAAGTTTAAGGAACACTTATTTAACGTAAACCTTGGCTGGCAGCGACTTCATAGATACGATTTTAGAAAGTGTGCCCTTTCTAATAAAAAAAGAATTAATAAAAGAAGAAAAACCTCCGTTTTTTTTTCGTCGGTTAAAAAATAACCTAGAATTTTTTTATAACTGATTTTAATGGGCTGTTGGCATAGCTACAGGCACACGAGGCTTGAAATCTACCTCTCAAGTTAATAAACACTACTTTTTTAAATAATATGTTCCTTGCAAATTGTAAAGTGATGCTCTATCGATGCGAAGGCGAAGGATGAGGATGATCAGTTGATTGATTTTAATGATCACTATCAAATGTTAATGACAATGGTCGATCAATATAATCAACATTTGATAGTGATCGTCATTATAGCTGCATGGTAAGTCACTTACCCAGTTTCTAAAATGAGGAAGGCCTGACACTGCAGTGGGCCCACGACGTAATAAGCTTTTTTATCGACTACAAGTCGGCCCTTGGTAGAGTAGTAGCAGTATCACACCTGATGTTAAGTGATGATACAATCTAAGATGGAAGCGGGCTAACTTGTTAGGTGTTGGATGAAATCCACACACCTTGCGGTTTCTACACAACATCGTACCGGAACGCTAAATCGCTTGACGGTACGTGTTTGTCGGTAGGGTGGTAACTAGCCACGGCGAAAGCCTCCCACAACCAGACCAAGATTATCCTCCTCTTATAAATCCACCGCGCATACCACTGCGCCGCGGAGGCCGTCAAAAAAGCTTTACCAACAACTCTGAAGAACTACAAAGAATTTCCTAATAAAAAACCAGGTCAATATTTCCTTTCTAATCCAGAACATGGACCAAATATAAATTACATATTATTACCCGATGCCACATAGGTTAGACCAATGAGGAAATAAAAACTAAATAGGTACACAGAAAACTTTTTAAACACTGGAGGATATTGAGAACTGTGAGATCAAATTTATTGACGAGTCCATATAAAGAAATAATAGGACATAAGACATAAGCATTCACGGTATTTTAAATATTTATACAGTTAGTGCCCGCGAACTTCCGTTATGACAAATATTTTTTATTTCAATTGTTTTGAAAATATAATTATATCGTTCCGCATTGAGCACTGACCATAATAGTAATTGTTTTCATACCATGGCACTGAAGTGATATCGTAATCATATGCCATTGTTCCAGGTAGCTTATGGTCTCCTTTTTACTATTACTTTATTGAGTTTTACTTTAACAATAATAATTACTATGTAATGTTGAGTCAACCATTTTTCCGATAGTCATTTCAGTTATACTTATATACCTAAAAATCATAGCTCATTAGATACATCCGGGACCCGACCCGCACCGCCTCGTCGGTAGGCGTCCACTGGTAGTCGACAGGTGGACGCCGCGTTATCACCAGTGAACCTTGCGTTGTCATCGAGTGGACCTCGCGTCGTCAACGAGTGGACCGCACGTGGTCAACGAGTGGACCGTGCGTGATCAACGAATTCCCGAGTAGCAACTAGCCAAAAAGAGCAACGTTTGTCCTTAGTGCACGTGTGTTCAGTGATATCAAATTAACAATCCGCGAATTGGCCCTTATAGCTGTCAGTCCCGATGATCAAGAAAATGTATGAAAGGTTGATGGAGAGCGCCGCATCACACTCGGGTGGACCTCGCGTTGCCAGCTCGCGGTTAACGCGAGGCAAGCATGCCAACAATGGGCTATCTTCGAGTGGTCCACTCGTAGTCCGAGCGTGGACACCTCACGACCGAGGGGGTGATGGTACTGAGTTGATGTAGTGAGCGCATGCCCATACAAAATCATACAAAGAATACTAACTACTCGAGGCGAGACGGTGCGGGTCGGGTCCCAGGTGGCTATAATGTGCTATGATCTTAAAGCTTGACCGACGCTACTGGATCAAGGGTAAGACTATTGAGACGACGCGTTTATAACGGTTCCTCACTGAAATGAATTTTCTCCTCGGATATTTTCTTTCTATAGACGTTGTTGATAATATAATAAAAAAAAATAGTAAGAAAGTAATGTTACACAGCTTATTCTCCTTGAAATAAAAACATTGAAGATGTTACTAACACAGAAGATGGGATG
The DNA here is from genome assembly GCA_034621355.1 of Mycalesis mineus. Taxonomy (NCBI): domain Eukaryota; kingdom Metazoa; phylum Arthropoda; class Insecta; order Lepidoptera; family Nymphalidae; genus Mycalesis; species Mycalesis mineus. The sequence continues at coordinate 14,563,682 of CM067885.1, forward strand.
GGAAACCAGAGTACATAGTTAAATAATACGCGTATTAGTTAGTAATAAAAGCTAATAAAACATCGAAAACTGTCCCTTAATAAGGTATTAACATGTTCTAGGAAATAATTATAATAAAATATCCAATGATATAACATGATCGAGAGCAAACAATTCCCGACTACATTAGTACAATAATATTTCTTGTAAAATTATTAATGAAGTTAATTATAGTTTCAATGTTTTAATACAATGGCTGCAGGCATCAGTAAGTGGAATCTACTTACGATAGCCTTTGATTACCTAAGCTACGTTTACAATTCAGAGTTAACTTGAAAATAGTCGCAAGTCTTTGTTATATCATATAATTAGGCCTTTATACTCGTTACCAAAATCGGTACCCACGTGTTAGGGTTGTCACTCATTTTAAGATTCTTTTGCAGAAGGCTAAAAATAAAAGCCTATATTTTATTAACACGGTAAAAAGGCTTTAAAATACGAACTTCGATCTATATTTAACACAATATAATTGAGCAGGTGTTATTGTAAATATAAACATTTTCGTGAAAAGATATTATAACCATTAGCGGGCATTTATGTTTTCATTCTTTTTTATATTTTCTTTGGATTTTATTTTAGATTTATTTTATACTTTTTCTTTCTACTATTAATATAGTTGCTGCTACAGCTTATGTTAAATATGTTAATAAACCATTCTCAAGATACTGTGTATCCCTAATTACCTAGCAGTGCCCCGGGACAGAGACAGAACTCTGAGCTCATCCAGTAAAGTATGATCTTGTTTGCTTTAATGTTTACCTATAGTGCCTATCAGCATTGCTGTGTTCAGGCCAGAAGGACATGATATTAGTACTCTTTTTTTAGATTATTAGTATGTCATATTTTATAGGTAATGACTCCTCTTATATCATGGGCCCATCTGCTTGGGTAAATGCTGCAAAAATTTTCGACTGGCGTTTAATAACGCTTGGCAACCCTATTGCAAGTACAGTCGTGTCCCAAAGCTCTCATTACACATTGAAGGAACGGTTTACTTTGTTTATTCACTACTTGCATAAATTGTCATCTATGTAATAACAGTCCGTAATGCTGCAACTGCGTAATCGGTTCGGTTGGTAATCGCGAAAACTGCGCTCAGGTGTACTTCCTACAGAAATATATCGCTATTGCTTCAGAAACGTCAACACTGAATACGGTAAGATTTTATCAGATAAGGGCGCGTTCATACAATTAGAGTACCTACAACCGAAAGCCATAACAAATATCATTACTAATATTGCGAGAATGTAGGCGAAGTTTGTATGTATTAATCGATGTTTGTTACACTTTCACGCAAAAAGTACTGAATGGAATTTATTGAAATTTCACAATCACATAGCTTACATATCAGAATAGAGAGACAAATATCTTAGCATTTTTGACGACCTTCGTGTCGCAGTGGTAAGCGCGGTGGATTTATAAGACGGAGGTCTTGGGTTCGATTCCCGGCGGGCCAGATTGAGATTTTTCTTAATTTGTCTTGGTCTCGCTGGTGGGAGGCTTTCGCCGTGGCTAGAGAGAGACGAATATCTTAGCATTCCATGGATTCACCGTGCGGGTGCCGGGTCCATCGCGTGGCTGAGAGAAAAACTCCGAACAGAGCCCGAGACTTGTGACTCGGGTGTAGGTTTAAGGGTACCCTTTGTGACGCGCGTCAACACTCACCTCCTCTGTTCAAGTTATTCTCCCTGCCCAACCATATTCGGAAGGACCCTACTAGTGCAGCTTTGGACACTCGTTCCAATATGGAGCTTACTGCGCTTCTAGTAAGGCCAAGGTCTTTTAGCAGGTTGTAGAGAGACTTCGCTGGTATACCCCTCGCACCCACTTCTACCGCGTATAAACTAACCACATAGCCATTTTTGGTTAGTTCATTAGTAAGGTCATAGTATTTATTCACTTTGAATACATGGTCTTTAGGGATGTTTGTTTCCCACGGCACTGTAAGCTCGACAAGTACTATACGTTTAATTTGTTTGGAAAAAAGAAATATGTCCGGTCTAGATGTCGTAATAGCTAAGTCTTCCGGGATTTTATAGTGCTTATTATACGTGTCCATTAATATAGTCCAATCAGGAGCAGAGCCCAGAATTGAATAAGGCTTGCTGGTGGAATTTGTACTTGAGCCTGCTTTAACGAAGTTAGTTTGTCTTTTATTCGTCGTCAACCCTTTTTGAGCCCTAGCTACTGAAAGGCTTATAGCTTCACGTATGATTTCTAGTACTCTGTCGTGGCGGCGTGAGTAGAGACCCCTGTCCAGGAGCACCTTGCATCCTACCAATAAGTGCCTTGCAGTGCCCACTGCCTCACCACAGGTATAGCAAGATTTTTCCGAGGCTTTTCCCCATCTTACTAGGTTACTCTGATCTGGGAGAGTCAGTTGAAAGGCATTAAGATAAAATTTCAATAAGGCAGGAGACCAATCATACAGCAAGGCACGCCACTTCAGAGCCAGAGGGATGCAGAACTCGCCTAAGTTTAACCACTCGTTTTGCATTTCTAGGTTCATGGCATGCACTTTGTAGTTGTCGTCCTCATCTTGTTTAAGAAAAGATTTTATTATGTCTTGGTCTTCCTTTTTACGTCTTGCACCCAACCCGGTTCTATTTACCTGAGCCCCTGCCATAAATTGTTTGTAAAATTGAAGCCTAGAGTCAAGTTTTCCGGCACCCTCGTCTTTAGGAAGTGATGCAACTAGTTCGTCCTGGAACTTAACTAGAATGTGCGTTCTGGTAACCCTGAGGTGTTTATAGAGTTCCGATGGCCTTTTTAGTTTTAACCCAAAATTATTTTAATCTCTGAATAGAGTTGAAGGGTCAGCCGAGAGTGCTAGACCAAACCAAGACTTCAATGTTTTTATGACATTTGCATCTAGTTTTGCCAGATGGGTTCTGCCAATATCATAAACGAGGAATGGCCAAGTCAGACGTGAAGTGAGATAGTTGTCATAGACTCACGCTTTTTTTATATTGTTAATGGGCTGTTGGTCTACCTTATTGAGGTCATTTATGAAGTTATCGACGACTACCTCAAGGGATGGTGTGCGTCCTTTGTAATCAATCTTTCTACCGAGGAACTTAAAAGGCAATGCTTCAGCAATGGTGGTTACACTTTGGCCACTAATAGAGAGACCCGGATCATAAGATGTAAATTTAGTATTTCGTCTCCCCAGACATAGACAGTGACATTTGCTTGGCTTTACCCTCAGCCCACCAGTCCATGAGCAGAACTCATCCACTAAGTACCACCCTACCGACAAAGACGTACCGCCAAGCGATTTAGCGTTCCGGTACGATGTCGTGTAGAAACCGATAGGGGTGTGGATTTTCGTCCCACTCCTAACAAGTTAGCCCGTTTCCATCTTAGACTGCATCGTCACTTAACATCAGGTGTGATAGCAATCAAGGGCCGGCTTGTAGTCGATAAAAAAAAAGCATTCCATGGAAATGCTTAGGCCACATTTTATCCCGAAGTTCCTACAGGAATTTTCTCTAGTTAGAAATTAAATTTATTTCAAAAAGGTTATTAGAAACGGCGATAATATTGCCTATTCATATAACAGACGCTAGTTCCCTCGGTGGTTTTCTCATATTTTTTTAATTCTAATTTCATGACAAGAAGCCAGCTTTAAGCTTCGCATAATCGGCCTGAAAAATTATAAGATAACGGGGATTTTGTTTTCGAAATGCTTAGAAATAATTTCTGAAATAAGTATAATCAGAGAAAATGAACTTATTTATTTCTTTTTCTCTATTTATTTGTTGAACAAGGGTATAAAAGTAATACAATTCTAATAAAAAGATGTTTTGCCAAGGACTAGGCGTGCAAATATTTACAAACTTAGAAATAAGATTAGGTAATGAAAATGTCAAAATTATTACATGTCAATTATTGAAATTATAATACTTAATGTTATTAAATAACATACATAACCATTGTAAGGCAATAAACATATGCCAATACAGATATATTTGAAAATTAATACATAATTAAGTCAATCAGTGATGTCAAAGTATAATTTAATTACAGTAATATATCAGTTAAATATGTTTTAATTTAAAAAAATTTTTAACAAAAAATAGAACCGACTCAAAACGCACTAAAAAGTAAAAAATAACTGTGTCATTTAGTTGCTTTAATTTACTTAAGCATATCTATGAAGTCGGTGCCAGCAAGTTTAAGGAACATTTATTTTACGTAGTAAAGAAGTTTGTGGGTTCTAGGTAACGTCCTTGAAAGTAGAAACCTTGGCTGGCACCGACTCCTAGATATGCTTAAGTAAATTAAAGCAACTAAATGACACAGTTATTTTTTACTTTTTAGTGCGTTTTGAGTCGGTTCTATTTTTTGTTAAAAAATTTATTTCTTACTTTTTAGTGATTTATTGCCACGTAACGTACTCGTGCTATACTGTCATAGTATATTATACGGCACTAGTAGCCAAAAAGCTGCCGATACCGAGACAAAAACCGAAATCGCTGTAATCGAGCCTCCAAAATTTGAAGAGTTCCTTCAATTTCCCCAGGATATCGTCATTAGATCCTAACATGCGGACAATGGGACCACCTTGGATGTATGCCCTTTCTAATAAAAAAAGAATTATCAAAATCGGACAACACTGTAAAAAGTTATGCGTGGTCATACATAAAAAATAAAAAAAAAAAAAAATATACGTGTCGAATTGAGAACCTCCTCCGTTTTTTTTCGTCGGTTAAAAAAAGTCGTTCATTTCGTAAATTGTGTTTTGCCTGAGAGCATTAAATATACAAATATATTTTTTATTGTATTATTGAGTTTGTCGACAGCTTTATCTAAACTGTGCGTATCTTGTATCTTGTTGGTGAAGGTACTTATAATGAACATGATTTACCTGCATTACTTATATTGTATCGGGAGAATTTGCATACTATTATAAACTAACTAACTACTAATCTAATATTAAGAAATTTGACTACTTCTCAGGTTATTACGATAGTACGTTCCTAGCTCTAGTAAATTTAAGATTTTATAATCCTAGGTTACTCTCGGAGAAAGCGTGATCTATTTTTCTATCTATTCTATTTTTAACTCTATGAACTCTTTAACTCTATGAATCTATTTTTAACCTGTACCCAATACATTGTCTCAAGTATAAAGATCCGAATGCGATAAATTTCAAATCTATGGGATTTCATACAGTTTTTTTGATGGACTATGTATTTCTTGTATGCACGCGACTTTTACATGAAACGGAGCGGCGCACTACACATCTTTTTACCGCTTGAGGGCGACACTTCAAACATACTTCATTCCGATTCTAACACGACGTGGCGCAAGAACAAAAAGAAAGACATGTTAATTTTTTTTTATCGATTACAAGTTGACCCTTGACTGCTATCACACTTGATGTTAAGTGATGATGCAGTGTAAGATGGAAGCGGGCTAACTTGTTAGGAGTGTGACGAAAATCCACACCCCTTTCGGTTTCTAGACGACATCGTACCGGAACGCTAAATCGCTTGGCGATACGTCTTTGTTGGTAGGGTGATAACTAGCTACGGCGAAAGCCTCCAACCAGCCAGACCAAGACAAATTAAGAAAAATCTCAATCTGCCCCATAAGGAATCGAACCCAGGACCTCCGTCTTATAAATCCACCGCGAAAACCACTGCGCCACGGAGGTCGCCAAATTGATTGGAAGAATTATAAATTATTGTGTCATATATAGTAAAAACAGTTGTTAAACTGTGCTAAGCATTATCCAGTGTTTTCTTATGTACAATTCCTAAGTTATTATAACTTCACAAACAACATAATCGGTATTGCTTACCAAAGACGAAATTTCGTGTTGATACAATTTATTGAAATATGCATGTAAAATCTCGTATTCACATAGAAACATTTAAAAATACATTAATTATTTTATTAACCATTAAATAGTTGTGTTATTGATTCAAATCAATTTCTACAATCTATTGAGTTGAATAGATCAATAAAATTTGCATAATTTGCCATTAGATCTGATGCTCTTTAGATAACACTGTCATCGCGAAACTAAATCATTAATCATAATCACGTTCTTAATCGTCGAGTCTAATACATGGACTAAGAAACGACATCTATTTTAGATATCTGCATACATACATACATACAATCCATTTGCCACGATCCTTGCGCACTTCCTTAGCATCTTTCACTCTCATTAATCATTTCGTACAATTTCGTCGGTATTCTTGGCCTGGTCGTATTTAAAATGTCCAGAATTTGGTCCTAAACATTCGCCTAGGCCATCCTGTCCCAATATTTCCAATCACTCTCACCTCATAAATGTCTTTTGTTAATCTTCTTCTATCCATTCTCTCCAATTCTGGGTGTGCTATCCAACTTAATAAAAAAGAAAGAAAAAGCCCAGATTTCGAACCCAGGACCTCGTGATCAAAGTCACATAGGGTACCACTAGACCAACGAGGCACTCATAGTCTTCGGTCAAATTTTTGATCGAAGACAAACGTTCAACGATCAAAATTAGTTTATTTCATGTTATATACATGCCTACATATAAATAAAATTGGAGTGTCTGTTTGTAATATCGAAATAACCGTTTTTACTACATGCTTATTTATATATTTTTTTTATCGACTACAAGTTGGCCCTTGACTGCTATTACACCTGATGTTAAGTGATGATGCAGTCTAAGATGGAAGCGGACTAACTTGTTAGAAGTGGGACAAAAATCCACACCCCTTTCGGTTTCTACACGACATCGTACCGGAACGCTAAATCGCTTGGAGATACGCTTTTGTCGGTAGGGTGGTAACTAGCCACGGCGATAGCCTCCCACCAGCCAGACCAAGACAAATTAAGAAAAATCTCAATCTTCCCCGCCGGGAATCGAACCCAGGACCTCCGTCATATAATTCCACCGCGCATACCACTGCGCCCCGGAGGTCGTCTAAATAACATTTTTTATATTCACCAAAATAACATTTTTTACAATTTTTGTTTGTCTGTTTGTTCCGGTCAATCTCTGAAACTACTAGTTGAATTGTAAAAAAAACCTTTTGAATACCGGTAGCCTATATGCCCGTGTGCCACATAATTACATAAGCTATATAATTTTACAGTTTCATCAAAATCAACCAAACCAACTCAAAAATGGCAGAAACAATATTGTCATAACAGCCGTACCTACTGTTTACTAAAATTCACTAAAGTGCGGAACATCAATAAAATAAACGTGAACAAAGAACATGTAAAAGATATGTAAAAGCGGACGAGGCGAGTATTATCTCTGTCCTTTTCTAATCTAAGAAGCAAAAAAATGTCATTTTTCAAGAGTGATTCATTTGTTTACTTTCGGTTCGTTGGCTCAACTATAAATATTATTGCAAATTAAAATTTCCCTTCAACCTTAATTTAGGTATGTTTCTTTAGGCTCATCTCATATGGATTTTATGCAATAGATTGGAAAGGAAAGTATGATTTTGGGAAAATGAGCTACCGGTATGATAATATTGTGAATTAATCGACCTCGCTGAGAGCATACGTGCGCTGCATGAGAATTCAAAGGTGGAAAATTGGAAATTCACTCAGAAAAATTTACCACCAAAAACATTTTCCTGTAAAATGTTGCCACGATAACATAATATTATGACTTGCACTGTCAAATACTTGTAACTCATGCAGAGCCAAGCTAATGACTCTATACACCCTAACTCTATATCATACAGAGTTAGGGCGTGTAGAGACCTATATGGCCTAACTTCACTCACAAACCTTTGTCAAGATAATATGTGGCTTGGCCATTTAGCGCAACTCATGTGAGCGAAGGGTAATAAATGTCTACCGTTCATTACTTTTCTGTTATACAATAGTTGTTGCAGTAAAAACGGCCAAGCCACGGAAGTGCTTGCCAGATAATAATGTTTTCTGCTTAGGGGATTTTTTCGAATATTATAAAAAATTAATAGTAATTATTATTCCTATCTCATTATTATTGTAAGGCATCATCGTATCAAAATGGCGATTATCACAGTAACAACGTCTATATTCTTTTAATTTCGTGTACAAGATTCGGTTGGTCGTGAAACTGGATCGATTCACTAGTCACTAACAACTTTAACTTATGTAGTTATTATATTTATTTTTATGCTTTGTTTGTACACCAAATTATAGAAGAATAATTACAATAGAAATATTTTATAAAGAAAGTAGGACACAAAAATTTTTAACAAAAAATAGAACCGACTCAAAACGCACTAAAAAGTAAAAAATAACTGTCATCTAGTTGCTTTAATTTACTTAAGCATATCTAGGAGTCGGTACCAGCCAAGGTTTCTACTTTAAGGACCAATAACCCACAATCTGCTTTATTAAGTTAAATAAATGTTCCTCAAACTTGGCTGGCACCGTCTTGATAGATACGAGTATGCTTAAGTAAATTAAAACAACTAAATGACAAAGTTATTTTTTACTTTTTAGTGCATTTTGAGTCGGTTCTATTTTTTGTTAAATTTTTTTTCTATGTATTTATAATTATTATGTACATTTTCTATTTGGAGGCATGTAGATGAGTAAATGAATAATTGATTTCCGCTGGTGTCCCAAAAATCATAATATCAACATGGACGACCAATACAAGATAATGTTATAATAGTAAAATTAAATTAGACCTTTTTTAGAAACATCTATCTGGCATCCATTATACATAACAGGCATCCAGCTGGTGCCAATTTGCGGATGACAGAATAGATTTGCTTCTTTTCGCGCGCGCCCGAGCGTGTAATATTACATTTTATTACGTATAACGGAGATCAGACCATTACGGTACACTGAATAAATATTTATTACGTAGGCACCTGATAATAAACGCCTGCGAAAATTTTTATAAAGAATATTTAGCTGATAAGAGACTTCCTCTCTAAATCCCCTTTAGTATAAGGAGGGAGGGCTTGGCCCCGTAGGGGGTCGTTAATACTAGAGTAATAAGCTACCACCACTCTGCCGGCTAAAATATACTGTCAAGCGATTTAGCATCCTAGTGCAATGTGTAAAAAATCGAAAGGGCTGTGGATCTTACGTACTCCTCACAAGTAAGCCCGATTCTATCCTAGATTGCATATTGAAGAGCAAGTTGTTGGTGGATTATCTTGACTATTTGATTATGTCTGTGCAAGTATTCGCCATTAGCGAGATGAGAACTTTTTTTTTATTGACTACAAGTTGGCCCTTGACTGCTATCACACCTGATGTTAAGTGATAATGCAACTAACTAACTTGTTAGGAGTAGGATGAAAATCCACACCACGTTCGGTTTCTACACGACAACGTACCGGAACGCTAAATCGCTTGGCGGTACGTCTTTGTCGGTAGGGTGATAACTAGTCACGGCAAAAAGCCTCCCACCAGCCAAACCAAGACAAATTAAGAAAAATCTCAATCTGCTCCGCCAAGAATCGAACCCGGGACCTCCGTCTTATAAATCCACCGCGCATACCACTGCGCCACGGAGGCCGTCATGAACACCCGGAAACTACTTATATATCTGATGGAAACCCCAGGATGAGGACACGCTCGACATACCTATATTTAGAGCGCCATCTTTCATAATATGTTTCCAATAGTTTCTCCTCTTGATAACCTCGTCCATACACAAAACCCACGGTTTCCCCACAGAGGTCACCGAAGTGACTCCCAAGGTACAAATGTTATTAGATCCTACACCCGGCCCCGTAAGGGCCTTGTAGAATCGTCCAAAGAACAATATTACTTAACATTGTTTATATGGTTTTGACAAAGATTTAAATCCAACTTGTTGTTTTTGCGTACTTCACAAAGAAAAATCCAAATGAATGAACACACATCTAAACAAACAAACTTTCACATTTAAAATAATTAAGTAGTATGTCTGCGTTGCTCCAAAATTAAACAGACATTTAATATAAAAACTTTCCAAAATTTGTTTTTTGGAAAGTTTTTGAGCGGAAGCGGTTTTGAGATCAAATTAATTTTGGAAGCCTAGTTACGCTTCTTTACGTAATGTGTTAAAGTGAAAACGATATTTCGAAAAATTTAATGGTCTTTTTATCGATTATCTAATTTCTATTACGCTTGAAAAAGATCTCACTTTTGACACGAAATAGATTGAGCTGTGGTAACTAATACAGATATTATAGAACATATTCTAATTTTGAAAAACCGTTGCTTATCTTTTTTTTTTATTCATTAAGCCCTTGACTGCAATCATACTTAATAGTAAATGATAATGCGGTCTAAGATGGAAGCGGGCTTATTCGATAGGAGTAGGATAATATTCACACCCCTTCGGTTTCTACACGACATTGTATTGGAACGCGAAATCTTGGAGGTACGTCTTTGCTGGCCAGACCAGGATCAATTAATCTGATCAGGATCAAATAAAATGCCAATCAACCCCATTCGGGAATTGAACCCGAGACCTCCGACTTATAAATCCACTGCGCTGGAGGTTGTCAAAACTAGTTTACCCAAGTAGCTGATAGGTAGCTGGTGATAATCCTTACTAATATTATTAATGCTAATGTTTCTATGTATGGGTGGACGTATGAGTGGATTTTGATAAAACTTTTACAATTACGTACAGCTTATACATCAAAATAAGGCAACTACTTATCCCGATTTATTTATATTTTTCATGCGTTCGGGAACTCGCAGATGACCAAGGCAAACATTCCTGGATCACAACCATTCTAACTAAAGGCCAGGTCAGAAGTACCATAAGCTGACGTACTTCCATGAAAGGTTTATAGAAATTGGAAGAAGCGAGAGATTTGCAAGGATTGTGGAAAATAGAAGGGCGTGGTCTCAGCCCACCCCTATAGGAATAAGGCGTGGTGGTATATAAGTAATCTCTTACAAATTAAGCGACTCTAGTACTTGTAATTCGAACTAAATAGTATTTCATAGAGTTTAGATTGGGTAGTGAAATACATAAATATTAAAAATACAATGATTCAAATATGGAGTACGTTATATATTAACAGCAATTGTTCATGTGGGTAGTGCACGACTGACGAACTGAAGAGTGACGAGTGCGCGATGCTGTTACGCTATAAATCAGCGCTGGTGTCGCGTGGCATGCCAAGCAAGACCGCGTTACACCGTTAAGGTACGACGACGACACGATTACCAAACAAAAATATTATTAAAAAAAAATAACAAAATTGTACAGTAAATATTTTATAGTTTACCATGTTGTTCTATTGGTTATCCTGTTTGGCTTTGATCACGAGGTTCTGTGTTCGAATCCTGGGTAGGGAATAATTATGATTTTGTCATTACTCTATGAAGTTTTCAGTACATTTTAAGCCCAGTGTCGGGAAATTGGTGGTGGCGGATCTTTAATGAAAAAAAATTGGTTGTCTGTAAAGTCGGTTTATTGACGATAGTTGAACGTGACAATGTCTTAAGAAAATACTGATGGAATGGTAGCATTTAATTGGTTATTAAAATTTTTAATTTAAGTATATTTTTATAAATATTAATTTAAATTAATAAAATAATTGATTTTGATTTTATAAATTTATATTTTAAATTTATAATAAATATATTAATTTATAAATATATTAATTTTTAATTTAAAATAATATATTTAATAATTATATTTAATAGACGGATGTCGAACGCTGCCGAACGCAAAGGCCGATTGTGCTTCTTTGTCGCTCGTTCCACGCTCTCGCTTGCACTTCAAGCCTTACATGGAATGGAATGGATTATTTATGTTTGAAGGTGAAGAAAAAACGCTGCGCTACGCGTTATCAAAATTACTACTTGTTGCTTACATACATACATACTTACCATCAAGTCTCATTCCCAAAAGGGTAGGCATGGCCTTCCACTTGTCACGATCCCTGCATATCTCTCCCGCTTCTTCCAATTTAAACCTTTTATAAAAGTACGTCTGTTTAGGGTGCATCCGACTTGGCCTTTAATCAGAATATTCTGGATTTGGTCCAGGAACGATCACCTTGGTCTTCCCCGTCAAACAAGTCCATTCAAACCCGCCTGACAGTTGTTGTAGTTACTTGGCAGTTTATAATAATATATGTGCGATCACGTAGTCACTTATCAAGCATCAAATCAAGCAGCGAAATACCTATTTTGCTTATAAATAATAAGTTTTCTGAGCGTTATTTTAACACGTATCGTAATCGTGTCGCAAGATGTAAGCGCACTTCACTACGCTCACGCAATCTACACCAAACCGTCCAGCTTTTGATGGATGCATGCGAACTATAACACACTACATACTGGCTTTTATCTATTTTTGATTCCGTGTACTGTGAGAATGAAAATATACTGAAACTTTATTTAACTGAAGGTGGAGTAAAAAAGAATTTGTTTTTGTTAAAGCTAAAGCTTTAATGTAAGTGTACCTACTTAAAGTAATTGTTGCCTACCTACCTATTGTACAAGATTCACTTGTACAATTGGTTTTTTTTCTCATTACAAGGCAGCCCTTGACTGCAATCACTATCGGTGTTAACTGATGGTAATCTAAGATGGAAGCGGGGTAACTTGGTAATAGTCGAATGAAATCCACACACCTTTCGGTTTCTACACGACATCGTACTGGAACGTTGAATCGCTTGACGATACGTCTTTGTCAGTAGGGTGGTAACTAGCCACAACCGCTGTATCCTACCAGCCAGATCTGGAACGATTTAGAAAATCTTAATCGGTCCAGCCGGGAATTGAACCAAGGACCTCCGTCTTATAAATCCACTGCGCATACTACTGCGTCACGGAGATCGTCGCGATAGAAATAGGTACTTTATGATAAATTGCGAGGAAACAATAAAAAGTAAAACCGTTAGCACTTATTGTCAATTTATATGTGGACTTAAGTAAGCATTTAGTTCATTATTGCAGTTAGTAAACGTGTAAAAACCTTCAATTTTATGTATTTAAAAAAACAATAATTAGTATTTATTCGATATGTTTATTTATAACTGTAATTGGACATATTAACGTGCAGACAGAAAAAAAACCGATTATCACACAAAAAAAGAAAGCCTATTGTATTATCCAACTGATTTGCTCCACTGCATCAATAACGACAATAATTAATAGGATCGGTAAATTGTACAATTAACAACAAAACGCATTTGTAACACCAGAGCGTGACGGCTCGCGCTCTTTGTTGTTATTTATGGAAGTGTCCAAAAAGTGCGAACTAGGCCAAACAGCTTCCGGGCATTCAACAGTCACGATCTGAATTGCTTGCAACACCAAACTGTGATATTTCTCAGTCATTTGTCATTGTTTTATGTTATAAATTACATCTACGCTCTCTTTCTTGCAAGTTAATTCGTTTTTAGACATCCATATCCAAAGAGTTAAAACCCTACGGATAGGGACCCTATTGCTAAAACTCTGTCTTCCTGTCTATTATTAAGCATTAGTAATAACTGTGTAATTTTCACGGTAAAGGAAGGCTTAGGCGAATGTTCCTGGACCAAATTCAGGACATTTAAAGAATGGTCAGCTCACTAGTACCCTAAACCGACAAAGGGATTAATGAGATGATTCTATAAAATTACAAGTATTAACGAGAGTGGAAGAAGCTAAGGTAGTATTCAAGGATCGTGTCAATTGTAAGGATGTAGTCTATGTCTATCCTTATGGGAATGTGGCGTAATGTTATATAGGTAATTATCCATGTATATTTCACAGATTAAATATTTCTGTTGCCTTGTTGATCTTGCTGACGTATACCGCTATAAATACAGCGCCAGAAGCGCTGCATTATCTGTTCTGTATAAAAAGAATAAATAAGTATTTCAATAGGGCTAAAAAACAACAAACTTGATTCAAAAGTACCGTGTTCTGCTCTATGGTATAGTACCCTTTTTGCACGACTCGCACTTGGCCATTTTTTATCACGTTCTCTTGTCTATAAATGACCTAGGATACTTTTCCGTCTGTTTCTTAACCCTAATAACTTTCCGCTGGAATTTCTATAATATGTAAAGGACAAGTGAATTTCCGTTTTCCAGTTTTTATATTATCTTGCTTACATGTTTCATTAAAAGATTTCTTATAAATCGATGAAGTTTAATTAAGTTTAAGGGACTTTTATGTTGGACTAGGGGACGCCCGCGTTTTCACCCGCGTAGTTCCTGTTCCCGGAAAATTTTTCGGATGAAAAATAGCCTATGTGTTAATTCAGAGTGTCAGCTAACTCCATATCAAATTTGATTAAAATCGATTCGGCCGTTTAGTCATGAAGAAGTATAATAAAACACCTCCTTCTAAATCAATAATTATATATTCTTCACTCACTATTGTATAGCGTATTTCTAAACAATATCTATCCACTTTCACAATATTACAAAATCACTTCTGGAGCTCCACTCGCACCTATCCACTTAATGACTAACTAAAAACTAGCCGCCTTTAGAACACTCAGTTCCCCTCCCCTGTGTTCCCCTCCAATCCGTATTCACCGATAAACAAAACGAACAATGAAAAACGTAAGTACCCTTAAAACGAGATACATAAATCATTCTTTAAGTAAAATTCTATAATTTAAATCTTATTAATATCTGAATCATCATCAAAATCATAACTAAATCTTAAAATATTTAAAACAAAACATAATCTTATTAACATCTAAATCATCACCAAAGTAACAACAAAATCTTATAATATTTAAAACATAACAGAAGTAACAAACATACACACTCACACACTCACAAACTTTCGCCTTTATAATATTAAGTAAGGATTTCGACTCATGAGTATGAGATAGTAAGATAACTGTATGGGGACTGTAGACATCATATGTGACGAGTAGTGTTGTAAAAAAAACACTGAAAAGATAATCGACCCCATAACCTCTATAGAAACTGACATTGATCTACAATTAATTCGCCACGGCGTAAAGGAGTTCTTATTGAATTTATTTTATTAAGAACTTAACGGTTGATTCACTGAGTAAATAGGAGACGTTATAGTAAGGCATTACGTCGGTCATTAAGGTTAGGCCTAGTAACATTGATAGGCTTTGGAGCGAGCAAAGGTCTAAGTAATCTGAGTAATTCGTTGCAACATTTGGACCTCGTATAAAAAGCATGACAAACGCTATTACCGTTGAGAACGATTTGAACTGCGTTTAAGGACTGTTCACACTTCGCGATTAAAACACGCTATAAATAAAAATATTTTTAGGCGTAGCGATTAAAATGCGCTGTATACATAATTATCGATATAAGTAGACACAAACAAATATATTGTTTCTATATAATAGTTGTGTTTCCATTGTGCTTTATCTTTCAACTAGTATTATAAAATATAATATAAAAATCTTGTAGTCGGTGTCCCAACCGCATCTAAAAGAGATTTAATAAAGTCTAAAAGTCATTTGATGGCCGCAGTCTAAAAGTCATTTGATTGAGTGGTGCAGTGGGTAGTAAGCCTGCTTCTGCTTCCTAGGCTGTGGGTTTGATTCCCAAATCTGGAAAAATATTTGTGTGGTTTATACATACATACATTAAAAATATTCATCAGTTATCATAGTTCCCATACCACAAGCTACCTACGCTTACTTTGAGCCTATATAGCAATGTGTATACTTGTCCTATAAGACACCTAAAAACGCATAGTCTTTGTCGTTTTTTTTTCACTTTATTAGGTTCACTAACAGTTTACAACAACAAATAATACATTAAATAAAAATAAGAATAGAAATATTATGTCTATATGTAAATCTGATTGCAAGTAAACACCTCATGCGAATAAACAAAAAAGAAAATATTAAAAGTACAGTGAGTGAGTTAAGTAAATTTACAGAATTATGAGAAAGGACCAATCAATCTCCTTTCACAAAGCAAATGGACGTCGATCGTCTTGCCACCCAAGAGTCAATGACCGCTCCATGTGCTAACAGCCTTAAATCAAAGAATTTCGCAACATTTCACCTTGCCCGGCACAATGGAAGTGGTTTACAAACTAATGTACATTGTTGACGGTTTTACTATACCGTATTGTTACACTTGCCTCTCATTAAAGTACAATTTACGATGAATAAATTATAGGCTATTTGTTTGGCTAATTTAAAATATCTATATAAATATTTACAGAATGAGCAAATGGAAATTTCACACCGCATTCATGTTTAAATAACTTTTTGGATATCAATTAACTGATTTTTCAGGTTATTTTAGTGTGTATTTAAATTGCTTAAGTAACGTAACTTGCTTAGTTAATTTTATTTAAACGTTTATTTATTTTTTATTTGTGCACCGCAAAGATGAACAACATAAAACAGAGTCATAATATAAAATAAGTAAAACAGGTACAAAAGGCTACCTAATCGCTTAATAGCGACTTTAGAGTAGATAAGGCGAGCGTTGACCGGTCACAACGACTAGGTACCCTTTAAGCCTGTTTGAGTAGGCTTAAAGGGTCTAGTCGTCGGTCCCGCAAATCTCGAACTACGTTCGGCATAACGTAAAGTAAACTTATAGATAGATCAATACGAATCATTTCTATAGAAAATAATCTACATCTTTGCATACCATAAGACATTATAGTAGCCATAGTGTAGACACTGCCTATACAATGTAAAAAATATAATTTTGATATTTCCTGCAACAACTGTCGAATCCGCTCATTACCCAGAACGGAATTGTTTTCAATAAACAGCATGATGTCATTACCTACTAGAGGACGCCCGCGGTTTCACCCGCGAAGTTCTCGTTCCCGTGGGAATTTGGGGACAAAATTTGGCCTATGTGCTATTCTGATATGTAAGCTATGTTATTGTGAATTTCATCAAAACCCATTCGTGAAAGCATAACAAACATCCGTCCATACATACATACAAACTTTCGGCTTTATAATATTCATGGCTATGTGATTGGCTTATACGCGGTAGAAGTGGGTGC
The DNA here is from genome assembly GCA_034621355.1 of Mycalesis mineus. Taxonomy (NCBI): domain Eukaryota; kingdom Metazoa; phylum Arthropoda; class Insecta; order Lepidoptera; family Nymphalidae; genus Mycalesis; species Mycalesis mineus. The sequence continues at coordinate 14,580,628 of CM067885.1, forward strand.
GAGGGGTATACCAGCGAAGTCTCTCTATAACCTGCTAAAAGACCTTGGCCTTACTAGAAGTGCAGTAAGCTCACTATTGGAGCGAGTGTCCAAAGCTGCTCTAGTAGGGTCCTGCCGATTTTGGCTGGGCAGGGAGAATAACTTGAACAGAGGCGGTGAGTGTTGACGGCCGTCACTAAGCGGCTCTTTTAAACCTACACCCGTGTCACAAGTCTCGGACTCTGTTCGGAGTTTTTCTCTCATCCACGCGATGGACCCGGCACCCGCACGCTGAATCCATGTAATGCTAAGATATTCGTCTCTCTCATAATAAGAATTATTAAACTTAAATCATACTTAGGTAACTATATACCTTGTAATAGTTACATTGTATAAGAGAATTAAATCGCTCGATTACATATAACAAAGGTACAATTAAGAACTATATCCGGATAATACTGAGTCATTAAGTAAATAGCTTTAGAATAACCGGAACGAAGTATATATCTTAGTTAAATGCGGAACTTGAGGAAAATGAGCGTAATATATTATGAATCATTATATTTGTTAGACAATGTGTGTAATCATGCTGTCGGATGTTTAAACGATCGCTTAAGATTAATATATTCACATTCTTGCGTTTCATAATTATTAATATTTTTTAAGCTATTGTATAGCTTCTATTGCGGGCCTTGAGCGTGGAGACCGAATCCAGAAATTCCGTAATGAAAAAACCTAACACCCCCTGAATATCAAAAACATAATATCAAAAGTATAATTTCGGCTCCGACGTCATCGTGGTCTAGCGGTAAGGCGCTCTAAGTGCCCGGATTGCCAGAGAGTTAGTAGAGTAGACTTAAAGCGCCTTACCGCTGGGCCACGGTCCCGATGACGTCGGTAGGTAAACATAAGTTGACAAAAAATGCTATGAAATAGCTTTTTTGCGACAGTCTCCGAGTGCCACACGTCTTTTTTTTTATTTATTACAAATTAGCCCTTGATTGCCTGACGGTAAGTGATGATGCAATCTAAGATGCTAGCAGGCCAACTAGTAGGATAATAGGAATAGCAAGTAGGATAATATCCTTACCGCTTCACTTTCTTCACGACATCGTACCGGAACGTTATCGCAATAAACAATGTACCAGGTAATTTGTCATAATTATTCTGCTACTTTGCGTACTGATTAATTAATAATCATTTATTAAATTAAATAAAAAAGCTTTGACCTACATCTCGAGAAGCTTTCGCTTGGCTTTTGGATCAAGGGTCGGATACAGAAGGCGGTAATTCTTAAGGTGATCCGTACGTAAGGAGTGTAAGGAGGTTCTTCATTCTGGGGCACTGGCCACCGGTTGCTTGGGCCCCCGAGCCCCGCAGCAGGCGGACTGGAATTTGTTTATACATTTTCATAGTGTTTTTAGGTAATAATACATAAATAGGTAATAATACCGGCGCATTTTATCCCAGTCCAAAAATCTAGAGCCTATTTTAGGAAAGCACTATGAATGGAATATTTAATTTTTAATTGAAAATTACATTACGGTATATCGTTAATTAAGCTTAATTACTGTAATCATTTTAATATTTTAAAATGAGCGTATACATTTGGAACATAAACGTTTTCCAGATTTAATTAATCGAAATATCTACGTCGCAGCTATGCGATAAATGATCGTAATTTGTCAATTCATGTCAACCGATGAAATATTTACATGCAAAATACAGCGGAAAGTAGATTCAGTCTGGTTTATATAATGATTTATTTGAGGTTTCGATTAATAAATCCGTAAAATAAGGTTTTAATAAATGAAATCATCATCATCATTATCAGCCTATCAACAGCCTAGTGCAGGGCCAGGCCCTCCTTATAGGAGAGGGGATACGGAGCGTAGACCCACTACGCTGCTCCAATGCGGTTTGGCAAGCTTAGGGTAATAACGTTTCATTTATTAAAGATCACTATCAAGTGTTGATGGCTTAACGTACTCTCCGAGTCACAAAGGTGTTACACCACCAACTTTCCCACTCCGGGCTTGGAATGAGCGGTCAGCCTATATAGCTTCAATCACGAGGTCCTGGTTTTTCTGGGTTTTCCATTCTTCTATGAAATTTTCAGGACATTCCAAGACCGCAGTCGGGAAGATGATGGTGTTCCACCCCTGTGCCTCGGACAGCACGTGAAGCCGTCGGTTTTGGTCACTATGATCAACACCTGATAGTAATCGTTAACTAATGAAATATCGTACATATTTCTCCCTATCTATCTATTGTGTTGTTTGTGTGCGTGGGTTGTAAGGTCACGCGAGCACGATTATTTTACCTTTAAACACCTAAACGGACATTGATAGAGGTATTATAAGTTAATATATGCAAAATATCTATTATTGGAATTTTTACGTTCTTATTAACAGGATTTTTCATCTTCATTATCAGCCTACTAGATAAGATGATAATGTTTCCTTTATTAACGATCATTATCTGTCACTGTTGATGACAGTGACCGGGACCGACGGCTTAACGTGTACTTCGAGACACGGGGGTGTAACACCACCAACTTTCTGACTCCGAGCTTGGTTGTACTGAAAATTTCATAGAAAAATTAAAATCTCAGATTTGTTCCGTGACCCGACCCAGTATTTAAACCCAGGACATCGTGATCGAAGCCACATATACTAACCACCAGACCAACGAGGCAACCAAAGATTGTATGGCCAAGCAGGAAATTATATGCGCGTAATTCCCGGGTTTAATTTATAGATTAGGTCAGTCTTCGTTGATTGGCAAAGCGTTGCTTCCTGATTCTGGATGCAATTTAGACTCACCGCGCCAAACAGGCAACCAAAAATTACACCGTCGATGTGACCACAAATCGCCCTTAGCTTTCTAGTAAATTACAAAGCACTAATCTAAACTTTCCTTTTTAGTTTCCGACACAGGTGCGCTGGGATTATGCAAACTGTTCGCTAAAAGTTTTATTTAAGTGCTTGGAATCGGAAACTGCACTTGGATTTATAACTCTCTTCATTTTTTAGTTTTACATTACAAGTTAATCCTTGACTGCAACTGATTTTTTATTGACTACAAGTTGGCCCTTGACTGCTATCACACCTGATGTTAAGTGATGATGCAATCTAAAATGGAAGCGGGCTAACTTGTTAGGAGTAGGTTGAAATCCACACCCCTTCGGTTTCTACACGACATTGTACCGGAACGCTAAATCGCTTGGCGGTACGTCTCTTTCGGTAGGGCAGGTAACTCTCTTTATTTTTTAGTTTTTTTTTAATACATTGCAAGTTAATCCTTGACTGCAACCACACCTGACGATGCTATCTACGACGGAAGCGGACTAACTTGCTAAGAGTAGGATAGTATCCACATCCAATTCCTACCGGTATCCAATTCGGTTTCTACCGGTACTGGAACGCTAATTGCTTGTCCAGGTCCGGCTGGTAGGATGCTTCGGCCGTAGCTAGTTAGATATCATCCTATCGACAAAGACTTGCCGACAAAGACTTACTGACAAGGATTTACCGCAAAGCTAACAAGTTAGGCCGCTTCCATCTAAGATTGCATCATCACTTAACAGCAGGTGTGATAGCAGTCAAGGGCTAACTTGTAGTAAATTTAAAAAACCCAAGACCTAAAATCACTAAGCAGTTATATCTCTATTTCAATAAATTAAATAAATGAACTTGCAACACCAATAAAAATACACTTCTGCAGTCCCAGTTAAGGGTTTCAAAATGTTATATTATACAAAAAATAATAATAGCAGTAAGACAAACGTGACCAACTACAATAGTACAGTTACCAAATAGATAACTAAGCGATTCCAGCAATGATATTGCAAATAGGCAAGTTTCCAAGCGGTAATGATTTTTTTAAATAATACCTACCTGGTTGAATAAAAATTAATGCCTATTGTGATATTTATAATATGTATTTTAAGATTTGTTTTATAAACTAAACGTTATTAATATCACTGACAGTTTAGTGATACTTAAAGAATTTTTCTCTTAATATGTAAAAATAGTCAACAGCCTTTGACGACTTTGGCGCAGTAATGTGTGTCCTGGGCTCCTGGGTTCGATTTTTGGCGGGTCCAACTGAGGTTTTTAAATTGGTCACGGGCCGGCTGGTAAGAGGCTTTATCCGTGGCTAGTTACCAGCCTACCGACAAAGGCGTACCGCCAAGCAATTGAGAGTTTCGGTACGATGTTCTGTAGAAACGGTGGTGCGCTTGCTTAGGTTCGTAGATTTTATTTAATTCCTATTCCGAAAGATTTTGCACGCAACCATCTTGGTTCGCATTATCACTAACGACCAGCTGTGATTATAGTCAAGGGCCACAGGCCAGTGTATAAAAAAAACAACATTTTGAAAGGCTCACTAAGAAAAATGTGTGTTAAGCTTAGTTGTTAGTTATGCGCTGAAGTGTTTTCTTAACAATTAAAACGGGCAATGACACCAGCGATTATCTTATCCAATGTTATTGATACAACCGGAATCCACGACCGTAATTTTTTTTTTGTATCATGGGTATGGAAAAGTTCGTGCAATTAAAACATCATAATTATGTAAAGTAACCTACCTAAAAATACGAAGAAACAATTAAAGTAAATAAAATATAATTAATATAGTAATATCCTTCTTTATTTAATGCCTCGTTAGTCTAGTGGTTAGCCTATCTGGCTTCGATAACGAGGTCCTGGGTTCAAATCCTGGGTCGGATCTCGGAATAATTCTGAGTTTTTCATTCTTCTATAAAATTCTCAGTACATTCCAAGCCCGGAGTCGGGAAGTTGGTGGTGTAACACCCCCGTGCCTCGGAGAGCACGTTAAGTCGTCGGTCCCGGTCACTGTCATCAACATCTGATAGTGGTCGTTAATAAATGACACATTATCACCCTAAGCCCGCCAACCCGCATTGGAGCAGCGTGGTGGGTCTACGCTCCATATCACCTTTCCTATAGGGAGGGTAGCCTGGCTCTGTCCGTCGGCTGATAATGATGATGATGATCCTTCTTTATTTAGTTTTATTCTTGAAAATATATTTTTTTATTATATATTCCCTCGTGCGATTTACGAAATTCTTACTACAATGATACAGAATTCCAAAAATACTTTGCTGTCTTATACTCTAAAAATAGAACCAAAAGAAAAACTACCGCCTTGCATAATTTCTTCGTAATTTTGTGGATAGGAAAAAAGCCGCCATGTTATGCCAAAAAGTGTAAGTTCAAACCCAAACAATGAGTTATGCAAGATGACAAAAGACTGAGGCAGGTCAATGTTGAGGGTCCCTTTTATTCAATACGATCCGATATCGGAACACAAGTATTATTATTTATGATCTAACCATGATCATAACCATGATGATGATATGGGTAGACCATCTAAGCCGCAGAACAGATGGTCGCTGAGGCCGGGCGAGTTCTGAAGTGGAGACCAGGCACCATTAAGCGCAGTGTAGCACATCCTCCAGCTCCATCCATGCTGGATGAGGAAGGCAGTGGATCGTGTGTGGTGGCGCGCTCTCGGAAAGGCCTATGTCAAATTAAAATTTGATATTTTGATGTATAATAAAAATTAATTTTATTTCTATCAAAGGCTTAACTATATGTACATACAAATTAATATTAATTAGTTAAAACAGATGACATTTAAATTAAACAAGATATTAACAAAAAGAATAAGCCATCTAATTGTTCACCCAAAGGCAAGGTGCCCAACACACTGGCGCTATTTCCTCTCTGAGTTGCAAGGCTTATTCTTTGGGCTAAATAAGCACCAGCGCGTTGGTCACCGGTCACATGAATCCGTTCAGAATATTTAAACATGTTTCGATAACTTTTACTAATACCACAGAATGCTAATATTTACCTTAATTTAAATTCTCATTAATTAAACAATTTCTTTGTATTCTTACTATCTGAAAATTAATTATAAACTAGCAATTAAATTAAAAATAAATTCTGCTCCTTCTGCCAATCAAAATTTAAACCTAGTCGAAGTTAAGTAGTCCTTTCTGGGCTTAATCCGGGGCATGAAACAGCCCCAAATTCACCATGGGTACTATTTTTGTACGAACATGCATAGGTACCGGTGATAGACTCCCAAAGTGGATGATTCAAAAATGTTCGTAAATGAAGCCTACATACAATAAACGATTTTCTTATATAAAAAAAATTACAATGTGATTGCGATATTGGATCGGACATTATAAATGTACTTTGAATGTTTTGGAAGAGATTTCGTAATAACTGATACTACAAAAAGCATTTTAGAAAACCACTTTAAGCCTTTTGTGTGATTCGCTTAGGTTAAGATAAAACTTCTATTTCATGATTTGATTTAAATCATGATACTACTACACAATCGTTTTTCGAGTTCTGACTCATTAAGAGACCTTCACTGCTCTTCCTACACCTGATTGTTAAATTATTGAATCCTACTAGAGCAAATTCAGTCCAGTAGCCAGTATAGTGTAGAAAGAAATGTAGGTACTGAACAGTTGGGATCCATGTTTTTTGAAATGTTTGTTAAAAAAGTCCCAACTATTGCAATATTATTTACGCAGTCTGGTAATTTAACTTTTTAAATTAGTTTTTTTATTACTTATTTAAACGGTTAACTACTAAAAGACGGTATTTGTAGCGATTCAGGGCTTTTGAATTCACCACCATTGCGAGTTGGCGGGCTACCAATTTTATTAATTATTATTAACTTTTGGTATGTGGTATGTAGGAATGATTTTTTTATCTACAAGGGCCAGTTTGTGGCCCTTGACTGCTATCACTCTTGTTGTTAAGTAATGATGCAATCAAGGATGGAAGCAGGCTAACTTGTTAGGAGTAGGATGAAATCTAGACCTTTCGGTTCCTACACGACGTCGTACCGGAACGCTGAATCGCTTCGCGGTACGTCTGTCGGTAGGGTGGTAACTAGACACGGCAAATGGCTCCTACCAGCCAAATAAATAAAGGAAATCTCAATCTGCCCAGCTGGGAGTCGAGCCCAGGTCCTCCTTCTTATAAATCCACCATGCATATCACTGCGCCACGGAGGTCGTCTGTTTCGCACGACACAATTAGTTCTACAAGTACCTATGTGGGTATCAAAACTTAAAAAAATATATAAATGAATTTTCCAGTCGTCGTTATAGACCTTATTTCGTCGTTACCAAGTCGTTACTTCACTAATTGTATAACATTGCGATTGCGATAATGCTTTTACTTTTGTTGGCCGGTTTTACGACACGGTTACAATATCGAGATAAACTTCTGTTATTTTATTATCGAACCCATTAGGTTTCATTATACCGTTCCATTTCTCTAATGGGAATTTATGTTTTTGTAAAAAAATGTTCAATTACCGGCTTTTGTTTTATATCGAATATTGAACCTAGGTAAAGTGAAGATATTTTCCATATTTTGTATCACACTGGTACATACGCCTTTCAGTAGCTAGAGCTCAAAAAGGGTTGACGACGAATAAAAGACAAACTCATTTCATTATAGCAGGCTCAAGTACAAACTCCATAAGCAAGCCTTTTTCAATTCTGGGCTCTGCATCTGATTAGACTATAATTATTAATGGACACGTGTGAAAAGCACTATAAAATCCCCGAAAGACTTAGCTATTTCGACATCTAGACCGGACATATTTCTTTTTTCCAAACAAATCAAACGTGTAGTAGGTACTTGTTGAGCTTACAGTGCCGTGGGAAACAAACATCCCTAAAGACCATGTATTCAAAGTGAATAAATATTATGACCTTACTAATGAATTAACTGAAAATTGCTATGTGGTTAGTTTATACGCGGTAGAAGTGGGTGCGAGAGGTATACCAGCGAAGTCTTTCTATAACCTGCTAAAAGACCTTAGCCTTACTAGAAGTGCAGCAAGCTCTATATTGGTACGAGTGTCCAAAGCTGCTCTGGTAGGGTCCTTCCGAATTTGGCTGGGCAGGGAGAATAACTGGAACAGAGGAGGTGAGTGTTGACGCGCGTCACTAAGAGTACTCTTTTAAACCTACACCCGTGTCACAAGTCTCGGGCTCTATTCGGAGTTTTTCTCTCAGCCACGCGATGGACCCGGCACCCGCACGGTGATCCATGGAATGCTAAGATATTCGTCTCTAGACGTAGTACTTAGTTATACGTACATAGTACCATCACGCCTCATTTCCATGGGGGCAGGCAGAGACCACGTCCTCCCACTTGCTACGATCCCTGCTTCTGCTTGATTGCTTCCAATTTCATTAAATCTTTCATACAAGTACGTCGGATTAGAGTACCTTTGTACGTAGTAGTAAAATGTAATCCCGGTTTTTCTCTAAATAATAAATAAATAATAATATTATAGGACAATTACACACATCGCTATATAGCCCCAAAGTAAGCGTACTCGTAAGTAGCTTGTGTTATGGGTGATAATATAATAACTGATGAATATTTTTAAATATATTATACATAAATACTTATAATATGTAGATAAACACCCAGACATTAGAAAACATGCATGGTCATCACACAAACATTTACAGATGTGGGAATCGAACCCACAGCCTAGGACACAGAAGCAGGGTCACTACCCACTGCGCCACTCGGCCGTCCGTTCTCTATTTGAGTTCATTCATTATCATCGTTAGCAACCAATTAACGGGCTACTGTAGTGCCTGCCCTCCCTCGTTTGTCGTAGGGATATGTAGAGGGAATATGGAATGAAATGGAAGAAAAATGAATGGAATATGGAGCTAAGACCCACCACGCTTGCTCCAATGCGGATTGGCAGGCTTAGTAGCAGGATCGTCGTCATTATCAGCCTGTTACCGTTCCACTACAGGGCCAGGCCTCCTTCCTTATAGGAGAGGGGATACCTCTCCTATAAGTGGCATGATAATAATCAAGTCCTTAACGATTTCTATCAGATGTTGAAGATAGTGACCGAGGCCAACAGCTTATCTCTCCGAGGCCCTGGGGTGTAACGCCACCAAATTCCTGACTGCGGATTTAGAATTTTCAGATAGTAGAAAGAAAACTCCGAACCCAATTATTAAGTTATTGTAAATAAAAATTTTTAAATAAAAATAGAAACAACTCAAAACGCACTAAAAAGTAAAAAGTAACACAAGTACTTGAGTAATTTAAAGCAACTAAATGCTTTAAATTACTCAAGTACATCTCTGAAGTCGGTGCCAGCCAAGTTTAAGGAACCTTTATTTTACGTAGTAAAGCAGTTTGTGGGTTCTAGGTAACGTGCTTAAAATAAAAACCTTGGCTGGCACCGACTCCTACATATGCTTAAGTAATTTAAAGCAACTAAATGACACAGTTATTTTTTACTTTTTAGTGCATTTTGGGTCGGTTCTATTATTATTTAAAAATTTTTATTTCTTACTTTTTAGTGATTTATCGCCACGTACTCGTACTATGCTATTGTTTTATACGTGTCAAATTGAGAACATCCTCCGTTTTTTTCCGTCGGTTAAAAATATAACTATTTTAAGTAAACATTTTTATGTGCCCTATAAAATAACGTTTATGCACGTTAAATACATACTTGTATAAGATGGCGAGCTTAGGGAGAAAATGTTTACTCTAGTAACAATCACTATTGGAAGTTAACTATAATGAACGAGACCGACGGCTTGATGCGCTCCCCGAGGTACTGGGGTGTAACACCACCAACTTCCCTTCTCCGAGATAAGAATATTTACTTCGACATTCATGAAATGAGCCAGTAAAAAAATTGCACAATTATTATTGACAGATTGTGAAATTTGCTATGAAACTTTATACAGGCGTTTGAACGAAGGAAGGAGAAAAGAAAAAGGAGTTTCTCTTTACATATATAAATAAAAGACGCTATTGTTTAAATTTGTTTTATTTTAATACTGAATAATAAATAAGTACAGTCTTCATAGCTCAAGTTCTTTTGAGCTCAGTTACAGATCATTTTTTTTTTCATTGTAGTTAAATGAACATTCTTTTAACAGAACGTCACTAACTTTATTATTAAAACAAAATAAACCCTAAAATTAATGTAATTATCCCTTAAGTAAATTAGCATATTTACAAAATGAGAAATTAGTCTTAAATAAAGTTCTTTGAGCTTTGTTTATAACTAAGAAGTGTGTTCCATTTCTTACTCTCCAGTCATTACTTCAAGGAATTCTGAAAAGAAAACATTGTAATATTATAAAGGCGAAAAAAACATAGGTGTAGGGAAGTCTGCCCCAGAGATGCCCAGAGATGATATACCTGTCATAAAATAGTACAGATCTTCTATTTAAATAGTAATAAAGTTACTAGTAGCTAAGCAGTCGATGAGCAATTCACCACTACTCATGGCCCATTTATATGAAAGAAGTCCTAGATTCGATTCCCGGCTGAGCCGATTAAGATTTCCTAAAATTGGTCTAGGTCTAGTTGGTGGGAGGCTACGCGTTGCTAGTTACCACCCTGCCGGCGAAGCCGTACCGCCAAGCGATTTAGCGCTCCGGTACGATGTCGTGTAGAAACACAAAGGAATGTGGAATTCATCCTAACAAGTTAGACCGCTTCCATCTTAGATTGCATCATCCCTTACCAACAGGTGTGAATGCAATTCGGTACTAAAGCCAAACTCGATTAAGAATGCTTGTCAAGATACAAATTTAAAATGAAGGTAGAAAATTCAACACGTTTTATGACTAATAAATTTAAAATTTTGTTTTGTTATTTTAAAAAATCTTATTTAAAAGATATTGGATATATATTAATTAGTTTTAAGCTTAATAATATAATTTATTGTCATGAATTCGTCATTAACTAGTTAATTAAAAAAAATTGGTGTAAAATGACAAGTGACTACCTCCATTTTTAATTTGTTTGTTGACAAGCATTCTTAATCGAGTTTGACTTTAGTATAGATACAAGTTTACGCAATAAATAACATTGTTATCAAATAGTAATATTACCATCAAAATCAACGGTCCCTGAGCCGTCAGCGTCAATTTCTGTGATCATGGCTTCAAGATCCTCATTCGTTAGCGTGTTGTCTAATTCTTTGAAGATTTCTTTCAATACATCTGTAGTGATGTAACCATTTCCTGAAATAATCTCAACGTTATTATGTTTGCTTGCCAAAGCACATCGAAGTAGCGCGGTGGTTCTATAAACTCCAAGCCTCCTCTTCTTTATCTATTGACCCTGTAGTAGATCTTTAAGACAGCTGATGAAAAGAATAACCTTTGAGATACATTATATGGGCAAAGGAGAATGCCAGATCCTAACCCAGAAAGAACAAAAATTGTAAATATACTAAAAATATCCTATTATTATATAAATGTTTTACAATAAGTCATTTTACTGTTGGACCTCGGAATAAAATTCCGTTAAAAGAAGTGATTAAACTATTTCCTTTTAATTTACACTCTTTACGCATTTTTAAATCATTATTGTTTCACTAGGTTCTAGCCTTTCAAATCGTTTTTATTGTTTTTTCATCAAATGTGGGCTTTAAAAGGCTATATCCATATCCAGAGACGTAAAGCCTGTTTAAAAATGTATTTCATGAAGCTTTGCGACTGTCATGTCAGAGTGACAACTATACGGAACAACAGTACGGAAATGGACGATAACGAACGTTAGGCCCTTGTCGAATACTCCGAGTTCTAGAGCTTTTAAATGTAATCTATTTTAAATAGTAAAAAAATGCAATAAAATGATGTATAATACATTGTTGTACAATATGTTTTTATAAGTGGGTTAAAGTCCTATACATTGTCTGGCATTCTCCTTTTGTCGGCCTTCGTGGTGCAGTGGTATGGACAGTGGAGTGATAAGAGAGTGGTCATTTGGTTTAATTCCAGGCTAGGCTGATAAAAGTTCTCTAAATTGCTCCGGATCTGGCTGGTGGGAAGACGTGGCTAGTTACTAAAGACGTACCGCCAACCGATACAGCGTTCCGGTACGATGTAGTACAGAAACCGAAATGAGTGTGGATTATCATACTACTCCTAACAAGCTTCCAACTTTGACTGCATCATCACTTACCAACATGTGTGATTGCAGTCAAGGGCTTACTTCTAATAAAAAAAAAATGATAGCTATTGCCCTTAGACTGAAGTTCGTAGCCAAATGCAGACGACATCACGTCGTAACGACACGTCGCCTTCTGCAGTCGCTAGAAACGAAAGGTAGTTCATAGTAATGCATACAAAATAGTGTTGCCACGTCGCCTGCTGTTGTCGTTTGCAGGTACGACATTTTTCCCCTTCATTAAAATAAAGAGATATAAACAAGAGAAGATAGTTGTTATACCTTCTCTGTCATATAACCGGAAAGCTTCCCTAAGTTCAGCCAGCATAGCCTCAGCGTCCAACTCCTCCGTCATAAACCTGGCGGCTAACGAGCAAAACTCTTTGAACTCCAACGTGCCGGTATCTGGAAATAAATACGAGTAGGATTAGTCCATATAAACAGCTCTTCCGACACTACGGTACTAAATGTAACTTTAGCACTTAATCTAAAGTTTTTAAACTAAACAGTGACTAAACTTTTCTTATTAATTTAGTTTGGTTATTTTCTAGTGTTTCCGTTTATAATATTCTACTTCTAGAAATAGAAAATGTTCTTGATTTTTTTAAACAATTTAATTACAATTAAAATTTATACACAAAAATCTTCTCCTCCACTTGCGGGGCATTTGAGGGCCGAAATAATCGGTGGTCAGAGCTAAGAACAGATAGCCTCCTTAAAATACGAGCTGTCTCATGAATTCCCGCTTTCCGTAGCCGACTATTGATCCAACAGGCAAGCGAAAGCTTCTTAAGGTGTTAGTCAAAGCTTAAGCAATAATTTATTGAATATTATTAATTAACAATAACCGCAACTAGACCGTTGATTATGTGTAGAAACAACAAAATATTCGATTCAACATTCCACATGGCAATAATTTCGTGAGCAAGGTCCAAGTATTTTAATACTTTTTCCTTTTCGGCTAATATTATAGAAGATTTTAAACTAACTTTTGTTATGTATCCGCTTAAATTATTAAAAACTCACTCCATTCATGCATATAAATAAGCGTATATTAATGGCATCGAAATACTAATTTTAATTCTGTGAATATTGTATAGAAAATCTCGAAAGCGTTTCAGCACAAATTATAATCTGCTTTAAAATTGTAAACGCGCGCAGGTTGAAAATATTACAGTTGTGTTACAATACAAAATTTCAACAATTTTCTCAGTGCCTCAACAGCCGTGATCGTCTAGTGGTTAGGACCCTACGTTGTGGCCGTAGTAACCCAGGTTCGAATCCTGGTCACGGCAATGTCAAAGCATTGTCGCGGTGAGGTCATTTTTTTATTTTATTTATTTTCCTTACAAAAATTTCCGAACTTTTAATAATATTAGCACGTGCGGTCGTGCCAAATTTTACATTACAGCAAGATTTTTCTTTAACAGCGCCATCTATATCTTATACCCAAAAACGTTAGTTTGTTCTTTGCACAGCGACATCTACTTGCACTTTAAGGAAATACACATTATGAAGATGAAAACTGCTATTTACTTGTGCTTACCATTTTGATCATATTCTTTGATAATTTCTGATAATGTTACATCATCAATTTCTTGACCCAACATTTCTAAAATTGTTCCAATCATGTCTGTTCCAATGACTCCCTTCTTTTCACGGTCAAAGGTGTCGAAAGCTTTCTTTAGCACTGGAACAAAAATATTTTAAATAAATAAAATGTTTATAAATAACAGTATTTAAATAAAATAATGTTGTTTATGTCTACCTAATATTTTTAAAATATAAAAAAAAAGTTATATTTTATTATTTTTTTCATTTTTGTTTAAATATTAATTTGTTTGCAAGAAATAAATTTTCGATATTATATAATTTAGTTAACTATTATTCCCAATAAGTTACCTAAATAAAATTTTAGTTATTAAATAAAGAGTAGATAGACTCATGACTGCCGTCTGAATGCCGACTCGTTGGTCTAGTGATTAGCCTATGTTGTTTCGATCGCGAGGTCCTAGCTTCGAATCCTGGGGCCATAACAATTCTGAGCTTTTCATTCTTATACGAAATTTTCAATACATTCCAAGCCCCGGAGTCAGGCAGTTGGTGGTGTTAGATTCGCTTTGCTCAGCCTAGCTTGCCTCGGAGAACAAGTTAAGCCATCGGTCACTATGATCAACATCTGATAGTGATTGTTAATAAATAAAACATTATATCCCCTCTTCTATAAAGAGGTAGCCGGCAATAGGCCCTGTAATGATCAGATTCGTGCTAACTGAATTTCATTTCTAATGTCGTCAGTTAATTTCAGTTGAAAGATCTATTAAATATTCTACGCAGTGACCAATTGTGCCGAGATATTCATAGCTTATTGCACTTCATTATAAACGCAATTAAAATCACCTGTATTTTGTCTATTTTTAGTTCAATGGTAGAAATAAAATTCCATTTAATAATAACATCAAGTACAAAAGCAGGTAATGAAATCGAAGACGCGTTCGTTTGTCTGCCAACAATGTTACAACGGATGTAAATGTCTGGCACAACGTTGCAATGAGCAATTATCTCATAGGCCATTGTTAATGAAGTTCTAAAATGAGAGTGTCAAATTCATTTCCCCATAGCACTTTTTCGGCAGTTTTGTAAATCGTAACGAGAAGTAGAAATTCGGAATGAAAACATAAAAATGTGTTAAATTTACAATTTTTCATATTCTCGGAAAACTTATGTACCTAGTACTATTCAGCAGATATTTGAATTTGATTTTTTGACGTGCAACTTTTTTCCCAAACTACAATGAACACTCTGCTGCTTACTTTACGTTGATCCAGTGGTTAGGAACTTGTGGTCACAAGTTCCTGGGTTTAAGTCGCTCTGAAATATTGATCTTTTATATCTTTTTTTTTTAAATAGCGTAGCTTATGTGTTCAACAACAAGTTTGTCTTGACACGTCACGAATTGATAAAAATGTTGTTTATAATGAAAAACGAATGACATGTTTCGTTTGTTTACATGTAAAACTTCTCGAATTCATACCAATATTTCAATTCATGGTTCTTATGAAAATGTTGAATGAATTAGAAATTGAAATTGATAAAGGAGAATACCAGATCCTAACCCAGAAAGAACACAAATTGTAAATATACTAAAAATATCCTATTATTGTATAAATGTTTTACAATAAGCCATTTTTACTGTTGGACATCGGAATAAAATTCTGTTAAAAAACTAACAACAATACGGAAATGGATGATAACCAACGTTAGGCTCGTGTCGAATACTCCAAGTTCTAAAGCTTTTAAATGTAATTTATATTAAATAGTTAAAAAAATGCAATAAAATGATGCATAATACAATGTTGTACAATATGTTTTTATTAGTGGGTTAAAGTCCTATACATGTCTGGCATTCTCCTTTTAAGTGATGGAGGCCTGAACTTAATACAAGTAATACCAAAAAGATCCCAGTACATTAAAAATTTAGCACCTACATAAATAAAATGTAGTTTTAAAAAATCAGATTACGCCCGCAGTCTCACCCGCGTAGCTCTCTTTCCCGTGGGAATTTCGGGATAAAATGTGGCCTATGTGTTGTTCTAATATGTAAGCTATATTATTGTCAAGTTTCATCAAAATACATTCAGTAGTTTTTGCGTGAAAAGGTAACAAACTTCCATCCATACTTATAAACTTTCGCCTTTATAATATTAAGTAAGGATTTAGTAACGTTAAGGTAAATAAAATGCTCACTCGGTTGTAAAAGAAAGCGGAACCATGTACCGTATAAAACTTAGTTTATAACATTTTATCTAAACAAGGAAATATACGATTTTATGTTGAAATTTTACCGTATTTGACTACATTATTAAAATAAATATTTATGATATACACCTATATACACCTACACCATAAGTGTAGATAAATAGATATTTATCTACACTTAACTCAAGATTGTTAAATAAAAAAAATATATTTACTTACTTTGAATCTGGCTCTGGTCAAGTTCATCCTGAAATTGATCACACAAAACGATTTACTTTATTTACAAATTCTTTCAAAATACTTTTTATAAAAAAATAATAATTTTAAATGTTTTAATTTACATTCACTTTTATGTGATTTTATTAATAACAAATATTATTGAGGTCACTGACCATATTGACGATAAATCTTGTGCTCCGAAAAAACGATAACACTAAATGACACTGGATGCACTACTAGGTAGACTTCGCTTGGTCTAGATCTCCAAACGCAGGCAGTTTATATATCTTTACTTTGATTGACGTTCCGCCTAGATGGAATATTTCAGGGGTGTTGAACATTTTGGTTCCTATTCATTTTAAGTGTTTACAATAATTTAAATTCTTCTTCGTTTCCTCTTGTTAACGCAACAGTGTATTTTATGTGTAGCTTTGTGACTAGGAGGTTACAAAGCTGTGTTGGTTCGTTTCGATTCTATTGATGGTGTAAATGCTGAAATTCTTGCCGCCCCCTGGTAGAACAAACCTGCCTTTCAAACACTTGCATTTACAACAAATTAGCTTTAGTTTTGACGTGATAACGTCTTATAATTCGATAGAGCCGGCTGCACGCACGAAAAAACATGACTCATGCGTTACCTCGCTTTGAGGCGTTCCATGTAAGGCTTGAAGTGCAAGCGAGAGCGCAGAACGAGCGACAAAGAAGCACAATCGGCCTTTGCGTTCGGCAGCGTTCGACATCCGTCTATTAAAAAATATTATTATTAAATGTATTAATTTTAAATTAAAAATTAATATATTTATAAATTAATATATTTATTATAAATCTAAAATATAAATTTATAAAATCAAAATCAATTATTTTATTAATTAAAACTAATATTTATAAAAATATACTTAAATTAAAAATTTTAATAACCAATTAAATGCTACCATTCCATCAGTATTTTCTTCAGACGTTGTCACGTTCAACTATCGTCAGTAAACCGACTTTACAGACAACCAATTCTTTTGAAAGAAAAGTCAAACAAGCCTGTTTCAAACAAACCAATTTGAATTTATTAATGGATTTCAAAAATAAAAAGTTGTAATGTTTATGTTTGAAATTAGGAACTTTTGTCAGTGGTATAATAACGCTTTTTGTCTAAGGTAGGCACTGAGGAAAAAATTGTAGTGTTTACGTCTATTTTTCTTGTTTCTACGAATATCCTCCCATTTATAACAACTAAGAGAGAACTGCACTCGGTGTAATCATAGTTTTGATGCATGCCTGTTGATTTATTTGATGGGTGGGCTATTGTGGAACACACTGCTAATACAGAATTTACGACTGCTTGGAGAAAAAACGTGGATGGATTGTGGAGCGTACAAAAATCTCATAATTAAAATTTAATAAATATTATCTAGCGTGATAGTGGGTTGCAACAGTTGACGACCCCTGTCGCGTCAAGAGACGCCAGGAATCTCACCATGATGGTAATGATAGGCCGAAATTAAACCAATGATGTGTGAGTGAGTTGCATTACTGCCGCTTGTTGTGTTTATCAGTTGCAATCCAAGTATTACAGCGTTTGTTGTTCACTAAAACATCGGCCATTGGTCCATGGCGCAGTTGGATGGGAAGCGACCGTGCAACTAAATTGCACATGCAGGTATACAACGCATCGATACAATGTTACGAAAGTCTACAAGAAGGTCCTGCAGACTTTAATCTTTTGTTGCTTGATAGTTTGGTTTGTTTTTAGTTAGCAGAAAGATGTATGCAAGGGCGCAAATTATAACGATTCGATCTTCTTAGAACAGGACTTGAAATTCTAAACATCGGCGAAGCGATGTCGTTTAAACTATCAAAGTCTTTCAAGGTTTGCGGGGACTCTCACTGCGAGAGATTTTTGTAACATCGATGATTAATCATACATATTGGTTTATTTCAAGGGCTTAGTTTATAAATATTTTTTTAACGTCAAGTAGGGACTCTATTTCCGGTTCGGAAGCCAATCTGCTCTTCGTTTAGTTCTGCTAAAAAAGGGGGAAGTAATTCAACAAAAAGTAATAATTATTATTTATAATATTAATAATAATTTTAAAAATCTTTATATATCAAATATTAAGTAATAAATTGGGTACTTAATGTAATTGATTGACCATAATGATTATTTAATATAATCATTTGATCACTCATAGGTATATTGTTGCCAATAGACTTGATATTGTAATGCAGTCGATCGATCAATGTGTCATGCAACAGTTATTGATGTTACTATTCTACATGATGAATCTGGTGAAAGCAAAGAAAACCATTAAAAGAGTGAAACTGACCAAAGAGTAAAAATTCTAAATTCAAGCAGCTGATTTTTAACGACCTACCTGGCGCACTTTGTCTTAGTTTATGTCACAATGTCTTAGTTTAAGCAGAGTCCTTGTCCTGATTTCGATTTCCAGTTCGGATTAATATAAAATTTTATATTTTTTCTGGTCTGGTGTTAGACTTCGACCGTAGCTGCCTACCACTCTACCGGCTAAGATCTACCGCTAAGCGATTTAGCGTTCCGATCTGAAAAAACGTCGAAACATAGTATGTTTCTAACTATGCCTTAACATAGACCTGCTGCCTTTCGAGGCAGTTTTAAGTTTGCTGCCACTAAGTGTTGGAACGATTTGCCTCCACCGTTTGGAGATATTCATACAATTAACCTTTTTAAGGCCAAATTTAAATCCCTATCACTGTTAGAACAAAAACAATTAACTGACAATTACTAATAATAATTTATTTCAATTACTTTGTTGGCAAATTGGTGGCTTCAATATTTTTGACACTGTAGTGAGCAGCGCATTTAATTAGACTAATTATAAGCTTTAGTTTTAGATTAATTTATCGTGTTGTGGCCTTACTTTATTTTATGCTAATATTTACTGACTTAAACACTGATTCTAGTTTTATTTTATTATACTTTGTTTAATATTTTGTTTGTAGGTATCTCTTTTTATTCCTTTTTTAATTAGTATTAACCAATTATAGTTGTTAAGTGTTGTGTAGTTATTTTATAGTTTATAAGTTAGTAGTAATAGGCATAGTAGCATAAACGCGTCCGCGAATGTACAAGGCTCCGCCTGAAAACCAGCGTCACAGCTCGCTGTGGCTTCATGCTGAGACGGAAACCTTGTTTGTCCACGACGCAACATATATTAGTTTTTTCAAGAACTGTTGTAATATTTTGTAGTTTGTTAATTGTATTGTGTTGTGTTGTGTGACAAATAAATTATATTCTAGTCTATTCTATTTAAAAGTTTAATCTTCCAAGTAAGCTACCGCCACCTTGGATCATAGATATCATCGTCACAAACATCGGTAAGATCACGGTCGATGTCGCGGAATAAAAAAAAATACAAAATTGCGGTCATCAAAATTATTTTGCTTATAAACATTATTTAAATTTTTGACAGCCTCCGTGGCGCAGTGGTGTACGCGGTGGATTTATAAGACGGAGGTCCTGGGTTCGAATCCCGGCGGGGCGGATTGAGATTTTTCTTAATTTGTCCTAGTCTGGCTAATGGGAAGCTTTCGCCGTGGCTAGTTACCACCCTACCGCTAAGGACATACCGCCAAGCGATTTAGCGTTCCGATACGATGTCGTGTAGAAACCAAAAGGGGTGTGGATTTCATCGTACTCTTAACAAGTTAGCCTGCTTCCATCTTAGATTGCATCATCACTCAACATTAGGTGTGATAGCAGTCAAGGACCAACTTCCAGTAGATAAAAAAAACTTGTTAAATGAAATAAAAATATATAAACCACGCAGTCAGCTACTAAAGTTAATGTTTGCGAGTGTAAAACGGAATCCTTTATGACACTCACGTTTCGTTCCCTTCCCAGGCGCGGGGCGCGACGAATATTAAAACCTTAAACCAATTAAAACAACCTGAATTTTCCATCCGGCTCCACGTTATAGAACTTGTACAATTTAAACTTGGGGCTGAGAAAACAAAAACAATAAAAAGTGATGTTTATTTACTTTTAAAGGTACTTTTAGATACGTACGACATCATTATATTCATAAAAGCCTTCTACAGGACTACATTACTTTTAAATATAGAGGTTTTGATACTAAAACCCACTAGAAGAGACGAATATCTTAGCTTTCCATGGATTCACCGTGCGGGTGCCGGGTCCATCGCGTGGCTGAGAGAAAAACTCCGAACAGAGCCCGAGACTTGTGACACGGGTGTAGGTTTAAGGGTACCCTTTGTGACGCGCGTCAACACTCACCTCCTCTGTTCAAGTTATTCTCCCTGCCCAACCATATTCGGAAGGACCCTACTAGTGCAGCTTTGGACACTCGTTCCAATATGGAGCTTACTGCACTTCTAGTAAGGCCAAGGTCTTTTAGCAGGTTGTAGAGAGACTTCGCTGGTATACCCCTCGCACCCACTTCTACCTTGTATAAACTAACCACATAGCCATTTTTGGTTAGTTCATTAGTAAGGTCATAGTATTTATTCACTTTGAATACATGGTCTTTAGGGATGTTTGTTTCCCACGGCACTGTAAGCTCAACAAGTACTATACGTTTGATTTGTTTGGAAAAGAGAAATATGTCCGGTCTAGATGTCGTAATAGCTAAGTCTTCCGGGATTTTATAGTGCTTTTCATACGTGTCCATTAATATAGTCCAATCAGGAGCAGAGCCCAGAATTGAATAAGGCTTGCTGGTGGAATTTGTACTTGAGCCTGCTTTAACGAAGTTAGTTTGTCTTTTATTCGTCGTCAACCCTTTTTGAGCCCTAGCTACTGAAAGGCTTATAGCTTCACGTATGATTTCTAGTACTCTGTCGTGGCGGCGTGAGTAGAGACCCCTGTCCAGGAGCACCTTGCATCCTACCAATAAGTGCCTTGCAGTGCCCACTGCCTCACCACAGGTATAGCAAGATTTTTCCGAGGCTTTTCCCCATCTTACTAGGTTACTCTGATCTGGGAGAGTCAGTTGAAAGGCATTAGCCTTAGCCATCAGATAAAATTTCAATAAGGCAGGAGACCAATCGTACAGCAAGGCGCGCCACTTCAGAGCCAGAGGGATGCAGAACTCGCCTAAGTTTAACCACTCGTTTTGCATTTCTAGGTTCATGGCATGCACTTTGTAGTTGTCGTCCTCATCTTGTTTAAGAAAAGATTTTATTATGTTTTGGTCTTCCTTTTTACGTCTTGCACCCAACCCGGTTCTACTTACCTGAGCCCCTGCCATAAATTGTTTGTAAAATTGAAGCCTAGAGTCAAGTTTTCCGGCACCCTCGTCTTTAGGAAGTGATGCAACTAGTTCGTCCTGGGACTTAACTAGAATGTGCGTTCTGGTAACCCTGAGGTGTTTATAGAGTTCCGATGGCCTTTTTAGTTTTAACCCAAAATTATTGTAATCTCTGAATAGAGTTGAAGGGTCAGCCGAGAGTGCTAGACCAAACCAAGACTTCAATGTTTTTATGACATTTGCATCTAGTTTTGCCAGATGGGTTCTGCCAATATCATAAACGAGGAATGGCCAAGTCAGACGTGAAGTGAGATAGTTGTCATAGACCCACGCTTTTTTTATATTGTTAATGGGCTGTTGGTCTACCTTATTAAGGTCATTTATGAAGTTATCGACGACTACCTCAAGGGATGGTGTGCGTCCTTTGTAATCAATCTTTCTACCGAGGAACTTAAAAGGCAATGCTTCAGCAATGGTGGTTACACTTTGGCCACTAATAGAGAGACCCGGATCATAAGATGTAAATTTAGTATTTAGTCTCCCAGACATAGACAGTGACATTTGCTTGGCTTTACCCTCAGCCCACCAGTCCATGAGCAGAACTCATCCACTACATTCAATAGCTCCTGACAATGTTTTGGGTTTCGTGTCAGTAAAGCAAGGTCATCTGCAAAAGCTAAGATGGACTCTGTATATTTATTGTTAATTTTAAGCCGATAGCCCCATTTCTTTTCTTGAACAATTAATTTATCTATTAGAATATTGATAACTACATTAAAAGCTATTGGGGATAAGCAGCAACCTTGAAACAGCCCCACATTGTAATGTAGGGGTTTTGAGTACTCATTGTTTACACTGCTATGGTGAATTTCAATTTTGAGTAGTAAGAAGTGATTAAATCAATAACTAGATCAGGAAAATTGTACCACCTCAAGGCGAAAGTCAATAGATCAGGCTGGACAGAACCAAACGCATTTTCTAGGTCTATCCAGCAGATCGTAATTTGCCTTTCATATTTTCTAGCATCCTTGAGACTTTCGCCTAGAAGTGAATTGTGTTCCAGGCAACCAGAAATTCCGGGCAAAAACCCTTTCTGGTGATTAGGCCTGAAATACCTATTGTAATAAAAATTAAAAACACGTTTCCTTTTCAACCAACCCAGTTGAATAGGAAACGTTTTAATTTGAAATAAGTTCGCGCTTGACCACGATCTTACCTGATGGTAAATAGATCCAATGTGATACGCGCTTGCTTAGAAAACAATACGAGTACTAGGGAATTTTCATCATCACGATATTTTTAAAGCCTTAACCTAAATTTTTTGAAGGATGCTTAACTAGTGTCTACCTGGACGAGTAAATCTACTCCCTCTATTTTGCAAAAATTCTGACCTTTCCTCGTAGACTCACTAAGCCAGGACCTAAGCCACCCATGCACATGCCAATTTCTTGGAGAAGCAAAAATCTCATAATCTTATGTTATATATATGACGGCGCCTGCGTCACCGTACGCGACTAGAAAGAAGCCGCGCTCGAAGAATCATTGGTAACGAGGCGTTATGTAATGCAAAACTGCAAACACTCGATCATCGCCGAAAAGTTGCCTGTCTGTCGGTTTTCTACAGAATATATTTTGGAGAGTGTGCACAGGAACTTTTTGATCTAGTTCCCCCCTCGCCCTTTTACCATAGAACTGCTAGGCATCGTAGTAGTCTGCACCCATACGTAGTTGATATTCCGTGGACGCGTACAAAACGTTTCGCTTCCTCGTTCCTGATACGAACTGCGAAAATATGGAATGCCCTTCCAGCTCACGTTTTCCCTACCACCTACAATATGGGTATCTTCAAGTCAAGAGTGAATAGGCACCTTCTAGGCAAGCGCGTTTCACCGTAGGCTGCATCTTCGCTTACCATCAGGCGTGATCGTAGCCAAGCGCTAGCCTATATACTATAAAAAAAAAAAAAAAAAAAAAAAAGTCTGTGAACTGCACGTGCACCAGCCACGCCCTCTTGCGGCGGCGCATCGTTCGATACCCCCAATCACCCCACTACTTGAGTTATTCTAACTTGTATAAAAGGAGCGAGTCTACAACTGGTGGGCAGTCTTGGCTCTGGCTTGGCGCGGTGTACACGTTGTACTTTGCTAATAGGTTAACCTAGATAACTTGGATAATTAATTTATGCAAACGAATTAATTATTATTCTCAGCTTGAATTGCAGTGTCTTGGGGGTTGCATTAATTAACACGAGACGTTACGTATCTTTGGAATACCATAATTTTCCAGTAGTAATTCACTGTTAGGTTAATTAGGTTGCTGTTAATTATTCTTTCAGTTATCTATTTGTGGTTTAGTTATAATTACTCTAAATACAAAGGCTTACCCTATTATTTTATTCACTATGTCTGACCCTTTTTCGACATATATTATATATATAGTATTAGTTCGACGGCCTTGTTGGTTTATTGGTTAGCCCATAAGCCACATAGGCGATCAGGAGTTCCCGAATCCTGGGTCGGGTCACAGATTAATTTAGCGCATTGAAACAGCGTGGTTGGTCTACGCCCCCCCCTCTCCTTCAAGGAGGTACGTCTTGCCCTTGGTCGATAATAGGCTTATAACCCAGAACTTGACTCCAGGACGTCAGGATATACCTATTGGAATATAAATATAACAGAGCACTGCTCATCAAACCAAACATCATTCGATTCTAGATATACCTACTCGACAGATCTTCAAGCAGAGCACGCATGACGCAAATAAAGACACTAATTCATATTACGCCAAAATAAAGTAGCATCTCAAAACAACGTGCATCCCGTCAATGGCTCGGCATAAGGCGATCCACAACTTGAATGACCTGCTTAGTTTCCGGAGGAATTTCGCCTAAATGGAGCGACTCCGGCGGGGACCACCACCAACAGATTTATGTACAACGGCCAATACTATGAACAAGTGCAAAATGGCCCAATAATAAAAAGAAAAAAAACAGTAACAATCTGATAGTGTTGATTGCACCGTTTTTTAATACTAAATCACTAGTTACAAAGCATTGCGGTATAATATTTTGCAGGCGCAACAAAATTATTGCAGAATGCCGACAACTGAATAAAAATTCCCGTTATTATGTTCTAACCTAAACTCTGAATTAAGAACTTACTAAAATCAAATACATTGAACTAAATACCTAACCTACCTAATTAAAATGCATTTTTCTTATAAATCAAAGCAATAAGCCGCGACAGTCTGCAAGAGTAACGGGACTAAGGGTTTAATTTTCCCGTCACCAACCAATCCTGTGGCCGGAAATCCACTTACCTACATCGAGACTTACTAGCATCGATTTCTTACGCAAATGTATCCTTCTCCTGTTCTATCGTAAGGTACCTAGGTGCGCTCAGTGTTGTTTACGTTTATTTTTATTGCAAATTCTAGGCCTGGGTTCCTGGACCAAATTCAGGATATTTTAAAGACCCTACCCTAAACCTACCAACTTGTATGAAAGGTCCGTTGCAAATGAAAGAATGTAGTCTCTGCCTAGTGATATAATCTATGTATGTATTTTCATTGAAGAGACTGCAGGCCTTAAGGATGTTTAAGGTATGGGTATGGTATACCTCTCAAAAGATACCTAATACTCTAATGCCATAGATAGTTGCCACTGTCAATTATGTACTGTCAATATTATAGACAGTGTAATAATTGTGTAGGGTAACGGGGTATTCTGCATAAAGGGGTGTCCTACGTGAGCGACGAACGCAATGCTTCACGAAGCTTGCAACGCGACCAACGCGATCAAAACAACTGCATTCCCTGCATGCGGCCTCCGTGACGTGACGTAAGTTGCATCTGTGTCATATCGCGTAGAATCGCGTCGCATCGCGTTTGTCGCTTACGCAGGACACCCCATAAGATTGCCTTAAAGCCTCACCAAAGCGAGAGTTCCACCACAGCAATAGGACAATACCTAATTATCATTTCCTAAGGGGCAAACGTTTATCTTGTAGTAATAATCTCAATGTCTCGATCTAAAGATCTAATGGAACCTTATTATAGAGCCGATCATTTTTAATCAGGAGTCGGCGAAGATCACTGAGTATTATAGGTTCGGACTGTAAGCTGTTATTACCTCTAGAGAGAACTGTAATATAATAATTATGTTGACTGAGCTGCGTTCGGTGTTCTTTTTACAAATAATAAATTTCTCATTTATTTGTATTTACATTTTAAATAAATAATAGTTTAAAAAAACTAAAAAACACGCTTTTTATAGAAACCCAAACTAAAAAATAGAAAATAAATTGAAATTAAGAATAGTGTTAAAAATTTCATTAACTATAAATTAATAATAGTGTAAATAAAAAAAAATTATTTTATTTTAAAAAAAGCGTGGGGTGCATGGTGTCAATATAGTTATAAATATTTTATTGACAGATATGAGTAGAGTGATTATCATTTTGATAATATCTTAAAAAGCACCCCACGCTTTTTTTAAAATAAAATATTTTTTTTTTATTAACACTATTATTAATTTATAGTTAATGAAATTTTTAACACTATTCTTAATTTCAATTTATTTTCTATTTTTTAGTTTGGGTTTCTATAAAAAGCGTGTTTTTTAGTTTTTTTAAACTATTATTTATTTTTGACTTTTTAGTTTGGTTTATTTATAAAAGCGTTAATTAAATTAAATTTTCAGTAAGTAATTTATTTTTTTTTTTTGGAACTTACGCATCAGCCTATTTTGGCCTAGACACGTGGGATTATTGAATCCCTCCTTATTTTGACTATTTACACTCTCATTACCTCTATAGCGGCTGTGGCCGACTTACAACCTGTACCCGCATTTGCCTGTGCCCCACCCTTAGCACAGTGACCAAGGAAACCACAGAAACCTGGCCAGAGTACAGTCGGCACGGGAGCGAGCCTTGAAAGTCGCAGAAAAACTGCGACTGCCAGGGCTCGAACCCACGCCTGAGCGACTGTTGTACGGGCAGTTTAGCACTTAAACCGCTCGGCCACACAGTCGCTAGTAATTTATTTATTAGTGAGAATAAAATAATTATTTATAAATATTATAAATACGGGGAATCAGAGTTCAATTTCGGAGAGGGAGCCTGAGAAACGGCTACCAGAACCAAGGAAGGCCGCAGGCGCGCAGATTACCCACGGAGAGTTACATACTGACATACTGACAAACTGACATACAAGTGAAGCTAATAATAAAGTTTGAAGAGTTTCCTCGAGTTTTCGTAGATCTCATCATCAGATCATGACTTAGTTAACATTAAACCAACTGGAATCTTTCAAACTTCTCATTGAGACATATTAATCGAGCCCAATCACAAGGTAGCTACTGTAAACCGTTAAAGAGCTCCCTCAGCTGTCCTTCTTCTTCATCGCCAGACCCTCAATGATAGTCAAAGCCCATCTAAATGTAAAGTTCTCATTGAGACAAATTAATTGAGCCCAAACACAAGGTAGCTACTGTAAACCGTTAAAGAGCTCCCTTAACTGTCCTTCGTTTTCATCTGCAGACCTTCAATGACAGTCACAGTCCATCTAAATGTAAATTTCTCATCGAGACAAATTAATCAAGCCCAAACACACGGTAGCTACTGTAAGCCGTTACGGAGCACCCTTAACTGTACTTCGTCTTCATCACCAGACCCTCAATGACAGTCACAGTCCATCTAAATGTAAATTTCTCATCGAGACAAATTAATCAAGCCCAAACACACGGTAGCTACTGTAAGCCGTTACGGAGCACCCTTAACTGTACTTCGTCTTCATCACCAGACCCTCAATGACAGTCACAGTCCATCTAAATGTAAATTTCTTATCGAGACAAATTAATCAAGCCCAAACACACGGTAGCTACTGTAAGCCGTTACGGAGCACCCTTAACTGTACTTCGTCTTCATCACCAGACCCTCAATGACAGTCACAGTCCATCTAAATGTAAATTTCTCATCAAGACAAATTAATCAAGCCCAAACACAAGGTAGCTACTGTAAGCTGTTACGGAGCTCCCTTAACTGTACTTTGTCTTCATCACCAGACCCTCAATGACAGTCACAGCCCATCTAAATGTAAAGTTCTTATCAAAACAAATTAATCGAGCCCAAACACAAGGTAAATACAGTAAATCGTCAAGGAATTCTCTTATATGTAGATCGGCTCCATCATCAGATCGACTCCAGACCTTCATCGAATTGTAGTGCTTTTAAATACTTATCGGAAAAACTAACAAACGTACTTATTGTCCCTACAATTTTTGAAAGTTCCCCTCGGTTTCTCCAGGATCCCATCATCAGATCCTGGTTTCCTTGTCATGGTACCACCACCGGACTATCTACTTTCCAACAAAAAAATAATTATCAAAATCGGTTCATAAACGACGAAGTTATGCGCGAATACACATACGAGTTACATACTGACAAACTGACATACTGACAAACTGACATACTGACAAACTGACATACAAGTGAAGCTAATATAAAGCGTGTAAAAATTCTTAAAAATGTTCATTAATATACAATAAACGCTATTAAGAATTAATAAGAAAATAGAAAATTTACTCCTCCTCAAGCAACCGATGGTCAGGGCTCCAGAGTGAGGAACACAACACGCGCTGATTTAAGGACTACTGCCTTCTGTATCCGGCCCTTGTAACAGCCAAGCGAAAACTTCTTAAGATGTTGGTCGAAGCTTCTCGCAAAAAGACTATTGCCTAAAATTACTATCAGAATAATAACAGTTGACTTGACGTTCCACATTGCGGTAATCTTGACGGCCGAGTGGCGCAGTGGGTAGTGACCCTGCTTCTGCATCCTAGGCTGTGGGTTCGATTCCCACATCTGGAAAATGTTTATGTGATGAGCATGGATGTTTTACAGTGTCTGGGTGTTTATCTTTATATTATAAGTATTTATGTATAATATATATAAAAATATTTATCAGTTATCATAGCACCCATAACACAAGCTACTTACGAGTACGCTTACTTTGGAGCTATATAGCGATGTGTGTAATTGTCCTATAATATTTATTTATTTATTTATAACTATCTTTTTTTTCTTTTTTAATCTCGTGAACAAGATCCAAGTATCTTGATACGTGATTATCGTCATGGTATCATTAATTATTATTATTAAAGATAACAATAAACGAGATTTACGTGCGCGTCTAATCGTACATGATCGATGTACTGTCTTGAATGACGTAGGTATGGGTTGAAAATGAACAGCTTTTTATTTAGAATAGTATCTAATACCTTGAAAACCTTCGATTTTACTCGAAGAGTTATTGTTTTATTTTTATCATAGTTCTAAAAATACTACATTCAAAATACCAAGTAGCTGAGGCATTCTGAAATCGTGGCATGCGCACAAATATTAGAATTATTCGGAAACATTGCGGTTTCTAGAGGCAATAACATCTCACTGAAACCAATGTGAGGCAATTTTTCCTCGCTAGCGCTGACATGCAAAATTACATTTAGAAATTTACAGCAGAGCGTAGAATATATTTTTGAATGTCGGAGAAAATTTTGCTTGCTATAAAATATATCAAGCATAAACAAAATTGCCTTCTGATGTGTGATTGCTACATTTCCTCCAAGACATTTTTAATAAGAAGCTCTACTTCTACATAGATACATAAGTACCAAGATAGCATTCCAATAGCATTGACCAGACCTTTAGGTAACTAGAATGTCATGGTTTTATCCAGGAACGTTTGCCTTGGTCTTCCCTTTCCAACAGTCCGATTCAATCGCTCACTTACCATGAGGTGTGATTGCTGTCAAGGGCTAACTTGTAATGAATAAAAAAAAACATTGACAAAAATTTACCGAATGTTTGCGATATCGCAATTAGGTCGCGCTAAAATTTCGCTAATTTTATCGTAAATTACGTTGAACGAACCATGTCATGTTATTTTGGATACAGTGTTAATTGCGACTCCGTGAAGCTAATTAGTATTATGTTAATTAAACGAAATTCGGTCTCAATAAATATTAAACCGTTTAATCTGCCCGTACTGTTTGGATTTGATAACATAATTATGTTTCATAAAATAATAAAATTTTCCTGAGTATTCAACACTGTTTTCATAATTATTCTGACTGTCATGTTTGATCACCTTTTACGAGATTTCACTTTTCAGAGTTTTCACGGCGTCTCTTAACGAATTTTCAGACTTAGTTGACGAATTTCGATTGAAGAACGTTTGATAATGAATACCTTTGCATTTCATGGATTCATCGTGCGGGTGCCGGGTTCATCGTGTGGCAGTGAGAAAATCTCCGAACGGTGGGGCAAGTGTGAGTTTTTCACCGAGCGACTGCGTAAAAACGTATTCACTCATAACGTCAAATTATAAAGCAAAAAAAGCGTTTACTCTCGCTATAACTAGATGGCGCTACTAAAATTCCATACAAATTTGCGTTACGTTTTTACGCAGTCGCTCGGTAACAAACTCACACTCGGCACTCTGAGCTAGAGACAATCATGTGGCACGGATGTAGGCTTAACCCTTTGTGGCCGATCGACGCCCGCCTTATCTGCTCGAATTATTCTCCCTGCCCAAACAAATCTGGTAAAATCATGCTGGAGCAGCTTTGGATACTCTATTTAGAATGAAGCTTAAAATAATTATAAGTAGGTATGATTAGTATAAGTAACTTATGGAATACGCATATATATATCTTTTCCTCTTTAATTAGTAGAGAGAGAGTTGTAAGGATGCGAGTACATTGGTTGTTTTTTTATCGATTACAAGTTGGCCCTTAACTACTATCACACCTGATGTTAAGTGATGATACAATCTAATATGGAAGCGGGCTAACTTGTTAGGAGTAGGATGAAATCCACACCCCTATCGGTTTCTACACGACATCGTATCGGAACGCTCAATGGCTTGGCGGTACGTCTTTGTCGGTAGGGTGGTAACTAGCCACGGCGAAAGCCTCCCACCAGCCAGACCAAGACAAATTAAGAAAAATCTCAATCTGCCCCGCCAATATCGAACCCAGGACCTCCGTCTTATAAATACTGCGCCACGGAGGTTGTCAGATCGAGGTCGTCGTTGTCCGCGTCAGTATTGAGTCGAGGAACAACGATTGCATTTTGTCATATTGATCTGACAGTCGAACTGGGGATGAATGACGAAATGTTTGTAAGGTGTAATTTTTTCAAGAATCGATACTATTTTGTACCAAAACTCGAAGGTGAGAGTTTCGAATTTGTCTCTATCTTTTTCTATCCAGTATCGTGATGGATACAGAGATGTAGTTGTATGTTGAGTACATTCTAAACCTGTACTGAAAACCTGTACTGGTTTATCGGATACTGTCGAGTTACGGAGCTTTAAGGCTTCTTTGAATGTTTTTGTATAGAATCGACGTGTAGCCACAAAACGTATTTCAATCAACAGATAATGGGTTAAATAAAATACCGATTAATTTAATAATTTATTTGGTACTGTATTTTTTAAATAATTATCTTCACATTGAAAATGAGGTACGTAAGTGAATACTTTATATTTTTTTTTTTATTATTTACGGTTACACTTGTGCCATTTTGTATTAAATACTATTTTATATAATTACAAAACACAATAACTTATATACATTATTTGATTTGCAACTAATTGATTTATAATTAATTATTGTCAAATTTTTAGATATTATTTCATTTGTTATTAATAGAATTTAATAAATAGATTTAAAAGTCCTTATAAATTATGCGGCGATACAGAGTAAAAATTGAAGGCGATACAGAGAAGAAATTCAATATATTTTATAATATAAAAATAATAAAATATATTATGCAATTGTTTATATGATAAGTCAAAACTGCACAAGTATACACATAGAAGTAATCTTAGAAGCTAAAGAGTTGTGCAGTTTCAATTTTCAGTCGTCTCCTCCAGTCATGACCTCCATAAATTCTGAAAACAAATGAAAAATAAAACTTTAAAAATATTTATTAGGATATCTAGTGGAAGAGCCTGTGGTTAAAGCCAGACTTTAGTAATTTTATAAAAGCTGAATGTATTTTGAGGACTTCCGTGGCACAGTGGTATGCGCGGTGGATTTATAAGACGGAGGTTCTGGGTTCCATCCCCAGCAAGACAGATTGAGGTTTTTCTTAACTTGTTTTGGTCTGGCTAATGGGAGGCTTTCGCCATGGCTTGTTACCACCCTACCGACAAAGACGTACCGCCAAGCGAATTAGCGTTCCGGTACGATGTCGTGTAGAAACCGAAGGGATTTCATCCAACTCCTAACAAGTTAGCCCGCTTCCATCTTAGACTGCATCATCACTCAACATCAGGTGTGATAGCAGTCAAGGGCCAACTTGTAATCGATAAAAAAAAATCCGTGGTCTTTATTTAACATTAATTAATCTAATAAAAAAATGCTATAGCAGTGCAATACGAGTCAGTCAAATACGAGGTAAATATTATCGTAAATTATAATTTTTATAAAGGAATAGGTCACAATAACATTAAATTTTGTTTATTCAGAACAATTCTGTGTATTTAATAAGGCAGAATATTTAATTTTGGCCTAACTCTGCATATAATACACAAAATATGTGCGTGTACCAAATAAAAAATAGATAAGAAATAATATAGCTTGTTGCGCAATAATTTACTAGAAAGTTTCATGGCTGTCAATATCTATAAATCGAGTAGTCTTTTGGCAGGCGCTCTAGACCAGACAAATTCAATAGCACTTTATTGATGGGCGAGGTTGGACACTTGCAACTATTCGTATTTGGCAGTATTTCAAATCTATTCGTTGTATTCAATGATCAATTATTACGTTCAATTGGTTTTTATTGCACGTTATTATTTTGGCTTGAGAATAAATACCATTGATCTTGGACTACAAGGTAGTGTCGCATTAATTTTGATGCATATAGATGGCCAGTATTTGGTTCTCTTTTGGCTTGCTAACTGTTCCCAGCGGTTTTACTCGCTTAGACCCCGTTTGGAGTACCGAGAAATTCAATCTTAGTAAACGGCTACAACGCGATTTGAGTTAGTATGTTAAACAGTTCAATCAAGTTTATATATACCTAATATAGTTTAGGAGACCTCGAGGCGAGTCAGTGGTATTTCGCATCATCATCATCATCATCATTTTACAGGGCCAGGCCTCCCTCCTTATAGGAGAGGGGATATGGAGCGTACACCCACCACGCTGCTCCAATGCGGGTTGGCGGACTTAGGGTGATAATGTTCGATTTATTAACGATCACTATCAGATGTTGATGATAATGACCGGGACCGACGGCTTAACGTGCTCTCCGAGGCACTCCGAGGCACAAGTTGGTGGTGTTACGAGGTGTAACACCACCAACTTCCAGATTCCGGGCTTGGAATGTAATGAACATTTAATTGAAGAATGAAAATGCTCAGAATTATTCCGTGACCCGATCCAGGAATCGAACCCAGGACCTCGTGATCGAAGCCACATCGGCTAACCACTAGACCAACGAAGCAGGTACTTCGCATATATAATAACTTATGACGACTTCCGAAACTGGATTTATAAGACGGAGGATCTGTGTTCCATTCCCGTCTGGGCCCATAAATATTTTCTAAATTGCTCCCGGTATGGCTGGTGGGAGGCTTCGGGCGTGGCTAGCTACCGGCACCCTACCGGCAGGGACGTACCGCCAAGCGATTTAGCGTTCTGGTACGGGATCTTGTAGAAACCGGAGGCGTGTGGATTTAATCCTACTCCTAACAAGTTAGCCCGCTTCCATCTTAGAATTCATCATCACTTACCATCAGGTGTGATTGCGGTTATGAACAAATAAGAAAATGTTAATACCATCAAAGTCAACAGTTCCAGAGCCGTCGGAGTCAATTTCCTCAATCATCATGTCCAACTCTTCGGCGCTGATTTTGTCGTCGAGTTCTCTGAGGATTTCTCTAAGAACTGCCGTTGTGATGTAACCATTACCTGGTGAAGGCAATTTATTTATTAGACGATAATAAAACAACACGACACTTAAGCTATTTTATCCCCATAACTACAGAAGTCACGCCCACGTTACATGGTGACATTGTAGTTAATTTTATTAAGTATCCTGTACTTATTATATAAAGGTCCTATTTTTTCCGACTGCGTCAGAAGGAGGGTTATGTTTCACGAGCGTATGTATGTATGTATGTATGTATGTATGTATGTATGTATGTATGTATGTATGTATGTATGTATGTATGTATGTATGTATGTATGTATGTATGTATGTATGTCCATTTCTTCGGCACGCGCTACAGCCTTAACGACTAAACGGACTTTGACATGTGAGGTGTCGTTGAATTTGTAAAAATTATGGTAGTGACATAGGCTATATAAATTTTCAAAACGGCGGCTGTAAATGGGGGAAAAAAAGGGGAGTTGTGTGTATATATTTCTTCTATCTAAGCAATATGGGTATCAAATGAAAGGTTGTAAAAAGACCATTTCAAAAATATAAATATCATATCATGTTTATATTGCCGTTTTAACAAAAATGGCATTAAGTGTACCAAGCCATTTTTATACCATAAACTAAAACAAAAAAGTCTCAAATAAAATTATTATTATAAAAACAAAAAACCTGACTGCATAGAAGAAGCATCTCCATAAAGTATTTAGAATTTTATATAGATATAGTGATCCTTGTTTTTCTCTTTTCAGTTCATAACTTCTATGCAGTCGGGTTTTTTGTTTTTATAATAATAATTTTATTAAACTGAGTCGTCGGGTCGGTCACTACCAGGCGTTTTAGTTTCGTAAAATAGAATTGTTTTGTTTACGATTGTCTTTTGGTTATGACTGACGGTAAATTCTCGATAATTTGTTAACCTAAACTGCATAGAGTGTTGAATTAACTACATATTACGGCCGAGTGGCGCAGTGGGTAGTGACTCTGCCTCTTCGTCCTAGGCTGTGGGTTCGATTCCCACGTCTGGAAAAATGTTTGTGTGGTGAGCATGGATATTTTCCAGTGTCCGGGTGTTTATCTATATATTATAAGTATTTATGTATAATATATATAAAATATTCATCAGTTATCATAGTACCCATAACACAAGCTACTTACGAGTACGCTTACTTTGGGGCTATATAGCGATGTGTGTAATTGTCCTATATTTATTTATTTATATTGTTAGAGACATTTATTTCCCGACGACTCAGTTTGAAATGCGTCGACTATAGTTTACCTAAACTCTGAAAGACTGTCTTCCATCCACACTTTGGGCTGACCGAATGATTTTATTTTATTTTAATATGTTTTAAGAAATGTATAAGTGTACAGGTTACCTACCTTCCTTATCATATAAACGGAATGCTTCCTTCAATTCAGCTTGCATCGCTTCTGCATCTTCCTCAACCATGAATCTAGATGCTAAGGTCACAAACTCTTCGAACTCTAACTCGCCGGAACCTGGAATTGACAACAAATACTTAGTTTAGTTACATCTAATATATTAAATTTCCCTGTCTACTAGGCAGGCTCATAGTTATAATGTAGCAATACTCGATTATTTTAACGATCTCTATCTGATGTTGATGAAAGTGACGACTGACGATTTAGCATGCTTACACCACCAACTTAAAATTTTCCTTGAAATCTGTATAGATATTACTGCTCAGTATAGTTTCATAGCCCCATCTAACATTCGAACTCAGGACCTGGTGATCTAAAGCCTCATAGGCCTCATACCACTGGAACACTGGCAACATGTATAGTCAGAATTTAAATCACTGTTTGGATTGACGTATCGCATCCTGATTTAACCGGTCATCAAATCCCGATGTTGGATTTGTAAACAACTAACAAATACAAACAAATAAATTTTCCTTAAAATTTATAAAGCTCAGTATTTTTTCATAGTCCGATCCAAAATTCAAACCCAGGACCTAGTGATCTGAAGCCTCATAGGCCTCATACCACTGGAACACTGGCAACATGTATTGTCAGAATTTAAATCACTGTTTGGATTGACGTATCGCATCCTGATTTAACTGGTCATCAAATCCCGATGTTGGATTTGTAAACAACTAACAAATACAAACAAATAAATGCAGTTTCAGTTACGTAACGTAGAATAAATAGCCTACAGTGGCAAAATCTACTGCAATAGCTATCTAATTGACAGTTGAGTGGCGCAGTGGGTAGTGACCCTGCTTCTGCGTCCTAGGCTGTGGGTTCGATTCCCACATCTGGAAAATGTTTGTGTGATGAGCATGGATGTTTTCCAGTGTCTGGGTGTTTATCTATATATTATAAGTATTTATGTGTAATATATGTAAAAATATTCATCAGTTATCATAGTACCCATAACACAAGCTACTTACGAGTACGCTTACTTTGGGGCTATATAGCGATGTGTGTAATTGTCCTATAATATTTATTTATTTATATATTATGTATCTAGCACTCACAGCTTGTGGAGTATAAAGATCATCATAACAAGCCTATTATATTAACTATGAAAAGGTAACAGACAAGCAGACTTAGCTCAATTGATATAAGAAAATGAAATGCCAGAAATTATAAACTATCATGAAATTATCATAGTAAGTAATATATATCCCCTCTAGATATTGGTACTGCTATAAGCATGTTATACATAAGAACTTGCAAATGGAAACAAACAGTCTTGAGCTGTAGTATAACCAAGAATTAATAAAACAATAAACACTAAAAACAATAAGCGATAGCTTTTCTGTTATTAATCGTCAATCGAAAACAAATAGCTGCTAAGTCATGGAATCAAAAGCCATTTAATACCGCAATGCGAACATCGAATAGTCGATATTTCATTACTATGTTGGCATGTCATAACTCAGTCATAACCAGTCATTAGTCATGGCTAGGGTTCACACATATTCTTAAATAAGTTCCTTTTAGGGATCTGCACCATAAGGGTAAAAACGGGAATCTATTACTAAGACTTCATAGTCAGTCTGTATGTCTGTCACCAGTAAGCTTAGCATACGCCCTAAGAGATATAGCTCTCTCTTTCACGTCAACGCAATGAATAAGAGACCAATGTTTTTGCTTGCACACTATTGGACGACGATTTTCGTTATCTTTCGCAATTTATTATTCTTATTATCTATTTCGTAAGTATCTTACAGGCTCTATCTGATGATCATTTACCATCAGGTGTGATAACAGCCAAGAGCTAACTTTTAATAAATAAAAAAATTGCGTAATAGCTAATCAATTGAAATTTTCACGGACGATGTATTTCTGTTTCCACTATAACAATACTAAAAACAGAAAAAAGTAATATAATAATAATAATATAATATTTATTACTATATTATTATTTATTATTTTTGATCCACGGTGGAAATCCTCGCAGAATACTATAATCTTACGTCCTTACTTTACAAATTATTTGCGTTATGTGAACTTTTTTATTTATTATTAATGAAAGAAAAAAAGATAGAAAAATATAATATTTATTATTATAGGTTTTCATAAAACAAATGTGACATATTTGCAGTCTTTTTAAGTACGTAATCAATCAACTATAACAGTTTCATCCTACTTTGTACAGAACCCTCTTTGGGCGACTTTTACTCGCACTTTCCCGACTTTTTTAAACCACGCACGCGAATAAGCAATTAACGTCGAAATTGAAAACAGAAAATCATGGAATATTCTGCAGCGTGTAACCGCTTTAATAGCGATAGTTTGGTGGGTTTAAGTAGATACTAAACGTCAGAAGCAGATCAAGGTCCGGCCGACGTTAACCATTACATCCACTACAGCTTCGACTAAGTTATTTTTGATCCACGGTGGAAATCCTCGCAAAATAATATAATCTCCTTACTTTACAAGTTGTTTGCGTTGTGTGAACTTTTTTATTCATTATTAATGAAAGAAAAAAAGAAAGAAAAATATCTTTATTTATAAATTATGCCACACATCACAATTTTTCCGGTATACCCCTGCGATGTGTAGCTTAACCTAGAAAATAGACCCAGCTCAGCATTTGCTACATAATCCAAAAGACCATGTAGCGGTGATTTTGAGCTGGATCCATGCTCAAGTACCGCTACGAACGCAGCCAAACTAAAAGAAACGACTACACAATCTAAACAGTCATCAGAATAAAATTAGCATAGTTACCTACTATGTAAAGCTAAACAACAACTTACATGAGTAAAATAAAAAAAAGAAGAAAAAGAATAAGTCTATCTCATCTAAAACTGAATGTATATTATGTACTTAATATTCGTAGTAATCAATTTCATTTGGTATTACCGGATGCCATTGACTTCGTCCGCGTGAAATTTATAAATAAAAATAAATAAAAGTTCTACATTTTTATAGTAAGTAGGCTAAGGTACTCCTTATTAACTGGCGGGTTTACATTTAATAAGCGGTTTATATTTTCATCTGCGAATGAAATTCAAAACTCATAACTGGTCCAAAAATAAAAATGAAAAGAAAAATCTTTCATTTGAATACTGTGGATTTTTAACCGACGAAAAAAACGGAGGAGGTTCTCAATTCAACATGTATGTATATATATATTTTTTTTTTATGTATAACTACGCATAACTTTTTACAGAGTTGTCCGATTTTAATAATTTTGTTATTAGGAAGGGCACACTTCCAAGGTGGTCCCATAGTCATCATGTTAGGATCTGATGATGATATCCTGGGAAAATTGAAGGAACTCTTCAAATTTTATAGGCACACTTGCAGCAATACTATGCCAGTATAGTACGAATACGTTACGTGGCGATAAATCACTAAAAAGTAAGAAATAAAAATTTTTAACAAAAAATAAAACCGACTCAAAAAGCACTAAAAAGTAAAAAATAACTGTCATTTAGTCGGTGCCAGCCAAGGTTTCTACTTTACGGGCGTTACCTAGAACCCACAAATTGCTTTACTACGTAAAATAAATATTCCTTAAACTTGGCTGCAACCGACTTCATAGATATGCTTAAGTAAATTAAAGCAACTAAATGACACAGTTATTTTTACTTTTTAGTGCGTTTTGCGTCGGTTCTATTTTTTGTTAAAAAAAATTGGTTGTCTGTAAAGTCGGTTTACTGACGATAGTTGAACGTGACAACGTCTTAAGAAAATACTGATGGAATGGTAGCATTTAATTGGTTATTGAAATTTTCAATTTAAGTATATTTTTATAAATATTAATTTAAATTAATAAAATAATTGATTTTGATTTTATAAATTTATATTTTAAATTTATAATAAATATATTAATTAATAATTATATTTAATAGACGGATGTCGAACGCTGCCGGACGCAAAGGCCGATTGTGCTTCTTTGTCGCTCGTTCCGCGCTCTCGCTTGCACTTCAAGCCTTACATGGAACGCCTCAAAGCGAGGTAACGACGCATGACGTCATGTTTTTTCGTGCGTGCAGCCGGCTCTATCGAATTATAAGACGTTGTCACGTCAAAATTTTGTATTAATATAGATTGATCAAGACCAAAAAAACAACACTTCTGAAATATAAGAGTACAACGATGTTAAAATTGAATAGAATTGGAGTAGTTCTTTCAGTGGTATTGGGGCGGTGGTATTTAATGATGAATGATAGTTTAAAAGCTGACAACCCTTAAATCTAGATGGCATATGCTCATCGATTTATACATAATTATGTAGATTTCAGCGGCAAATCTAAAATATTTAGAGAGCATCACTGATTGTCATGTACATCGATTAATGGAATCCTGATTGAAAATTTACCATTTTTGCTTAAGCCTGCCTAGCTTTAACAGCACTGCTGTATTCTGGTGTGCAGATAATATGATTGTCGGTGAAATGCTTACTAATATTATAAGACAATTGTATGGATGGATGTTTCTCTTTCACGCGAAAACTGCTGAATGGATTTTAATGAAACTTTACAATAATATAGTTTATATATCAAAATAACACATATTTTATCTCAAAATACCCACGGAAATGACAACTACACGGCTAAAACCGCGAAATCCTCTAGTTACAGATATATTAATATCTATATCCTAGCCTCCAGGG
Source organism: Mycalesis mineus (assembly GCA_034621355.1). Lineage (NCBI taxonomy): Eukaryota > Metazoa > Arthropoda > Insecta > Lepidoptera > Nymphalidae > Mycalesis > Mycalesis mineus. The sequence continues at coordinate 14,619,908 of CM067885.1, forward strand.
CGCATTAGTTTACAAGACGGAGGACCTGTATTCGATTCCCGCTGAAGTGATTGACGTTTCCTATATTTGTCATCATATGTACCATCTTAGTACATAAGTCGTATATTCACCGCATGTATCGTTTATTCGTTAGTCATTTTTAAAATTAGTTTGCATAGTTAAATAGCCTTTCACTTGAGTGGTTCCCATACTCAACATCTGATAGTGATCGTTAAAAACACCCCAAGCCCGCCAACCTGCACTGTGATAGGTCTAAACTCCATATTTATTCATTTATACAATAATTTGCATTCCAACGTATACATAATATATGTCAGATTATTATTTATAGTACAATAAGTATGTCAAATAAGAACCCCGCAAGCACAGCAATTGGTTTATGGTAGAGACGGCGCCATTGTATCATTTACAAATTCGTCGACCGAGTAATACGCTTTGTTTAACAGGTAATTTTTGGCAGTTTTGATACTGCTTGCTTTATCGTTTTTAATTTTTTTTTATTCTTTCCTCTCCTACAGGGAAAGCAGCCCTGTAGTAGCCTTATACCATTGATTTCTATTAAAATTTAGTTCGCAACTGTTAAGAGTAGGTAGTTGTATGCATTCAACATAATATTTGCATGGTAGAGACTTGTTTGCATGCAAGAGACGTCTTGGTCGTGTTTTCAAAGGCCCGAAACGTTTTAAGAGCATTGGATGAAATATTCATGGCTCTAACTATTCAAACCTGGGATCATATCTGTCTGATGTACCGATATACTCAAGTGGCTTCCTATTAGACGTCGCCGGGATCTACATATTCTTTCTCTTCTGTACTGTGTGCTATTTCATAAAAATTCTCCTTCATATCTTAAGGATAAATTTTCATTCCTGGGAGTGCAATCTGAGCTTTGACTTTGTCGGGCCCTAACTCTGTGCACGCCTTACCATCGAAGTAAGTTTTATAAAAACTCATTTGCAGTGCGTGCAGTAGAGCTGTGGAATGCACTCCCAGTTGGCATTGGTGAATCAAAATCAATTTTCATTTTTAAAAAGGCCGTTAAATCCTATTATTTTACAAACTAAAGATGACTATTTGTTTATGTTCTTCTTATGAAGTATTAATATGTGTATATATATTAGTTTATTTTATGATATATATTTTAGTTATTATTGGTGTTATTTGTGTAGTCTGGTTTATGTATTAGTGTGTAATTATTTAAATTTATGTATATTTTATAAGTATACCACCTGCAGTCTCTTTCTTTATACTTTCCTAAGCCTAAGGTTGCCTGGCAGAGATCGCTGCTAAGCGATAAGGCCGCCTTTTGTATCCTACATATATATTTTTTAAGTTATCTCTGTACTGTTTTTTTATATTGTGTGTGTGGAATACAAATAAAGAATAATAATAATAATATGTGAATTTTTAACTAACTAAAAATCAATTTCACAGTCGCTTCGCAATACATCTGTAATAGTGATTTTTTTGGTAAACAGAACATCAGCGATAATAATAAAAAATATATACTAACAAACGAATCTCTAGACATAGTCATAAATTAGTTTCCTCTGTACTGCGTTTGAGCAAAGTATAGAAATCATTTATGGGATTGAGTATATATTTTATAGTCTCATTCATAAGAAAGTTTTGGATTTGCCTTTACACAAGGTCAAAAAATGTGTGAAATGCTTGTATAAGAGACCGACCTTTATATAAATACTAGCTGAGTCGGCAAAGGTTGTTGTTGCATTAAAAATTAAAAAAAAAATTTTGATGAAAATTAGATAGTATCCGATTCTCAGACCTGCTGAATACGCATACAAAATTTGGTAAAAATCGGTAAAGCCGTTTCGGAGGAGTACGGTAACTAACGTTGTGACAGGGAAATTTTATATATTAGGAGTTCGAATATGGCGATAATTGATGGAAAACCCCACCACCTGGGAGCTTTCATTGAAAACTCTGCCTAAATCATTAGATATGTAACAAAATAACGTATGGAAAGATTGTTCCCTTAGGACTAGAAAAAAGTCCGCAACAACATATATGTATCGACATTGTTCGCAGGCAAAATCGCGGGTGTCTGCTAGTAAGAAATAAGAATAAAATGAACTTTGTCAACACTAACCGTCCGCGTCCACTTCATCGATGATTTCTTTGAGGATTTCATCTGTGATTGTGTGTCCCAGCATCTGAAGTATCGTCCCAACCATCACTGTGCCGATGCAGCCCTTCTTCTCATGATCGAAAGCCTCGAAAGCCTTGCGGAGAACTGAAATATGTAAGTAAAATTTGTACTAAGTAATTTGAAAAGTAATCAAAAGGCTGATGATTTTTAGGCCCAAAGTATAAGCTTTGTTATTCGGGGGTTGATAAAATTAGTATTATAACTATATAAAATTAGTAATATAACTTGCCTAGGTGAACAGTTAAATCAGATGGCTTGTATTTAAATTCATTATTTTGTGAATATAGATACGTATATTTATTTATTTTAGGCCAAGAATTACTAAAAGTAATTTAGGTAAGGCAGCTCCGATAAATAGAATAAATAGTAAGTTCATATAATGATATATTTAAAAAAGCCGAACTTGATATATTCAATAACTCCACAAAATTATTTAAATACAAAATTAAAAAACATATTATGTCTTCCCATTAGTTTATTGTTGTGTTGTTCTTTAATTTAATTAATTTATTAGTTTTAAGTTGGTATGTTTACTTTTTAATTTTATCTTTTCTTTTTCTTTTTTGTAATTCTAGATTAAGTTTCACAGATATTTATTATTATTATTATTTTATGTCCAGTTTAGTTTTCAAGTAGTTAGCTTAGTATTTATTGTATTTTTTTGTAATAAGGTATAAGAATGTCTAAAATTATGCATGCTGAGTTAGCTTGTAAGTGGGGTATATAATATAGACATTATACAGTAAATATTATTTTAAGTTTAATCATATATTGTATACAACGTTGGCTTCCTAAATAAATAAATAAATATTATCTGACAACTTTTGCATTTCTTCTTTTTTAGAAAAGGGGCCTATAAATAATCATGAGAGTGCAAAATATACTAGAATTTAAACTATCGTGAGTGTGTGCGTTACGTGTCATGGGGTCCTTAGCCATAAGCTAACTTATTCACGACTGACAAAAGCGACCAAGGACACCGTATGAGTTCGAAACTAGTCAGGCATACTCCAACTATCATCATCAACCTTGGGAGTCCACCATATTGCATAAAGAATGACTTCTTTCATGCTTCTTTTCTTTACTTTCTTGCTTTATTTTTCTTATTATTTATTATTACCTAAATCTGATATTATCCGTAAATCATACAAACTATGTGTACACAAAATTACAGTATGTACAGTGGGTAGAACGTAAATCTTCAGTTGCCAATTATGATCTACACAAACAAACGTAGCAAGATAAATGAAAGCTCGTAATAATTTAATTTTATCTCTTTGCTAAGTAAATTTATACGGAGATAAAAGAGTATTTGCATAAACGTGGTTTTGGTAGATTCAATTTTAAGTAACGATTACGGTCGGTACTTTGGCGCCATTTTAACGGGTTACAGATTCACAAATACTATCCTTGGATAATCTCTAGGGAACAAAGATAATGATACCGCCGTAACTACGATAGTATCGTCCTGTGGAGATTGGCTCATATAGAACAAGAGCCTGTGATGGTCAGACTTTTGTCATTTCTTAGACACTGAAACAACATACCGTTAGCTAGTGCTAAAAATATGTGAATCTTTATTAATTCTTGGATAGTATAAATGCGTTACGTATTAACTTATATACCTTGTGAAGAAAAGCCAAAATAGCGAAGATACTCCGAGATACTCTGGAGCCATTATGGTTAGAAATGAAGAAAGGGAACGGGCGGAAAAGAAAGAACGACAGCACGACGAAATGCCAAGAGATTTCGTGCTGAACAAGCAGCTAATTAGAAAAAGGGATTATTTTTATTCCTTAGTTGCCTTATAAATCATAGCTAACTTACTTAGCTAAGTAAGTAGCTAACGCGACAAATATAAACAATTAATATTAAAGAATCATATAAAAGAATTATTAAAAGTATCCTACTACAGGTTAAATAAGATAAGGTAAAAGGTGTCGGACAAAAGAATGCTACGAAGTTTATTGTCTGGCGACTGTGGATAAGATCTCTCATACAGTCCCGCACAAAATATTAAAAAGGTCAATGTTGATGTAAGGTTTGGATCTTTAATTCTTACTACATACCAAAGCCGTAATTAAAGCTCTATAGATGCCTGCCGTACTTAACTAACTTTCAGCTTTTAAAATGACAAAGGTGTGGCGTGGCCATCACCGGCTCTTAGACCAAATAAATTTATTTAGACCAAAAGTGCTTGTAGATAATTATCTACAAGCACTGTTGGTCTAAATAAATTTATTTACACGGAAAATAGCGGTGATTTTTAGGCAATTTGAGAAAAACGTGTATTGTTTTAGAAATAATCTACTAACTAATCTGATGGCTCACCCGATAGTAAGTGGTTAACTATTGTTTATATAGAAACACTTTGCAGAATACAACCAAACCCTATAGACCGGAAGCAAGCATACTGCGTCAGAAATAGACATGCAATTACAATATATCTAATAAATTACATAAACGCATAAATAAACATTTATAAATAGAAACATACTTGCAATCTGGTCCTTGTTGAGCTCCTCCTGTAAATAAACAATTCCAGTATGTTTATTTGGCAATAATACTCACTTCCCTAATACTAATTTTAAACATCAGAAATATATTTGTATAATTAATTGGCGTAGACTGTTACGATTAGCCTATAATTAACTAAAATTCTTGTCTATCCACGATGTCAATTCTTTATCGAAGTTTGTTACAGAGTCTAGCAAAAAGTACCTACTCAATTAATTCTGTTCGGGAGTTATAATAATAAGAATGTAATATTACTAGTGGGCTGCACTTCATAGATGCAAAAACGCACTGCATACCAGTAACCAGTATTAGTCAAGGAATTTTCAATATCATGCAGATAATGCCTACCCTAGTTAAAACGCCATCTTGTGCACGCCACTACATATTACGTATGTAGCACGATAAAGTTAATATGTTTCTCAACTTACTAAATTTTTGAAATCTAGTCTCACTTAATTTTAACTAATTTCTCTCCATAAACCAACCCAGTACTCGAACTCAGGAATTCGTGCTCCGAAACCATATAGGCTAACTACTAAATTAACGAGAATTGTACTATTTATTAAAAAAAATATCGTAGACGTGAAGCATTATTTCATAACAAAAATGGCGCCTTTTCAGCGTAAGATAAAAGTCGTCCTTGATGAAATGAAGGTCATCGTTAACCTTGAATAACAATGAATATAGCATAATTTTTAAAACTTCAATAAACTAAATAAAATTATGATTTATAATAATATCACTCTTTACATAATATTGACTTTACTCTGACACTATAACAACCTTTTTAATTTTTAGCAAATCAAACACACTTATATAATTTTCAAGAAGAAAGTAATATAATTGTCCTATTTTAAGTAAATTATGCTCGTAACTAAGTAACCACAACTATGCATAAATCTTGCAATTCAAAAGGGGGATTAAATGAAATTTGAAACGCTGATAAATGTTACAAAAAGTATTTCTTTCTGTTTTCGGCAAAGCAAGAATACCCACTGTGTAATTTACCTAACCATAAATCACAGCTCAACGAAAACATTCCATAGACAATCGCTCAACAATCTCCAAACATTCAACAAAATAAAAAAAAACACTTCACAACACCCAAAAAAAAAAGAATATCCTGTTACTATTGAATAAAATTAAAACAGTATTTATAATAGGTGATTATCACTTCACTACCCACAAAAAAAAAAGAGAAACATCTCACCATTGTGTGAAATTAAAAGAACAGGGATAGGTGGTACACGATCACAAACCACAGTACGATGAACACAAGCCCTTTGATCTGTACAAACTGCGCGACTAGTATCAGCCGCGCTAGTATATCCCCCAGGTTGGCTCGGATTCATTCATACGCGGCCCGCGAGTAATCTGATTTTGGCCACGCGATCGCTTTTAAAAGTTATTGTTAAGGCCGCAATATATTATCTAGGGTTAGGGTCTCCATGTTTCCTGGAGTTGAAATTTATCAGTTATTGTTAAGGCCGCGATACATCTTGGGTTAGAGTCTCCATATTTTCTGGAATTTAAAGTTAATATTAACATGATTGACTAATAGTAGATGAAAGAAAGTATTTTGGACGGCCCCCGTGACGCAGTGGTACGCTCAGTAGATTTATAAGACAGAGGTCCTTGATATGATTTCCTTCGATTTCCGGCTGGGATGTTTTGAAAAAAAAATTGAAAAGGGTATAAGATTTTCACCCTATTTGATTGCATCAATAATTCGATACTTGCCAGGTATAATTGCAGTCAAGAGCGAACTTGTAATAGAACTTAGAATAATTCCATGACCCGACCCAGGATTCGACCCCAGGACCTCGTCAACGACGCCACGTAGGCTAACCACTAGACCTACGAGGTAGTCGGTCAAATATAAGGCTATGTGCTGAAAATTCTATAAATAGTAGGCTATTATATTGTAAGCGATACTGAGCTTATCGCCTCTTTTTATGAAGAATGTGATTTAGAGCTTAGACAGACGACTCTAGTTTAATATTAGCAGGTTTGATTGATTTTGTAACGATTGGTGTTAGAACAGCTATTATCTGTGTGTATGCAATGATAACAATTCGACTAGCGACTTAACGTGCTCTCCAAGATATGAGAATGTACCTACATCCCAACTTCTAAATCCAGGACTAGAACCTGGTATCTCTTAATCCTAGTCACATTTTTTGACAACCTTCGTGGCGCAGTGGTATGCGCGGTGGCATTTTTTATTTTATATGGCGGAGGTCCCGGCGGGACAGATTGAGATTTTTCTTAATTTGTCTTGGTCTGGCTGGTGGGAGGCTTTTGTCGTGACTAGTTACCACCCTACCGACAAAGACGTATCGCCAAGCGATTTAGCGTTCCGGTACGATGTCGTGTAGAAACCAAAAGGGGTGTGGATTTTCGTCCCACCCCTAACAAGTTAGCCCGCTTCCATCTTAGACTGCATCATCACTTAACATCAGGTGTGATAGCAGTCAAGGGCCAACTAGTAGTCGATAAAAAAAAACATAAGCACCACCAGGCAGTTATTTTAAACTAAATATAAATTAAATCCTGAAAAATGCGAATGTTTGGGGAGCCGAAACATGCATATTGGTGAGATAGACAGACAAGCTGTGCAGGCTACTCATTTATTACAAATTTATTGCATAAATTAATTAACACTCTATTGGATGCATGCCATTATACCCTAAATAGTTCAGGGTTTTGTCCGTCTCGTGTATACAGAACTATTTTTGGCAAGAAACAAGTAATAATTCAGTTCCGGCAAATGTTATGAAATCAATCAGAAGCTCATGACATTGGACATGATTTTCACATAACGAACCGTTTGAACTCGTCTACAATAGAATCCGAAATATGTTGATATTTTGTTGAACTTGTATGGACTAGTTACGTTAGTTAATCAGTAAGTTGATAATCTGATTTCATAAAAGCTAAAAGATTTTTGAAAAACTTTCAGCCTTTTCAAGCTACGTGTGGAGACATGATTATCAGAATGTATTAATTTATCTTTATGTTTATTAAAATAGTTTTGACATAAACCTAGAAAAATAACCAAGCTGATATTTTATATAATAAGTAAGTTGAAAAGTATTTAAATATTCAAAATTTTTAACAAAAAATAGAACCGACTCAAAACGCACTAAAAAATAACTGTGCCATTTAGTTGCTTTCATTTACTTAAGCATATCTATGAAGTCGGTGCCAGCCAAGTTTAAGGAACATTTATTTTACGTAGTAAAGCAGTTTGTGGGTTCTAGGTAACGTCCTTAAAGCAGAAACCTTGGCTGGCACGGACTCCTAGATATGCTTAAGTAAATTAAAGCAACTAAATGACACAGTTATTTTTTACTTTTTAGTGCGTTTTGAGTTGGTTCTATTTTTGTTAAAAATTTTTATTTCTTACTTATTAGTGATTTATCGCCACGTAACTTACTCGTACTATACTGTCATAGTATGTCACGGCATTTGTAACCAAAAAGCTACCGATACCGAGACAAAAACTGAAATCGCTGTAAGCGTGCCTCCAAAATTTGAAGAGTTCCTTCAATTTTCCCAGGATATCATCATCAGATTCTAACATGATGACAATGGGACCACCTTGGATGAATGCCCTTTATAATAAAAAAAGATATATCAAAATCGGACAACTCTGTAAAAAGTTATGCCCACGCATAACTTTCATACATAAAAAAAAAATTAAAAAAAAAAATACGTGTCAAAATGAGAACCTTCCCGTTTTTTTCGTCGGTTAAAAATAGATAAGTTAAGTTTTTATGAACTAGGAAGTACCTAATATTATAAAGGCGAGAGTGTGTATGGATGGATGGATATTTGTTTATCTTTCACGCAAAAACTACTTGAACAGATTTTGATGATAATTTACAATAGCTTACATATCATAGGCCACATTTTATCCCAAAATTCCCACAGGAATTACACTACGTGCGAAACCGTTTTACTGTTGCACTAGTAGGAAATAATATCTTCCTTTGTTTCCCCCAAGAAACCAATTAATAAATATCAATTTACTTTCATAATGAATGCGGTACTCATAACATTTAAGCTTTTACGATATTGCAGGCATAAAACCGCGTGGGCATGCAATTTATTTATATAAATGAATGCAATAATAACGTTAGATGGAACGCGTCATACGTATTCCATCATCACGTCAAGAGCTTTCATAATTTAGCAAGCGGCCGCTCCAGAGCCAAATTGTGTCGCTGAATGTGATGCTTTATTATGCCATTATGCATCTAACTTTTCATTTTGTTAACACCACTAGTTGAGCGTCATATTTCAGCTGTGACAGATAATAAATAGAGGGTGATCATGTTTTAAATGTTTTATGATGACTTTACAGCTGCTACTTTAATAATATGTGGCTTTATAACTGAATTATATAATCACTGTAAACTTGACAATAAGGCCAGGCCTTCCTTTAAGGAGATAGGCTTTGGTGACCTACCACGCTGCTTCAATGCAGGTTGAAAGGCATTCGTACATTTCAATATTCGTTAGCTTAAACGTACGTAGTCTTTGACTTAAGTATGTCGTCGCAAATCATGTCGTCTATAGCGTAGGTATTTAGGAAGAGGTTACTTATGGTTAGAAGGTCCTAGGTTCAATTACTCAATTGAATCCGGCGTTATTTATTAGGGGTCAGTTTGTGAAAAAAAAGTTGAGAGGTGTCAAGGGACACCCGGATGGAATGAAGTTCCTTTCGATTAATTAGTGAAGGAATTGTAATAAAATTTTATTTTTTTAAGTAATAATAATATTTGTTGTTGTACACCGAAACACCAGAGGGCGCCACGAGAGCGCGAGACAGCATACAGCACGGGCGGCCCCTGCCGCTCACGCGCACACACATCAAAGGCGGCGGAAAGATCCTTTGACCAAAAAGTGTCGTGACAACTTTTCGTACGAATTTTTTCCGTCTAGCCCCCTTTCACAACGCGCGATAAGGAACTTCGTTCCAACAATTTACTTTCTTCTTTAACAAGTTTTTAGTAAAACTTTAATATCTTGGACTACGAGACAGGTCCTGTAGAGGGCTGTTAATAAGTAGATAATAATGATATTGTGTCTTCAGTACTGTTGTAAGCAAGTGACATATTATCATAAGAAAGATTTAAAATGACACGTCCAAACGCTGACGACAGTAGCGATCGTCGACTTGTCAACTCTTCAACGACGGACAACTCATATCAACATATTAATATGTCTAGACTCTTGGTTGACCTTTACCCTTGGATTGTAAGATCGGTAAAGAGATTGACTTTGCTATGTTGCCGGTTTCTATCATCAATCCCCGGTAACCTTGATAGGATTTGTGCTCTCGTTTCAGTAAATATTTATTTAAATGAGTTCTAAGAATAATTAGATGTAAATAGGAAGAGAATATTTATTGTTTACTAATAGGTATATCTCTATTTTTGTGCTTTTAAGTATATACTATCAGTTTGCACAATTCCAACCGCTGTAAGTAAAGTATAGACATATTCCCAGCCTGATTTCAACATTACATTAAATAAACCCGACTGCTTAGAAGTACCTAATGAATTGAAGAGAGAAAAACAAGGATCACTATATCTATATTAATTTCTAAATACTTTATGTTGCTGCAGGCGGTACGTACGTACGTACCGTAGTTTTGATAGATCTTTCTTTGTCTGAAGCTAGCAAAGTATTGTTTGTCCTCGACTTTTGTCCACAACAGGGATATTTAGCAGGATTTAATTGTTCAATGAAATGTATGACCAATGTGCTGGTGCTTATTTAGCCCAAATAATTAGCCTTGCTGTTCAGAGAGGAAATAGTAGTGTGTTGGGCACCTTGCCTTTGGGTGAACAATTACATGGCTTATTCTTTTTGTAAATATCTTGGTTTATATAAACCTTATTTTTTTATTTTTTTTAACTATTAAATATTTATTTATACGAGTATGTACATATTATCGTCAAGCCTTTGATGGAAATAAATAATTAAACATGAAATGTGATTTTTTCACTCAATGATAAGCGTTATCTATGTATATTCGATATGTACTCGTATATGACAACATCCTAAATAAATTATTAATGATATTTAATATTTGGACATGACATTATCGGGAAACTGTGTCAATGGGATCAATAGACGTAAGCAGGTGTGAGAGTATGCGAGAATTATTTCGGACAACAAAAGAATAGTATTAGCAAACGATAGTAAATCTACGTTGACAATATTCGACAGGCTGCCAGAAAAGTTTCGAATGTATTTCACCTGACGCGTATTGATACGCGACTCGGGTTCATTGTATGTCGAGATCCCACTGATCGATTATCATCATCATTATCAGCCTACTAAGGGTCCACTACTACGTACTGCGTCAGGCCCCCATCCTTATAGGAGAGGGGATATGGAGCGTAGATCCACCACACTACTCCAATGCAGGTAGACGAGCTTAGGGTGATAATATTTCCTTTATTAACGATCACGATATGTTGATAACAGTGACCGGGACAAACGGCTTAAAGTGCTCTCCGAGGCAAAGGGTGTATCACCATCAAATTCCCGACTCCGTGCTAGTATACTGAAAATTTCATACAAAAATGAAAACCTCTGAATTATTTCGTGACCCGACCCCGGATTCGACCCTAGAAACTTGTGATTGAAGCCACATAGACTAACCACTAAGACAACAAGGAAGTTAAGCAGGTATCTGGTTTTTTGATGGAAATTATTTTAATTGAATTTTGAGGGAGTATGCAGTACGCCTACGTACGATTTGTCTATTAAAAGTTTCTTTAACTTTTTCTTAAAATTTATCATGTTAGAACTTTTTATATTATATGTCAATTTATTGTAAATGGTAATTGAAAAACAAAAGATGCTTTTCTGGAATCTTGTCGTTTTTGCTGGTCGTACACATAACCGTAAAGGATCTCGTTTATTATTCAAATTTTTAAAATATGAGAGGTTTGCATGAACAAACACTGCTGTTTCAAAAATAAACAGAGAAGGAAAAGTCAGGATTTGTAGGTCTTTAAAATGAGGCTTACAGCTGTAACAAGTAACTTAATGATATTAATTACAATTATATAGATACCTTCAGAATCGAGCAGTGGGATCTTAGGCCATAACAAGTTTTAGATGCCGAAACTAATAGTATCTAGACAGTATTTATTTTTATCCATTGTGATTGAGTACTTCTATATGTAACCGTTTGCCAAGACAACGGAATTGGGGCACTAATGGCTTATAACCTAGTGAACTTGATTTTGAAAACTTGTCCTCGATTAGGGAGAAATGTTCAAAAAATATTTGGACAAGGACAACTATACATAGTCATACTCGATGATAATAAATCCGAAATTAGTTCAATATAAGACCAGAATTTAGGTACTCCACACACTCGCAATAACATTGCCAATATTGTTTTATTTTTAAATGTATGTAATTAATTTTACTAATGACTGTAACGTCACCCGGGTCACAGCTGAAAATCAGCGCCGGGTATTGTACTCGACTGCAATGCACGGCATATGCTGAGCTGTACACCCATTCTTATTTGGTGCTACAGACAGACATTGCTTAGTGCAAGATGTTTGTATTGTTTGTAGCAATGAAGATGAATAAACGCTTTTTCTTTCTTTCTTCTTCTTTCTATTATGACAATAGGTGACAATAATAAATAGAGGAAGGTTGCCCCTGAGCAAAACTTATCCTACGTAATGTTATGGTTACTAAGAGCGACTTAAATCTTTAAATTTTAACAATAGTTACCTATTTCGTGACATAGAATTATAGACGCTCACTAACATCGAATTTTTCAGAAAGAAATCTTCGCGAGAGATGTTTGTTACTTTTCACGCAAAAATTACTGAATGGATTTTGATGAAACTCCACAATAATACAGCTTGAAATTCAGAATAACATATAGGTCGAATTTTATCCCGAAATTTCCACGTGAATTAAATAAATAAATATAAATATTATAGGACATACACACATCGCTATATAGCCCCAAAGTAAGCGTACTCGTAAGTAGCTTGTGTTATGGGTGCTGTGATAACTGATGAATATTTTTATATATATTACACATAAATACTTATAATATATAGATTAACACCCAGACACTAGAAAACATCCATGCTCATCACACAAAAATTTTCCAGATGTGGGAATCGAACCCACAGCCTAGGACGCAGAAGCAGGGTCACTACCCACTGCGCCACTCGGCCGTGAATTACGCAGATGAAACTGCGGGAGTCTGCTAATAAACTATAACAAACAGAGTTAATCTTATTTTCAAAGATTATCATCTGCTAATTGTCAAAGCGAACCAAAACCAACGCTAGAATTAGATTGAATGTTAATGCACATTATATTGTTATCTTCGCTTTAACCAATAATTTGAAATTAGCTTACGGAAATTGACGCACTATTCAGAATTTGCAAATTGATGAAGATGCAGTATTCGTATTGATTGATCCCCGTTCTTGATCATTACGGTTAATCATCATCATAATATCAGCCGATGGATTCTAATGCTGACTATATTCAGAAGCATTTTGAAGAGACATTCAAACAACGATCCTGAGCCATTATAGTTTCCAAAAAAGGAAAGGACGCCATCAAGGACTATACTAATAGTACCAACACTTTTAAACTTCTATATCAACGAAAAGAAAGGTTTCACAGCATTGCTGTCATAGTAAAAAATGTTCTTAATAATACCCTCAATCCAAATAAGAATTTTATTTTCTTTGGCTGGCACTTTGAAACTTTGGTATTGCCAGCGTCTCGGCTTTCTTTATGGTCTTTTCTTTACCAGCCTATTAACGGCTCAATACAGAGCCAGGCCTCCCCTTCCTTATAGGGGACGAGGCAGTCTCCCATCAGATGCGGTTTATTAATTATCTGATCAGAACATAATCTGTCTGGCATAGGAAATTTCTAGAACTAACAGTAAAGTTCCATGCGATGCTTGTGTCATTTCAATCATATCAATTTAATTCCAAGTCCAAAACATTTGGCATCTGCGCCTGCGCACGTCTTATCTGCTTCTAATCTAATACTAATCGCGAAATGCAGGTGCACCCAAATTAATAGAACTAAATGTAAACTCCAGTCTATAAATACCAGTCGTAAATGTTATGATCTACTTGGAAACTATGTAAACATGTGAAAATTTTATAATTTATACGCTGCTTCATCACGCTGTAATAATAAACTCTGATCCGTTGTGTAAATTTAGCGTTTGGAATTATTTATATAGGTTGTTAGTTCTTGACCGTGCGGCCGGCGTTAGTTATAATTAAATTCATACCCTTTCGTGTCTAACGTGAGATTTTTGGGTTTCACTAACTTTTGGGGTAACACTAGTAGCAGTAATATACTAAAACAAAAATAATTTATAAATATAAAAATAATATATAAAAATAATAATTTTAAACTGAGTCGTCGGGTCAGTCGGTCGTAGTAATAAATAACATTGCTTAACTACTTTTGGGGATTTACTATCAAACGTTTACCAGGCGTTTTAATTCCATTAAGTAAAATATCTGAAACTGCATAGAGCTTTTAATTAGCTATACACTGTCAGTGACATTTATTGCCTGACGACCCAGTCGACTACAATAAACAAACAATACTATTGTTTTTATAACGTGAAGCTATTTTTACTAGAATTTATTGTCTAGAGTAAATATATAGTAGACTCTCTTCAGGCACATTTATAAACTCGTTCGGCGTTTATATATATCGTACAATAAAAAGTAAATTAGCATCACTTGGTACTTTTACAACTTGACTGTGACTCAAAATATTTTTATTCAGTTAAATATTTATGACTATTTTGAATCGTTACTACAACTTGACTATGACTGGAAATATTTTTATTCAGTTAAATCTTTATGAAAACTTTGAATCGTCAACATGTTATTTTTGATTTTGTAAAAGTAATGGTGATAATTAACTGAAAAATATAACAATAGTTGTTATAGTTGTAGTGTCGTGTACAAACAAGGTATCCGCCTCAGCACGAATCCACGGCGAGCTGTGGCGCTGGTTTTCAAGCGAAATCTTGTGCATTCTCGGACGTGTTTACGACTGTACCTAAATAGGTATTCTTGGTGGAAGTTGGTAGAACATGACCCGTTTGGAAGTCCTTACGCAAGACCATAAGAAGTCCATTTCCGGTCCAGATCCGTTTGTTAATCTTTGATGTCGATGATGATGATAAATTGACTGTAAAAAATGATCCCTTGATCCTAGATTTGTTACTACCCGGCAATGTACCAACTAGCTGTCCTCAAAATAATTTGACCATCATATCAATTGTATTAAAACAGGTGCAACAAATTAGCATTGTCTATAAAAACGAGTAATTATCAAGCAGCAGTAAATAGTTTGAAGATCCGCCAAGTACAATGATTACTTTACATATTGTACATTTGACCACCGAGCGGCGCAGTGGGTAGTAACACTGCGTCCTAGGCAATGGGTTCGATTCCGACATCTGGAAAAATGATTGTGTAATATTTTTCAGTGTCTGCCTGTATATCTATGTATTATAAGTAGATATTTATGAAAATTATTTATATAAAAATATTTATCAGTTATCATAGTACCCATTACACAAGCTAGCTATGCTTACTTTAGGGCAATATAGCTATGTGTGTATTGTTCTATAATATTTATTTATTTAAATTAAAAGGAAGATAAAAGATTTGACTAAACATACCATTGTATGCAGTCATGCTCATATAAAGTTCTGGTTCTATTATTATTGAGAATAATTTATACTATCATGCACGGATACAACACAGCTGAAATAAGTGAACTTAAATAAATAAATAAATATTATAGGACAATTACGCACATCGCTATATAGCCCCAAAGTAAGCATACCCGTAAGTAGCTTGTGTTATGGGTGCTATAATAACTGATGAATATTTTTATATATACTATACATAAATACTTATTATACTAATAATATATAGATAAACACCCAGACACTGGAAAACATCACACAAACATTTTTCCAGATGTGGGAATCGAACCCACAGCCTAGGACGCAGAAGCAGGGTCACTACCCACTGCGCCACTCGGCCGTCAAATTAGTTAAATACAAAAAAAAGTTAAATATAAGCAACATAAAGACCGGAAGACGGTATGCAAGTGATAAAATCGGCAGAGTTTCTTAGTCGGATCCAGCAAGACCGCTTTTTAAATCTTGGCTGTGACGGAACCCCAGCTGCTCAGATTATTAACAAGGCTGAGTAGGATCAAACCATTAAATAGACTCTACATGCCATATAGCGATAACCTCGTGAGCCTCGTGATGTCAGCTCTAACTATGTTCTCATCATATGGTATTGTGATGTCCACAGAAAACACCCTGGTCTGTGCTGGGTCCAAACCTATGATGTCAGTAGGTATTGTTAGCTAAATTAAGCTATTAAGCAGTGGTAAATTAGGTTATTGTATTTCCCTGCCGTAACACGGTCTGTACGAATAATTTTCATCTAAAACATAAATACAACATCATGTCGTATTTCTATAGAGGTAGGCAGAGTCTACATTCTGCCATTTGCGACGGCCTTTGTTATTGTTGTTCATACTTCCTTAGCTTCTTCCACTCTCATTAATCCTTTCAAGTTCGTCGGTTTAGTGTATTTTTGACCTGGCCTTATTTTAAAATGTCCTGAATTTGGCCCAGGAAAATACGCCTAGGCCTTCCACTTTCAACATTACAATGTAACAAGTTAAAAAATCTAACAACACGCATGAGCCTTAAAAATAAAATGCTAAATATTTGTTTTCTACTATTTTTGGATGAATGTACTGCGGTGCAAATGAGAAGGCATAAGTTTTAATATAAATAATCCTTAATAAACTATTTCAACGTACAGATGTTCATTCTGGTCCAATTTTTTAATAATATTCTTAGACATTCAGTTATATTTGTGACTTAGGTACTCGTATCTTTAAGCGTTTGACTTGAACATGTTTTCAGCTCACTAAAAATGTCTCTGTACGAAATATTCAGTACTTAAGTAAAGTTTCCAGAAATGCAAGCGGACTCCAAACATAAAGTCAAGAGACTTATTTCTTTTTGTTTCATCTTGACATTTTATAGCGCAGCTTTCCGTCTGCTCTCTAGATCCTGTTTTGTACAGCTCAAAAGAGCTCAAATAAAGCTTGTTATGCTGGAGATTGACCGTGATAAAACATAAATGCAGCTCAATGTGTGAAACGGAATAGTAAATTCGAAAGTTCCAGCCAGTGAGTGCACTATAAAATAGTGTTGTATTCTGCGGAGAAAATTTTCATACAAGATTTATAGCGACGATGAACATTTTATAGCAAACCGGTTTAAAAGTTCATTTGAGTTAAAACGAAATAAATGAAGACGTAAAATGTATAATACCTTTATATTAAAAAAGTTAATAATAAAAGTTTTGAACACCCCAATACAGTATTCAAATTAGAAAGGTTATAAGGAGGTAATAAAAAATAAAATTTTCAGGATACAAATTAGACTGCAAACATCCATACTTACAAACTTTCGAGTTTAAAATATTAAGAGTATAGCTAAAAATAACCCAATCACGTCAACATTCAATATAAAAACCTTTATTGAAATCGGTTTATTACTTTACAATCAACAACAGTATAGACATACATATACATATTTTGGGTTAATTTATTTTGTATTCACTGCATTTTGGTCCTTGACAGCAATTTCACGGTCTCTGCAATCTCAGATGAAAGCGGGATGACTTATTAAGAGTAGAATGAAATCCACATCCCTTTCAGTTTCTACTCGACATCGTACTCGAACGCTAAATCGGTACTAATCTTGGCGGTACTTCCACCAGCCAGACCTGGATCAATATAAAGAAAATCTCAATCGACCCAGCCGGGAATCGAACAAAGGACCTCCGTCTTATAAATATCTACTCACCTTTTCTCTAAAACTACCCTCGCAAGGTAAAATAATTTTTTTGTTATTTGAAAATTAAATTGTTTTTCAAAATAATTTCAGTTATTGTAGTATATAAATAGTATAGTTAGTTAGTTTCCAGCAACCTACAAAAGAGAAATAAATAAAATAAGTTGTAATGACAATAATATTTTAATATTTGAATCACAAGCATACAATCATAAACAACCACAAAATGTATTGCGAATTAAAAGGATCAATCTGACATCGATTAAAGATAACATAATAAATGGCGATCTATTAAAATAATCAAACAAATTACAGACAAGTGCCAACAGAGCCATGTGACTTGATAATGCCTAGTGATTGCACTGTGAAAGGATACAGTTGATTTTCAGTGTACAATCAAAATAGAACGGTAGTCGATTGGCAAAGACAATGCAGAGAATCTACACAGGCGGCTCATTAGAAACAGCTATACAGAGCACTGTGTTATTCATTCTAAGGGCGCCGACGGACTCGTATGGTTGACCGATTTGCCAGACGTGCGCGATCAGAATAAATGGTCCCGCTGCTTCCTCGTTATGATTTACGACAGTTGAAACACGATAATAACTTTCACAATGACTAATGTGTATTTAAATGCCGGGTTTTACATGCTGTAAAATGGTATTTGATACACAATGAAGTGATGAAACTTTGTTGGAATGTTTAAGCTTAAAAAGAATTTTACAATATTTAACCGGCATTCATTTTCGCTATATAAAATTCACGTTAACATTGCATAATGCGTGCGTAATGACGTCATTCTAAATGCAGTCAGTCAAATAAGTATAATAGAGATTATGATAGTACCAAATAAAATAAAATGGCATTTTTTTAAAGGCAAGTTAAGATTTTTGAGTAAGGCGTGGTGATTCTGTTGTTTACAAAACGGACCTCTGAATTTAGTAGTTGATTAAAGTTGATTTTTGTTAAAATTTCAGTATTTGTATTGAGAACCTCCTCATTTTTGGAGTCGGTTACTAAAAAAGAATACAATATACGTGCTTACAACTCTATACTTACATACAAAAAGTTTTTCAATACTGGGTATATTCGTATATACGATTTTGTTGGTATAACTTCTTTAATATAGGTAGTTTGTTGTATAATTTTTATTAAGAATATTATATATTTTTTGTTAGAAATCAATAAATATATTTCTGTCTAATAAAGTTTATTGTAAAATTTTTTTGTTTATAAAATTATTTATTTTCAAAATATTATCTGAATGGAATGTAAAATTCCATGTATGCATATTTTCTGAAATTTTATAGTCATAGATATTATTTAGGAACTTCATAAACCCTTTCTTCTTTATCAAAAGAGTAATAAGGCATGGAGTCTTTTTCGTACATGCTCGTAAAAGGGATCATGCTGAAGTCAGATGAATCTATCTCCTTTATAGTTTGTTTCGAACGCCATTCAGTTAACTGTTCTTCAGTAGGTTGCAAAGCTGATACATAACTCGCATCATTGCTAACATTGCTTTTAATTGATATAGAACGATTAAAATTTGGACTTGTTATTGTTAGTTTATTTGGTAAAACAAATATTTTGTTTTTCTCCAATATATTGCTTTCCATTTCTAAGCTCAATTCTGTATTCATTTTCCTGATAGGCACTTTTGGAGGTAGAATCAACGCATCAACCGACCTATGTTTAACAATCAAAACTCTTTTACTACCTTTTAAAAGTGTAGGGTTTCTTTGAATCATACCATATACACAAATAGCTCCACACAAAAGACAGCCTATAGATAAACAAATGAACCAAATAAGTTCATGATAATCAGATGTATAAGTCGTATTTATTCCCATTTTTGCTAAATTATAAGACAAACAATCTGAAGTTCTAACTAAACCAGACGATAAGTTAAAAGGACAAAACGTTAAGAAGTTTTCCAAGTGAACATTGAATACTTTCAGCGTATGAGGTACGGTGTTTAAGCAAAATATAATATTAGCACATGTCGACTGGTACCAAAGCAAACCATATCCTGGCAAAGCTGTTGTAGTTATTTCAACCATTGAGTAAGGATAATCTTCCACAGAAAATACCGGCTTTATCCAATTACCATTTACTGATAAATGTCTGTCAGTATTATTATCTGAATCTGCTTGAATATCCTGTAAGTTAATTCTGTTTAATAAACAGTTCTGTTGGTCTTCAGAAACTGATTTTACTCTTAAAATCTCCTTCTGGTTAACATTCGATGAAACGTTTTCATGACAAGCACCATTCAAATATATGATTGTAGATCTATTTTTAACTTCTGGATTTGATTTAGAAGTTCTCTGTTCATTAGGAACTTCAATATGATGTTGCAGTTTACAATATCCTTCAAAATCAGTAAACGTCATTCCAGCTACTGAAATTGGAGCGAGACAAATGGGATCAACAATTAACAACTCTTTACGAACTATATTTCTTAAATCCGTTCTTGAACAATCGCAATGCCATAAGTTATCTTGTAATGCAATTCTTGGTTCACGTGGCAAAATCATGTCAAATAAACCAACTGGGACTGTGACTAACAGATTATTATTTAGATATAAAATCTCTAAGCTGTCCATATGATCAAATGTACCGGGATTAAGTGAAACTATCTGACAATCGTTTAAAAACAAAACTTCACATGCTCTAAGCTGAGAAAAGCTGTTATTACCAAGAATGTTGTGAAACTGATTCGATGAGAAATCCACTATTGTCAAATCCAAAAGTCGTGTAGTTCCTGTGACATTAACGGGGTCCCAGCTATTAGTTGCTTTTATTTCCAAAAATTTCAAGCTGTCGTCAAGTGGTGCTAAGGCATTTTTTCTTATATCTAAGAGTATACAATCCCTCAGAATCAACTTCTCTAAACTTGACAGCCCTACCAGCATATCTTTCTCCCATGTGTTAATTTCTATTTCCTCGAGGATGAAAAGTTTAATGTTTCCACCAAATGGACTCATAAATGCATCGGAAGATATTTGTTTTAGATTTCCTCCATATATTGCTAACTCTCGAACATTTGCGTTCAAGCTCCAGAGCCAATTTGATGGTATTTGAAAATTCTTGAAAGTAGGTCCAATTAGCTTTAAAACTATACTTTCACAATGAACGTCTGCTTCCTGAAAAAAATTGAAAAATTTTAATTGTCACGAAAATTTAACCAAGTTAGTACTTATTAATCGCACAAAGAACTAATTTATTTTCCTAATAATATTAGTTAAATAATAATAACATTTAGATAATAATACATTTGCCCGCGTAGTTTCTGTTCCCGTTAAACTATTGGAATAAAAATGTGTAATCAAAAATAAAACCGACTTCAAAACACACTAAAAAATAAAAATTAATTGCGTCTTTTAGTTATCATATTTACTTAACCATTTCTATTAAGTCATATTTGCCATCCAATTTTAAAGAAAGTCTATTCAAGGAAGTAGCAAAGTTTTACTTTGCGGGTTTTAGATAAAGTCCTTTTAAAGTAAAAAACTTGGATGGGTTTTTTCTTCGATTTTCCCAGGATCCTATCAACAGATGCCAACATGACGAGTATGGGACGATTTTGAAAGTATATCCTTTCTAATAAAAGAATGATCAAAATTGAACTCCTCTGTAAAAAGTTATGCGTAGTCATATATGAAATAAAATATGTATATGCGCGTCGAACTGAGAACCTCCTCCGCGTTTTCGGATTATTTAAATCTAAAATTTTCGCCAAATCGGCACCACATCTTTGTCAAGGAATAACAGACATGAACACACACATACACAGACTTACGCCTTTATAAAATTTGTGTAATTTACTCACTGAAGCTGCATTAATAATATCTTCCTCATAATCTCCATAGTACGGGGCGTTAGTACATACAACTCGGCAGTTGGTAACGGAGCACCGAGACGTAGGCGACGGTGCTCTTCGACCAGGTTTGCCGACCACCATCAACATAATGAGGATGAAACTTGACACAATAAGTGTGCCAAAGATAATTTGTACAACCAGGCTGAGCCATCCACTGTCGCAAGATGTATTCCTGAAACACAAAATAATCGTTTCCAAAGAAAGACACACGCAATTTAAAGTTTACATACCTACTATTTGTACATCACATCATCATTAACTGGCGATGGACATCCACTGCTTGACATAGTCCTTCTTTAGAGACTTTCAAACACAACGATCTTGGTCGGGTCTCTAGAGGTGAGTCAACCAACGCTGCACTTTCCGATGTAGAGTCGACATTCTGGCACCTTGGGCAATGTCCATCAGTTTATCGAACCACGTGCCCCGCTCATTGCCACTTCAGTTTTACGATTCGCTATGCAAAGCTATCAATAATTTATTGTGATCGTTGTAAAAGAAAGAGTATCAGCCTAAGCCCGCCAACCGGCATTGAAGCAGCATGGTAGATCTGCGCTCCATATCGCCTCTCCTATAACGACGGATTGGCTAGGCCCTGTAGTAGGCCGTTAAAAGGCTGATAATGACGATTTTATTTCTGTTTTTACTAAAATATTTTTATGTAAAAGTATGCAAGCAAATTATAATAAAATTTAGGTAATTCACATAATTATATTACTACAGTCACACAGCTTTTTGTGTTTGTTACGGAAAAGCTTTTAAAACTAAGCATTGACGTAGGTAACTGTTATTTGTACTAGTACTATTTATTGTTAGATAAAGTTTTAAGGATCTAATTTAGATTAGATTATTATGTTGCCTTTATTTTCATGACATTTTTATTGACGTTAATTCGCCAACATTAAAAATAAAAAAAATTAAATGAAAAGATTTTCTTATATTAAAATATCATTAAAAAGAAAATAGCTTAAAAGTTGGAAATCAAAGGAGGCTTTTTAATACGTTGTAAACATAATTGTATAAATGTATTAATATTATTTTATTTTCATCATTGTTTATGAAAATCGTTAGAGATATATTAAATAATTTTCTATACGTTATTACTTATTTTAAAAAAATATTAATTGTAATTGAGACATTCGCTTACTTGGAAATTGTATGTACCACATTCCTTCCCTTGACGAAACCAACTTGAGCTATATGCATTTCTTTGGAAAAACTTAAAATATCTTGCTTCTACTTAATAAAAAATCATTTTGAAATATACCAAAATATTTTTGTCAATAATAAAATATTAGTAATTGGCAACACTGTCTATACCACCACTATTAAGGGTTCAATATGTTGAAATGCGTCTGATATATTATTAATATTTCCAACTAGCGGATGCCCGCGACTTCACACGTGACGAAAAACAACCTTAAAAAAGCACCAAAATAGAAAACCAACCAACCATGACCAATTTTATTTCTAAAAATAAGCAAGATATGCTAAAGAGATAGCCATTTGCCATCGTGCTCTTGTTTTTAGTCCTATTAAAGAGGAGCAATCCTTTCATACATTGTTTTGTTATATTTTTCAATGCTACTCAGGTTCACACACTTCCAACAATTATCGTTTTATTTTAGCCAAAACCTTGACAAACTATATAACGACATGATCCTCAGAAATCGCTCTATCTATTGTTAATTAAAAAACACCTAAAAATCCATTTAAAGTGCTAAATATGAGCTTTTCACTGTATCGCTGCGTAAAACCGTGACGTGATATATATGGAATTAAAACAGCGCCATCTAGTTGTAACGTGCAAAAAGCTTTTTTCGAGCAAATTGACGTTACGTGTGGTTAGGTATTCAGGCAGTGACTCAGTAAAAAATCTCTCACTTTTTGAGACCTCAAACAGACAGACCGGCGAGAAACTTTGTTCTATAATGTTTCCAATAAGCCATGTCGAGATAAGGTTGATAACATTGTATGTATCGCGCTTTTAATGTGCTTTTGAGAGGATAATGTTAGCAAACAATAATAATGATCGAAGAGGCAATTGAATGGACAAAGGTGTCGTATTTTTATAACACGATTACAGGGGCCTTGTACTGCCAAATAGTGTAGTAATAATTTTTTTAACAATAATAAGCTGAAAAAAGCTTGGACCTTGATGAGCTTGGCTCATGAGATTACCGCCATGTGGAATTTTGATTCAACGATGATTGTTCCTATAGTTGTTTCAGTCAACGGTCTTATAGCGAAAAGCATATTAGGCTGATAATACTTGGTTATAGGCTGCCTCGTTGGTCTACAGTTAGCTCATGTGGCGATTGGATTTTTTCATAAATTTTTAATAGTGTTTTTAAAATTGTTTTATAAGCATTGTTGAAATTTTAAGAAAAATTGTAAATAAATAAATGATAGAAAATAATCTGAAAATACTTGATTTTTTTTGATGAAAATACTGGGTCACGGAATAATTCTATGTTTTTAATTCTTTTATGAAATTTTCAGTACATTCCAAGCCCGGAGTTGGTGTTTTACCCCCGTGCTTCAGAGAGCATGTTAAACAATCAATCCCGGTCACTTCGTCTCAAGATATGAAACCAGAGCCGATTAAAGCCACATAGGTTAATTACTAAACTAGACCTTATGCCTAATTAATAAAATGATACTTACCTACTGTAAGATCTGAAATCCCGAACTTTGTGCTGTGTGCATTTATCACTGCACAAAGATCTCCAATAAATAAATAAAAATAAATAAATCTTAAATTCAGGCAATACACCCATATTATTGTTACTTACAATCCTTACTTATCCTATGTTAATACTTATGTCTATAATCTTAATCTAAAAACAATAATAAAATAAGGAAAAACTGAAAAGAAAACTAAAAACTACTAACTAAAGCTACTGCTGAATCTACAGAGCAAAACAATTGCTAACTGGCTGCTAGACTAAAACATATATCCGTGGCATAAGCAAAGCCATCTCTCACCTTGTGTTACGTCAGAGTTTAATAAATTAAACCAAAAGGTAAACATATTAATAAATAACGCATAGGTACATACGTGTTTATCTTCCGTTTAAACACTGTTCTAAGGGAAGAGAGATATATGTGCGAATTAATTCTATACTAAGGACGGTTGATTTATTTCACAGTGCTTCCAAGTTACAGTTTACATTTTTCTTTGATCTATATCAATCTATACTGCAATATCGTAACAGGGCTGTTTCTGTACTTACAAATTCACAAGAAGTTAGTAAGTAGTACCTAAATAGTTAGAACTAGGGTTGCCATCTCTAAAATTTGGAAAACTGGACAAGACGCGTGAAAACCCCGGATTTTAGAGTCCGAACGCCGGACATGTCAACAAGATTTTTGAAACATATTCAATGTAATAAAAAATAGTTGAAAATGTCATAAGTCAAATTTTTGACGTGACAACGTCTTATAATTCGATAGAGCCGGCTGCACGCACGAAAAAACATGACGCATGCGGCGTTACCTCGCTTTGAGGCGTTCCATGTAAGGCTTGAAGTGCAAGCGACAGCGCGAAACGAGCGACAAAGAAGCATAATCGGCCTTTGCGTTCGGCAGCGTTCGACATCCGTCTATTAAATATAATTATTAAATATATTAATTTTAAATTAAAAATTAATATATTTATTATAAATTTAAAATATAAATTTATAAAATCAAAATCGATTATTTTATTAATTTAAATTAATATTTATAAAAATATACTTAAATTAAAAATTTTAATAACCAATTAAATTTTACAGACAACCAATTTTTTTTTTTATTTAGAACGGTGAATATACTTGGTTCATCGGTAGATCGTGGTGTGGTGCGAGCATAGTGCGTGTCTCGCGGGCGGCTCAAATTTTTTTATTAATTTTTTTTAAAACCCGGTCTACAAATAAAACCTTCCCCGGACAGTCCCCGGATGCCCTCTAAACTAGGACAAATCCGGGGAAACCCGGACGGATGGCAACCCTAGTTAAAACAAATATGTTAAAAAAATAAAAAGGCAACAGGATTAAAACCTGCACCCCTATAAATAATACTGGCCTAAGTATGGGTGGCCTAAGTGTAAGGTGGCCAGATGGATTTACTTGGATCGGTCGTAACATAACAGTCTTCTCAAGTCCTGACTAAAGACATATACTGAGAATTTCTTGGAAGTAAGAGTAGCTCAATATTTAGTTCAACTTATGACACAAAATTCAAACCCAGACTTTCGTAACCTAAATCTACCATACACTTAGGTAAAGAGACACCGGTCAAACAAGACAGTGGCTACTGTGAATTACCTAAAAAAACAGTTCATAAAGGTCGTATAGGTATCAAAAGTTTCGTCCGCTATTCGAAGAACAAGGAAGGAGCTCTCAAATATTTGGGTACACTCCAACGTACAGGATCTTGACACAAAACTGGGTCACAGTCCCGGTTATAAGTGTTACGCTTGTAACCAGTTTGCACAAATTACAGCGAGCCACGGTCCCAATAGGAAACGTAATAAATCAGTTGCACTCACAGCTCAGTTTGTTTGAATTAGTTCCCACATCTATCCTCCTTACCTGGGAACTGTTTGTATTGAACAGATAAAAGGTTCTTTTCCGGCTACATTTCTTATAACAAACTGTATTTCAACTTTCTTATTACAAAGAAAAATAGCAATTTGGTTAGTTTATATGCAGTAGAAGTGAGTGCGAAAGGTATATCAGCTAAATCTCTCTACAGCCTACTGAAAGACCTTGGCCTGTAAGCTCCATTCTAGAACGAGAGTCCAAATCTGCACTAGCAGGATCCTGTCAGTTTTGATTGGGCAAAAAGAATAATTCAAGCAGAGAAGACGAGCGTTGACCAATTACATCCGTGCCGCAAGTCTCGGACCCTGTATGGCATTTTTCTCTCGGCCAACCCGGCACTTGCACGGTCAATCCATGGAATGCTAAGATAATTCGTCTCTATTATATTATGTAATACCTCGTTGGTCCTGTTGTTAACCGATGTGGCTTTGAATCTCTAGGGTTTAAGTTCTGGGTCGGAATGAAATATTGAGCGTTTCTTTCTTCTGAGAAATTATCAATCCTGACAAGTTTTTTTTTTTATTGACTACAAGTTGGTCCTTGACTGCTATCACACCTGATGTTAAGTGATAATGGAAGCGGACTAACTTGTTAAGAGTAGGATGGAAATCCACACCCCTTGCTGTTTCTACACGACATCGTACCGGAACGCTAAATCGCTTGGCGGTACGTCTCTGTCGGTAGTCACAGCGAAAAGCCTCCCACCAGCCAGACCAAGACAAATTAAGAAAAATCTCAATCTGCCCCGCCGGGAATCGAACCCGAGACCCCCGTCTTATAAATCCACTGCGCCACGGAGGCCGTTACAAAGCCGTTGGTGGTGTTACAATACTATGGCCTTAGCAAGCTGTTTCAGACGTTGGCTCCGTTCATGATTATTAATATCTGATAATCGTTATTAGATTTAACTCATCATCATTGAAAGTCAACTAACCTACATTGAAACATGAGCCGTTATAAAATATAAAGTGAATATAAAATATCAAAATGCAAATTCTACGGCAATGAAATCATTGTTAACGACTGCTTTTAATTAAAACTATGTCAAGACCTACCTTTTCAATTATATTCCCATATCATGCAATCTTAAAAATTCAATTACAAAAGAAGAAATGTAAATATAATTTCCATTAAAGTACCTCATTTTTTTCACATTTGCGAAATGGAAACATGGAGGCTGTTGGCTCTCGAGAATTAGTGATCTTGTTATTTTATTTTTAATTTCTTGCAGAAAGAGTAAAATCAGCGCATAAGAACATTTTGTTTTTTTTTCACTGTATTACAAGTTAGGCCCTGACTGCTATCACATCTGATGGTAAGTGATGATGCAATTTAAGATTGAAGCGGGCTAACTGCTAAGTAGCAGGATGAAACCCACATCCCTTTCGGTTTCTGCACGACATCGTACCGGAACTTTAAATCGCTTGGCGGTACGGCAGGGTGGTAACTAACCACGGCCAAAGCCTCCCACCAGCAAGAACAAGACCAATCAACAAAATCTCAATCGGCCCCGAATCGAACACAGGACTTTAAATCCACTGCACATACCAATGATGAGGCCGTCAAAAAAGTTTCTTATATAATGTTTTTTTTAAATTATTATAAACATTTTTAGTGCTGTATGTATACTGTATACCGACATGTCTACAAAAATAGCTTTAATTATACTAAAAGTCAATTAGCCATAGCGGATGTGCCGAAGGAAATAACGATGTTCATAAATTCAAACACCATGTAGAAAATGGATCGCGAATTTATGACCTTAATATTTTAGTACAGCGGAAACCCCGCAGTAATATCAAAATGTACCTTGTTTATTGTTAATATCAGGCGTATAGTTTTAATATTCTATTAACATTAAATTTACTGCCTCATTATGTTAATTTCAGTAAAGCATTATCGTCAACATAATTACTTGTATTATTATCACTTACTCGTTATTAAACTGCTTCGTTGATTCAATTATCCTCATGATTATCATCAGTCTATACTATCAGCAAACTATCACAACCACAACCAGCCTATTGCTTTATAGACCTATAATCGACGACCTCCGTGGCGCAGTGGTATGCGCGGTGGGTTCGATTCCCG
The DNA here is from genome assembly GCA_034621355.1 of Mycalesis mineus. Taxonomy (NCBI): domain Eukaryota; kingdom Metazoa; phylum Arthropoda; class Insecta; order Lepidoptera; family Nymphalidae; genus Mycalesis; species Mycalesis mineus. The sequence goes on from CM067885.1 coordinate 14,648,110, forward strand.
GCGGGGCAGTTTGAGATTTTTCTTAATTTGTCTAGGTCTGGCTGGTGGGAGGTTTTCGCCGTGGCTAGTTACCACCCTATCGACAAAGACGTACCGCTAAGCGATTTAGCGTTCCGGTACGATGTCGTGTAGAAACCGAAAGGGGTGTGGATTTCATCCTACTCCTAACAAATTAGCCCGCTTCCATCTTAGATTGCACCATCACTTAACATCAGGTGTGATAGCAGTCGATAAAAAAAAATCATTATCCTGATGGAAGTAACTTGTAGATTTTGATTTCCTTGGTTTTATTTGCGTAAATGTGCGGCTTATATTGCGGTATATTTTGTTTATGTTGACATAGAAGTTTGATTTTGTTACAGCTTAAAAGTTTCATCATCATCATCATGATTATCAGCCAATAGACGTCCACTGTTGGACATACGCCTCTTGGACTTTCAAGCACTGCGATCTTGTGTCAACTGTATCCAGCGGCTCCCCATAACTCTCTTGACGTCACCAGTCCACCTTGTTGCGGGTCGACCAGCACTGCGCTTTCCTATGCAAGGTTGCCAATTCAAGTTAGCGATTCGTAGAGCTATGTCAGTTACTTTAGTTCTTCTGCGGTTTATTTCTCATTTCCCAATCGATAAAGCGGAGACACATCGATCATAGTTCGCTTATTCGCCTGCTGAGTGACTCTATGCCTTCTAATAAGGTCTATTGTCACTCATAGAGTAGTAAATTTTTGTAGGGTTTAATTAATTATCGCTGGGGTTTTCCACGGAAAATCTAATAACAAAAAAAATATTAAGTATTTATACTGAGTCTTGTGATAGCCAAAGTCATTAAATGTTTATCATACTAGCAGTTGCTTTCGACTTCTTTCGCGTGAAAAGCTCTTGATTTTTTTGAAAATATAATTTAGCCTATGTCACGGGGGATAGTGCAACCCAACAGTGAAAAAATGATTCAAATCGGTTCTTTTGTTTCGGAGCCTATTAAATGCAAACATACAATTAAATCTTTTCCATATAAATAATATTAATATAGATAAAAGAAAATGTGCAACTTGAATTCTCTTGGATATTTTTCATCTGAACTTAAAATTATTTGAAGTCGTGTGCGCCAACTCAATGTCCCATTATTTCACAGCCAAGTTTCTTGAAAAGCTCTCGAAAAACGTTTGCTCGGAGCGTAGAGCGTTGTTAAATTAAATTTTTACGATGGCGTGTTACTCGTATATCCATTTATAAGTACAATCTACTAAAGAAAATCAAAATTTGTTTACTTCAAGTAGACTTTATTTATAAGCACTTTTGAAATAGTATAATTTTTGAAATATCAAGTTAAATAAAATGTTAAATTCTTTATTTTTAGTGGACATTTACTTTACCACACTTTAGGATATTATAATATTTAATAATAAATGTAAAAACAAAAATTTTTGTGAAGGCGTGATTCGAAATGGCGGCCTAGGATCCGTGGTTTAATGGTAGAACGCTCTGACCACGACAGCCAGAGATATGAGTCGAATACCGCAGGCACCGAAATTTTTGATATCATGTTTATTTTTATATATAGGTATTTCGTTAATTCGATGACATTCATTTTTACTTTAAAGACGATACGTAGTACCCACATAGTATTTTGCTATTTCGTTGAATAAGAATTCCTTAAACTTGATTGCACGACACTATAAATTTTCTTAAGAAAATTATTTTTTACTTTTCAGTGCCTTTTGAAGTTGTTCAAATTTTTATATTTTTTTTATTCATTACTAGTTAGCCCTTGATTGCAATCACATCTGATGGTAAGTGATGATGATCATAGGTGGAAGCGAACTAACTTTTAGGAGTAGGATAACATCCAAACCCCTTTTGATTTCTATACGACATCGTACCGGAACAATAAATCTCATGTCTTTGTCGGTAATTAGCATCGGTCGAAACCAGCTAGACCTAGGCCAATTTAGAAAACTTAAATCTAAAGATGCTGTTAAAATTTAAAGGTTTCACTGTTCCAATGCGGGTTTGATGAGTCGGTTTCCAATATGTGTGGCAATAATTAAATCTATGTAGATGATTATCAGATGTTGACCACCACCGACGACTTGCTCTCCGACTATAGGATTAAAACTCAACTAATTGCACAACTCCAAGTTACTGTTATTAACAGTGAAGAATTAATAAAAATACACATACATTTTCGCCTTTATACCTAATATCATTTTTTTCTTTTCTAAAAGTAAAACATGTTACTTAAAAAAAATCATACATGCAAATGTATAATAAAATGAAACACATTAATAATCATATTTAAATTTTTATTAAAATCAAAATTTGATACACCTTTACAGCGAAATTTCAATATTAGAAATACGTTACATAATAATAAATGTGACTATAAACTTATTATGAACACGTTATATTCTTGATTCTTTTTTAATTTCAACGACAAGAAACTATATTGATTCATATATTAAAGATTAATCTTCTATCTCACAACGACAGTAGTGCTAACTTTTTATTGTTACTTAATGGGCCAATAAGGTCCTCTTCTATGGTGGGTGCTGTGGCGAAGAATGCTAAACCCAATCAGCAAACCAATTTTGAAAATAAGAATCATTAGTTAACCCGAGCTGGAAATCGAACCCAGCACATCTCAGTTTTAAACCAGGGCATGTCCTACTTCTCCTGTAAAATGACATAACATGACATTTGTGCTTAGTATTAATTTTATTCTCACAAATGTAGTAACCCTAAAAAACTACACGGTATTTGTGAGATAGAAGCATTGCTTCTATCCAATAAGAACATCAATCACACGTACAAATTTATTGCTGCCGGAAAAATAGTCACTCCCATTAACACACAACGTATTTGATACCGTTATTATTTTAAAAACTACTTGAAATTGAAAGGGAGTCCGAGATGGTCAAGCCTGAATATAAAACGAGTAGTCTTTCTGACAAGTAGAATAAATAAATTATTATTGGATAGACCAAGAGTCATTTTGTATTCGGTAGATACAAGTCCGTTTTGATAACCATTATACGCTTGATCATTAAGTGTAAAGTGACACAAAAACATATTTAACCCTGTCAAATAGACAGTATTAATATGTTCAATGGTAATCAACATTTTAATCAAGATCAAAACAAACGTGCTTGATCGTCTCAGGATCCCTTTAGGAATTCTTAATCTGCGAATACTGATCTCTCAAGCTCGAGGGAAACACGACAACAATTTAACAGTTATTACGTGAATAATAATTTTACAACAATGATAATACAGTAATGGATATAAATGTCTTATTATTAATTTGATATGCCTTTATTTAGATGAGTAATGACTCATTTGATTACATAACTTTAATATTGCTCGTACCTTCCTTCCGATATGTCTGATGATGGTTCCTTTAATCCATATATAACATTGTACTTACTTTACTATTTAACTTGCGTCAGATTACAACGAATAAATCTTATCTATGTAGTAAAATTTCTACAATTTTAGCAGAATAATATCAAGAAACTTTTACAAGTCAAAACGCACTTGTATTGGATGTTTTAGTTGTGACGATAAACTATTTCTTTAAATACATACAAAGTACGTTGTTCCGAGAAGATTATTCCTTAGCTGTCTTTACTAATTACTTCAGTATTCATGTTCTTTACTGTATAATGCTGTTGAGAATATTATAAGCTTCTAGATACATTTTGACTCGTATAAGCTGAATGAAGCGTCAAGACTGAACTCACAGACAACATTTATATTACTGAAAAGTTTTAAATATTTATTAAATCTATACCATTTATAAAGACGGCATAGTGTACCCTTAATTAATCAGGTTTTTTTGACTCTGACCTTTATAATACAATCCAATATAACTATTATATAATGTTACATGTACGTCAATAAGTGCATATAAGTGATCAATATTATACTGTGCAAAACTACTGCTTATATACTAAGTGATATAAGTGAATAATATAACATCTATAAATATCAATAGACAATAAATATATTTTTAGAGGTGTAATATTTAGATTTTTTTTATAAAATGTATAAACGCGTGTAAAAGGAATACAAAATAGGTATTCAATCTCGCGTCCTACACGCGTTAAACATTTTTATCAAAAACATTAAAGGTTTTTTCTAAACATAAATATACTTGGGAAGAGATACGATATAAGGTTCTTCATAAATTTTGGTACGTTCCAATAAACTCTCATACCAAAAGTTATCAAAGGAGGTTATCACATTGAAAGCTTCAATTATATTCGCAACATTTGTATATATAATGAATATATTTATATTTACTTATGTAATTCAGACTAGGGGATATGTTTTTGGTTACATTTTATCACTTAAATAAGGTCATGATTGCGCAGTTACACAAAATCAGTGCGTACATCCACACATGCGTAATATATAATTTTGCACGTTATTTTTTTAAAACACATGCAATTTCAAATTTTGACAAAATGCTACTATACAAACATTAAAAGAGTTTACCAGTGAAAAATGTATTTATGTTACAAAAAAATACATTTTTACGTGATTTACATTCAACGTCTGTATGTGTTTAAGGAAGAAATACATTTCCGGAAAATGTTCTCTGCCAATAAAAACCAAACCAATAAAAAATTAAATAAAATGGAAAAGCAACAAAACTTCGTAGCGCATTGTGTTTAAAGTCACATTTATTACTTCACTAATTACAATATGTATATTATTAAAATCTACAAAAATTATAATATAAAAATAAATTCATAAAAGTTTAAATAAACTTAACATAAAATCTCGTATTGAGACGAACTTAATTCTGAACGATTAAAAAAATATATAAAATATGCATAAACCACACGATAATGTCCACATATTTCAAGCAATATAATTATTAACTTATAAAATTAACTTAAACGTTCTTATAAAACTTAAATAGTAACACTAAAATAGCCGAGACAATAAAATGGAACATAAATAAAAATATACTAAGGAACGCGTCAACTGCATAAAATTTATTTCGACGATATATCTAACACTTAACTACTTATAGCTATTCTACATCGAACATTCAGGGGCTCTAATAAATAACATTTAGTTTATAATCTTTTATAATTAAGCTAACACAGTAATCATAACAAACGAGAGGTAGAAATATTTCAAGGAAACATTTTGGAAATTTGATAAAATGGAAAACTTTAAAATGTAATTTATATATTTGGTAAATATAGGAGCCCCACGTACGTGTACTTACGAGTATAGATAAATATTGAATAGACAACATGGTAAATGCGCAAAAGCTTAGTATTACGTCATCATACAAGAGTTAACATAGAAAAGGCGGGGTCAATAATATTTAATAAAAATAAAACAGCTTCCGTTGAAATAGAAGATGAGATTCGAAAAAACAATTTTTATACTTTTTTGCGTGTAAGATTTTAGCACGTTCAACTTCAACATTAAAGACTTCTATATTTTAAAAGTCAAAGATACTATTCTTAGATTTTTTCATCGAACTAATCCTCAAAGGCTTCATCTAGTACTTGGCTGATATTACTCTAAGGTAAGGCATACCTACCGTAAAGGTCTTCTAATTTTAAAAATACAGTGTATCACACTTATCCACGCCTTTATAAAATCCTTACTTATCACAAGTCGCCAATTCAAAATACTAATTTTGTTATCAGCCCAAAAATTGATATGTATCGATTTATTGCACAAATTCATCACTTTTATTTTTTTAAACAATTATAAAATTCACGAAGTATCCGTCATCGAGCCATCCGGCCACAGCTGGCTCGAAGCGGTGCTTCGTTCAACACAACGGGGTAACATATAAAGGGTTAACATAAAAGGGGCGTAAAATATTCTAGAATAACCTAGCGATGACGGCGATAGCAACGTTCGTTGCTAAAATTGGACACGTATTGATCGCGCTGTTGGGTCTGCCGTAGCCCGGTTTTCTTAAGCAGTTCATTTTCTCTAGGGGCATCTTCGCCACGCTGTACTCCCGATGCTCGCTTACCATGGTGCAGATGGTGCGTTTCTTCTGCATCATCTCGTCGTCCCGGTCGCGTAGACCAGCCAGCCAGAACTCGTACCACGCCAGATCACAGTCGCAGATCAACGGGTTATCTAACAAAAAAAATAATTAGATTTTTGGGACCACGGTTGCCTCGAGAGTATGGGATGGTTAAGTTTGACTCCTGAAGACCAAACGGGTTGGTTATCTGGTGAAAAATTAAAATGTTTAAAGTTCCATACCCATAATGTCAACCACTCGAAGCGTGTCGAGTATAGGCTCCATGATCTCCTCAGGAATGTGTTGGAGCTTGTTATTCTGTAAGTTGAGCGTCTCCAAAGAGTTGAGGTTGTCGAAACCCATTGTCGGCAGTTGATGAACCCTATAACAAATAATTAATAGTAAGGATATAAACTAATATATCAATTTTTTATGCCACATTTGTTATCGAACTCATACGAAACGGCTGATAAAGAATTTTTTGTCGAAGAAAGTTGCAAGCTATTTTTTACACTGAAAGAAATAAATTCTAAATACTGTCTGTATTTTGTCCGGCGGGAGCTTTGGCCATGGCTAGTTACCACCCTACCGACAAAGACGTACCGCACCGACGTTGCGATGTCGTGTAGAAACCGAAAGGGGTGTGAAGTTTATCCTACCCCTCACAAGATAGCCCGCTTTATAATACATGAAGATGTCATAGCAATTAAGGGCTAAATTGTAATGAGTAAAGAAACCTCTAAACGAATTTGCGAGCATAAGCTAATACTCATAAAGTGCAATGAACAAATAGTAAGATGAGCTCAGTATTATAGGTACAACTAGTATGTATTCTAGATTCAATTGTGTTTGCAATATACTAATTCAGAGTTAAATCAACATCAATTCGAAGCTCAATAAAGACGACGTCTTTGCACGGAAACTAGAGGTAAAGTAGGGGAACTGAGCTTTTGGAATTGTGCAGGATAAAGTACTAGATAAAGTTTAAAAGGAAATAAACTTTAGGAGTAAAATGTTCCTTGATAGAAGGCTATATTTATAATTTTTCACTTTATATAAATGTATCTATTGTAAATTTCCTTTTTTTAAATTATAAACGCCGAGTGGCGCAGTAGGTATTGACCCTGCTCCTACAGCCTAGGCTGTAGGTGTGATTCCCACACCTGAAAAAATGTTTGTGTGATGAGCATGGATGTTTTCCAGTGACTGAGTGTTTATCTGTATATAAATAGTTATGTATAACACATATATAAATATTTATCAGTTATCATATTACCCATAACACAGCTACCTAAGCTTACTTTGGGGTTATATAGCGATGTGTGTGATTGTCCAATAATAATTATTTACTTATTTACTTTGTTTTACAATAATTCTTCGTTGTTTAAGAAAATTTAAGTATTCTTTCGATTGAGGTCTTTTTGCTCTATAATATTAATATGTACTGTTAAGGTCCGTAAGTATCCCGATATTTATTAACAGTTGGTGAACCTAGTCCCCGCCTGTATTAGTCGATTGCTCTTCTATCACTGAGAACTGATCGGATTTCGTTTGTAAACATTGGTCGGTTAAATTTAACGGTGCCTTCCAACTAAAGACGTACGTTACGTTAGATACGAATGTATAGGAACGGGAGCTACTTATATAGTTAAATACCACTGCTACTTATGTAATAAAATAAAGTTGAGTTTAACATACATAGTAGTATCTTTGAGAATATTGGGACAACAAGTAGTCTATGTGTACACCAGATTATATTTAAAACTGGTGAAAATATTGGCCAAGTATAGATACGTGTTTCATCATCATTATAAGCCTATTAACGGTCCACTACAGGGTCAGGCCTCCTTGTAGGAGAGTGGATATGGAGCGTAGACCCACCACGCTGCTCCAATACGGCTTGGCGGGCTTAGGGCGATAATGTTTCATTTGTTAATGATCACTATCAGATGTTGTAGATAGTGACCGGGACCGACGGCTTAACGTGCTCTCCTAGGTACAGGGCTGTATCACAACCAACTTGCTCCGTAATTGGAATGTCCTGAAAACTTCAAAAAAGTTTTTATTGAAAAGTGTTACCCACATTTTAGGGATTATATATATTGCGGATTGCCAGAGAGACGCGGGTTCGAATCCCGTCGGTTCCGCAATTTTTGATATTATGTTTTTTCTTAAATACTTCATAAAAGAATAAAAAACTCGTAATTATTCCGTGACCCGACCCAGGATTCGAATCCGGGAGCGATCGAAGCTACATAGACTAACCACTAGACCAACTAGGCAGTTAGGTTATAGATACTTATTCAGGTAAACTAAAAACGACAATATTATAAAAAAACATACTTAAAAACAAATAAACGAGTTAAACTATTACAAGGACATTTTAGTTCCAATATTATAATCTATGGCATTCGTTTTTGATACAAAATTAAAATGAACCAGACATCAATACAAAGGCGCGTAATTCTACGGCAAACCGCAGAGCCTTTCAGCATGAAATATTCAAACGTTTTGCAAATCACCCGTCCCAATTAATCAAGTTACGCAGTTCCAATAGTCTAGTGAACAGCCCGAAACTCATATAAAATTAGCCTAAATTAATCGAAGAAAATAACTGTCATTCCACGATAGAATACGCTTCTATTTCAAGCTATACAACCTTAAAAAAAAATTGGAACGTTTTGTTTATTATTTTAACAATGTTTATAAAAGCAGTGGTAAAGAAATCACTATGGAAAATTTATAAAAACACCGAGGTCGTGTTCGGTTGGGCCAATTGAGATTTTCTTAATTGGTAGTCTGGTAGGGTGGGAGCTTCCTCACTAGACGTGGTATTAAGAAACGTTCGAGTGACCGGATCCTCTTCCTGGCGAAAGCTTCGTAGTGTTGTCCATTTGTTCTAAGACCGATCAATGAAAGTAATTGCTACTAGGAACATAGGAGTTCGAGTTTTCATTGCCTATGCGGTTAGTTCTCATAAGCAAGGATCATCTTGTTCTTTTGATACTTTTCTACAAAACTTGCTCGACTTTCACCAGATTATAAGTCACGATCGAATAGTGGATCATTATTATAAGGATCTAAGACCGAATAAAGTGTAAGAGGTTTTGTGTCGCTTAAGCTCATTTACTTTTAATAGTCTCCTTAACACAGGATCTGCGTGATGGATTTATAAATAACACGCGAAGGTCCTGTTCGGTGCGGTAAATCTACGTTTTTCTTAATTGGTGGAGCTCTGCAGAGGTACATCTGCGAGTTCATTTTCTTTTCAGCAAATTTACTACCAACTGGATCTGCTGCTTCCTGATCGGCAATACACTGCTGCTAGTATTGGTTCTCTCGATTCGAGCCGGCTTGTATACCGGAGCATTGCGATGAAATCGAACACAAATCACTTTTTACACAACCCCTGGTTTGTGAATGCAAATGTTTGGCGTTCTCTTTGTTCGTGCGCTGAAAACTGGTTCTTGGCGAAAGCGTACGCAACTTGTAGAGCAATATTCTAAAAATTTGAGTTGCCCCGGACGAGGCAGGTTAAGCGCGCGCATTCGACTCGCCACGGAAGGCCTCTTCATGTATCTCCGATTTGGGTGTAATTGAGGGGTAACAGCCCACTTCACTTTAGGGATCTTCAAGTATTCCTCTTCAGTGTGTTCAATCATAGGCTAACGTGTTCTATATGTTTGTTCTTTTGGATTTTGTTTCCTAGTTCTGAGTCTTAGATCCGAAAGGGGTCTGGTTCTTTAGTCTTCAGTTCTTCAAGTTCGCTGTTCAGTCTTAATTTTTCATCACTTAACATCATGTGTGATAGCACTCAAGGGCCAACTTGTAGTCGTTAAAAAAAAACCTTACATATAAATAAAATTGAAGTGACTGTTTTACTACATGCATATGAATAAATATATGGTTCATACACCAAAATAACATTTATTACAATTTTTGTCTATCTGTCTGTCTGTTTGTTTGTTCTGGCTAATCTCTGAAACTAAAAGTCGGGTTGTAAAAATACTTTTTGTATATGATAGTCAGACTCATGAGAAGTGATATAGGGTAATTTTTATCCAGATATTCTCACGGGAACAGGAACTATGCGAGAGAAACCGAGGGCAACCGCTAGTTACAAAAAAATTTCTTTTTTATATTGGTGTGTTTCTTTATATTTGTAGTTTTGTGAACAAATATTTTTGCATTCGTTATATCGTGAATGACGTATTGCCTACACGGCGTCTGATATGCATCAGCGGTACGTTATATCGGTAACGAAATATGGGAGTCACTATATACGTACGTGGGTTAAATACTGCGAAACCGAAATACGATGGCCATTATTTTAAAATAACTAGACTAAAGCCAAACTCGATTGAGAATGCTTGTCAACAAACAAATTAAAAATGAAGGTAGAAAATGCAACACATTTTATGCCTAATAAATTTAAAATTATGTTTTGTTATTTTAAAAAATCTTATTTAAAAGAAATTGAATATAATAATTAGTTTTAAGCTTACTAATCTAATTTATTGTCATGAATTCGTCATTAATTAGTAAATTATTTGTTTACAAGCATTCTCAATCGAGTTTGGCTTTAGTATAGTTATTTTCATGTCGCTTGTTAATAACTTAATTCATAATAATATTATAAGGGCGAAAGCTTATGACATATGAAGTGAACATACACAATGTTTGTATTCGCGACTAAACGGCTGGAGCGATTTTAATACATTTTGGTATGGAGTTAGCTGACACTCTGGATTAATACATCGACCATATTTTATCCCAATATTCCCTATAGAACGAAAACTACGTGTGTGAAACCGCGGACGTCCTCTAGTTGTTAAAAAATAGGTCTAAAATTATACACACATGATGATTTTAAGTATAAACAACTTATAAGTTTATACTTAAATTGTCATGTGTCTATAATTTTACTTTAGAATAAATTAAACTACAGAATACTTAATAGTATAAACTAATACCATGTTCGTTTAGTGATTAGCCTACGTAGCTACGATCACGAATTCCTGGTTTTAAATCCTGGGACGGATCACGAAATAATTTCGGAGTCGGGAAGTTGATAGTGTTACACCCTCGTACCTCGGTACTCAAGTACGTTAAGCCATCGATTTCGGTCACTATCATCAATATCTGATAGTGATCGTTAGTATATGAAATTTTACCACCCTGAGCCCGCCAACCCACATTAGAGCAGCGTGGTGGATCTACGCTCCATATTCCCTCTCCAATAAGGCTCAACCCGGAAGTGGGCCGTCAATAGGCTGATAATAATGTGAATATAGTAAAGACTCTTGGCATTTGATACTCCCCATTGAGTAATGATACAGCTCTAATAACTCCCCAATCGAGTAATATTACAGTAGTACTAGTTACTTAATTCTAAAGTTCGTCCAGTTATATTTAAATCTCTGACATCAAAAATGCAGTATATAAGAAAACTTCGCTAGCATTAAGAACGAGTTTCAAAAGTCGTAATACGAATGCAGTCAAAGGAATAATTTCACTGAGTAAAAATTTTTATCGCACCAATAAATTACTAAACTTCCACTGTGCTTTCCGCCTCAGCATAACCTTTTATTACTCATAAAATATTGTCTTCCTTCGAACTGATAAAGAAATGAAATAGTTAGAATACATAACCTTGAGAACTTCGAATAAGCACTTTATTATATGAATTTCGTAAATACTTTATGAAAAAAATCGACAAATCACTTATGTATGTCACCATTAAAACCCAATTTTGGTAAGAATGCGTTTTTCCTAGTTAGAACTAAATATTACGAAAGGACTGCCTTGTTGGTCTAGTGGTTAGCCTATCCAGCTTCGATCACGAGGTCCTGGGTTCGAATCCTGGGTTGGGTCACGGAATAATTCTGTTCTTCTATGAAATTCTCAGTAAATTCCAAGCCCGGAGTCGGGAAGTTGGTGGTGATACACCCCTATGCCTCAGAGAGCACGTTAAGCCGTCGGTCCCGGTCACTGTCATCAACATCTGACAGTGATTGTTAATAAATGAAACATTATCACCCTAAGCCTGCCAATACGCACTGCAGCAGCGTGGTGGATGTACGCCCGATATCCCCTCTCCTATAAGGAGGGAGACCTGGCCCCGTAGTGGGCCGCTAATAGGCTGATAATGATGATGATGATGATTACGAAAGGCCTTGGTAAAAACTAGAAATACATCATCAACATCATTAGCATCCGATAGACGTCCACTGCTGGTCATAAACCTTTTTAGAGACTTCCAAACACAACGATCCTGAGCCGCCTGTGGCCGGCGGCTCCCTGCGACACGTTTAATGTCGTCAGTCTACAGTGTGGGCGGGGGGGTCACCAACACTGCACATTCCGGTGCAGGATCGCCATGTTAGCACCTTGGCCCCCAGCGTCCTTAAGCTGTTAGAACTACGTGCCCTGCTTACGAGAAATACAACCAGTACTAAATAATTATGTGTTTAATGAAACATAATGAGTTTCATGTTAGATATGATTTTTAATTCGTCCAAAATCTGAGCACCCTGAGTCCACGCAGTATTGTCTATTCTTCTACTCTTGGGGTGTTTTTGTAAGGTGCGAAGCCAGAAGCTCACAAAGGAGGTCCTAAATGAAGCAAACGTAAGAGCGTAACAAGCAAAAGGTCGAGTAGGTGAGACCGAATGAAACGACGACGGAGCGAGTCTTCTGGTCTAGCCATTTTAAATACTTGCTATCAATTAGAACAAATCTGAGTAATTCGACTCCAGACAGTCTTGTCTACCTAGCTATATTTTTATAAATCGTGAAGCCACTAATCACTAATTTATTTCAGTTTTCACCAAGGCCTATTGTAAAAATTACTTCACTAGGAAAAACGCGTTCTAACCGAAAACTGGTTTTGACGGTAACATATAATAACACGTCTACTAAGTTACGAACCTCTTTTACAACTTTCTTCGTCTGAGCAACTTATTTTTGTAGCCTTGTCCTAGAGTAGATAAAAATAAAATCAATATGAGGCATCTGTGATACCTCTAACTATGTCAGCTAAGTTTGGAAGACAATATAACAGAGCTTTTCATAGCTATTCTATATCCATTTCCAAGTAATTAATGCAAAGTATTCGATTTAAAACGAAACTTGCTACTTTATAAGACATTAATTAGGATTATGAGGTTAACTTATACATTAGAAAACAATTCGAAGTTCAAGAAAGTAACTGTGTGGATATTTATTATATACTGGCGGACGTCCGCGACTTCGTCCGCGTAAAACTTGAACTCCCGTTTGACCCCTTAACCCTAGATAGATAATCTGCGTCAAATCGACGCATGCGTTTTCGAAAAATTGCTCTGTCTCTCCAATCATCGTGAATCCATAGCTGTGCGTTTAGGACATCTCATACGTTGCTAGGACCTACCACGTAGTATATGTGTCAATAAGGTAAGTACAACCGATTTTGAAATATAACAACCGAGTGAGTCAAAATGACGCATGATTATCTTTAGTGTGACTTTTATGACAGCGGCTTATATGAAAGTTTTATTGTGTTTCGTATATTTCAGTACTTTTTATCATAACTATTATTATAATTTTATTTTTGTAGATAAATTGTGAAATATATAATACAATGGGGAGTAGCAATTTAGACTAGGACCAAATCCTGTCCGCTCTTATGCAAAGTAACGCCAGATTCCGTACGAGAACTCCGAAAGTGGAGTAGCGGACCATAAAAGCTAAGATGGCGTACAGAGCGACACAGGAGGGTTTGTAGACGAGGTTCAAGCCACCCTAGTGGAAAAGGAATCTTCGAAGAGCAAAACAGTACTGAATAACCAGTCGTCTGAAAGTGATATATCGTGAGCATAACGTTGATATGTGTCAGAGCTGTTTGTACCTTACTTTTATAAAACTTTATATTCATAAATTATAAGATAAGTTAACTGTTCATTTTTTACTAAGAAAAATATTAATTATTACAATAAAAAGCAAGTTTTTATTTGAAAGAGTAAGTGTTATAAAATTTCATTGATTTATAGAAGTTTAGGTTTAAGTTTGTTTTCTTAAATAAAAATAAATGAGTATAAAAATTTATCTGCATTATTTATGATACTAATATATGTGCTTATATAATACCATACAAATTATTGAAATAAAGTATAACACCTAGACCTACAGCTAATTAAAATACATGCGTCAATTTTACGCATGATTATCTTTCCCGTACTATAAAATATGATTATCTTTCTAGGGTTAAGGAGGTGAGCAGTAGAAAAAAAAATTTCTTAGCGCTCGCCTACGTCATTACAGCTATATGAAAACTTTTTTAGCGCGACGCACGCGAAATGTACCTAAGATGGCGATAACGGTTTGTTTGGGTAGCAACTACGATTTAAACGAAATTCTCCTTTAACCGAATTTTACGGATATATGTTGTCGACTCAAAATTAATATGTTTTTATGTTTTGTTATTTATCTAAGGTTTCGATCGAATCTACCGTACCCCGTCACGAAATAATTAATATACAAGTGTATGCAACAGGGTAACAAATCAGTGAACAATCGTACGTTGTTCACTGATTCATCAGAATCAGACGTCTCCACAGCCCCATACATTACATAACCATTTAAAGTAATTAAAAACATTAATCGTTTTAAGAATGTATTCTAAAGAAAATGTTTTACGAGTAAATAAATCATCGTTACAAAACATAGGTATATGACTATACAAATATCTGCTGTCAAAACCGGTGGCAGAATCACTACCGGTAGACATAAATGATTTGTACGAATTATTAACAACTATTTTTACACAAATATAAAATAAAAATGTACAGTGACTTAATACTGAAAGAAAATTAAAAGAAAACAAGACAATCTTAACTAAACGCATAGACAATATAAAGGAACAAACTCAGTGCGGTGAATTTAGAAAATAATACTTACATATTCTTTTGCATATTGAGAAAAGTGATAGAGTCTCCGTAGCCTGTAAACGCGTCCTCGCTTATGTAGGTGATGTTGTTAGAGCGCAGATCCAAATGACGCAAGCGATGCAATGGTCGTAGAGCCTCCGACGGGATTTCGTGTAAACGGTTGTCACCAAGTCGTAGATACTGCAGGTTTTCTGTAAAATGAACACTGTTTAATTTACGGCCTCTTTTGTCAAAACCAAATGTGTTAGTCTTTTTTGGCTTAAGGTTTATCATTCCACACAGCACAACAAACGAAGCTTAAGTAAAGTTATAGTAGGCAAATACGATTTTATTACAATTAGCTTTAAATAAATGCGGTAGATATGAGAGCATTGAGGAGTATGTGCGGGTTAAAACTGTGACAGAGTTAAAAATAGTATGTTAAGAGAAAAGTGTGGTGTAAAAGAAGATGTAGTGACTAAAATTGAGAAAGGGATGCTTAGATGGTTTGGACATGTAGAGAGAATGGATGAAAGAAGATTAACAAAAGAGATTTATGAGGCGAAAGTTAGTGGAAATGTTGAAAGTGGAAGGCCTGTGCGAATGTTTCTGGACCAAATTCAGGACATTTTAAATAATGGCTAGGTCAAGAGTACCCTAAACCGACGAACTTGTATGAAAGGATTAATGAAAGTGCAAGAAGCTAAGGAAGTATGCAAGGACCGTGGCAAATGGAGGGATGTGGTCTCTGCCTACCCCTACGGGAATAAGGCGTGATGTTATGTATGTATGTAGCTTTAAATTGTATTATTAATTTAAAGGCATTTTGTATGTATGGATGGATGTTTGTTACTCTATACGCATAAACTTCTGAATGGATTTTGATGAAACTTCACAATAACATTGTTTACATATCAGAGTAAGATATAGGCTACATTTTATCCCTAAATACCTACAGGAACTCAAACTGCGTGGGTAAAATCACAGCCGTCCTCTAGCATTTTGTTATTTAATACATACATTTTGTTACTAAATTATTTGTATGTATAGTCTAAATTTGGTTAATTCAATTTTTTCTTAATTAACAATCTTTCCATTTTACATAATTATCAGCCCATTAACGGCCCACTACAGGGCCAGGCCTCTCTCCTTATAGGAGAGGGGATATGGAGCGTACCCCTACCACGCTGCTCGAATGCGGGTTGGCGGGCTTAGGGTGATAATGTTTCATTTGTTAACGATCACCGTCAGAATATGCTGATGACGATGCTCTCCGAGGCACGGGGGTGTAACACCACCAACTTCACGACTCCGGGCTTGAAATGTATTGAGAATTTCATAGAAGAAAGAAAACCTCAGAATAATTCCGTGACCCGACCCAGAATTCGAACCCAGGACCTCGTGATCGAAACCAGATAGGCTAACCACTAGACTAACGAGGCAGTTTACTTATTCTATGATATTATATGCTCTATTTACACAATAGGTAAGCACTAAAATTTAAAAAATCTAACACTAAAGTAAAAGGATAGAAAGGAGAAAAGTTTGTAAAAATAGTTTTCTTTTAAAGAAAATGGAATTCTACGAAGGCTAACACAATTTTCTTATCTAATCGAGCAAAATTTAGTAAAAATAATATCGCTGTTCAACATAATTGTAACCATACCTTCTAATCCAGCGAAAGCCTTTTCGTCAATTCGTTGAATTACGTTTCCCTCCAGTTCCAAAGAGTTGAGGAAGTTCAGATGGGAGAACACGTTAGCTGGCACCTCGCGCAGCTGGTTATGCGCCAATCCCAGGGAATCCAAGTTACGTAAACCTAAGAGAAAGGAAGCAGGCGTTATTTAGTGGAGGTTTTTCATGAATAGTCAATGAATTACTTATTTTGCTATTTGCTGTGCTAATACAAACTATCTAATAAATATGTCGTAGTTTGATCTTGTTTAAAATGCTGAGTAATTTTGCGTATTAAATTCAGTCTTTAAGAGATCTTCAGGTTTTACGGTTATTATAAATTATGTTATATAATTAAAATGAGTTTTGTAAAATGTCAAAGCCAGTTTTTACATTAATTTCCAAACATATGGTATTAATTAGCCTTTTGCCAAATCGTAAGTAGCCTGCAATGTTGTTTGATGGCAGAAATAAACATGCCGGTAGTATTTCCTGCGAGGAGCTCTATCACAAAGGGCTCTACTACTGAACCTCTTCATCAGGCATACAATGCTTGACGGAAACAAGCATAGAAGTATTATGATGTACAATAAAGTATATTTCATTTTCTTCTTTCCGGGACTCTCATATAAATTCCTCCACTGGTACTATACTTAGGTATTAAAAATACATATGAAAATTTTAGTTTTAAAACCTTTGTAATAATAATCCTCATACGACTAATGACGTTTTACTAACATCTTGGCATATGACGTCGAATATTAAAATCTTAGCAATTATGTATTATGCAAAATAGAGGCATACCAGCAAAATCCCCTTCTGAAATAGACGTAATACGGTTTTCCTGCATCTCGAGCTTTTTCAAGTTCTCGAGCAAAGCAAGAGCCTTTTGCGGCACTGCTGTTAGCTCATTCCCGCCGAGGTTCAAGCGCTTTAGTTTTCTGGAAAATTTTAATGGTATTATTTTCCTCTCAGCTATAATTTTATAATACGTTATAAATAATTTATGCTTCAGTACTTAAATCTGTAGTATTATACAAATATCCTGTAATTAGGTCGGAAAACACACAAAGCCACTTACAGGTACGTATCATCAGTGTGTTAATGACTCACTACAGGGCCAGACCACCCTCATTATATTAGTTATATAAGGGAGGGATATGGAGCTAAATAATTATGTAGTTATATAGGTTGGCAGGCTTAGGGTGATTATTTGACGATCACTGTCAAATGTTAATTAATCGGAATCGATGGCCCAATGTTCTCTTCGAGGCATGAGGTGTAACACAAGTATCTGCCTAACTACAGGCTGAGAGTACGGAGAACTTCATAAAGTAAAGAAAATCTCAATGTTTTATTGCCCAACCTAGGTTTGAATCTTGTGATCCGAAGTGACATATGCTAAGCACAGGACAAACTAGGAAGTTGGAATTCAGTATTTATTATTATAGTCATGTTGGTGAATGAGATTTTGAATTCACCGGATGATATTGTCGTAGTTTAGTGAAATTGGGAACAATCGTAATTAATTGTGCGTATTAAATCGTTTACATAATTATTTTATATTCTACGTATGCAGGTTTTGAATTATACAATTTAAATCTACCATTAATTATTTAATTATACATTAATGGAATAACCGGATTGCTTTTAGCTTTTAGATAGTTTACTTAAAATAATATTATAATGAAACTCTATAAATTTAAACGTTCGGAATTCCTATCGGTCCCGATACGAATAAATATACATATGAATGGGTGACTTAATTTACTTTCATACCCGTAACTTTCGGCAGGAACAATGATAACAAAAGGAATGATTAAATTATAGGTATTTTCATAAGAATAATAACTGCCATCAACGATAAAAACTCGGCTGACAATTTTGTAGCCATATCTGATACTTCATTTAAATTTTAAACCACGAACCCGGTTTTGTTTGTCAATAAACTTCTGCAATAAAGATGAGGGGAGATCGCGTTACTTATCTATAAAGTACAGAATGGAGTTGTTAAAAAGGAGAGATGTCATTATGAATTCAAGATGGCCTCTTTGGCTGTTTGTAAATGTACTTCATTTACTTGTGCCACCATTTCGTGAAGATACGCAATAATAGTCTAGAATCCGGGGATCATTTTTCACAATTGATGATAACTGATTCGGTGGTTTAATGGTTAGCCCACGTGTTTTCCGATCATGACCTCCTGGGTCCCTAGCCTAGAATTATGAAGGTAGCAATGTTACACCAAGCCTCTAGAGTACGTGGCAATATGAATAACATCTGATAGTGATCGTTAGTACAGTAACCATTATCACTCTAAGCCCACCAAAGCTAAGCTCAATTATATCCCCTACATATTTAAGAATAAACATAATATCGAAAATTGCGGAACCAACGGGATTCGAAACCGCGTCTGTCTGGCAATCCGGGCACTTAGAGCGCCTTACCGCTAGGCCACGATCCCGATGACGTCGGTGCCGAAATTGTACTTTGATATTATGTTTTATATCCTCTACGATACGGACCTGAGAGACAGAGAGGCTTCTGGGAGGATGTTTGTATAACTCGACTGTTTTATCGATACATCTGTCTCTGTCTCTCTATCAAACGCGATACTATAGATAAGGAGAGATATAGACAAATTCGTATCTCACGATGTCAACTACTTAAAACATAATAACACAATAGGGGAGCTGGCATCTAGTGGGCCATTAAAATAAGCATAATGATGTGGTAGATTAACTACGTACTGACAGACTTGACGTTTCAGAATTGTTTGTATAACAACCTACTTGAAATAAATGATTTTGAATTTTGAAAAGTAGATAAAGAGTAGTACACCAGGCTTCATGCAATTTGGGAGCATCACTTGAAAAACTTTATCAAACGTCGTAATCAATAATCTCCAGCAAACTTTCCACTCAAGCACAAACTCAATTAAAAATATATCACTTACTTCTCCAAGCCCTTAAAAGCTTCGCCGTCTACAACCGATATTTTATTTTCGTACAAAGTTAGTATCTCCAAAGTGTCCAGACCGAGGAAAGCTCTGTTGTGGATCGCAGTCACCTTTAAACAAAATACCGCTTTTACAAACTTAATTCTCTTAAGCTGTTTACCAAATATTTACGAATAATGCTCGGGATAAGAACTTTTTATTACAAAAGGGAATCTCTTTTTATTTACAAGACGATTAATGGAAGCGGAGTGGCTTTGTATATTTGTAACTTTTAACTGTTTGATCTCGTTATCCCATCACCGTTCCATCACAGGACTACCAGGCATTACAGAGATCTACACTGTTACGTACCTAGTCCTATATTCCTTGGACGCGTACTAAGCGGTTTGGTTCCTCATTCCTCATACGCACTACTAAAATTTGGAATGCTCTTCCAGCATCCGTTTTCGCTACCACTTACAATATGGGTTTTGTTAAGTCAAGAGTGAATAGGCATCTTCTTGGCGAATGCGTTTCACCGTAGGCTGTATCATCGCTTATCATCAGGCGTGATTGCAGTCAAGCTCATTAAAAATATAGCAAATGTTGAGCTTTACTGCTAGTTTGCTTGTGGCTCTGAGTCTGAAGGACCCTTTAGGCTTCAGACTGACGCAGAGGCAAAGCGAAATGACGTGCTATAATTTTTGCCAATCGCAAAGACGTCTCTATTGTACAAAAGTGGAACCAAGCTCTGCGCGTCGCTTCATTTTTGGATTTTCCATATTTGAATAATACAATTTTGTACCTTAATGATTTAGAAATAGAGATGAATATTATAATTACAGCGTTGATTCGCTTCCAGTCTGAAATAAGCCAAAAACTGTGACGTCTGATAGTGTCTTACATATACAAACACATATATTAATTTGTACTGTTACCTTATTTCTTATAACATCTTGGATATTGAGAAAAATTAGGTAACAGTCCGTTTTTATCGGTCTTCTAAAAATAGATTATGCGGACTATTATCCAAACTTTGTAAAAACAAAAGATCCCAAAAGAAAGAATAACTTCGTGTAAAAAGAAATCTTAAAAAAATACGTTTGCCGCTCTAATATATTTTTGTGTGCTTAAATTTTTTATTACTTTGCGACTCTTAGTTGGTAAAAGTTTCTCTCGCTACGCCCCTTGACACCTGGACCTTTTTCACATTAATCTTCAAAGACCGCTAGCGAAAAATAAACCCATGTAGAGAAATATTCTCTACGTGAAAACATGCGGTCGGGAATCGAGAGATTATCTATCGATATTTGAAGATTGAAATAAAGGTGTGGATGGGTCGTGTTAGTAAATGGAAAGTATTTTATTTTATTTTAAAATTATATACTTTTTCAAAGAATGTCTGTTAATTTAGTAGTATTCTTATTATTTTCCCTTTTGTCTACATTTTGGCGAAAGGATTATACAAGGAAACCCCAGGACAATAGTCGGGATAGGTTCCCTATTAAGCCTATAGTACAGCCTGAAGGAGGCTTACTCAATCGTGTTGCTTCATAGCTACGATTAGAGGGCTAAAAGAAAATCAGCTTTTTATTTAACACTATAGTCGACGCATTTTAAACCGAGTCGTCGGGAAATAAATGTCACTGACAGTTAATTACACGCTCTATGCAGTTTTCGTTATTCAATTTAAATAAAACGCCTGTAGTGACTTCTGGAAACGATTGACTGTAAATCCTTGATTAGTTGTTAACAAATGTTGTTTATCACTGCGCCCGACCGACCCGACGACTCAGTTTAAAATGCATCGACTATAGGCGACGGCTTTATTAGAGTACAACTTCTGATATCTCATAAGACAGGGCAGTAATGGACACATTTTTAACCGACAAAAATAACTGAAGAGGTTCTCAAATCGACACCTATATTATTATTTTTTTTTATGTATGACCACGCATAACTTTTTACAGAGTTGTCCGATTTTGATAATTCTTTTTTATTAGAAAGGGCATACTTCCAAAGTGGTCCCATTGTCATAATGTTAGGATCTGATGATGATATCCTGGGGAAATTGAAGAAACTCTTCAAATTTTGGAGGCACGCTTACAGCGATTTCGGTTTTTGTCTTGGTATCGGTAGCTTTTTGGCTACTAGTGCCGTATAATATACTATGACAGTATAGGACGAGTACGATACGTGGCGATAAATCACTAAAAAGTAAGAAATAAAACTTTTTAAATAAAAATACCGACTCAACCGACCGACTCAACCGACCTAAAACGCACCAAAAAGTAAAAAATAACTGTGTCATTTAGTTGCTTTAATTTACTTAAGCATATCTAGGAGTCGGTACCAGCCAGAGACCTAGAACCCACAAACTGTTTTAATACGTAAAATAAATGTTCCTTAAGCTTGCTTCTTTATCTTTACCGACTTCATAGATAAGCTTGAGTAAATTAAAGCAACTAAATGACACAGTTATTTTTTACTTTTTAGTGCGTTTTGAGTCGGTTCTATTTTTATTTACATAAAACAAATTTCTATTTAGATACTCCCACCGAAACGGAACATCCACAAAACTTCAAATTTATATTGTAAGACTCTATTTTTTTTTTTAATTGATTCATCTCGAAACCTATTAGAGATTTTCTAGACGGTTGTTAATTTCATGAGTATGCTTAAATTTGCACTTTCAATTGCTGCGAGCAACGCGAGAGCTCGATCATATTTTATCTAGTGTTAACGTTGCATTTATAACTTGAACTACGTGTTTTAATAAAATTTAAAATAGATCTTATATAAAACTTTGTGTGCCTTTTGGTGTAGAGACTTTGGAGCCATGAGGACCGGAAGCTCATGCTCTTCTTGAAGATATTTCAAAAAAAGTTATCGAGTCTACGGGTGACTGGCAGCTACCATGGCCAATAAATTAGTTTAGCCATTCAAAGAGGAAATGCTGCTAGCATCATAGGCACTGTGCCTCGTTGCAGTGGAGTCGAGTAGGTTTTAGATTTTATTTAGTAATTATCAGTAATTTGTATTATAGATAATGCATTAAAAATAAGTAGGTATCATAATAAATTTTGACCTTATAAATAAAATGAAGAACATTTAAAGAAATATCGAAAATAATATAACAAATACTTTGACAAAAGGTTAGACAAAGGTTATAAGGATTTCTTTGTAGGATTTTAACTCAAGAGATCAATCAGAATTGTTGTTGAATCTTATGTATGAGCCTGTGACGTTGTTTCATAACGGTCTAAACGGTACCTCTGCTCTTATAATAGCGACATAAGTACGATAAACAACTATTGAGATTGGGTCACGGTGGCCTTAGGAGATAGCAGGCATCAAAAAGCCAGACCTTCAATCGCCACATAGCTTCGTGATGACACTATAAAAACATCATTATAGGATTAAACTTTATCGGTTTCTGAGAAAAGGTTGCCAACTTGCCACCAACTTAAATGACTAGCAACTACAGAACTGGCTTGTTATAACACCTTGATGAAAATATAACAAAATACTCTATGTATATACCAAGACGACGAGGCCTGTTGACCTATTCGCTATCTTAAGCGTATGAACACGAAAATTACTAATTAGCTATTGTTAGCAATTTTTAAGTCACGTGGTTACGTGCACAATAATAGTCTATCATTGATATGAACATCGTTTTCGTAACGGTCTTTACAGAACACGTGAAATGCCGTTTTCATTAATTTTTTAACTATATTAGATGGCTAAGGTGAATACTTATACTAAAGCCAAACTCGATTGAGAATGCTTGTCAACAAACAACTTTAAAATGGAGGTAGAAAACGCAACACATTTTATGCCCAATAAATTTAAAATTGTGTTTTGTTAATTTAAAAATCTTATTTAAAAGACTTCGAATATATTAATTAGTTTTAAGCTTACTAATCTAATTTTAAGTCGTGAATTCGTCATTAACAAGATAATTAAAAAAAATAGGTGTGAAATGACTAGTGATTTCTACCTTCATTTTTAATTTGTTTGTTGTCAAGCATTCTCAGTCGAGTTTGGTTTTAGTATAGGCCTGCTGCTCACTGTAAACTTGCTACGAGTAGCTCCCGAAGCCACCAAAGTTCATAGTTGTAAACCGTACTTACCTATCGTATCAGAATGGGCTGATTTTTCAGCTTTTATAAAATAACGGGCCACCAAATCCCTCTCAATACGTTAACTCAACTGCAATATTTATTCAATTGATTGAACGGAAAATCTACACCTTCTATTCGATTAAATAACATCCCTGAGGAGGTGAGAGATATCGAATTACAGCAACAGCGGTGCGACCGTAATTTCAGTTTATTGTTCTTGTTTACTTTGAAGCATCGTACCTTATTGTGATTCATGTTCAGGATAAGCAGGTGATTAAGATGCGTGAACGACGACGTCGGGATCGTCGCCAGGTTGTTTTGAGACACGTCGAGTTGAGTCAACTTGTTGCCTAAAAATGTAAAAACCTTTGTAACACATTTTTATATGTAGCTTATTCTAGTACAATAAAGCTAGAGTTCTATAATATCAACTGATTTTAATTAATTTTTTGGGAACCCCGACAGTAAACTTAAATATTAGATAGAACAAATGTCATTGAGTATTTCTGATAATCTATTTACTTTGGTAGTGGTGTTCTATATCGTGACCTTACACTTATAGGAGGTATTTAACAACATATAAAGTATCCTCCCTAATGATTATCTGGCGTAATTAAATAAATCTCAAAATCATCTCTTCGGCTTCAATTATACTTTGGCCGGCCAGTAAGAAACCCTCTTACATTCTAAGCCATACTAGCAAGTAGGCAATTTTTTTTTAACCACTTGTTAATTAATGTGATGGGGCCTACCATAGCTGATGCACTTCGATCCTTTTGGATCTTTTGTATTCGATGGTACCACGTAAAAAAGAACAAAGAATTTAAGCTCATTACCAACACTTATTTAATAACAGATGAGATTAAACTGCTAAAAACTCACCAATAGAACTAAGTGAAGAGTCCTCAATAACTGCCAGGCTACTGTTATGCACAGTAAGATGGCGGATGTCCAAACTCAGGAATATGTATGACGGCAGTTTCGCTAGGTTGTTATGTCGTAATTTTAAATAGAATATGATCATGGGCTTGGACCGTAACGTGTTCATCGCCTGTAACAAAAGAATAGCTTTAGCACTACGTCTGGAATATAATGAAATAAAATAAAATTATTTAGTTAAGTGTTTTCTTTAATCATCAATGACTATCAGCAAACGGTCCTTAGTCAGTTGCAGCTTGTCTTCCGACAAAGACCTCCTCTAAAGATAAGCAATTCTATTTTATTTTTTCCTTTCAGGTCGATATTGGATCTGCTATATTGTTAATGTCGTCTGGAGTATACGACATAATATTTCCAATAAACTCAAGGTGAGCGGGACGATAAACAAATGACAATAATTACTTTCCTTGGACCTGCAATACAAACAGCTATTAATCTATGTTTATCTAAGAAATAATTCATTTTGTTTTATCAGTTTTCCGCTTTATGTGGTCAGCTTGGTTATTCTTGATTTTCTTGGTCATTTAATTCAAGAGGTAAAAATTAAGGTTAAGGAGTATAACAACGTAGACAACACAATTTTTTGCGTACCTATACAAACTAATTTTCAACTTTTTTAAGTTTCCAGCGGATCATTTTGGGCGTTTTTAAGAAGATTTATTTGCATAAATCTATTTAGTCAGCCAAGAACCTCTATAGTTTTGCCACATCTGTTTTTCAGTCTGCTTTCAGTCTGTCCGCAGATAAGTTCAGACTGGAAATCTATAGTTTTGTATTGGTAAAACTCCGTCCAATTTGTAAGATTTTTTTAAGGTAACTCCCCAATATATTTTTTTAATTTCTATTTTATTTTTTATTTATTTTTTAATATGTAAGGGATGAACTATTTTTTCTTGTCTTCCCATAGTATAAAGTGTCATTAGATTTGATTAAATATTTCATAAATATAACGTTGATGGCACTATTCTCATTAAGGACGTGCAAGTACCTTACAATAGAAACAACACGACCACAGTGTTAATCTCATAAAAAATTCCGACATTTTATATCAGATATCTATAAGTAATATTAAATTAAACAGAGTATTGATTTGCGCTCCAACGTGTTCATTAGAACGGTAGGTATATTCTGTATAAAATTATTATCTCAATTAGTTTTAACTAAACATGATATTATGTAGGCACATTTAAGGCTTTATTAACGTGAAAGTTAGCTTGAATAGTTGTTTGTGTGGGAGCTGATTTTACGTGTTTTCTTGTATAATAATTTTACAATTATATTATACAAGGATTACAAGTTAGCGCTAGAGTGCAAACACAACTGATGGTAATCTAAAATGGAAGCGGGCTAACTTATTAGGAGTAGGATGAAAATCCACACTCCTTTAGGTTTCAGCACGGCATCGTACCGGGATGATAATTCGCTTGGCGGTACGTCTTTGCTGGCAGGGTGGTAACTACAGCAAAAGCCTCCCTTTAACCAAACCAGGAATAATTAAAAAAATCTATCAACCCCGCCGGGAATCGAACCCAGGGACTCTGAAAGATCAAGACCTGGATACCACAATAATGCGTCATATTGTCTCCATTACCATTTAAGAATAATCGTCATATATCGTCAGGCGAAATCGCACTCTAAGGGTAAACTTTAAATCAAATGAAAAATATTCAGGAGACTTTCTTAGTTGAAAGTTTTCCACAAACTTTCACATTTCTTCGTTCACTCATACGTCTATCAGTTTTACCGATTCAAAGTTTGTAATTCAGTTTTCAAGCACTTGCTGACGGAAATTGGATTTGACATTTTTATGAAACTTTATATAATACATACTTACTTATAACATAATTTCGAAAGTGGTAATATGGAGTTTTTCTAGTATGTATGGATATATTTTTTTATTTATAACTAGTTTAAGGCCCGTGACTTCGCCTGCGTGTATAAGAATTTTTACTATCTCAAAGGAACTCTTTAGTTCTGAGTTAAAACGTACCAAACCTATCTATACTAAAGCCAAACTCGTTTGAGAATGCTTGTCAACAAACAAATTACATTTCAATTTTTATGCCTAATAAATTTAAAATTATGTTTTGTTATATTATACTGATAGTTCAATTCATTAAGACGCGCCCCACTATTTCTCGCGAGGGGAAACCGAAGGGTGCGGGGAGTACAGTTCGAACATCAGTCTCGAGTCGACCACGGCTCGGTGTACACGGGCAATTGTAGGTTGTATCGCTGCGTGTCATGAGCGAACGGAATGATGCTCTACTTAATTTTTTTACTCATATTATATTTATAATGTCAAAAAAACGTATCGTATGATGATAAACTACACATTTAAATGTGACTTAGCCAGAAGAATCGTTCCGTTGCCCATTCCTTCAGGTTGACCGACTCGACTTTAATTTTTCTACAAAGGTCACTTGATTGGTTTGTTACTGCCAATATAGATTTTCCAAATTAGCTTAGCATAATAGCTTTGGTATTTGTACTATATATACATTGGTACTATCCTACTAAAAAGACGTACCGTCAAGCGATTTAGCGTTCCGGTACGGTATCGTGTAGAAACTAAAGGAATGTAGATTTCATGCTACTCCTAACAAGTTAGCCCGCTTCCATCTTAGTTGACATAAACTAACTTGTAATGAATCAAAATAATAATAGATATCATGGGTTCACGCTTTACAAAAACGCTAGGGGTATGGTAGACAAGTTAGCGTGGAGTTGAGCTCAATCATTAAACTGTTTAAACAAAAGAAAAATAGATATACTAGGTACCTATCTGAGATGATTGTGGGTATGTGTGTTTTTAAGATATTTTTAAGTGGGTTAATATATATGTCGAAGGAATTAGACTAGAGACTTAGAATAGATTGTTGTAATATTGTAATAGACGTCATTGTTTATGGAAATGTTACTGTCTGTGGATGTAATTATTTTTGATATGTCACGAGATTTTTATGAAAGTAATCGAAATAGAACTAATTGTTAATCATTTAATGAGAGATATGAGATAGGTGCTTACTTAAAACTTTAACACTATGATAAATGAATGAATGATTGATTTGTTTTAATACTCCAACCAATAAAAGAGTCGGGCGCCAAAGTCCTAGTAGAGTATTTACACCATCTTGAGAGGAATAAAGGAGTTGGGTAGTTAGTTTGTGTCTGGATTGCGGTGAGGATATTTGGTCGAGTTGGACCAGTGTAAAAGTGTTCTTAAGAAGTAAATTAAATTAGGGAGTAAAGTAAGATGGGTGTAAATAAACTACTGTTCTGAATCTTTATAATACGTCAGGAATTATAAAAATCTATTTCATGTATCAAAACATTGTGAACTTGCAATATATCTGTTCGTGAAGACAAAGTCTTTGTAACCCTAGAAAACGCCCAAGAGATTAATAACCACTAAAGATGATGTCAAGGAGAATTGTTATACTCCAATATATATATTAACCTATATCACAATATAATTTTGCTGTGCAGGACCAACACGACATATTCATTTTTAAAAAATGAGTTAAAATGAAGTAGAGCATACTGCTAGTCAAACGTAACATTCTTGTTGACATAACTAACTTGACACTTTGTGTGAGTGTGCACACATTGCTACTCGTTACGTAGTAATAGAACTCACATTCTTGCAGTTTTTATTGCACACTTGCACTGTAAGCGTTTGAAAAACAAAACACTACGAGCCATCGTGGATTGACCAAGCTATAAAATCTTACTTAAAAGATATTGAATATATTAATTCGTTTTAAGCTTACTAATCTAATTTATTGTAATGTATTCGTTATTAACAAGTTAATTCAAAAAATTGGGTGTAAAATGACTAGTGATGTCTACCGTCATTTTAAATTTGTTTGTTGACAAGCATTCTCAATCGAGTTTGGCTTTAGTATAGAAAATAATTTACTTCTAATTCTAAGTTTCAGTCAAATCGGCTTAGTAGCAGCTTGAAGAAATTACAAGCACACATTTTTTTCTCTTGAATTTGTATGTACAGATAAATAAATATTTAATAGTTAAAACAAATAAAATTTTAAATTAAAACAAGATATTTACAAAAAAAAACCATCTAATTGTTCACTCAAAGGCTAGTTGTCCAACACACTGGCGCTATTTCCCCTCTGAATAGCAAAGCTTATTCTTTGCGCCAAATAAGCACCAGCACGATGGTCACCACACACATGGATTAGTTGTTCGGATAAGATCTCCAAAATTATTGACTGGTTTACAATTATTTTTTTAACTTTGTCTCACCTTCTGTATGTGTTGCTGTTCAGTGAACTCGCAGAGGATGTCGAGGCCATTCTTCTTGACGGTACAGCTGCAGGGGGTGATGGTGTTCTGCGGCGGGCATTGCTGCGCGCCCTGCGGGTGTGCGGGCCGAGCCAGCAGCACCACGCAGCAGGCCAGCAACCAACGTGGCACCATGTTGAAGTACCTGCACCGATGTATTGACTCTTCAGTTATTCATCTAGATATTACCTACTTTTTTTTAGTTATAGCAGTCTCGTTGATTGAGGGGCAATATAAGTATGACAATGAAACACGAATTCCTAGGTTGGACTATTAAATATTGAGTGTCTTGTACGGTGTACTAATGTTTCTGAATTTGTCACAAAATAAATAGTCACACAGTGGAATCAATAAATAAATAAAATATTTTTTTTGTACACCAATTAAAAAATATTACAAAGAGAAAATAACTTAAAAAAAAAAAAAAGAGAAAAAAAAAAAAATATACGTGTCGAATTGAGAACCTCCTCCGTTTTTTTTCGTCGGTTAAAAATCAATGTACAATTTGCGGTCTTACCGCTAATGAGCGATCTCCTCCAGGCAACCAATTATATTTGAAGAGGAAAAGTGTATACAGTGGGGTATTTTCGGGTTTTCGTTCAAAAAAATAAAGGAAGAACTTGTATCCTATTATCTTATATAAAAATATTCTTACACATTTAATAATTTTTTATGTCCTACATAAACACATACAAACATATATACATCTAATATTTTGTGAATAACTTAAGTAATAACATGAAACAAATTAAACTAAATGTCCCGTAGGGCAATTATTGACACAACAGTGCACGTTTCAAATCTGTCTCAGTACCTCTCTATCTGTAAAACCTTTTTAGATAGAGAGAGACATATACGAATTTGAATCGCACACCGTCAAGTGTCATTAAAGTTGATACATAATGATGATACATACAGATTAAATCCTAGAGAAGTCTGGAAAACTAATACAGATGAAAATATACCTATTCAGACCTTTACGAAAATCCGTTCCATACTTATAAGTACCTATCTCTACAGAAATATGTCTACAAGTCGGATTAAATATTAAGAACTTTATATTTTCCACGAACGGTACTCGTTTCTATCTACGAAGCCTTAAAGACTCCGAGGCTTACCAAGAAATTAATTTCCGCCAAATGGAATCAATCCGAAAAAAACTTGTCTTAAGGGTAAAATTTACTCGGCGAAAATATTAAAAGGCTGGGAAGGTTCTCAAAGTTTCGCTGTGAAACAGGTGTATTATAATCTTTTCACTCATAATTTTCCGTGGCAGAAAATTGAATTTTCCTTTCGAGGCCCACAAATTACCAGGTGGTCTTAGATGAGAAAAGAACAGGCATGAAATATCTGTTTTATGATCAAGATCATCATCAGCCTTTCTAATAGCCTACTTTAGAATAAATTCATTATCAGCTGATGGTCGTCGACTGTTGAACATAGTCGTAGGGGAGAGTTTGCAGAAGAGAGAACTTAGAGCTCGTTCTGCCACGCTGCTTCAATGCGGACTGGCGCGCTAAGTAAAACAATATCATGTTTAACTTATAAGGATTACTTGTACAAGTTCATAATAGCGAAGGCTTAAACGACGTTATATATAGAAAGAAAGAAACAAAAATGTTAATTTAGGAAAAACACCACTATTACAAATAAAATACAACAAAATACAATAAAATGTAGGATGTGAAAGTGATGTGATCCCAAGTAGGTCCTCACTCAGCATTTTGCAGTGCCCGGACACCGCGCTGGTCGTCCGAGAAGCCCGTCAGATGAGGTCACATCTGGACATTATAATCTAATATATAAAATTTCCCTGTCACAATGTTAGTTACCGTATTCCTCCGAAACGGCTTTTCCGATTTTTACCAAGTTTTTTATGCGTATTTAGCAGGTCTGAGAATTGGCTACTATCTAATTTTAATCTAATTTTTTTTTTTAATTTTTAATGCAAAACAACATTTGCCGGGTCAGCTAGTAATATATAAATACATCATAAAATATAAGTGAGTTATATTATATTATTAGTGTATAGCAATATCCCAATTCGCGACTAAGAATTTTGGAAAAAAGCAAAACTCAAAATTTCAGAACTTAGATTATACTTAGGTTAAAGAAAGCTTAACCAAAATTCAGCCAAAGAGCTAGAAAACTGTTGGTCCATACAATTGACCGAGTAACAAAGATAATTATTGTTACAACCTAGGGTTCGGGATTCGAAGAACAACCATAACAGGAGAACAGTACGAGTATTTTATTAATCCGTAGATGAATAACTACTACACGTTGCGACGCCGTCGATTAGTGCCCCCAGGCCTAAAGGAACCCTTCAACCGCGACGATAATCTGCCTGGGCATCTCATAGCCCTCCACATCCCAACAACACTGGGAGACGATTTCAGATTCATGGTCCAAAAGCCCGCTAACTACTAACTCGTAGGGAACATCTCCCACGTGCCTTCTGCTTTCGACACTGTTCGAAGAATCACTGTAAACTCTGTAAAATGTTCCAATATTTTTTTAATTCTGCATACAAAATAATTTGAATCGTTCCATGTTCTATTAACTTTTTTTTTATAATTACATTTTCTTTTAATTGAAATGAGGTTTCAATCAAAAATCCGTTTTACTTCTTAAATCCTCCCAGGGATCGTCCTTAACAATTATTAAGAGTGTTAACAACCGACGTCAATCTGTAATAACATCATTTAATTACACCATCCGCCAATAACACACTTTAGGGTAAATTGAGTTGTAGGACACAATTAGAACAACGTCAATTATCAAAATTAATTAACTCAGGATTGGATTTCGTGTCTTTACAGACGTGTACTTACAAACAATAGCATCCTTGGTATATTATATAACAAAAATAGAACAATGTAAAGGTGCTACGCCCAGAACCTGTGTACCTACGAGCCGAGCGTAATTTTTTTTTTAATCATCATTATTAACCTATTAACGGCCCAATACAGGGCCAGGCTTTCCTTCTTATAGGAAGGGATATGAAGCGTAGACCCACCTGGTTGCTCCAATGCGGGTTGGCGAGCCAATGGTGATAATGTTTTATGTATTCATGACGACTATCAGATGTGATGATAGTGACTGGTGCTTTCCGAAGCACGGAGGTGCATCTCATCTATCTAGCAAAAAAATAAACGTGGGAGAAACGAAACACCATGAACAAGACTCATTTATTTTCTCTCATATCATTTCTTTTAACATAATGCCTCAATTATGAAATAAAAACAAATATCATAGTGACATAAATTATTCACATAATGTACAAAATAAATTATACTATTGCGTTCCTTAATAATTTTTTATAGTACAGGTATAATACAGTCAAAGTCAAACCTGTTTTATGTTAAAAATAATTAAAGCCCGTCTTTTTTATGTCAGTGGGGTATGTTCAAAAAGCCCTTTCTTTAACATAATAGGGGCTGCCATTCCTTTTATAAAATAAGTTCAATCCTCTAGGGGTCTAGGTAGTGACCTAAATTTTCGACCCTACAAATAATTGACCTAACTTCATTTGTATTCACGGCTTGCTTAATAAAGAAAAATAAAAACAACACACTTCCTCGTAAAGCTTTCCTTCAAAACATTTGCTCCAAAAGTAATTTCCCTTAGATAGCAATCTCGAAGGCTTGTTCCTTTTTTATTTGCTCGTGTCATTAAAAAAGGTTTAGGGTTTTTCCTTTGAAAATATTTTAGGCTACCACCATTACTAAAGTATCGAAAAAACAGTGACTGACTTTACATAATTAACTAGGTGTTATAAAAATTTTTGACAAAAAATAGAACCGACTCAAAACGCACTAAAAAGTAAAAAATAACTGTAGTTGCTTTAATTAACTTAAACATATCTATGAAGTCGGTGCCAGCAAAGTTTAAAGAACATTCATTTAACGTAGTAAAGCGGTTTGTGGGTTCTAGGTAACGTTCTTATATGTCGCACCGACTCATAGATATGCTATATATATATATATATATATATATAAAATGTAAATAAATAAATGAATAAATATTATAGGTCAATTGCATACATCGCTATATAGCCCCAAAGTAAGCTTAGGTAGCTTGTGTTATGGGTGCTATGATAACTGATGAATATTTTTATATATATTACACATAAATACTTATAGTAAATAGATAAACACCACCCAAACCATTATGCTCTTCAACTGGGGTAGATAGTGGCTACTACTCCAGTGTATATGTGGTGTTACCACCAAAATCATTCCAACTTCTAGGCTGAGATTATTTTTACTAAACTAGCTAAATTTGTTATGGCCCAACCTAGGCCTTGAACCATGATGGTCCTCGTGATCCAAAACAACATAGCCTAACCACTGGGCCAGCAAGACAGTTATTCGTACAATACTTCTATAAGCATTAAGTGTAAAAACAATTGATAGATCATACTTCAGGAAAAAATATATTATTAGCAGTGCGATTACACCTTCCGTTCTCGCAAAGGGCGGAAGTTTCAGCGAATAAATCTCGAAACATTTCAAGGCTGGGGGAGGTTATAATTCATATTAATTACTCTACATGTACGCTTGACATTTACTCGGAGCTCTGGTATACGAGTGTTTCGTTTACTGATACTTAATATTATTATGCCTCATTGGTCTAATGGTTAGACTGTGTGGCTTCGATCACGAGGTCCTGGGTTCGATTCCTGGGTCGAGTCACGGAATAATTCTGAGCTTTACATTCTTCTATGAAATGATTAGTACATTCCGAGCCCGGAGTCTGGAAGTTGGAGTTGTTACACCCCCGTGCCTCGTAGAGCACGTCAAGCCGTCGGTCCCGGTCACTATCATCAACATCTGATAGTGATCGTTAATTAAACATTATCACCCTAAGCCCGCCAACCCGCATTGGAGCAGCGTGGTGGGTGTACGCTCCATATCCCCTCTCCTATAAGGAGGGAGGCCTGGCCCTGTAGTGGGCCGCTAATAGGCTGATAATGATGATACTAAATATTATTATGTGACTGTATTTTTACCAGAAATCATTATCAAGTTATTTTGACGGCTTACTACAGGGCCAGGCTAACTTCCACGTGGGATATGTAGCTTAGAACCTCCAAACTTCTCCAATGCGGGTTGGCGGGCTTAGGCTGATAATGTTTGATTCAATAATGACCAATATGACGACCTCCATGGCGCAGTGGGATGCGCGGTGGATTTATAAGAAGGAAGTATTTCCTGGGATCGATTCCCGGCGGGACAGATTGAGATTTTTCTTAATATGTCTTGGTCTGGCTAGTGGGACGCTTTCGCCGTGGCTAGTTACCACCCTACCGACAAAGACGTACTGCCAAGTGATTCAGCGTTCCGGTACGATGTCGTGTAGAAACCGAAAGGGGTGTGGATTTTCGTCCTACTCCTAACAAGTTAACCCACTTCCATCTTAGACTGCATCACTTAACATCAGGTGTGATAGTAGTCAAGGGCCAACTTGTAGTCGATAAAAAAAAAATAAAAACTTGATGATAGTGATCACGACCAACAGCTAACGTGCTCTCCGAGGCACAAGGGGTGTAACTTCACCAACTTCCCGACTTAGAATTTATGATTATATCTGAGAAGAAATAAATGTCACAAACCGACACAGAATTCGAACCCACAATCTCGTGATCAAAGTCACATATTATAACCAACAAACCAACAAGTCAAAGTTAACGGTGCCCACGCCACGTCCACGACTTTTAACCGACCGGTAATATTTTAACCTTTATATAACCAGTAGAAACTTTGCTTTATTGCAATGCAGTTCATTATATTTTTCTCCAATAAATAATAATTGGTTAGCGATTATCGTCCGCAGGCGGGCTCTCTAAATAAAGAGATATAATTAGTCCATTGAAAAGTTAAATTTAACGTTGCATTTGCATATATGTGGCTGATGGGAGGCTTCAGCCGTGCCTAATTAATACCCTAAAGACGTATAGCCAAGCTATTTACCTTTCCGGTACGATCTCGTGTAGAAACCGAAAGCATCGAAACCGAAATAAACCTATCTTCGTCTTATATCTTCGCATCATCACTTACCGTCAGGTATGATTGCAGACAATACTTTTTTATTTATTACAACAGACTTGTAATAAATAAAAAAGGACAACATCAAAAAAAGAGACAGAGTAGTCATGATTTAAAATAGCACTGCTAGCTAGATTTAAAATAACTATTGGATATAGCCAAAAAAATGTAAGATTCTACGGAGTAAAAATTCTACTATGTATTCAAAGTAAATAAATATTATGACCTTACTAATGAATTAACCAAAAATGGCTATGTGGTTAGTTTATACGCAGTAAAAGTGGGTGCGAGGGGTATACCAGCGAAGTCTCTCTACAACCTGCTAAAAGACCTTGGCCTTACTAGAAGTGCAGTAAGCTCCATATTGGAACGAGTGTCCAAAGCTGCTCTAATAGGGTCCTTCCGAATTTGGCTGGACAGGGAGAATAACTCGAACAGAGGAGGTGAGTGTTGACGCGCGTCACTAAGGGTACCCTTAAACCTACACCCGTGTCACAAGTCTCGGGCTCTGTTCGTAGATTTTCTCTCAGCCACGCGATGGACCCGGCACCCGCACGGTGAATCCATGGAATGCTAAGACCCGGCGATGGACCCGGCGATGGACCCGGCACTCGCACGGTGAATCCATGGAATGCTAAGATATTCGACTCATATTCGTCTCTATGACATAACATACTGACGAATTATTGAAATATAAACGGCTGAAACTCACAGCACTGTTATTGGAGTATGCCTGCCTAGTTTCGAACCCATACGGGGTCCTTAGTTATGAGCTTGTTTGTTCTTGTAAGGTTATGAGTTATGACAAAGTACCCCCGTATGTGTCGGGCATACATCGATAACAGTGACGTGAGTTCCAGCCGTTTATATTTTAATAATATGGAAAATACTCGCGTTACTTTAAATATACTTACGTGTGTCTGTATGCGTGAGGTCGGCGAGTAGCAGGGTGCCGCGCACATGGGGCACTAGGTCATGTTCTTAGGCATCCTTTGACCGCCCTGCAACAAGGTTACAACGTATAAAAATAACATTCTAACAAGGCTATACAAAACTCGGATACAATAGGCAATTTTGAGCAATCTTAAGGAATTGGCCCAAACTATTGGGCTGACACACCAGCTGGCCTATTCGCTATCTTAGCGTATAGATATAACGAACTAGCTTTTGTTAGCAATTCTTAAGTCACGCGGTTTCGTCTTCATTTGTCATTGCGATGACGTTGTTTTCGTTAATAATGGGCTTTGAGCAATACGAAAAATAAGTTTGTCATTGATTATTTTAATTGATTCGTTTACTATATTAGGTTTTTTTATCGACTACAAGTTGGTTCTTGACTGCTATCACGCCTGATGTTAAGTGATGATGCAATCTAAGATCGAAGCGGGCTAACTTGTTAGGAGTAGGATGAAATCCACATCTCTTCGGTTTCTACACGACATTGTACCGGTATGTGGTACGCGGGTGAAATTTATTTATTACCCGACTTTATCAGCAGGAGGGTTATCCATTTGAAACGTTAACATTTCTTATGTATCAATATGAGATATAAGAAAAGCGTTGAAATCGATTGTTGTATGACTTAGCTGAGTAAGAAAATATTCCTATAGTGTGCTATAGTAATGAAAAATCCTAACTTTGTGATTCTGATTTAGATTCTAAGTTGTGGGGCGCATGCCTTTGGTGAATAGGCATTTAGACAAGCGCGTTCCACCGTAGACTACATCTTCGCTAACTATCAAGCAAGATTGAAGCCAAGTGCTTTTTATAAAAAAAGGAGAATCTGAACATATTCTCCAATTTCATATCTCGTAAATGAACACGACAACATTGTCAATTATAATTAAAACGACAGTCAGTGCGGGCCAATTACCGTTTATCGCTTACTGCATCATGCAATAACTGCGCTTGTCGAAATATGACGCGTAACGTGACCAGCCACTCGTAATCTGCCATTTTGTGTTGCTCTTTCATGCAGAATTCGAGTACGCATTAATTTGTCCACATTGTGTCAGTTTGGAATCGTATTTCCATAATATTTATTTACGATTACTATGCTATCTAGTTTGTGATTGACTTCGGTATAGCCGTGCATCTCTGAATATTAAATTACATCATTAATAGGGCTGTAATTAATATTAGGTATTTAATTGACAGCAATATTGTATCACATTACATATTTATAATCTTTTTTATTCATTACAAGTTAGACCTTGACTGCAATCACACCTAATGTTAAGTGATGATGCAATCTTAGATGGAACTGGGCTAACATGTTAAGAGTACGATGAAATACACACCCCTTTTCATTTCTACACGACATCGTACCGGAACGCTAAGCGCTTGGCAGTACGTCTTCGTCGATAGTGTTATAACTAGCCACGACCGTAGCCGCTCACTAGCAAGACCTAGACCAATTTAGAAAACCTTATCGACCCAGCCGGGAATCGAACTCAGAACCTCCGTCATATAAATCCACCGCAAATACCACTGCGTCACGGAGGTCGGCAAAATATTATACTATTTTTAATTTTCAAAGCCAACCCAAACACAACAAGGCTAATAAAGTTATTGATTTCACCTTTCGATTGACGTAATACCTATCCCAGGTACACATTTTCGAAAGCTTCGAACGTTTTAGATAAGATCGCTATCAAAAAGCTAATAGATTCCTCTCACGCTATTTCGCTGCAAGTAAGTAAGCAAATAGGTATTTTGTGACCTAGTTTGTAAAACTATTGGAAAGTAGAGCCATTCTTAATTTTTAAGCTCAGAAAACCTCGCCATTTTTAACTTAACTTTTCTTTACAGACGTGGACGTATCTAACAAGCTTACTTTATTTTAATCCGCAATCTAAAGAGAATTTATAGGGTCACAATGTTTGCTCTGCGATTTCTTTTCTGTGGTGGCTTATCGTGGATTTATTTTAACTAGCGATTGGACGGCGACTTTGTCCACATAAATGAAAATTTTCTAATTTTTATAGCGATAATAAAAATTAAAGATTTTCATCTCGTTCTATTCTATGCCGGGGTTCTATTACCAACTGGCCTGATTGAGCCTATACTAAACCCAAACTCGATTGAGAATGCTTGTCAAAAAAAAACAATTAAAAATGAAGGTAGAAATCACTAGTCATTTCACACCTAATTTTTTTAGTTAACTTCTTAATGACGAATTCATGACAATAAATTAGATTAGTAACCTTAAAACTAATTATTATATTCAATATCTTTTAAATAAGATTTTATAAAAAACAAAATATAATTTTAAATTTATTAGACATAAAATGTGTTGCATTTTCTACCTTCATTTTAAATTTGTTTGTTGACAAGCATTCTCAACCGAGTTTGGCTTGAGTATAAATATGGTTCATGAGAGTCTTTAATCGTGGCTAGTTACCACCCTGTCGGTAAGGCATCCCACCAGGGGATTTAGCATTCCGATACCTAACAGTTAACCCGCTTCCATCTTAGATTGCTTACCATCAGGTTTGATGTCTGTCTGTCAAATGTACTGTCAAAGGCTAAGGTGTAGTGAAATTTACAAGCCGGACAGATGTTCACCTGATGTTGTGCAGTAAACCACCGCCCAAACGAGTAACGCAGGGCATGCAAGGAACATGTCCTAAGGAAGAAGGAGCCTCTAAGTTAAGGCAACTGTGCTATTCAGATCGGAATACAGCAACACGACGACCTCCGTGGCGCAGTGGTATGCGCAGTGGATCTATACGACGGAGGTCCTGGGTTCGATTCCCGGCGGGGCAGATTGAGATTTTTCTTAATTTGTCTTGGTCTGGCTGGCGTTCTGAAGTTCGCGTTCTGGCGGCTGAAGGCTTTCACCGTGGCTAGTTACCACCCTACCGACAAAGACGTACCGCCAAGGGATTTAGCGTTCCGGTACGATGTTGTGTAAAAACCGAAAGGAGTGTGGATTTCATCCTACTCCTAATAAGTTAGCCCGCTTCCATCTAAGATTGCATCATCACTTAACATCAGGTGTGATAGCAGTCAAGGGCCAACTTGTAGTTGATAAAAAAAAAGTACTTGACGGCAGTAATATGAATGGAAAACTTCCTCGGACAAACTTTGTTACAAAAAGCTCTATTACTATCTACTACATCACAATAATATCTCGCGCCTGCGTTGCATTATTAGCAATTACGGCTATTGGATATAAGTTTTCGACCTAAGTTTATCACCATTTTTTAACCGACGAAAAAAAACGGAGGAGGTTCTCAATTCGACGCATCGCATAACTTTTAACAGAGTCGGCCAATTTTGATAATTCTTTTTTTAATAGGAAGGACACACTTCGAAAATGGTCTCATAATCATCATGTTAGAATCTGATGGTGATATCCTGGGAAAATCGAAGGAAGTCTTTAAATCTTATAGGATTTTTTGCAGCGATTTCAGTTTTTGTGTAAGTTTCGGAAGCTTTTTGGCTACTAGTGCCGGATAATGTTCTATAATAGTATAGTACAAGTAGGTTACGTGTTGATAAATAACTAAAAATTAAGAAATAAATATTTTTAGCAAAAAAATTGAACCGACTCAAAACGCACTAAAAAGTAAAAAATAACTGCATCATTTAGTTGCTTTAATTTACTTAAGCATATCTATGAAGTCGGTGCCAGCCAAGGTTTCTACTTAAAGGACGTTACCTAGAACCCACAAAGTGCTTTACTACGTTAAATAAATGTTCGTTGGCTAGCACCTGTGACTATGATAGAAATATTATTATCCATACTAATGATAAAAAAATAAAGTAAAAGAGCTGCGTACCTACTGCATATCTGTGGTCAGGGTTACATCGCTAATCAAGAGAGAGAGAGAAGAGGAGAGAGAGAGAGAGACGAATATCTTAGCATTCCATGGATTCACCGTGCGGGTTCCGGGTCCATCGCGTGGCTGAGAGAAAAACTCCGAACAGAGCCCAAGACTTGTGACACGGGTGTAGGTTTAAGGGTACCCTTAGTGACGCGCGTCAACACTCACCTCCTCTGTTCAAGTTGTTCTCCCTGCCCAGCCAAATTCGGAAGGACCCTACTAGAGCAGCTTTGGACACTCGTTCCAATATGGAGCTGACTGCACTATGCTTTTACTACCTACCCGTAATTTTTAAACTTTGTTGAATCCATATCATCCTCAAGAGTTATAAAATACAACCTCAAAGAACAGTAGTTTGAACACGTATAAGTCATCCCAGTAATAAAATAATCGTATTGAAATAAAATGGAAATAAAGTGCAAAACTTTTATGAAATGAAAATGAAGCTTAATTTGACAGAAACTATCGAATAAAACTTGATCCATTAATTAGCCTATTTGGATTTGGTACATGCAATAAAATATTGACCTTTTCTTTCTTCCGAGGAATTATCATACAAAATTTTCAGCCCCGGATTTAGGGAGTGCAAACCCTCATGTCACACTAAAGGACGGCCGCGGTTTCACCTGCGTATTTCTCATTCCCGTGAGAATTTCGGAGAAAATGGGTCTTATGTGTCATTCTAATATGTAAGGTATATTATTGTGAAGTTTCATCAAAATCCATTCAGTAAATTTAACGTGAAATAGTAACAAACATCCGTCAATCCATATATACAAACTTTCGCCTTTATAGTATTAGTAAAAATTAGTTCGTCAGCCCAAGTCAATATCATTATCATCTGACAGTTATTGCTACAAGAATAACAACATTTTGATCCTAAATCTGTATTCAATCAAAAACATTTCTCCTAAAAAGAGAGAAGCCTGGCTATGTATGTGACCCATAAAATAAGCTAGTAGCATTGAATGACGGTGAAGCTTTCTAAACTCCCACCTAATTATGCAATTGCCTAGAAATGTTTTTGCCTAGAAAACAACGTTAAACAATAAAAAATAACTATTTAAAAAATTAGTACCTTCACTTAAAAAGTCTCCTAAACACTGCACAGACGTAAAATAGTTGACTAGTCTCACAAATCACAATAAAACAACAAAATGACACACAAAACTGCACTAAACCATCTCTATAACAAAATTCTGGCACAATTATTTCGACATTCAATCACAAACAGCGTCATGTTAAACACTGATCAGAATAAACAAACAGTTTAACAAAGGAATATTTAATACACAGTTTTTGACACGGCGTTTTCACGTATTCAAGCGTTTCTACGCTGTTTATTTCGCACTTTTTTGTTAGCACAGATTTATTTATATGATAAAATGTTACGTGACTGTTTCGCAGATTGACAGCAACTGCCCAGGCCCCTTCGGAACATCTATTATCATTTGATAGCCCATCTCCGTCCTCGTATCATTGTGCGAGTAATCTCATTTTGTGACGAACTGCCGGTTCGCGGCTTATGAACGGCTGGGAGAGTCGGTGAACCCTGGGCTAGTATGTATTATGTTCACAGATAATAACACAAAAAATACATAATTATTAAGGTAATAAACAAATAGATTTTATTATTATTTATATCTAGATAGTACACTTCGTCGACCACAAATTGTTTAACAGGTAAGTATTGCATATTTAATTTATACTTTTATGTGTTTCTTTAGTTGCAATATATGTGTCTCTTTAATACATAGATACGTCAGATAAACTCTAGATATCTCTACTTGTAGCTTTGATGGGATAAACCCTCCGTTATATTTTATTTATAATCTATAAGTAGGTGTGTATGTAAAAATAATCGCCTTTTTGCTTGTTGCTTGTTGAAATTAAGTAAATAACTTTAAAATGTCATAAAATACAATAAAATTCCTACAACTATCTTTTAGATCTAATTTCTTCCATAAACCATATATACCCAAACACATGATAACCGTAGTTCCAGCTGTTTTAAAATTATGCGTGGTTTTATTTTTGACATTGATTTTTAGATAAATACAGGTAGATAAACAGATAAGCCTTTCGGATTTCTGAAGCCAGTGATTGACTAGCCAGAATTTCTGTAACCTACAAGAACCGAGTACTTGATCGACAGCAATGGATATCCATTGGCTGAAAATGATAATGATGATGAAATAGAAGATACCGAATGAGTCAGGACTCGAGAAGCCCCGTAGACAAACCAACCATAAATAGTTACTGACGTAGTTCAACAAGTCGAACATTAAGATGCTGGAATGGCAACCATGCACCGGAAACCGCGATGTTAAGTGATCCTCTTTAGAAGAACAGAGAATATGATGCATGCTGCAATAAGGGCCATGTTTAGAATTGCCATCCATCGATTGAAAATGATGATGACTATGAGATAGAAGATACCAAATGAGTCAGAACGCGAGAGTCATTCCATCCTGTCTGCATGAGGCTTATTAAAGGTATGGTATATAATTTCATGTTTCATAAATTTTAAGTTCTCCGCATTAGATTGAAACTATTGATTATTACTTACTGTTCTTAGTGTAACATTGCTACTTAGTGCTACGATCACAACCTCAAAGCATACAGCACAAGTACTAAACCTGTATAAGCTTATTATCCCTGCTTAAGTCGAGGTTGATGACGTGGTAATTACTTGGGAATATTTCATATACAAAGCTCCCAAATCTGTTAGTTCAAGCTTAAACAAAAGCAACCTTCGAAAATAATTGCAGCATGATTTAAAATAGACGAAAATAAAGCAATTTTATTTTAGCAAAGCTTTTAAAGTTGTTTTAAAATGAGGAGCCAAGTTGTACTGAATTATAAAACCGTGTACCGAAACAGAATCTAATTTAAAAACAGCGGTCGTTTAAAGGATTTTGTTTGTGTATGAAGCTGTCTTGTTAATAATTAAAACTACAAGTTCATTGTATCTTTTATTTCACTATTACAGGCAGCTAAAAGCTTGAAAAAGAAATCTGGCTATGATCTTTGGCATCAGAAAGCCTTAGCCTCAGTGGCGCAGTGTCATGTCGTGGATTTAGTTCTTCTTAATTCTACTTCAATTTAATTTGAATTATGAATATTATAACAACCACTTAGTAAAATAAACGTTTCCACACAAAATTATTTATTTAGATTTTTTAAACTACGCTTTTTAACTTAATGCCTTAATAGCTCCACTGTTAAGAACTCAATGATGAGACACCATTAGGTCGATCTCCCGTTGGACTATTAACATACTCGTAGATACCCACTCCTAACCAAGTCTGTACGAATAATTGGAGAGTAGGGGAAATATTCGTAATATTTAAAATCTTTCACTAAATAATAACAGCAAACAGGAGAAAAACAATCAATCGAGTGTTTTTTGAGATTTACGAGTAGTGAGACTTACGAACATACGTTCATTTTTATACATAAGATACTAAACAAATGCTTGAACAATAACACAATAGCTTTATATACAAAGGATGACGAAGCCACTTGACTCAGTGCTGCTTCACAACTGCAGCGCTTGTACCTGGCATACCTATTACTGTGTTGTTGAATGAATAAAAGAACAGTTCCCAAAAAATTCGCAGCACATTTGTGAGAGGAGATTTTGAATGAAGGAAAAATTGTTTTCAGAAAACCAAACAGTATTCGATTTAAAGAGTGAGCTCGGTATTCTTAATTTACTTCGTTTTAACCATGTTTTTTTAATCGTAGTTTCACGGACAGACACGTTAAACTTGTAAGAGCTTGTTTACTTTGTTTCGACGGCCTCCGTGACGCAGTGGTATGCGCGGTGGATTTATAAGACGGAGCTCCTGGGTTCGACTCCTGGCAGGGCAGATTGAGATTTTTCTTAACTTGTCTTGGTCTGGCTGGTGGGAGGCTTTCGTGGCTCGTAACCACCCTACCGATAAAGACGTACCGCCAAGCGATTTAGCGTTCCGGTACGATGTCGTGTAGAAACCGAAAGGGGTGTGGATTTTCATCCTACTCCTAACAAGTTAGCCCGCTTCCATCTTAGATCGCATCATCACTTAACATCAGGTGTGATAGCAGTCAAGGGCTAACTTGTAGTTGATAAAAAAAAGAGCTCGTTCCGACATGTCAAAAATAGTAGGTAGTCTTTATCGGATTTTAATCGGATGTGCAGAGCATTTTATAGAAATTCTTGTGTCAAAATCGATGTCCGATAAGTGTGAATGATGTCATATAAAATTCTCTGCCACTGATAAATCCGATAAACACCCGACAATTGGGAACGAGCGCCCATTCGTGAACTACACGCAAGCACATTTGAATATATTGTAAAGCTCATCGATATAGTACAAAAATGTAGAGCTAGTTAGTTTAGTTAGCTAGTTTGTTATACGAACATTAAAACATATTTCTGCCGTGTTTATCTGAGCGCCTCAATAAAGTCCCAGGTGCATAAGCTTGGAAACGCATAAAATAAAATGCA
Source organism: Mycalesis mineus (assembly GCA_034621355.1). NCBI lineage: Eukaryota > Metazoa > Arthropoda > Insecta > Lepidoptera > Nymphalidae > Mycalesis > Mycalesis mineus. The sequence continues at coordinate 14,692,391 of CM067885.1, forward strand.
TAAAAATTCACGCCATAAATCGAGTTATTGTCGCCATTAAATTGCAAAATGCTATTTTAGTTCGCCGTAAATGTTATCTAATAAATTTCAACAAGCCATTCTTGTATGAATGTATTTATATGATTAAATTCTGATACCTATCTTAGTAACTGGTGAGACGATTTCAAAAAATTTAAAACAAATACACACATTTAGTGTAGGTTTAAACTGCCTCGTTGGTCTAGTGATTAGCCTACCTGGCTTCGATCACACGAGGTCCTGGGTTCGAATCCTGGAAATCCTAGTCGAATTCTGAGGTTTCCATTCTTCTATGAAATTCTCAGTACATTCCAAAGCCGGAGTCGGGAAATTGGTGGTGCTACACCCCCGTGCCTCGGAGAGCACATTAATCCGTCGGTCCCGGTCACTGTCATCATAATCTGATAGTCATCGTTAATAAATGAAACATTATCACCCTAAGCCCGCCAAAGCCGCCGCAATGGAGCAGCGTGGTGGGTCTACGCTTCATATCTCCTTTTCTATAAGGAGGCCTGACCCTGTAGTGGGCCGTTGATAGGATGATAATGATGATGATGATGACGATGAGTAGGTACTCGGAAAGACATCTCGTACAACTAACAAATACACAGACTTTGTTCTTTGATATTGGTAGTTCAAAGTAGGTTCAGCGATTCCGGCCATTACACTTATAAAAGAATCGTTATATAATAAAAATAATTGATTTTAATACATAAAATAAACTGCAGACATTATACTGCTATTATCTGGGCTTATAAATTAAATTAAGCTTGAATGATAATGAGCCTACTACACAATTATAATAATAATATTATGTAAGAAAAATAATTAGTGTTTATTATCTAAAAGAACTGCAGACATTTTTAATTCTTTATTTTTACTTATAAAGTAAATTTTTATGCTCTACACATTACATTTACTAGGAAATGATAATGATTTTAGAATCTACTGATTATCAATATTTATTGCATAATAATAATATTATGTAAGCAAAAAACCAATTATGAAGCGGTTGACGCGTTGATTACCGTTCATCGATTATGCCGTTCCCATTTTCACTTAAGTGAACTCAGCCAGTCCATTAAGTCGGCTTGCTCAACTCATGAACACTCCGGATGTGCTAAATAAGCAAGCAAATAATTTCATTACCTATTCCAGAGATTGGTGGTGACTAATTAGCGTTTATTATCTGGGCAAAAGAACTGCGCTAGATGTCATTTTTAATTCTTTATTTTTACTTACAAGACCGTCTAGTAAATTTTTATGCTACTTACACATTACATTTACTAGGGAGAAATAGTTAATAGATTTTAAGAATCCAAAGATTATCAATATACTACAATTCATCCTAATTTTCCATCCCGTTATTCATTTAAATACGTAAGATTACATAATAATTATATCATGTCTGCAAAAAAAACAATTATGAAGCGGTTGACGCGTTGATTACCGTTCATCGATTATGCCGTTCCCATTTTCACTTAAGTGAACTCAGCCAGTCCATTAAGTCGGCTTGCTCAGCTCATGAACACTCGGATATGCTAACTAAGCAAGCAAATAATTTCATTACCTATTCACTGTGTTCCAGAGATTTGCAGAGACTAATTAGCGATTATCAAGCGAGCTAACGATGCAATTCAGGCCTAAGGCTGTTGCGGTCAGGGCACTGTTCCATTAATTAAAATATACCTAGGTGATTAATTAAATAATACTTCACTAACCGACTTCAAAAGGAGGTTTAGGACGACCCATACAAAATTTTGTCAAATTGGTCTCACCGCGCGAGGTTTATCATTATCAGCCTTTTTTCCAGCCACCCACTACAGGGCCAGGCTTCCCTCTTTAGTGTGGCCCTGGTCCAAAGGTGGAAAGAAGACCTCGAGTCCCCGGTAGCCGGCACCTGGACGGTCGAAGGAATCCGGCCCCACCTAGAGCGGTGGCTGAAGCGGCGTCATGGCGCATTGACGTACCGTCTCGGGCAGGTGCTTACTGGACACGGCTGCTTCGGTAAGTACTTGCACGGGGTTGCGAGAAGGGAGGTCTCGCCGGTATGCCACGAGTGTGGTGCGACTGAGGACACGGCGCATCACACTTTGGCAGAGTGTGCGTCATGGGCACCGCAAAGGCACTCATTAGTGTCTACACTTAACGGAGACCTCTCGCTATCGAGTGTCGTCAATCACATGCTCGATAGCGAGGAAGGGTGGTCCCACGTTGCCTCCTTTTCTGAGACTATAATCAGTTTAAAGGAGGCCTCGGAGCGGGAGAGAGAGCAGGCGGCTGACGCTCACCCGCTCCGCAGAAGAAGAATGGGCGGCAGGAGACGCCGGTATGCGCATCTCCTGCCACCCTTGTAGACACCAATGAGTGCACTGATGGGCGCGCCGGGCGTCAAAGTGAATGATTCTCGATCCTTTGACGTTCCAACTGGGGCGCAGGCGGCTCCGCTGGGTTTTAGTGGGTATTCTGGGTTCAGCCAGCGAGTCCCACATACCCGGACGGAGACTGCGCAGCAGCTTCTGTATTCTTCTTCTGCGCAGTCTCCGACCGGAATGCGTAAACGCATTTCCCAGCGGAAAAAAAAAAAGGCTTCCCTCTTTAACAGATATGATTACTTCATGAGCTTCATATCAACAAGCAAAAACGTATCGCCAAGCGATTTAGCCTTCCGGTACAATGTAGAGATCCAAATGGCCGTAGATTTTATCCTACTCCTAACAATTAGTTAGCCCCTTCCATTTTAGATTATACCACTAACTTGTAGTAAATGAAAAAAAAATATTTTCATTGTCTACTCAAGAGGTGGTTAATTACTAATTACTGTGTAATCTCTGAGCGAAAGAATCGTGTCAATGTTTTTTTTTAGAACTTGCAAGATCATCTTGTAAATTGTTTAGATATCAGTATACCTACCTACCTGCCTATATACATAAAATAAAAAATGTCTATAGTACCTTTCATAGACGAGATAGTTAAATACCTGAAGTTCCATAGGTTGTTGGTGACTAATTAGTGTTTGTTGTACGAAGTAACGAGTCCTACCCTAAGGCTATTGCGGTCGGAGCGCTGTTCCAATAATTGAACTAAAATTGGTTAAAGGTTGTTTAAATTAAATAATGTATGTAGGTACTGTGGTGGATAATAGATGTAATGTTGTGTGTGTTGATTTTTCAGACGGGCTGTTAAATTTTGAGTTTATTATTTTTCCCAATAGTTCTCAGTCCCTCTTTGGATTTTTTGGAACGGATGTTTGACCTTGGAAATCTCGTTAAGCCGTCGAAAAAGCGACATGCGGCTGCCGGTTCAACCCTTAACTACCACCAACGGAATCGCGTCTGACTTTTTTGGCTACATAATACTCCGTTGTTATGCATTGTACAAATTTTGAAGCAGGGATCTATTGGTTAAAACATCTAGTATTTTTCATCCAAAGTACCAAAATTTCATTTTTTTAATGTTTGGAAGGCATGCCCCTAAACTAAAACATCGGATTAGCAGTTGAGTATTCTGGACATGCATAAAACAAACACTATACTGTAGTTTCGTTTACAAGATAATGTCAAGAAAATCTATTGCAGGCTCGAAGTCTAGTATAAGAATAATAATAATCAAATATAGGATCCTTGTGATTATTAAATAATTTATTTTGATAAGAATTTAAGTTTAGTTGTATAAATAATGACGTAAACGTAAGCATATAAATTAAATTATTTATTACAGAGTCGTGCTTTTTAAAAATTTTGTAATATCTCCGAAACTATATAACTAATTAACATACTGTAAAAGGCAAATCTTATCTCTATAATATCCTTGTGATTATTAAATAATTTGTTTTGATTAGGATTTTAGTTTAGTTGTATAAATAATGACGTAAACGTAAGCATGTGAATTAAATGATTTTAAAAACAATTTCAAAACACAAAAAGTTATATATCTGCCAAAATATAAAAAATAGATATATGCTTTTGCGGACTTTTTTTTAGAACTTTTTAAGATACATAAAGTCTCCATATATTGTATTCAATTATTCTCAATAGTTAAGGCAGCGTATGCGTAGAAAGCCGATTTAATAAATTTCACGGTCCGACTCGCGCGACAAAAACTGTGATAACTCGGATAATATACACAACACAAATATAAAATATATTACTCAGTGATAATGTAGCTTTCTAATGAAAATAGAATTATTAAAATCAGTCCAGTACTTTTTGAGTTTATTCGTTACATGCAAAAATACAAATCATTCCTCTTTATAATATTAGTGTAGATAAATACTTATAATATATAGATAAGCACCCAGACACTGGAAAATATCCATGCTTATCACAAACATTTTTCCAGACTTGGGAATCGAATCAACAGGCTTGGACGCAGAGGCAGGGTCACTACCCACTGCGCCACTCGGCCGTCAGTATAGCCTAATATTAGTTTAATATTGATACTTGATTAGTTTAACTTGGCCGCGATTAGCCTATGATAATAATAACTAATTAATGTATAACATTACTGGTTGATTAAATATATTACGCATGTAAATATAATAATATTTAATCAACAAGCAACGTTATTGATTAAACAGTGTTTGAGCTTCGATAGGTTATATGAATATTTATGAAAATATCTTACAAACAGTTGATTATTAAATATTTTTATAAATATTCATATATCGTCTTTGAATATTTAAAAAAATATTTATTACTTTAGATATAACTATCAACAATCCAAAATTTTATAGAACTTTAAATTATAGAACTGATATACAAGGTAACCGTACAAAACATATAATGTTATACATTAAAAAAAAAATTTACAAATTAAGTTAAAAATGTAAAAAACCCCAAAACAAAAATACTTACAGCTAAAGGAAGAAACCATAACCGCAATGCATTACAGAAATGCTCTTAAAAGAAAAAAATATTACGCCAAATCAAATAAACACAAACGATGGGTACCTTGTTTAACTCTAAAGTACCTTTTATCACTTACCGGCTCTCTCTTCAGACCTTGATACTACTATCTTCTAATGTGGTTACCAACAGAGCCTGAAACCTTAAAAATTTTCAAAATTTAAAATCGTTTTTTCAAGTAGGCTTATGACAAGCACTTTTGAAACGTCAAATTGGACTATTTGTAGTGACTCTACCACCGGCTCGGAAGGCAGGCCCTGTTGAGAAGAGCTGGCAAGAAACTCAACAGTTGCTCTTTTTATAATATTATCAATTTTACAATATTACGAGTGTTGTTACATAAAGTTATTTATTTTACTTCCTGTGTGAAGTTGAAAGCCGATCCAATTGCCTTTGAACATCTTTGTCATTTAAAAATTCATCGATAGTATAATAACCCTGACTCAGTAAGTGAGCATCATGTAAATGAGCAAAAATGAATTGGGCATCTTGTTGTAGAAGAGTACACCCAATCCTACGAAAGATTTTTGTACTTTTCGGAGGCGATAAGCTGATATGACTAACTTATGTCCATTTCTAGGAAGAAGGTCGTTTAAATCCTTTTTCTGTTTATACATATTTATATTTTGTTTAACAAAGACTAGGTTATGGAAATAATTTTTTAAATTTAGAATAGGGAGTTTTATGTCAGAATATCTTTTAATTATAGTAAAATAACGACGATATCGTCTATAGGATCTATCGGACCAGGTCGGGTTTAAAAATAATGCCTCATTGTTATCGACCTATTTGCTTAGGCGCTACGATCCTTCAGACATAAACATAAACACTCAACCAGATTTATAAATACCTTCTTCTTTCGAAACTTAAACCGTAACGATTTCTAAGACTTGGGTAACCAATAAGAAATGAAAAAATAGATACAAATAAAAGATGTCAATAACAAAATAAACAAGATACGGCCATGTCACATCTTTCAACAATACTTTTCGAAAGCCAATTTCAGAGAGAAAGGAAAGCTTTTCAGAGCGCGTCGTGGAAAAATGCACTTAACTTGTTTATTGAAAAGCTTTTTTGTGAACTCAAATATAAAAGCTTTTAAAAGAGAATCCGCTGGAGTATCTCTAAATCATTTTTAGTTTCTGTTATTAAAATATACGAGTAGATTTTCTAGGTATTTTTAGGGAACCAGAAAGTTGGATTTTATGTATAATACAATATCTATAGCATATATACCAATACAATGTGCTTGCGCAGTGGATTTATATGACGGAGGTCCTAGGTTCGATTCCCGGCTGGACCGATTAAGATTTTCTAATTTGTTAAGGTCTGGCTGGTGGCTAGTTAGCAGTAATGACAAAAACGTACCGCCAAGCGTTTTAGTGTTCCGGTACAATGTCGCGTGATAACCGAAAAGGATACAAGTAACAAGTAAGCCTGCTTTTATCTTTGATTACTTCACCACTTACCATCAGCTGTGACTGCAGTAAACTTGTAATAAATGAATTGAAAAAACTAGCGGACGAAAGCGAATTGGTTTGCAATATTGGTGTAAGTTTTCATCCCCATTTTAACACCATTAGCTCATACTATAAATGCAATACTTAACTGGAACTCAATCTATACGTTTACCTACTTCAAAAAAGACATTTTCTATTCCGTTCCCTGTAAATTTTATTTCCCTTTGTATATAAATAAAACTACTTAATTATTTTATTTTAATTAAAAAAATAGGAATAAACTCAACAAGATTTACATAAAACTTTCTTAAGAAAAGTATACATGTGCAGCGGAGGATAAATTTGAAAAACAAAAGACTGTCCAAGTAATTATATCTCCAGTTTTCAGAACGGAATGTAAATGAAAATTTTTGAAAAACATCCCTTTGTCTCGTAAACGCAGAGATTTACCTCGGCGCCCGGGACACAATGACTGCGGTAATTACCTGGCTTCTGAATCACACCTTTTGTTTTTAAGCCAAGCGTGATTGTAGAATTGTTTGTTGCTATTACACCAGATTGTAGAATTGTTTGTTATTTTTACGGCCTCCGTGGCGCAGTGGTATGCGCGGAGGATTTATAAAACGGAGGTCCCGGGTTCGAGCCAGTTGAGATTTTCTGAATTGTTTCAGGTCTGGCTTGGCTAGTTGCCACCCTACCGACAAAGACGTACCGCCAAGCCTTTTGGCGTTCCGATACCATGTCATGTAGAAACTGAAAGGGTTTCGATATTATCCTACGCCTAACAAGTTATCCCGCTTCCATGTTAGATTGCATCATCATTTAACATCAGGTGTGATAGCAGTCACGGGCTAACTTGTATGAATTATAAAAAAAAACCTATAAGGTAGAGCTGTACAATTTTGTAACGGCCTCCGTGGTGCAGAGGTATGCGCAGTGGTCCAAAAGATACTAATATGAAAAAATGAAGGAATGAATGAATGTATTGGAGACCGAAGTTTATCCCACACACTTGCTAAACTAATAAGAAGTTGAATTGAAGTTACAATGAAGTCGCTCCTATAATATAACTTTTAATAACCATGGTAATGGTAGTCTAAAGTCTTAACTTGTTACAAACTGGGTACGGCCCTATACAAACTAGCCCATTGTCCTTTGATACCTTTTTATAAAGATTTCGAAATTGTCAACGTCGAATAAATTTTTTCGCCAATGGTTTACGAAGTTGCTTCCATACAAAACAAATATATACTTTTCAATGACCTTTCCAATTCTTAATTTGCTAATGTACGCTTTGACATATGTCCTTTATCATATTTGAAAAATACAACATATTATAATTTGTAGTTAATGAACTTGGCGCGTCGCTTCGCTTCCAATCTGAATTAAGCCTTATAACTATAGTGTTGAACTTTCAATAACAAAGAAAATTAATAATAGGTAATATAATTCCTAAAAAATGTAAGGTATTTAAAAAATCTGCTATGTAATGTATGTAATATTCTGTAATGAAAATTCACAATTCAGCGAGTTGGAACGGTATTTTATTTATGAAATACCAAAAAACGTTCATCGAGTACCCAGCTAAGCATTTTCCAATGACATGAATAAAATATTAAACGCAAAATATTGAATATTAACTGTTGCGGGCGTGGAAAAATATTTATTTTTGAATTGGATAAAAACAAAATAATGAGGCACTCGAACGTTCCGTCTTAGCGTGAGAAATATTCTCAATACTCCCATTTGTATAAGAGTCGAAACTCGTGTTTTTAGTGGCGTTACACCCCCGTTTCTTAAACAATCTTCTTATTCTTCTTCATGTGTTAGGTATCTCCTTTACTAACGGAGGTTAGGGACCTTTGTGGGCGGCACAGGATGAATAGGGCATATTATTTAAGACCAACATAACAAGGCCAGGCGTCCCTCGTTTTGAGATATAGAGTGAAGACCCGTCACGCTGCTCCAATTGGCACTAAGTTGGCGGGCTTAGGGTGACAATGTATCATTTATTAACGATCACTATCCGATATTAGTGACAGTGACCAGACCGGACGGCTTAATGTGTCCGAGGCACGGGGGTCTATCACCACCAACTTTCCGACTCCAGGCTTAGAATGTATGGAATGAGTCAATGATTTCTTCGTGATCTGCTCTGATCTCTAAATAGTATTTTCAAATAACTTTAATCCTTTAAATCTTTATAAAACAAAGTCTTTATATGCGTGGACAACAAAGCTCAACTATCAAAAATCGTTAAGTCTAGTAAGGACTGTGACGCATCGCCAGCAGGGGCGTGGTAAGCGTTTTATTATTATTTTATTGCTATTAAAGCGGGCAAGCGAGCATACGGGTCATCTGATGTTAAGTGATTACCGCCGTCCATGTACATTTACAACACCAGAGGCACTGCGTTGCCAGCCTTTGAGGAATTGGTTTATTCGCCCCTTAAATACTTCCCACGTTAAAGTTTGCAGGAAATACCGCAGCAGGAAGTTGGTTCCAAAGTTTACATGTGCGTGAAACGATCAGGAAAATTTAGAGGTTGTAGATATTTTTGCAGTTGTGTTTCTTACATAATTAAATACATTAAGGAAAATTCTAAGAGTCGTTGTTATTCTTACTAAAGTGCTACCGCACCCTGATAGAACGGATCTCGTATAATATTTTTACAGATATCAGACAATCGAATTCAGCATAAAATCCACAAATCCATAGGGGTAATATCACTCTACTTGATCCGTAATATTTGGCCCCAAGGGTTGTAAAACTACTGAGTGGTGTCGTAAATCAACCCTTTCGTACGAAATAAGAGGGTCCATGGGTTTATGTGACGTGGGCCGTAAAACCAGGAACATGAAAGCGTTTTCAGACGCAGGCTACAGTCATGCTTCGTTAAACTTAAAATGTCGTTCCTCAAGGAAATTGAGGTAAAACTGGATCCTTTTACCATATTTGATCGTCCTACATGAAAAGAGTAGTCAAACTGAATGTAACAAATTTGATTTTTATTTTATTTGTTGGTTTAGGATCACCATCTTATTAATTTTAAAATTTCTCCACGAAATTGTTTCGGCCAGGACTAGTTACCCTGCTGGCAAAGACTTACCGCCAAGCGATTTAGCGTTTCGATACAATGTGTAGAAATCGAAACTACTTGGTACTCCTAACAAGTTAACCCGCTCCCATCTTAGATTGCATCATCACTATCGATGCAATCAAATATAAGGTGTGATTGCTGAATTGAATATAGCCCTTGATTGCAATCAAACCTTATGTAATCCCAATCACACCTTGCAATTAATTATAAAAATATTTTAGGAAGAGTAGGCAAACTGAATGAGTATCTCTTCTCTTCGTTATTAAAAAACTATCAACAAGTCGACTCCGCGCAATTAATTATAACATCAAAATTGTATATGGTGTTTTTAAGAAGAGTGAAAAGCGAAAATTCGATGGAACGCGCGCGCAGCACTAAAAAATCTCAAGTAAGTCTTGGGTTACCGTTTTCTATTCTTTTAATCTCCAGACTTATGACGGCCATGCTTTTATTATTATGGTAGCACTCAATACGTAGGTAGTCATATAGGCAATGTTGGCATTCGGGCAATATATTAAATATATTAATATAATAATAGCCTTTGTCGCAGATACTAATTATGACAATGTTTAAACACATGAAATAAGAACGTTGTACCATAATTATTATTATGAGCTAAATCATCGGATTTACCGGTTTAGATAACAGCGTGTCCTGTGACACATAAGCCTCTCCCAGCTGTTGAATTGCCCAAGAATTATAATTTGGCCAACAATTATATTAAAGCGATCACCAAACAACGAAGAGATATCTTTTTGCTGTTTTAATCAGTTAGATACAGTCAAGTTATTTAATCAACTTCTTCTATAGATACTCTATTATTAGTCCTACGATATGATACATAGTAATCGACATTACTAGGTACTAAATATTTACAGGGTGAAATAGCGGCAATAAATATCATTTTGACAGTTACAAGGCCGTACGAATTGCTATGGCGTCGAATTCATTTGGGATTTGGCTTCGAAGCGAACAATCTGTTATCGTTCCATAGATAACGACGTACCATGTGTCAGTAGCCGGTATGATTTATGTTGCATATTTTTTTAATCGACGCATACGACTTAGTATAGGACGCCCGCGGTTTTTCCTCGTAGTTCTCGTTCCCGTGGGAATTTAGAGATAAAATGTGGCCTATGTGGTACTCCGATATGTAAACTATATTATTGTGAAGTTTCATCAAAATCCATTTAATAGTTTTAGCGTGAAAGAGTAACAAAACACCCATCCATCCACACAAACTTTCTTCGCCTTTATAATGTCAGTGAGCATTTAAACCTCCGACGACCTCTGTGGCGCAGTGGTATGCGCGGTGGATTTATAAGACGGAGATCCTGGGTTCGATTCCCGGCGGGGCAGATTGAGATTTTTCTTAATTAGTCTTGGTCTGGCTGGTGGGAGGCTTTCGCCGTGGCTAGTTACCACCCTACCGACAAAGACGTATCGCCAAGCGATTTAGCGTTCCGGTACGATGTCGTGTAGAAACCGAAAGGGGTGTGGATTTTCGTCCCACTCCTAACAAGTTAGCCCGCTTCCATCTTAGACTGCATCTTTACTTTACATCAGGTGTGATATTAGTCCAGGGCCAACTTGTAATCGATAAAAAAAAACCAGCTATAACCATACCTGTGGCATTTTTTGTCGGCTCACACTTCTATTTCAGGCTCATATTTCGATGCAACACAAAATAACACACAATTTTAATCACAAAGCTGGGGAAGTTGTAACACAAAATTGTGCACACACAAGTCTCTCAAGTGCCCATGCCAAAAGTTTTGGGGAAGAGTAACAACTTCGTAATATTAAGTTACTCAACATTGCGAACTTTGATAAATTTATGCGGAACATTAACTTGTATAAAGTTGCGCGTATAGTCATTTTAATATTTGCGTTACACTGGTGCATTATTTTCCATACTATCACAATTTATAATCATGTTATACCAATTTTTAGAAATTATTAATAAGAAAGCATAAACGGTTGCTAAAATGTACGGTGATTTCGATTAGTATATTTTTATTTCATTAAAAATAAAAGAACTAATTAATTAATAATTACAAATTATTTAATAAGTACAAAGATATTACGCACAGCGTCCATGCGCGACGCTCCATTCCATTTTCCAATAACACAACTTTGTACCTTAATCATTTAAAAATAAATAAAAAGATAAATAAAAATAGAGAGGTATATTATAATTTGTATAGTTCGTTCGCGTTAAGAACGCAGTGAGCGCCGTCCTAACCTGCAACCAATGAAATCTTTTCAAATTACAAGGTCAAGTTCACAGTGACCAGTTGAAGGCATAGCTTCGAACGCGACGCGCGATTTGGTTAGAGGGCGGAACAGGGCCGGTGAAAAATGATATCTCACTGCATTCTTAACAAGAACAAACTATAGTTAACAAATTTGACAGGTCATTTCGCTTCCAATCTAAATTACGCCTAAGAAGGCTATATACAGCAAACACATAAAAAGAAACTACATTGAAACGCTGTATCCACTATCCGAATAGTTAGTTTAATAGAACACCAGTTTGTTTACATATAGATTGATCGAGTAGAATGCAATTCCCGTATATTGTTCGCCGACAGATAGTCTATATTGAACAACTTGTTTGCTCAGACTTGGCAAGTTAGCACAGTTAACGCTACCTAGTTTACACTGCTTAATTAAATTCATTCAAGTACAGACTTGGTAAATAATTGAGCTTTATTTTGATGTGTTCTGTTACTCTTTATTGATGTTTAACTAGGCAGTTAAATATCAATAGTAAAAAGCTATAAAATTGAACGTTTCTTTCTTTTTCAACCAGGCAAAGTGTTCTCATAGCTTCGTGTCTTAGCTTTTCTTAGATTAGCCGTTAGTCCTACAGTTAGTAATATAAATGGAATTGTACGCTGAATCATTTTAGATTAATAATGATATATTTCAACGGGTACGTACTACGACACTTTAAAAAAAACGAATCGTCGTCATTCATTTAATGTTTTCAACAATATAAAATAACCACGAAATTAGTCAAAACTTATTTTAAATGAATTTTGGTTAACTGATACACGAGTCTCTTAAAACAGACGGCTGTCTGTAGCAAAATAAAAATAAAACGATTGATAAAGTGATTAAAGGTTTAAATAAAATTCAAATTCTATTTATTTATTAGCGAAAGAAAATGTACCTATTACTGAAATGTAAAATGTATTGGGGCTAAAGAGAAGATGAAATATTAATATTAATTTAGGACGAAACGCTAGTACCTTAGCATAACATAAATCAGATAAATTAGACGCGCAATATTGAGAATATAATAAACCTTATGAAATATTGTATATTAGCTCCATAAGTGAAGCTCCCAGAAAGCTCTTCATCCCAATAATGAATCCCTATTGACATATTCCGATACGCGGCAAACGAAGCGCCGGCCAAATAAATGTAATCAACGTGCCCGAATATTCACATCGCGAATATTATTGAGTTAGTTACTGTGATATTGTATGAAACAAAATTTAAGGCTGAGCACACGATTGCGCTTGGTGGTTAGTCCATGTATTTAGGTTTGAGTCCTGGATCGGGGTATGAAATATTAAGTCACGGTCGTAGAGTCAGTATGCAGACAATTGACTTCACAAAAGTGCTTGTATTAAAACCTAGGTCATCATCGTCATCAATATCATTCTATTAACTGCCTACCAAACAGAATTAATTATGAGGAGAAACCACTACTAAAAAAAATGTAATACTTTTAATTGCCTAGTTTTATCGCGGGCCTTGACTGACAATAAATTAATTAGTAACGAAAAACACTTTACACCCCCTAAGTTTCAAAAACATAATATAAAAAGCAAATTGTGGCAACGAATTTTTATTTTTTAAAAGCGTGATTTTTAAAAAAACAAACATTTTTTTATAAGGACTTTTTGCATTTTCACCTTAAAAATAAATTTGCGGAATCGACAGAATTCGAAACCGCGTTTGGCTCTAGTATAGGTCACTTCAAGAGCGCCTTACCGCTAAGCCACGGTCCTGATGACGTCGGTAGGTAAACATAAGTTGATAAAAAATGCTTTACCGCAGTAGTCTCCGAGTGCCACACGTCTTTTTTTTAAATTTTAAGCTTTTCTTTCTGCCTAGAAATTTCAGTAAAACATCGGGTTTTATTACAAATTGTTTTTCAATGAAAATAACCTCTACATTAAATTGCAAAAAATCCAGCTTTTAAAAATGTTTCTCCGGTGGTCAAAACTTCACTATGCTTTCAGGTTTTTGCAAGAAATTAAAAAAACTATGTATTGAAAAGTTATTATTATTTAAAGCGATAATAACTTCTTAGTTTTCTATTAAACGTGTCTATAAAGTATGACGGAAAATCTCTGAGCAAAGTTGAATTATTTTGTGTTAAAAGTAAATTCGTTATAAAAACACTACTGAACTAGTTTTAAAAAGGTCAATATAAAGTTAGTTATAAGATTGATTATCTAATCTTTTATCCTATGTGTATTATGTAATGGAATAAACCGAAAATAACTTCAATAGACCTCTCACGAACAATAATTGGGCGCTCTAGAAAACAATAGCCTCTAATCATTATATCGAGCAACGCTGCCTGACGGATAAAACAACAATGTAAGGGACGAAATAAAAACACTACGTTCACTTTGGGCTTCCCGGGATGTACGTAAAAGCAATGGAAAAATAGACTGCCTGTTTTTGTAGAAAAAATAGAGCCCATTTCTGAAAACAGAGGCATTTTATTGAAGTGAAACTTCTTTATCGGGGTTGGAAAAAAATTTTGTGTAACATTTTTTCGTTACGCGTCACATTTTTCCGTTACGCGCCATCTTTGACTTATGGAAGTGACGTGATAAATATATATATATGTTATATTGGAGTGATCAGCAAAATCAAAGGGCTTATTTTAATTCTAATTCCAGTGAATTTATAAAAAAAAGTAAGTAATAATAGTAAGTAATAATTCTATTACAATTAATGAAATTCAATAATAATCTTTGTAGTAATAAGCTAAAATGAAATAATTATAGAATTTGTATTTCTGTCTATGATAATAAAAGCCTTTTATTAAACTTTATCTAATTTAACTTTATTTAACCAATTTCTGTAAAGTTGCATAAAGTAAATTATTTTTTGAAAAATAACGTCATAAAAAAGTTTCACTTCTTACGAGTGTACGCTAGTACACGCACACATTTTTTTTATTCTCAGACTATGTTGCCGATCTACCACAGAGCCAGGATTCCTTTATAGGAGAGGGGGTATCGAGCTTAGTCTCACAATGTTACTCCAACGTGGTTTAGCTTAGGGTGATAATATTTAGGTAAAATTGTAAAGATCACTATCAGAAGATAAGAACAATTACCGGAAACAACGCCTTAAAGTGCTCTCTGAGGCACAGGACGGTAACATCACAAGATCTTTAATTCCAGGCTGAGAAGTTTTATTGAAAATTTCTTGAAAGAATTAATTGCTTAATATTTCATAGCCTGATCCAGAACTCAAGTACCTAGTTATCCAAAGGCCCAATACAGAAGCCCACAATACATAATATATAACTGCCTCGTAAGTCTATTGGTTAGCCTATGTGGCTTGGGTCACGAGGTTCTGTGTTCGAATCCTGAATTTTTCATCATTCTATGAAATTTTCAGTTCATTCCAAGCCCGGAGTCGGGAAGTTGGTGGTGTCACATCCACCGTCGTTTATCATCATCATCGTGATCATTAATGCATTAAACATTATCACCTTAAGCCCACCAACCCGCATTGAAGCAGCGTAGTGGGTTTACGCTCCATATTCCCTCCCCTAAAGGAGGGAGGCTGATAACGGAGCAGTAACAATACATTAGAACATAATACGTCATCAAGTTGTACGACAAAATATCACATAACTTACACACGGCCAATATTAGCCCGCCTATTTTAAAGTTCATTTGCTCGTGTCGGTACGCTTTGTTAGCTGGAATAATTATTTCAGAAGCGAGTGAGGAGATTTAGCCCACAGCTCAAAATGTTGCAGCAATTTATCGTTTTTTAACGGAGTTGGAATTTTGTTGAAACCGCTTAACCCGAGTGCCAAGAATGGTTAGGTTTTGTGCGTATATTGTGTATATGTATAATATTCTTTATTAACTCGTATCTTCCAAACTGCTGAACGGATGTTAATAATTAAGAATACCTATCGTTAGATTTTTCTTGATAACAGAAGTGTTGTCAGATAGGTAACGGTATATATGAGACGCCATACTTTGCGGTTTTTTGTAAAATACTGCAATATAAATATCGAATTCAAGGGCACATCATGCGGATTTCAAAATGATATATCATGACCATTATTATCAAAAAAAGTGAAATTATTTGTGTTTTTTTTTTACAAAATACATGAGTTGGTGGACTGGGTAGATGTGTAAACCTTAAAGTATATATTACTTTACGTCATGTGATAGCCAGACTTCTGAGAAGTGACATAGAGTAATTTGTATCCAGATATTATTCCAGGAACAGGAACTACGACCTCCGTGGCGTAGTGGTATGCGCGGTGGATTTATATGACGTTGCCTGCGTTTGATTCCCGGCGGGGCAAATTGAGATTTTTCTTAATTTGTCTTGGTCTGGCTGGTGAGAGGCTATCGCCGTGGCTAGTTACCACCCTACCGACAAAGACGTATCGCCAAGCGATTTAGCGTTCCTGTACGATGTCGTGTAGAAACCGAAGGGGGTGTGGATTTTCTTTTTTTTCCTGATTTTCGTCCCACTTCTTGTCAAGAAGTGGGACGAAAATCAGGAACGCTAAATGATGATGCAGTCTAAGATGGAAGCGGGCTAACTTGTTAGTTAGCCCGCTTCCATCTTAGACTGCATCATCACTTGACATCAGGTGTGATAGCCGTCAAGGGCCAACTTGTAGTCGATAAAAAAAAAAAAGAAATACGCGGGTGATCGCTAGTAATTTCATGAGATTTCATAATTCTATAAGAGACGCGTAAAGAATATTTATTACTTTACTAGCTGACCCGGCGAACTTCGTACCGCCTAATTATTGGAGGTATATTTAGTAAGTCACAAACTTTAATTTTATTGAAATTTGTTGCCTTTAGATTTTTAGGAATATTAAAAAAATATAGTATAGATGCACAGCAAAGAGACGTTTACATTTCAAGTGACATTTTACCATAGACAATTTTTTTTTGAGTGAATACTGACAAATATTTACACTATAACTATCAAACTACATCTGTCGTTTTTTTTTTGACGGTGGCCATGGTTAGGAAAAGAAGAAGAACTACATCTATCATCGAGAAAATAAAGAATTCAAACAACTATAATATTTAAATTGTTGATATTTTAAAACTATTTTCCAGAAGTTATAGTGAAGCTATATATCCCTCAACTCCTTAAAATGCATTGTCCCTTTTATAAAAAGTGGATGGAACGGCTGAACAAAAATAATAACTGTCCAGGTTGTATTAAATTATTATTAAAATGTGACGAATGCTACAACATAATCGCTGACACCTTCAGATTTTGTACCAAGTGTGGTAAGAATGTAGAACGAATAATACGCGTGAACAGGGCAAAAGTACAAAAAAATATATTAAAGCAAAAGCTGCTATCTAAACCAAAACACGTTTCTACAATGCCATCTTCATCATCTGAGAAGACATTCTGTGAATTAAATTTATCGGCCGAAGACATACAGGACATTCAAGTTATTGAATACATCCAAAAGACCAACATCAAGAATGTTCTGGTAGATATTGATGTTATTGAAGACAGCCAGCAGCTCAACATTGATAATGTTCTGATCGAATCAGATTTTTCCGAGTCGCCTAGTACTTCCGCCATATTATCATATCCTGGCGAGCCAAGTGGTTCCCAAGTAGATGGAGCCAAGTTGATGGTAATAAAGAGTTACTAATACACGTTGACATTGGCAAAATAATCGTCAAGCGAAGATGGAAGGCATAATTTGAAAAGAAAAAGAAGAAGAGTGATTAATATATTTTGAAATAAAAAAAAATGTTGTATCAAATTGAGTTTTATTTTAGATATATACAACATATTATATTATATTATATTATCAGCCTCTCGATGGTCATTAGTGCGGTTGAAGCGTAAAGTAGCTCGTTGCACATTTACACGACTTCGACGACCTATGTCAAGTCGTTTTCTTTTCCTCGGCATTGTAAGCAGCAAGAAGAAAATGACTTTTAGCAATATTTCAGTATTTCTCCAATTAAATGTTTCTTTTTTTTTAACATGAGATGACAAAACCAAGGATGTTAAAGTAGGAGCGCAGCAAAAAGTCTCTAAATCTCAAAAATATAAAAATATTTTTGAGAGTTGGTAACACTGTAAGGTTGGCACCCATCAAACATGTCAACACATTAATTATTTTTATATTTTGAAATTAAAATACACGATGTTATGAGCAAAGTTGATATTGTGTTGTCGATTCAAAAGTCTTGTTTTAATGCGTTCTTCAATTCGAGTGGAACTGAGAGTACAAATACCGTCAAATGTTTGACAGAAAATAAGTGGTCAACTTTTATATGGGAAAATGGAATTGTCGTCTTACTCTATCTTACTCGCAATTTTTCCTTATTTTCTCACCGTTTAGACCTACCCTGGACTACGACAAACATTTTAAAACCAAAATCAGCTCAATCGGCCCAACTGTTCTCGAGTTTTAATCAGACTAACGAACAACAATTCATTTTTATTTATATAGATACTGTGTAAATAATGCCAGTCTTAATTAAAGTCCTGACAACATCAAATTTAATAACTCAATTGAAAGGGAACCTTATGGCTCTCCCGGCGCCCTTGGAATTTATGTTTTGTCTTTATTATTCAGATAACATTCTAGCTCAGCTAACCTTGAAAAAATTATTCGCTTTTATCATTAATATTTAGAATAAATTATTAGGTTAAAAACATAATTTTTAACAGCCCGCTACAAGATTAAGCCCGCTTATAAGAAAGAGGCTAGTGGGAGGCTTTGGTAGTGGCTATTTACTACCCTGCTGGCAAGAATGTACCGCAAAACAATTTAGCGTTCTGGTACAATGATTTTCACCATACTCCTACAAGTTAGCCCGCTTCCATCTTAGACTGCATCATCACTTGACATCAGGTGTGATAGCCGTCAAGGGCCAACTTGTAGTCGATAAAAAAAAAAAAGAAATACGCGGGTGATCGCTAGTAATTTCATGAGATTTCATAATTCTATAAGAGACGCGTAAAGAATATTTATTACTTTATACTGTGTAAATAATGCCAGTCTTAATTAAAGTCCTGACAACATCAAATTTAATAACTCAATTGAAAGGGAACCATATGGCTCTCCCGGCGCCCTTGGAATTTATGTTTTGTCTTTATTATTCATATAACATTCTAGCTCAGCTAACCTTGAAAAAATTATTCGCTTTTATCATTAATATTTAGAATAAATTATTAGGTTAAAAACATAATTTTTAACAGCCCGCTACAAGATTAAGCCCGCTTATAAGAAAGAGGCTAGTGGGAGGCTTTGGTAGTGGCTATTTACTACCCTGCTGGCAAGAATGTACCGCAAAACAATTTAGCGTTCTGGTACAATGATTTTCGCCATACTGCTACAAGTTAGCCCGCTTTCATCTTAGATTGCACTATCACATAACATCTGGTGTGATTGCAGTCAAAGGCTAAATTGTAATGGTAAAAAAACAGGATATGAAACTTAAATTAACCACGCTACTCTAATACAGGTTAGTAGGCTTACTATAACGATGTTGAAAACTTTTAACAATCGCTATTAGATCCTAATAATAAGGTAGGAGGTACTCAACGAGCTCATTGAAACACGGGGTGTAACACTCAACTGCCCTACTCCGGACAAAGATTTTTTGCAGAGAATTCTTGGAAGTAAGATTAGCTCCATGTTTTATAACCCGACTATAATATTATTCTATTCTTGCGAACAAATTCTTCATACACTAAGGCCTGTGTGCACCAAGATTTCGGTTATCAAAACCAACGGTTAACATAAGCTTAACGTAAAATTTACTGTTCACGACAACTCGCACACCGGTTAAGGACGTAAGCTCGGTTAAGATAACCGCCCGGTTTACGTCCTTAACCGGCGTACGGGTTTATTATAAATAGTAAATTTATAGTAAAGTTATGTTAACCGCTGGTTATGATAACCGAAATATTGGTGCACACAGGCCTAAATAATCACTGAGGCTGTTCTTTTCTTTTCTTGAGCATGAATATTTTCTATATGTGGACTAACCACATGGAAAAGCATAAATATATTCTGACTTTCTATTAAATAGTACGAGAACTTCTGAGTTAATATTTTTGATCTGCAGTTTTGTGAAAATGTAGGTATTATTAAGTACTTACTCATCGAGTCAAAGTCATTCATAATAAACCTGTAGAGTCGTCTCCGTGGAATAAATATTTTTCCAATAGATAGGTAATAAAATTATATACAAAAAACAACTGCTTATTTTTTTTAAATAATATGTCATCCTAAGTTAATGAGAATTATTGGATTAAATTTGTCAAAACATAGCATCACGCCTCGTTTCCATAGGGGTAGGCAGACTACATCCTTCCATTTGTCACGGTCCTTGCATACTTCCTCAGCTTCTTCCACTCTCATTAATCCTTTCAGACAAGATCGTAGGTTTAGGGTACTCTTGACCTGGCCATTTTATAAAATGTCCTGAATTTGGTCCAGGAACATTCGCCTAGGTCTTCCCCTTCCAACATTTCCATTCACTTTCGCCTTATAAATCTCTTTTGTTAATCTTCTTTCATCCATTATTATTAATTTATTAAACTTTATATTTCTTGATAATTTATTGTTACTTTCGTTTCATCTGTTTGTCTGTTAGCCTGTATGTCTGCGATAAAGATAACTAAATCAATTTTCATGTACAGGCAGTCCTCACACTTATTGCAGGTTAGGTTCCCAAAATACGCGACGTAAGTCAAGACATATTTTGATATATCCATTGCTAAATACCCACAGGGGAATAGCGCTAGTGTTAGACACCTTTCTTTTGGATGCACAAATACATATTTATTGTGAATATCTTCTTTAAGTCTAGCCCTTTTGTCGTGATATTTGGATGTGTTGGAAATTAACAATAAACTGATTTTCTCTCAGACGTCTAGGGCGTCCACTAGTATTGAATTGTTGTAAGACGATTTACATCATCTAAAATGGGATAACTGTTATGACAACAATTGTTATGTTGCATGTTTCTTTAAATAGGTTTCTCATTGAGTTTCTGGTTAGGACAGCCGTATTCGCAAAGTTTACTGAACACGAAACGAGCTTTTAAGATTGAATTCGGAATAAAAGGTTTTTCTTTTGAAAACTCTGTTCGTAAAAGTACATAGCTCTATCTAAAGAAAACACAGTACTTTGCAATTTTATAACAGGATCTACTAAACTGCAGGGCAAATTAATTTACGATGAAAATAGTATATAATACGACATTTCGAAGTTAAGATCGACATAAATAAGACACTGAGCACTAAGGTAATAATTTTTTTTTTTGCTTTTACGTCGTAACTGCAATCAGTCCCAGGAATTTAACCAAATCAGTTGCTAGAGTTATAGTCTTGTGGAGGTCAAACCTCATTAGGAGTCGGCCTTCATGTGGATACTCCTGGCTTCAGCTGTCCAGGTTGAGTATACGTTTACATTTAAGACGCCTCAGAGAAATGTCTGTCAACAGTCTATTTGCTATATTTAGTCGAAAGTGTGTGAAAGGGTGATTGCGCAGTATTTTCTTGTATTTTTGCGATAACTCCCGCACTTCATCCTTTACTGCACTAATTTGAAGATTGCAATAAATTTCTTCATTGGTTATGAACTACGGCGAGTTGGAGATAGTAAAGATAATAATCGTCATCATCATTATAAGCCTATTAACGACCCATTACAGGACCAGGCCTCCCTCGTTATAAGAGAAGGGATATGGAGCGTACAACCTTCACGCTGCTCCAACGCGGGTTGGCGGGCTAAAAGATAATAATGTCATTATTTATCTTCCAATATATCCGTAACGAGATACATCAAGGTATAATGTTACTTCAAATTCTTGTTGTTTATTCATTAATTGTTTATTGATTAAATGTAACGCTAGTTTACACATTTACACTTAATATTATTTTGAATCGGTTTTCAACTTTTACTTACATATAAAAATACATATTACATATTATAGGACTTATCTATATCTTGTTTGTCTTGTTTGTCTATCTCAAATTAAATAAAACATTAAATTAAAAATTTAAAAAACCCCCGACTCAAATTAGCAACATGAAAAGAACCAGTCAAGACCAATTCAACGAGCCCAAACTCGATGGGTTTACTAAAAAGGTAGACCAAGGTTACGTCTCCTACCTTCGAGCCTTATCCTCAGACCAGCTGTGGTTACAAAGACATTAGTGTTTCAAATGTCAGATCACACACATGCTTTCAAGCAAACTGAGCGTGTAACATTTCTATTACACCTAACAAACGACTGAATCTGTTCAGGTCTTCAAAGTCATCAGGACTTTGAAGACCTGAACAGATTTCCATCAAACATAGCTAAGAACACTCTCGACTGATATACCTTTCAAACAAAAAACCGCATTAAAATCGGATCATCCGTTTGGGAGTAACGATGCCACAGACAGACACATACACATACATTTACACAGACACGTCAAACTTATAACACCCCGTCGTTTTTGCGTCGGGGGTTAAAAAAAATTAAATTAAGTCCAGTCTCCATCCTTACTAATATTATAAAGGCAAAATTTTGTATGTATGGACTGATTGATGTTTGTGACTCTTTCACGCAAAAACTACTAAATGGATTTTGATGAAACTTTACAATATAAAGTCAAATATAAAGTCCTGTCTCCTATTAATTTATTCTTATTTAATGATTATAACATACCGTATACTTTGAATTGACCTCATTTAAATATCAAAAAAATTCACCCCCAGGGATAGAACAACAGGGGATGATTGATGGTTCTATTAAAACCGTTGTTACGATGGAACGCAGACCTACCACGTAACCAAATTGTAATTTTGTTCTTTTTCTTTCCTTGTTATTCAAAAATATATTTTGTTTTCGAATATTTAAGGCACATAATTGCCTAAGTATCTAACTGCCTTAACAATAAATAAAAATAAATGAGAGAAAAAAATTATTATATTGATTCGACCTGGCAATTCAACCAAAATTCTTCCTGAATTTATGAAATAACACCTTGATTAACTGAATATTTGTTATAATTAATATTTAATTTTAACAAGACATTACTAACTAGTGAATTATTAAATTTAACTTAGCTGGAATTTTAAAATAGGACATATCATAAAAATGTACGAAAAAATTACACCATTAACTTAATAAAAAATAATTAGGTTACATAAAATACTTCGATAAGATTTAAAAGCCATTAAAGTAAAGAAGCACACTCCACCCGAGGCTCTCGGAGCAAGAGCGATGGGGGTTTTAGATTTTATCGTCCATCGATAGCCAGCCCAGCACTGACGCAGAAAAATACACTTAATTTTATTTTATCGCAGAATGTAGAGTGCTACCTAATACGGTAAACCTAAAATATTAAAATTCAAATACAAAATCATTTTTTTCAAGTAGGCTAATTATAAGCACTTTTGAAACGTCAAATTGGACTATTTGTAGTGACTCTACCACTGGAAGACAGGTCCTGTTGAGAAGAGCCGGCAAGAAAATCGACAGTTGAACAACAGTCAAATATTTTCATTTATACGATTAGAAAATAATCTATACTTACACATAAGTAAAATACAACTGACAGACCTATTGAATCATCATTATATATTTAAAACTACACACTCGACTGTCTTGAAATTTTGCATAGTTATTTATTTTATATTGTAGACACTCACTAATTATGGATTTCTCGATACGTAGGTCAAACCGCAGGGCACAGTTAGTAAAACAATAAAGGAACTGAAGTATATTAAACATTTAAAATAATGTTGTTACATCGTATCGTATATAACAGACATATTTGTAGCTGTTTTACATTTGTTCATGTGCATAGTTGTTTTATAAAAACCAATTTTCGTGACAAGAACAAGTTAAGGTTGTTAATTTATTTAAAGGTTTTGTATATTATTTTCTAAATATTACATTTTGTATAAAATTTTGTATTTAAAAAAAAAATCATGTGTATAATAAAAATTCGTTTCTTAGGATTTTATCTATATTAATGTCTTACATTGTTTAAAATTGTACTTTGGTTTGGGATTAAATGGCTTATTATTATTATTATTATATTATTTGCCACTGACAGCTCATAGAGCACTCTAGAGTCACGTAAAGCAGTTATAGCTTAGGTACCCGAACGAGCCGCATGAGATAAAATTTGTTCATGTCCATAATTTAAAAAAAAAATTATTCTAAAAACAAAAACCCAACTGCTTAGAAGTAATGAACTGAAAAGAGAAAAACAAGGATCATTATATCTATATAAAATTCTAACTACTTTATAGTGCTGCAGGTGTGGACAAAATAGTTTACTACCTGGGAAAGAAAGACCTACCAAAACTACGTTTGTCCCCGCCTGCAGCACCATAAAGTATTTAGAATTTTATATAGATATAGTGATTCTTGTTTTTCTCTTTTCAGTTCATAACTTCTAAGCAGTTGGGTTTTTGTTTTTATAATAATAATTTTATTTGAGACTTTTTAGTTTTAATTTGTGGTATAGAAATGAGACGGTACACTTGGTACACTTTTTGACATTGCCTGTTAAAACAGTAATATAAACTTGATATGATGTTTATATTTTTGAAATGTTTTTTTACGAGCTTTCATTTGATACCCATATTGTTAGGATAAAATAAAAAAATGCACACGTCCCCCCTTTTTTCTCCCATTTACAGCCGCCATTTTGAAAATTCATATAGCCTATGTCACTTCCACAATTTAGCCGAATTCAACGACACCTAACATGTCAAAATCCGTTGAGCCGTTTAGGCTGTAGTGCGTGCCGAAGAAATGGGCATACATACATACATACATACATACATACATACGCCCGAAAAACATTACCCTCCTTCTGACGCAGTCGGGTAAAAATAACAAGTTTTCCGGCTGCAAAATGCTTATAGCGCAAATGCTCTAGGGGGTTTTAAACTCGAAATCAATAAATAATGGCTGAATGAACAAAAACTCGCGTAGAAATTTTCACAAAATGCATGAAACTCGCATACTCGTACATAATGCATGGAACTTGAAACCAAAGCACAATGAGCAATCACTCCACGCCCGACGGAGCCGCGCGAGCCGCATGAGATAAAACTTGCTCATGCTAACATGTTTCACTGCAGCGAATGCTAACTTTTGCAGTGTACTCAGTAACTGTTCACCTAGTGCGCGGAACTTTTGCAATTGCTGTATGTTGTTGTTTCCAGTCTTTGTGCCAAGTTTTCATACTGAAACAATATGTTTAACGAATGTGTAAGAAATTGTATACTACAAAAAATACAAGGCCACGCCAGGTTTAAAGGCAGTTTACAGGCTTATCCGGTTTAAAAATTATTGTTAGTTAAATTAATCGTTCATTCCCTTAAATTTATTATATTATTAAATTCTTTCCTTATTAAGCGGATCAGATGGTGTGATATAAGTTATTATACAATTCTTAAGAGGTATTCACTAACTGAACACACAACATTTATTACAATAGTTATTATTTATTAACAGCCGATTGACGTTTACTGCTGAACACAGGCCTATAAAGGGCCTTTTAAAGAAGTCCTTACAAAGTACTTTACAGGCCTGGGCATTTGGAAGCCCTCTAACATCATAGTCTTAACCCGCCCGCACTCTGTGACTCCTTTATATCGTACAATAAGTAATACAATAATTACAATATAATTTAGTATAACTAATTATAATTTAAGTTTAAAATTATTGAGCACGCCAGTGGCCACCTATGCCGCAAGCAGTCTGTATCATAGATACCTACTCATAAAACATTGATGAATGCGAAATTGATTGTGTCTATTTTTGTTTTAATGTAAGTCGTAATTATTGTTAGATCCTTAAGTGGAGTAATAAAAGAATAAATACGGTTATATTGTTTATTAAAACTGTGTATTAATTATGAGAAATCTTTAAATTGTCTATGAGTCGGTATGAAACCCACTATAATCTTTTATCTATGGGTTTGAGCCTAGATTCATAGTAGCATCCAGAGGCTTGTGGACTACCTACTCTGCTTACAAGTAGCACACAAATCATCTCTATGATCAGGTTTTTTCTGAGTCAAACGTCTCAATCTCACATGTTGTTGTCACCTGTTGATTTTGTGGCGGCATCGTAACATTTTATTGTGACAGATGAATTCATATGTCAACAACGTTCCTCCGAGAAAATACGACGTGACAAAATAAAAACCTTTCAAATTCGTATGTAAGAAATAGTGGTAGAAATAAATAAAACTAAATCATCTTTATTTCGAAAACCTGGTTTTGGTAAAGTTTTATTTGTTGCATAACAATAAATAAAGTAAATTAATATTAAAAAAAACTAAAACGATTTTTGAAATGATTTTATTCTTTCTTACTACTTAGTAATCAGAGAATCGTTAACGATGTTGTTAATACATAATATTTATAAAGCATGACTTTTTTCTTTTTTTTTAATTCTCACTCTAGTCAATCGTCACTACGATACGAATACTTAACACTTCAAGTAATCATTAAAATATCAACTTTATCTCTTAACAGTAGTTGATAATAATAAAATAAACGTAATGGTGACTAATCTCCTCCGGTAGGAGATGTTCACTAACAGAAGAAAAATACTAGCTCATAATACGAGTGTAGTGCATAGAATCTCCATATGCTATTATCTTTGGGAAATCAAATCAGATTGCAACTAAATATATTTATTAGATTCTAAACTAACTTAAATAGGCGCTATCTATTCCGCGACAATATCACAGCGAGACAGTGTAGATGTGAACAGGAACAAGAGGCAAAGGTAAATATTCGGGATCAAGTCAAAAGCACGGCTCATCTGTTGATGCTGTTATTACCTTTGTGTTATAACTATGTTACCAATCAGTATATAAGAGTCTATTTTTCACCGACGAAAAAAACGGAGGAGGTTCTCAATTCGACACCTATATTTTTTTTTATGTATGACCACGCATAACTTTATATAGAGTTATCCGATTTTGATAATTCTTATTATTATTCTTCTTTTTATTAGAAAGGGCACACTTCCAAGATGATTCCATTGTCATCATGTTAGGATCTGATGATGATATCCTGAGAAAATTAAAGGAACTCTTCAAATTTTATAGGCACACTTGCAGCGATATCGGTTTATGTGAGGTATCGGTAGCTTTTTGGGTACTAGTGCCGTATGACTGAATACTGTGAGAGTATAGTACGAGTACGTTACGTGGCAATGAATTACTAAAAAGTAAGAAATAAAAAATTTTAACAAAAAATAGAACCGACTCAAAACGCACTAAAAAGTAAACAATAACTGAGTCATTTAGTTGCTTTAATTAACTTAAGCATATCTAAGAGTCGGCGCCAGACAAGGTTTCTACTTTAAGGACGTTAACTAGAATCCACAAACTCCTTTATTGCGTTAAATAAATGTTCTCTAAACTTGGCTGGCACCGACTTCATAGATAGTTATTGTTTATTTTTTAGTGCGTTTTGAGTCGGTTCTATCTTTTTAATATACAACGTGTTAGTTAAATATATCAAGCTGTCAACCAGAATTGTGTTCGGGATGTTATACCATTTACTTAACACTGTCCTGTTCTTATAAAAGGAACTCACTTACTTTTCTTTTAAACGTAACAGATATTATTAGTGCAGAGCAATTATAATCTCAACAAGTTATTGTCTTTGTCAAAACAAAACAGATTTCAGCTGAGTAGATAAGCACCAGGTTCGCTCAATTCTCGTCTAACTTTAGCGCTATCTCGCGACAATGTCACAGCGAGACTGTCGACGTGAACAGGAACAAAAAGCAAAGGTATTCTGATTCGAGTCAAAGGCACGGCTCACCTGTTGTATTGAGATTGCATACTGTAACCACCTCTACGCTACAACTGTGTTACTAATCCTTACTAATGTTATAAAGGAGAAAGTTTTGACGTGACAACGTCTTATAATTCGATAGAGCCGGCTGCACGCACAAAAAAACATGACGTCATGCGTCGTTACCTCGCTTTGAGGCGTTCCATGTAAGGCTTGAAGTGCAAGCGAGAGCGCGGAACGAGCGACGGCCGGCCGAAGCACAATCGGCCTTTGCGTTCGGCAGCGTTCGACATCCGTCTATTAATTATTATTATTAAATATATTAATTTTAAATTAAAAATTAATATATTTATTATAAATTTAAAATATAAATTTATAAAATCAAAATCAATTATTTTATTAATTTAAATTAATATTTATAAAAATATACTTAAATTAAAAATTTTAATAACCAATTAAATGCTATCATTCCATCAGTATTTTCTTAAGACATTGTCACGTTCAACTATCGCCAGTAAACCGACTTTACAGACAACCATTTTTTTTGTTAATTATTTTTGTTACTCTTTCACGCAAAAACTAATGAATGGATTTTGATAAAACTTCACAGTAATATAGCTTACATATCACTTTTTAATTATCAAATTCTCAACTGAACGAGAACTGCGCAGGTTAAACCGCGGACGTCCTGTAGTTAGGCATATACGTAAAATTGTACGTGAATTCAATCAGTGGTTTTGAAACAGAACTAACCATCGGGCGCTGGTTTTTTGTTTGACGAGTCTAACAAACTCAGATATAATTTCGTACAAACAACTTTTACGTAGATTTAAGCAAAAGGTCCAAATTTTAAGCACTCTCGATGTATTATTATATAAATGTTTGAAAATAATTTTAAGTATACATAAAATTTTTTAACAAAAAATAGAACCGACTCAAAACGCACTAAAAAGTAAAAAATAATTGTGTCATTTAGTTGCTTTAATTTACTTAAGAATATCTATGAAGTCGGTGCCAGCCAAGTTTAAGGAACATTTATTTTACGTAGTAAAGCAGTTTGTGGGTCAATTTACTTAAACATATCTATAATGTCTTCTGGGTTCTGGGTAATATCCTTGAAAGTAGAAACCTTGGCTGGCACCGACTCCTAGATATGCTTAAGTAAATTAAAGCAACTAAATGACACAATTATTTTTTACTTTTTAGTGCGTTTTGAGTCGGTTCTATTTTTTGTTAAAAAATTTTATTTCTTACTTTTTAGTGATTTATCGCCACGTACCGTACTCGTACTATACTGTCATAGTATATTATATGCCACTAGTAGCCAAAAAGCTACCGATACCGAGTCAAAAACCGAAATCGCTGTAAGCGTGCCTCCAAAATTTGAAGAGTTCCTTCAATTTCCCCAGGATCTCACCAACAGATCCTAACATGAGGACAATGGGACCACCTTGGATGTATGCCCTTTCTAATAAAAAAAGAATTATCAAAATCGGACAACACTGTAAAAAGTTATGCGTGGTTATACATAAAAACAAATATACGTGTCGAATTGAGAACCTCCTCCGTTTTTTTCGTCGGTTAAAAATTATGAAAATTTTATATAGCAGGTAAGTTAAGTACTCTTTCAATACAAAAGGAAGGTCAGGTCACGAAGCTCTTGTTGAAGGCTCGTTTGAAAATTGATGGACGGCGTGGTATTTATGTCTTTTATTGATGATAAAAATAAGGATACCTAGATTTATGAGACACGCCACGAAAGCTGTTTTGATATTTTGTGAAGTAAGCGACTGTAATTTTTTCAGACAATAGAAGAAAAATGTCATATTTGTCCAATAACATTATTTATTTGTTTATTTATCTAATCATTTATGGTCTTTTTCTTTACGGACACATAAATTAACAACTAAGAAATGCCATCCTTGTGTCCGGAAAGAAAAAATGGACTACGGTCACTTTTTCACTAGATACCTGTCAGAATAATTATAGTTAAATTATGTCATTAACACAGTGGAACCCTGTAAGGGTGATCGTAACTAGAGAGAGTCGCCTCTTATTGTTTATTGTTTTTTATTTAGCAATTAATCTTGTAGTAAGCTTTTTCAATTAAATATTTTTTCCAATGTCGTTATATAATCTTTCATTTCTTATAGTCTTTCATCTCTCGAATGAATATTATTTTAAAGCATACCACGCAGATGAGAACGCGGGTACAATTAAAAAATTTTCATTACAAGCAAGCAATCCGAAAATTAACTTTGGTATAACTGTAATTGATGTTTTAACAGCAAAGAGCAAAAGCGCTGCATACGTACTCGTGCCCCATACATACATTTCAATCAAATTTTCTCTGTTACGTTGGCAGCGGGCCAACTTTAAATAAAATGGCTTCGAGAGGAACCTCAAACGAGGAACAATTTGAATAAAAATTAATACGTTACGTATAAAAGTCAAATGTATGTATGACTTTTTTGACATGATTTTAAATTTCATTGTTACATTACAACTGGTTTATACATTTACTTAGATGGGTAATGTTACTTAGGTCACAAGGAAAGTTTTGCAATACAGCCGTATTTATAACAATTTTGAAAAACTGTTTATACCACTTGTTGTACAAAAAAAAGCAATCGTGAAAAATTTGCTAACTTTTTTTTTCTGGGAGATTAAAGGAGTCTTGGTCCCTGGCCGATAAAAACGCAGTGTCGCTGTCAAACTCCATACCCTGGAGATAATCCTTAATGACTGGAAACGATCCAAAGTTACTGTAAGCAAGATCAGGACTGTACAGAGGACATCCAAGCTGTTTTACTCGAAGGTGTTATAAAAATTAACAGCAAGGACATTATGCAAATTTTCATCACCTCGCATCTATTTGGGAGCTTTGATGCCACAAAAAGACATTTAGACTTACAACTTCCTACTCATACTCATTAGCACTCCTGTCACGTCGGAGATCAGAACGACAATGAATAAATTTTTTTTATTTTATATAGCCACCAGTGTAATTCTACATATATTAGCTGTACCCGGCAAACGTTGTTTTGCAATGTATATTATTTCTAGAAAACATTTGTTTTACATAGGGGTTGATCGTGTAGGTGT
Source organism: Mycalesis mineus (assembly GCA_034621355.1). Taxonomy (NCBI): domain Eukaryota; kingdom Metazoa; phylum Arthropoda; class Insecta; order Lepidoptera; family Nymphalidae; genus Mycalesis; species Mycalesis mineus. Next base: position 14,723,060 of record CM067885.1, read on the forward strand.
GAAAATTTAGGGTTGTATGTATTTTTAATGCCACGTTATAAAAAAATTGTCCAAAAAATTAAAATACAATGTTATGGACAAATATGTGTGTGGTGATATTAGGGGTATGAAAAATAGATAGTAGCCGATTCTCAGACCTGCTGAATACGCATAAAAAATTTGGTAAAAATCAGTAAGGCCGTTTCGGAGGAGTACGGTAACTAACATTGTGACAGGGAAATTTTAAGAGACGAATATCTTAGCATTCCATGGATTCACCGTGCGGGTGCCGGGTCCATCGCGTGGCTGAGAGAAAAACTCCGAACAGAGCCCGAGACTTGTGACACGGGTGTAGGTTTAAGGGTACCCTTTGTGACGCGCGTCAACACTCACCTCCTCTGTTCAAGTTATTCTTCCTGCCCAACCATATTCGGAAGGACCCTACTAGTGCAGCTTTGGACACTCGTTCCAATATGGAGCTTGCTGCACTTCTAGTAAGGCCAAGGTCTTTTAGCAGGTTGTAGAGAGACTTCGCTGGTATACCCCTCGCACCCACTTCTACCGCGTATAAACTAACCACATAGCCATTTTTGGTTAGTTCATTAGTAAGGTCATTGTATTTATTCACTTTGAATACATGGTCTTTAGGGATGTTTGTTTCCCACGGCACTGTAAGCTCAACAAGTACTATACGTTTGATTTGTTTGGAAAAAAGAAATATGTCCGGTCTAGATGTCGTAATAGCTAAGTCTTCCGGGATTTTATAGTGCTTTTCATACGTGTCCATTAATATAGTCCAATCAGGAGCAGAGCCCAGAATTGAATAAGGCTTGCTGGTGGAATTTGTACTTGAGCCTGCTTTAACGAAGTTAGTTTGTCTTTTATTCGTCGTCAACCATTTTTGAGCCCTAGCTACTGAAAGGCTTATAGCTTCACGTATGATTTCTAGTACTCTGTCGTGGCGGCGTGAGTAGAGACCCCTGTCCAGGAGCACCTTGCATCCTACCAATAAGTGCCTTGCAGTGCCCACTGCCTCACCACAGGTATAGCAAGATTTTTCCGAGGCTTTTCCCCATCTTACTAGGTTACTCTGATCTGGGAGAGTCAGTTGAAAGGCATTAAGATAAAATTTCAATAAGGCAGGAGACCAATCGTACAGCAAGGCGCGCCACTTCAGAGCCAGAGGGATGCAGAACTCGCCTAAGTTTAACCACTCGTTTTGCATTTCTAGGTTCATGGCATGCACTTTGTAGTTGTCGTCCTCGTCTTGTTTAAGAAAAGATTTTATTTATTAGATATATACATGAGGCGTAAAACCACAATATATTTGTTCCGTCTGCTATTGCTGAAAATGTTAAGAAACAAAAATTAAAATAACATTGCAATAAAGTGTAAAATATTGGGAAGCTTTTATTCCATACTAAATTAATATAAATGAATAAAAAACGTTCATTATTTATTCGTGTTGGGGGCAACATTTTTCAATTTTCAACGGCAGATACTAATGATCACGGCGGGGCCTTTTGTTAAAAGACACCTTTGACATTTAAACTTTCTAAAAGGTTGGTAGTAAAAACAAAATTATATAACATTTAGAACAAAGTGAGCTACATTTCAAGTGCCCGACTAAGTGTGGAATGTTTATTTTGGAAAATCTCAACAACTACTCCACAGATTTTAATTTAATATCCATATATAGAAAGAAATACGTTTATTGGAATTATTAGCTTGTCCCGCAGTTTTGCCCGCGTTGATCGTATTGCCGTAAGAATATCGGGATGAAAATTAGATTTTTTTAATCCATACCTAATATATTCTATTTCCATTCCATTAATGCGAAATCTGGCCAATAGATGTTAGCCCGACAGGTGTAAGGGGCCAATAGATTTGACGGACTTACAGTACACATACACACCCACACACGAAAACAATAATGTTAGTGTGATGCTGACACTGCGATTTTAATTTTTTTTTTATTTATTCTTTATTAGAAGACCACATTAAAAAACGAATAAGCAGAGAAAAACCCTTAAAAGATATTTACCGAATAATCGTAGTTTTCAGAAACTGCAGGTGCTGGGCGAACCTTAGAATTAAGTAGTAACTGGTGCTAGAACTGTAACCTTACTTGATTGGGGAGTGCCAGGCAGCCCTTTATCTTCTTCATAATCATCAGCATATAACCGACCTACTACAGGGCCAGGCCTCCCTCCGTAGGGAACGTAGACCCACCACGCTGCTCGAATGCGTGTTGGCGGGCTTGGGGTGATAATATATCAAAAATTAACGATCGCTTTCAGATATTTATGATAGTGACCGGGACCGACGTCTTAACGTGCTCTCCTAAACACGCGGATGTAACACCACCATCTTACTGACTTCTGTAATTTTCATAGAAAAATGAACGAATAAATCCAGGAACTCGTGATGGAAGTCCCATAAGCTAACCACTAGACCAACGAAGTTTTATAATGAAATAAATAAACCCAAAAATAAACTTTAATAATAATCAACTTTCTCGATGGCTGGCTCAGTTTATTAAGGTTTATAAATCTTACAAGAATAAAGCTTTAAAGTTTAAATTTTAAATTTTATGCTGTAGTTTACAAAAGAAATAACCCAGCTTTTAAGGCCATGTCGAGTTGATATAAAGTAGCTAGTGTTAACGAGGGATATGCATAAATAACGTAACGTTCTTACCACAGTACCCAGTCAAAGCTTTATAGAAAAATAAGATACACTCAAGTTAGGCAGCTTATTAGAAATTCATGAAATGGATTGCGAGCAAACACTAATTTAGAAATCCCTTGAACTTAAGTTTCTAATACATTCTAGATGAGATCATCAAAAATAGATATAACAAAAAATAGAACCGACTCAAAACGCACTAAAAAGCAAAAAATCACACAGGCACCGACTCCTAGATATGCTTAAGTAAATTAAAGCAACTAAATGACACATTTATTTTTACTTTTTAGTGCGTTTTGAGTCGGTTTTATTTTTTAATTAAAAATTTTTATTTCTCACTTTTTAGTGATTTATCGACACGTAACGAATCGTACTATACTGTCATAATATATTATACGGCACTTGTAGCCAAAAAGCTACCGATACTTACACAAAAACCGAAATCGCTGCAAGTATGCCTATACAATTTGAAGATTTCCTTCATTTTTCCCAGGATATCATAATCAGATCCTAACATGATGACAATGGGACCATCTTAGATGTATGCCCTTTCTAATAAAAAAAGAATTACCAAAATCGGACAACTCTGTAAAAAATTATTATAAATTACGCGTGGTCATACATAAAAAAATATATACGTGTCGAATTGAGAACCTCCTCCGTTTTTTTTCGTCGGTTAAAAATAAGATATACTCAAGTTAGGCAGCTTATTAGAAATTCATGAAATGGACTGCGAGCAAACACTAATTTAGAAATCCCTTGAACTTAAGTTTCTAGTACATTACAGATGAGATCATCAAAAATAGATTTAACCGACCTGACTAACGGATAAACAAAATAGAGTACGAAAGGAATATTTTTTTTTAATAATTACAAGTTAACCCCTTGGCGCAGGGCCTCCGTGGCGTAGTGGTATGCGCAGTGAATTTATAAGACGGAGGTCCTGGCTTTTATCACCGGCTGGGCTGACTAAGATTTTTCAAATTAGGTCCAGGTCTGGCTGGTGGGAGCCTTCAGCCGTGGGGCGTGGCTGGTTAACACCCTACCGACAAAGACGTACCTGTTGTCGTCCGTGAAATCCTCTATGGAAAATGTGCGTCATCTGTTGGCGCACAGTTGGCTACATTGATATCGTATTGTCACCGAAGTGGTGTGGATTTCATCCTATTTCTAACAAGTTAACCGCTTCCTTCCGTAATTAACTATTTAGTACTTCAATTATACTCGCACAGTGCTTTTGTTGAACAACAAAGGATGCGGCGAGCTTTGTATTTATAATTACTTAATTATAACCTTCCATCATAGATTGTATCAACACCATCAGGTGCGATTGCAGTCAAGGGATAACTTGTAATTAATAAAAAAGTATAAAGCCAACAAGTAGTTGTTTCTTAGTTGTCGGTATTATAATACTTTTCAAGTTCAAGCCTGTCATCTTATATTATAGCGCGAGTTAAAGCCATAAAAGGCTTTAAAGCACCGTACACCCGTGCACACATTAGGTATAACGTCAATAAACTAAGGTGTTAATACAAGTTTGACGTTTACGTTAGAACTTTATGCGAGCGAAGTTTGTTTTAATAGTTGGACGTAATTAACTATTTAGTACTTCAATTATACTCGCACAGTGCTTTTGTTGAACAACAAAGGATGCGGCGAGCTTTGTATTTATAATTACTTAATTATGTTAGCACTTTGATAACGGTTTTCATATTAAGTTTAATACAATAGTTGGAAATCTCGATAGTTGCATGATTCTGAAAATGAATAAAAATATTTATATTTATATTGTACTTACTAACTATTTTCAATTCAATTAGGGTTATAGGCTAAATATATTCTAACCTAAAACCTTGCTAACATTAGGCTTAACACAGAGCCGAACAAAGCAGCGCATCAAATTCGTCAACTAAAAATTATAATATTCATCTCTATTTTCAATTAATTAAGGTACAAAGTTGTATTATTCAAATATGAATAGCTGAAAAATGGAGTGACAAATCTTGTGTCTTTTTTTGTATAATACAACTTTGAGAAAATAGAGATGAATTTGCTATTAGCAAAAATGAAGCCAGCTTGCGCCAGTCTAAGATAAACGTATCTATCTCTCTTCTCTGATATTCGGACTTTTGGTGCAGTTTTTATACTAGAAATATTAGACCTAATCCTTGACTACAGTATCGCTAGCTTTACTTGTCGCTAGGTATCACGTTCCCAGCAGAGACTTACCGCCAAGAGAAGCGACTTAATATTGCGATGAAAAAACTAATCAGGAAAAGCGCAATAAGTAAATGAACCACCCTAAACATTCCACAAGCATTCGTTCATTTTATCAAAGATCAATGAAAAACCAAATGAAAAACATTTGATCGTACTCTTTTTATCTTTTATTGAATGTATAAATGGAATGGAATATATTTTGCATCAATCTGTGAATATGCTTAATGTATCTACCATATTCAAATGGTAAACATCTTCTCTCTCATCTATCAGCTTTACATCAATAAATAATTAAGATGTTATGTTTTTTTATTTAGAAAGAATACAATAAGGAACTTAAGCTTACTTATCCTAATAACTATACAAATTATGCCCACGTGGAATGGTGGCAAGAATACTGGCTGCATTTCCGCGTTCGATAGCCAGGCTAATCCTTAGCGCCAAAAATGAGCCAGCCCTTCGGTTACCAGTTGAGGCAATTAGGCGCGGTGAAGTATTACGGAAGAATTTTTTTGGCACTGCGACTCTATGGTCCAAGGGTCTCCATGGCAAAAGGAATAAATAAATAACTCTCTGTCAGAGAGGCATACTTGAACCACTTACCGGTTACAGCCTTTTCTGCTGCGGCTGCCGGTCTTGATTGTGTCTCCCTGATATGACACGGAGCCGATGTGTCAACGCGAATAGCGTCCCACATTAGGGCCCGTCCCACTTCCCAGGGAACCAGCGTCAATCCATCAGGTCCCTTACCATCATCCCGGCTTATTCCTGACGGCTCGATTAGCGCAGGGACGTTTGTGGTGGCAAGTGCCCTTTTTGTTATATCATTAAGAGAGCCATTAATTTATGTTATGTTATGTTATGTCAATAAAACAAAAAGAAGATGTTACCAAGTTTAAGTTTCAAAAAGCGATCTTATTTAAGTGTAAAAAGAACACTAACACAGTTTTAAACTAAGTCTCACACAAGTCTAATAAACATTTCGAAGTTAAAAAGAAGCCAACGATAAGACGTTACAACTTTGTTCACACAAAGTTCTCACCATTACAAACTAGTGTAAGACCGCTAAGTTTATACACTTTGTAAGTTTACATTCAACGTATATACACGAGCAGCTAAAGCACCTGTCTGAGTCTCCCGTGGCCCGAACTAGAGCTAACAGTGCCCGGTGAGGCGTAGTGTAATTGCCCATTGTGCTCTAGTTTGACCCGAGCGTTTGTGATGCCTACAATATTGCGAGAAATGGAAACTCCTGTGTACTATATATAACTTATTTGCATACCCGTTACAGTTATTTGAATCATAGAATATGCTATTGAATAATCAAATCAGCCTTTTTGTGTTTGACAAATTATTTCTACAGGACTACTGACAATTTAATCTGTTAATTGCAGACCATTTTGTATCTGTTGAGGCACCAATAAAAATGTAATAATATCATCTAAATATTTCTGTAGCTATATTTGTCTTTTTATTTGTTAAAGCATGAACTATATTTAACTAATGGAATTATTATTCGTATCTAGATTAAGCTAAATTTAGAGCCAGCTTAATTCCAAACTAGTGCAAGACCACTAAGTTTATACACATTGTAATTTACATTTAACGTAAACATACGAGCAGCTAAAGCATCGAATTGAGTCTCCCGTGGCCCGAACTCGAGCTAACAGTGTCCGGTGAGGCGTAGTGTAATTGCCCATTGTGATGCCTACAATATTGCGAAAAATGGAAACTAACGTGTGCTATATATAACTTGTTTGCATACCTGTTACCGCTATTTCACTCACAGAATATATCATTGTATAATTAAACTCGCCTTTTTCTGTGTGATAAATAATATGCCCTCTCATATAAGAAATGACCCTATAGTGGGCCCTTAACAGGCTGATAATGATGAAATAATATCTACAGGACTATTGGTAATTTAATCTGCTAATGGAAGATCGTTTTGTAATATTAGTGTAGCTAGAGTTATCAAAGTGTGAAGTAGGTACATTTAACTGAAGAATTATTCGTTCGTGGGTAGATAGATTAAGCTAAGCTTAGAACCGGCTTAATTCCAAACTAGTGCAAGACCACTAAGTTTGTACACGTTGTAAGTTTACATTCAACGTATACACACGAGCAGCTAAAGCACCGGATTGAGTCTCCCAGGGCCCGAACTCGAGCTAACAGTGCCCGGTGAGGCGTAGTATAATTGCCCATTGTGCTCTAGTTTGACCCGAGCATTTGTGATGCCTACAACATTGCGAGAAATGGAAACGTCGATGTGCTATATATAAGTCGATTGCATACCCGTTACAGTCATTTTAGTCATCATATAAATCTATTTATAGAATTACCATTAGCATAATGGCTTTTCCTGCTTTTCCTAATGGGATGCAAGAAAGGTCACTATTTTATGTGATAATTTAACTAAAAAAACAACTATGGTAGTTATTTGCAAACATGTGCAAATAACTACAATAGTTGTTTTTTTAATTGTCTGTTTGGTTAATGAATAATTAATTTAGGACCTTGTTATTTTTTAATCGCCCCCGCCCTTGCATACACAGTTTCAAGTTTCGGAGACATTTCCGAGATTCAAATTCCATTACTTCTATACCTTTGTGAGAAGCCCTTCAGGATCATTTCAATTTAAAACAGTGCAAGTCTTAAAAAATCTTAATTCTATAATTTTCATTAGTAGGTCATATTCTCCCTTTACCTCAAATGATCGCAGGTAGGTAAAGCTAAAAGGACAGGCTTTAGGCTTTGTTTTCATAAATTCTGGCTTCAGAATTCCAAAATTTCAAGCAAAGTCGCAGACTTCCGTTGTTTGATTCAACATAATTTTAATTCGAATGATGTGACAAATTTCCTTTTAACATTTACTTTGGTGCTAAGTATTTTTTTTTATAATTTTAGGTAAAGGTGTCGGTACAACACCATTAGTCTCTGTCAGACGTAATTTTGCGTTGTAAAGGTCACTGTTTTAACACTTACGCGCCCATTCCTTAACATTATTATATAAGTTAGCATTTTGTTGGGTGGGTCTTTCGTGGATAGAGAATTATATGAAACGAAAAGGATTTATTGAATAAATACATTAATAATACATAAAGCGTCCATACTATTTATTTAGACAAAAAGTACCTATACAATTATACATATTGCCTAAACTTTTTGGCTGGTGGCAGGCTTCGGGTGTGGCTATTCACTCTTGACTTAGAGAAGCCCAAGTTAGTAAGGGACAAGGAAAAGACGAAATACCGACCTAATCTATATTTATGTCTTGCGGTGTCACGATGATCAAAAGGTAAAGATGAACCGAATAACGTGTCGATATTATTGCACAAACTAACAAGTTAACCATAACAAGTTAAAGGCCATCTTAAATTGCATCATCAGGTATTATTGCAGTCAAGGGCCAACTTGTTAATAAAAACAACCAAGCAAGAAAAAAAAATTATATAAAATATTTTATTTATATAAAAAGAAGTTACAAGGGAACCAGAGATATTAAGAAAAATTTAGTTATATAAAACATACAAAAAATACAAAAAAAATTCGATTCTATTAACAAAGTTAAACGAACCACACTAACATTTTAGTGTAACATTCTGGGTGGGATTTAAATAAAACACAAGTGAAAAAGTATTTTCAATTTTGAGTAAAAAGTATACATTTTTGGAGCGTTTTCGTTTCACAGTCACTAGTTATTTTGTTTTCACATCACAGCACCGCAACAAATTGCGATGGTCTTTTTTAAATTTTCCACCTTCATTTTAAATTTAAATACGAAGACACACAAATGATAATTTTGTTCGTTTAAATAATAAGAATCAAAGCAATTATAACGATGAATAAAACATAATTGGACTGAAATGTGAGCTTTTTTGGCTTTTCATTTTACGTATTATATTTGCAAGATGATTTTTCAGCCGACCAAAAGCATTTAAATATGGTGATACCTATTATATTTTAAGTATATATTTTTCTTAGCATGAAATTAAACAGATAAAAACATTGAAATATGAACAAGTTCATAGCTTTTTGATTAGTAAAAATACATTGACAGAATATTAAGATCACGTCTTCCTAAAATGATTATATTAATTATATTATAGTTCATCTTTTCTAAAATATGATGTTATTTTACAATTTATTTTATCCTTAGTTCCCCTTGCCATGGACCAATAATCGAAATTTAAAAAAAAACATTTTTTAAATATAATTAGCCTATGATTTTTGCCTACAATAAAAAAGTAACGTTTTATGGCACAATATCCTAATTAAAGTCTCATGAAGCTTTGGTTTTTTCACACCGATGGTCTACCATTTAACAGTCCCCCTGTTATCTGCTTCCTTCGTCACCTATCGTTCGAAAAAGACCATTTCACAAATAGACACAACGTCCTTGGAAAGTAAAGCTCTTTGATATGGGCATAAGCCATTCAAACTTGAAATTCAGAAAACAGAAATCCAAGAACGTACAAGACATAATCATAAAACAGGGGCACAAAATGACCCTGGCCACGGCGTACCAACCTACAAAAAATAGAGAAAAAAACCTGAAATATTTACTGCTATTTCCGGCGGACCGACATTATGCAAGTCTTTCCCCGTTTCAGCTGTACTCGTAATATTCGAGGTCAAAGAAAATAACATTCAAGGGTTAGCTGATTAGCTTTTAGTACTGGGATTAGCTATCGGCTCTATCTGGCTTTGACACCTAATATCGACGTTTATTGAAATTTTCATTAAGTAGATTGATTGAGTCATAGATTTACTTTGTTCATGTATAAAATTACTAATGAGACGAATAAGCGAGATCGTAATTTTAGTTATATATCTTATTGAATAACTCTACTATAATATTGATTAGGCGCAAATTTGAACGGCTTACTACAGATTTAGGCCTTCCTTATAGTAGACGGGATATAAAGTTTGAACCTGACATGCTGCTTCAATGCGATTTGATGATTTTAAGAATTAAAGTAATAATTAGTGCCAAAATAATAATCATTATCACGGGATCTACGGCTTATCAGGGTCTCCAAAGCAAGGGAGTGTAACACCACCAACTCCTGAATACCGACAGCTAAGAGTCAGTCTTAATTTTTTTTATAAAATATATAAATCAAAATAAAATATAAATAAAAAGAAAATATTGTTTTTTTACGTAGAAACATCTAATAATCTACTTGTGAAAAACTTGTATGAAATTACTACTAGCATAAAACATGATGATATTAGATAACACTAACCTAAAGAATGAAACTTTACTCGAGTTTTCAGTAGCATCTCGTTAAGAAAGTCAGTATAAATTATAACAAATGGAACGTGGATACGTATAGTGTTTCGCTGGGATAGTGTGAGTTTAGCGCGGGTTTAGAGCCGTTACACCACCGCTGTATCGATGTCGGTTAACCCCTATAAGTAATTAATACCAGTTACAATAAACTTCGGCCATGTAGTGGCAGTTATCATACACGGTTCATTTCAGACCAGGCTTATGTAATATATATAGTTAAAAATAGTTCCCTTTGTTCAAATCTTAATGACAAAAATAGGAAAGTCAGTATAAATTATAACAAATGGAACGTGGAGACGTATAGTGTTCTACTGGGCTAGTGTGAGTTTAGCGCGGGTTTAGAGCCGTTACACCACCGCTGTACCGATGTCGGCTAATCCCTATAAGTAATTAACACCAGTCACGTAAGCTTCGGCCACGTAGCGGCAGTTATCATATATTGTTTATGTGGATATACGAATAACTTGCCGGCTTATATATAGAAATGGTATTTTGTTTACTGTATTTCCCGGTATTCTATTTAAACAACAGTAACAGTAACCTATATTTTATGTCTTATATTCATTTATCGGTAGATTTATCGAAATGTTATTTTGATTGTCTTATTTATAGTTATTCTACTTGTAATTTAGAAAGGGAAGTCTTCGCTTTGGTTGTACAAGAGGTCGCTCTCGGTTTGACTCGCGTAGTTTATGTTCTCGTTATTCTGACGTATAAGCTGTATTATTGTAAAGTTCCATAAAATTCATATAGTAGTTTTTGCGTGAACGAGTAACAAACTTCCATCCATCTAATTAACTTCGCGTTTATAATGTTAGTCGGATAGACTGACGTTGAACAGACGAATTTGGGAATGAAATTGAAGAAAATTTTGCAAAACAGTAACTTATGTTTATTAAATTGTTTCTAAGGTGTAAGTGGTTTCTAGAAGCATTTATCTGGTAGATGAACGCCTAAAATAAAAAAAATATTTGGAACGGTATTTAAATAAGTTTTATGGGAATTTATAATATGGAATATTATAAAAAAAAAAACCAACTTCAAAACACGCTCAAAAGTAAAACGTAATTGCATCGTTTGGTATGGAGATGACATCCTGGATTAATAAATAGGCCACATTTTATCTCAAAATTCCCACGAGTACGAGAACTATGTGTGTGAAACCGCGGGCGACCTCCACTTTATCATAAAACTATTAGACATGCTTTGAATAAATTATACAGGTCCTTCAAAGTAGGTAAGATCTGATAACATACAATTTGCCAGCTTATTCTCGGTTGAACCAAACATTCTTTCGAAATTCTACTTGTACCAAGTACATAGGTCTATTTTAATAAAGAATTTTCTAGCTTATCGATAAAAAATGTACAACAAGTAAGTAAGTATAACATCTCTAACCCTTTCAAAAGCACGTCGGGAATTCCTCTGAGGACCGTACACGTTTTCGCATTGGATTATTCCATAACAATCCAGCGAAGTGTGAACAAAATGGTAACTTCGTTGTATGTATATTGTGTTGTAAAATGAGCAGAAATTTTAATAAATAATGTTATAGCTATCAGTCAAAAATACGTACGTATATTTTAATGTTTCCTATCTCGTTCAAAAGTGCGTCGGGAATTCCTCCGAGGACCAAACACGTTTACATGTCGATGAAATTATATTGTTGTAAAATGAACAGAAATTAAAAAAAATGTTTAATCGTTTGTATTTGATCTTTTAAATTGTTTTATCTATAAAAATGTACGATACGTAAGCTAGTGTAACATCAATAACCCTTTCAAAAGCAAGTCAGGAATTCCTCTGAGGACCGTACACGTTTTCACATCGGGTTATTCCATGCCTGTCCAACGAAGTGCGAACAAAATGGTAACTACGTTAAAAATCTACTATGTTGTAAAATGAGCAGGAATTTTGTCTGGTATTACTAAAAGTATATTGTAATATTTTTGGTTTAAGAGTTTTGTACCTACCTCAATTTCAAAAGAAGTGAACGGAACTCTTTTAGAATAATTTTATTCTAGAGGATTACTAAGTGCTTTAATATATTACTTCGGCAATATCACTAACTATTCACATAAGTGTGAACAAAATGGCAACTACGTTACCACCATTGACATATTAATACTATGGACTTCGGGTCTAATGCAAAATTTACGTCAAAAGTGTCCCAAGATATTTTATACATACTAGGATGTATTTATGTTTTTATACACAAAATAACATTGTAATGTATGTCTTATCGTATTGTTATACAGTCTAATTTGCAACGGTCTAATTGCATGCAATAAGTAATCAGCTTCGATTGACGGTTGCCATGGCAGCCTTTTTTTGACATGACAGCTTCCCGTGAAAATAGGACAACATAAATGGTGTGGAGTCGGTAGCTTTCAAATTTTTATTTATTATTATATTATATTATTTATAGCAAATTTTAATTTATATTTACATATCCCTGACCTCTATATGCTGGGATAAATCTTGTACCAAATAATAATTGTTGTAATTATCTTGTATAAAATAATAATTAGTTATAATAATAATTAATTACAAACCAAATCCACTAATGTACAAAATGATATGCCACTCGACATAGTTCTTTACTTTGAAATTTTAAGTTCTCGATATTTTCCTCTTTTTAATTAAACTGAAAATATATTTTTTTACTTCAATGACGTTAGATCACTTTTTTAAATAACTGTTCCTTATTTCTTGTAGATAATTCTTATAGTTATCAAATTAATATACCATTATGGTAAAAGTCATTTAATTAATATTCATGACATAAAAAATAAAAGTTGACGTAAAAAATAAAAATTTTTGAATTGAAAATAATCAAATTATTTTCATTCAAAAATTAAGTAATTAAATAATTCAAATGTTAAACAACAAAATAACTCTATGCAGTCGTTGTTCTAAAACATTCTATTGCTCACGGCAGATCCGAACTAAATGTGGTTAATTAGATAAACATATTGCACTCCTTCTATCCTATACGCGGGTAGCGTATGGGAAAAGGACAGATAGATACTTTTGTTCATTTTGGTTGGTTATGCAATTCGTTTCTATAGTTTATTAAAATTTTAATAAAATAGCTTGTTTCTAAGCAAAATAATACTTTAAAATCATCAGTAAATATTTACTTACTGAAAATATGGTACATCGTCTTCTTTTCTCACCTTACTCGGGTATTAAGTTTTTTATAACACATTACGGCATTATTGACGTGTATTCTGTCAGTCAGCTAATATGAGACTGAATTGCGATTGGAACTCATTTCGCGTTTTGGCTTACTTTTGGTTCGGACACTTTTTATCGCTGACCCGAAGTCCATAGTATTAATATGTCAATGGTTACCACCGTTTACCAAGTGATTTAACGTTCCGGTACAATGTTGTGTAGAAACTGAAAAGGAGTGGATATTGTCCTATTCCTAACATTCTTCCATCTTAGAATGCATCATTATTTAAATATCATCAGGTGTAATTGCACTGAATAAATCATATAAAATCTTTATAAAATAAAATAATTCAGCACGTAGACATCTTAATATTTTTGAAACTAATCTTAAACTAAACTAGCTGTGCCCTGCACCGCTTTCATGCTCTTACGGTTCATGTTCTCGCAAGAATATAAAAGTAAAAATTAGCCTATATTTTATCAAACGTACAATCGTTTTCAAAATTTCAGATAATTCAAAATAGGTTCTTTTTCAAATCAATATTGCATCTGTAAAAAAACATCATCATCATCATTATCAGCCTATTAACGGCCTACTACGGAGTTCTACTATAGGAGAAGGGATATGGAGCGTACACCCACTACGCTGCTCCAATGCGGATTGGCGGGCTTAGGGTGATAATGTTTCATTTATTAACGATCATTATCAGGTGTTGATGATAATGACCCGAACCGACGGCTTAACGTGCTCTCCGAGGCACGGGGGTGTAACACCACCAACTTCCAGACTCCGGGCTTGAAATGTACTGAACATTTCATAGAAGAATGAAAATTATTTCATGACCCGACCCAGGGATCGAACCCAGGACCTCGTTATCGAAGCCACATAGGCTAACCACTAGACCAACGAGGCAGTCATAAAAAACATAAACACACATAAATACTTTCGCTTTTACAATATAACTGCCAATTAGTAAAACCTCATTAAATATATTTAAAAAGATACCGAAAAGAAAAAGCTTTTATAACAATTTTACTTAAAATAAAAATAACCACAAGTACGACGATACTTCATAACTCAGCGAGCACTCTCATGCTTCATTACGATTTTCTCTTTAATGGAATCTATTTTATATATTTCACAACATTGACATATTAATACTATGGACTTCGGGTCTAATGCAAAATTTACGTCAAAAGTGTCCCAAGATATTTTATACACACTAGGATGTATTTATGTTTTTATACACAAAATAACATTGTAATGTATGTCTTATCGTATTGTTATACAATCTAATTTGCAACGGTGTAATTGCATGCAATAAGTAATCAGCTTTGATTGACGGTTACCATGGCAGCCTTTTTTTGACATGACAGCTTCTCGTGAAAATAGGACAACATAAATGGTGTGGAGTCGATAGCTTTCAAATTTTTTTGGCATCTTATATTTATATATTATATTTACACCAAATTTTAATTTATATTTACATATCCCTGGCCTCTATATGCTGGGATAAATCTTGTACCAAATAATAATTGTTGTAATTATCTTGTATAAAATAATAATTAGTTATAATAATAATTAATTACAAACCAAATCCACTAATGTACAAAATGATATGCCACTCGACATAGTTCTTTACTTTGAAATTTTAAGTTCACGATATTTTCCTCTTTTTAATTAAACTGAAAATATATTTTTTTACTTCAATGACGTTAGATCACTTTTTTAAATAACTGTTCCTAATTTCATGTAGATAATTCTTATAGTTATCAAATTAATATACCATTATAAGTTATTTGATTAATATTCATGACATAAAAAATAAAAGTTGACATAAAAAATATAAATTTTTGAATTGAAAATAATCAAATTATTTTTAGTAAAAAATTAAGTAATTAAATAATTCAAATGTTAAACAACAAAATAACTCTATGCAGTCGTTGTTCTAAAACATTCTATTGCTCACGGCAGATCCGAACTAAATGTGGTTAATTAGATAAATATATTGCACTCCTTTTATCCTATACGCGGGTAGCATATGGGAAAAGGACAGATAGATACTTTTGTTCATTTTGGTTGGTTATGCAATTCGTTTCTATAGTTCATTAAATAGCCTGTTTCTAAGCAAAATAATACTTTAAAATCATCAGTAAATATTTACTTACTGAAAATATGGTACACCGTCTTCTTTTCTCACCTTACTCGGGTAGTTCTTACAAGTTTTTTATAACACATTACGGCATTATTGACGTGTATTCTGTCAGTCAGCTAATATGAGACTGAATTGCGATTGGAATTCATTTCGCGTTTTGGCTTACTTTTGGTTCGGACACTTTTTATCGCTGACCCGAAGTCCATAGTATTAATATGTCAATGTTTCACAATGATTCTCTTGAAACAGCTTTGTGTGGGACGCTAATAATGATAGGAATGCTTCTGCCATATTTTATTATAGTCTAAGATCCGAACTAAAATCGACCTTCACCGAACTGATAATAGAATGAAATATATTTCATGACAAATTTAGTATATTAGAATATATATTAAAAATAGGTTGCCCAAAAAAATCCTGGGCAAACTATTTTTTATGTTTTTTTTTTTAAATAATTTTTATACTCTAGTAAACAGTGGATTTTGGAGCAACTTATGTCGTGAGTTGTAAAAAAAATAATAAATTCAATTGTCAATATAAATATATATATATAAATTTTGATAAATATTTATTGATTTAGCTGATTTTATATGGTGTCATGTTTTAGTATTATATTTAATATATATGATTTATATTTATTGAATTTATTATTTTTTTACAACTCAGAAATAAGTTGCTTCAAAATAACATTCACTGTTTACTAGAATATAAAAATTATTTTTTAAAAATAATAAAAAATACTCTGTCCAGGATTTTTTTAGGCAACCTATTTTCAATATATTTTCTAATATACTAAATTTGTCATGAAATATATTTCATCCTATTATCAGTTCGGTGAAGGTCGATCTTAGTTCGGATCTTCTACTATTACTTTCACTACTTTATTTCTTAGTTAAGAGTAGTATTTGACCGAATAAGCAGATATTATTTTAAACCCATATCTATATAGAGCAACAGTTTGCAAGCATTCAATATAATTAGGAAAGTTGTGTAGCTGCCTGCAGCAACAGCTACATATTTACATTATTAAATACACACTCGCTTATACACACACACACCTACGCTCACACACACACATACACAGGAGTATGTTAATATTATGTTAACTTTTTTAGTTTAAGATTGTATGTAAGCGTTGTGATTGGTTGTTAGTTTGTAAGATTTTAATATAAATAGGGCTAAGTTTTATCAATTAATTGTTATTCACAAACACAACCTTCTGAGTTTCACTCATCTCTCCCAACGGTTGTCAGTTTTCTACAAAATATATTTTGAAGAAAGTGTTCAGGAACTTTAGGATCTAGTTCCCCCCTCATCATTCTACCATTGGACTGCTAGGCATCGCAGTCTCTCAATTAGATTGTATTATTTGAATCCCAGGTATATTTTTGATGAGGTAATAATAACAACGCTAACAAGTTTTCACCTGAAGTCTTGATTGATTTTATAGTTCACAATTTCAAAACTATTCCAGCGACGTAAAACTGCCAGCGGCGGTATTAAAGTGAAAAAGGTTGTTCTAGACAATTCGACGAGGCACGATAACGAAGCGACCGTTTGTCCTGTTCTAGATTTCCACTTTGAGTCTAGATTTAGTGGTACAATTTGGCACAGAGACGGTGATATTTTAAAATCAACACACGTATTTCCTCTGCAGCTTGTAGTTTGAGAAGGACGCATGCTAACGTAGTCATATAGAAACATGACTGACGAAAGACTCTCTCGTTTGTCTAGTGATTCGTCCGTGTATGCTTCAATCTCGAGGGCCGAGTTTCGAATCGGGTTGTAGTAATAATTCTGAGTTATTCTTTCTACTAAGAAATTTCGGGAAGTTGGCGGTGTTACACCGTCTTGCCTTGGACAGCATGTTAAGGCGTCGTACCCGGTCGATATCTTCAATATCTGATCGTAATCGTTAATGAATTAAAAACATTACCAAACAAAGCCCGTCAACCTATATTGGAGAAACATCATGGATCTAAGCTCTATGTCACCTTCAAGGAGAAGCCAAGCCCTGTAGAAGATTGTTAATAGGCTGATAGTAATGCTGATGAAAATAAACAATATATACGCTCGAATTGAGAAACCTCCCCCTTTTTTTGAAGTCAACTAAATAATAAAAACCCTACTACGATTAACACGTTGTTTTAGTATTTAGTTTCCGTACCTAAAAAGTGGACACAAGATCACGAGAATCACCTATGTACTCGAACTTACATAAGTCAAGCATAAAAATCTTTGGCAATAATATGATGTTCTTTTGCCTAATAACTTTCCTTTCATTCTATCAATCTTATACAAAACAATTACAGCTTACTGAACTGGCGAAATACGATAATAATGATTCCACTTGCCGAGTTCTCACAATTTTATTGGTAAATAATCAAAAAGGTACTTCCAGTTCAGTATTTAAGTCGACGTACTTAGTAAAGTTTGCAATGAACTGAAAAAGTCTGTTCTCAACAATTCCACTTGACACGATAACGAACTGTGAATGTGAATGCTTGTTCTGTGCTAGATTTTAATTGAGCCTGACATTCTACCGGCGCTGGCATTTAGCGACACTTTTATACGTTGCCAAGTATGCCTTCTTTTATACTTGAGCTGTGTGGGATTGAGCTTGGCACTTTTGATGATTGTCATTATGACAGTGTGAATGATTCAATTCATAATCAAATTCTTTATGCGCTAAGAGGGTAAATTTTGGTGGATTATAGTAACTGCTGTTTTCGAAAGCAGAACCTACCGACATGTACAAAACTAAAGATTCCTACCCTCTAACACAAAAATCAATTAAACATCCTCTCATCTAAAAGTGGAAAGTAGGTCGGTAAAAATTAGCTGGAAATAATAAAACTAAAGTTACAAAAATACTTACCCTGAGAATTCGTCGTGGAAGATTCTTATTTGCACCCAATCTTGTAATTCTGAAAAAAAAAAAGAAAATTTTTAATACGTTCATAATTCTTTATCAGAAAACATTTTTCACCACACTATCGTCTTATTAGCCGTACAAAGATTTCTCTCTACTAAGGCCTGTGTGCACCAAGATTTCGGTTATCATGACCAATGTTTCGGTTAACATAACTTTACCATAATTTACTTATTAACCCGCCGCACAATGATTTCTCTCTACGGGTTGTCGTGAACAGTAAATTTTATATTTACTGTTATTTAACCGTTGGTTATGATAACTGAAATCTTGGTGCACCTGTGTGCACCAAGATTTCAGTTATCATTAGGTCTGTACCTAAAAGAGCAAAGTTTGCACATTATACTCAGCACACTGCCCCAATGTGAGGGTAGTTGAAATGGCTATGACAGAGACTGACAATGACTTGTGAGACACCTTTTCAAAATATGAGAATGAGATAGACCCAACTTTCAGTAAATTCTAAGCCCTGAGTCAGGAAGTTGATGTTGTTGCACCCAAGTGCTTTGTAGAGCATGTTAAGCTGTTGATCCCCGATCATTATCATCATTATCTGATACTGATCGTTAATCTATAAAAGAACCATTTGAGCAGCGTGGTATCTATGCTCCATATCCTACATGGAGAAAGGCCCGGCCCTGTAGTGAGCCGTTAATAGTTAAAGAAAAATTATAATTACTAAAAATTATGAACTAAAGTTCGTTCGCATTAAGAATGCAGTGAGCGCTGGCCTAGGCCCGCTATCAAATATTTTCAAATTACAAGGTCAAGTTCACAGTGACCAGTTGAAGGCTTCGAACGCGTTTTTATTGGCAAGGGAGTGAGGCTCGGACGGCGAACAATGATGAAGTATCATCGAAAAATAGAATGTCCATAATATAATTTGGGCTAATAACAACAAAGATAATAAAAGACTAAGTCTTGGCAGTTACTGAAAGTCATTCGCTCGTAGTAATCTAATCTCTACTGGTTTTCGCGAACTAATTTCAAAGAAACACCGTTAAAGCCTCCATCACGATCGTAAATCGAAATGTTGTTGTACCATTTCAAAAGCTCTAAAGGTTATTGTTTAAAAGTCTAATGTGAGTTGAAACTCGGAGAAAACATAATATCAATGTAGTTATAATAAATGTCCTATACGCGAAAGATATCTCGTGTAGAGAATAAAAGATTCTAACGAATTGAGAATCTCCTCCTTTTTGTTGTCGGTTAAAAAGACGAAAGACGCAACGGTTTTCGATTGCAGCGGCGTGCGTTCTACCTCACCGGTCAGTTTCCCAGGATGGTAGAAGGCACGCGTTAGCCAACATACCCTGTGAATTTGCATATTAAAATTATTGGGGTCAGAAAGTATTATTTTTAGTTTCTAATGTAGTTAATGTACATTGAAGGCCTACGTGACGGACTACGACTACCATCTTAGGGACAATCATGTAACGCCAAGCGATTTAGCGTTCCGGTCGATATCGCGTAGAAACCTAAATGGGTGTGGGTTTCACCCTACTCCTAACTAGTAAGCGCGCTTTCATCTTAGTTTGTTTCATCATTTACCATCAGGTGTGAATTGTGATTGCAATCATGGGCTAACTTTTAATTAATAAAAAAACGTAATTACAAATATACCAAACTGTACACGCTAATTGGTCACTACGAATGTATTAATGAAATCCTTTAAAAATATGGCCAGACATATTTTACACTGTTAAAAGAACGTCTATACCGCTTAACAAGAGCACCAAAGGTCATCAAAATTTCAAATAAATGACTCCCTTACAGTAACATAATGTTCCATTAAATATTAATAACTGTCAACCCTGCTTCCATCCCGGCATTATCCGTCCCTAAATTGAGGTTGTCACATAACCACGGCCTTGTACATTTTTTATTAAAACTAAATTACTGGACCGCTTGTAAGGGAAGTTCTGTTGTGAAGCGAGGACGAAACACGTTTAAAGTAATTAGACTTTGTTTCAGTGGAGTTATTATATCGACCGTTTAAAAGTTTTCCCAATTAACAACAGTGTGTTATATAATTACTATTGAAATAATTATTGTACGTGTTTAAATGTGTTAGTAGTCGACATTAACAATGGAAACTTTACCTACTTAGTTCATAGGCATAGTAAATATGTTGTTAGTAAATATTTTGACAACCTCCGTGGAGCAGTGGTATGAGCGGTGGCTTTATAAGACGAAGGTCCTGAGTTCGATTCCCGGCGGGGCAGATTGAGATTTTTCTTAATTTGTCTTGGTCTGGCTGGTGGGAGGCTTTCGCCGTGGCTAGTTACCACCCTACCGCCAAAGACGTACCGCCAAGCGATTTAGCATTCCGGTACGATGTCGTGTACAAACCGAAAGGGCTGTGAATTTCATCCAACTCCTAACAAATTAGCCCGCTTCCATCTTAGATTGCATCATCACTTAACATCAGGTGTGATAGCAGTCAAGAGCTAACTTGTAGTCGATAAAAAAAAAGATTTCTGATTTCATGTAATAAAACTAGTTTTAAGAACAAAATATCTGTAACCAAAAACTAAGAGGAATGATAAAATAAGAAATAACATTTTGTTTAATTTTATATGTATTAGCATATATGAAGTTAGCTTAATTAGACTTTTTTGAATATTCCCCTTTCTCTACAATTCGTATCGACTGTGTCAGGAGTAAGTATAACAATACTTCAACGAACAGGATTCGAAGTCAAGACTCATGACTAAGTTCAGCTCCTTAACTAGAATAGTGACGCTTAGCCGAACGAGCCAAGTTATTTGTTTGATTACATAATGAAAAATCTTATGTAGCCTTAAAATCTTATATAGTATGTATGTATTTAGCTATTTCGACATCTAGATCGGACATATTTCTTTTTTCCAAACAGATCAAACATATAGTACTTGTTGAGCTTACAGTGCCGTGGAAAACAAATATCCCTAAAGACCATGTATTCAAAGTGAATAAATATTATGACCTTACTAACCTAAACTAACCTAACCAAAAATGGCTATGTGGTAAGTTTATACGCAGTAGAAGTGAGTGCGAGAGGTATACCAGCGAAGTCTCTCTATAACCTGCTAAAAGACCTTGGCCTTACTAGAAGTGCAGCAAGCTCCATATTGGAACGAGTGTCCAAAGCTGCTTTAGTAGGGTCCTTCCGAATTTGGCTGGGCAAGGAGAATAACTTGAACAGAGGAGGTGAGTGTTGACGCGCGTCACTAAGGGTACCCTTAAACCTACACCCGTGTCACAAGTCTCGGGCTCTGTTCGGAGTTTTTCTCTCAGCCACGCGATGGACCCGACACCCGCACCGTGAATCCATGGAATGCTAAGATATTCGTCTCTCTTATTTTTAGTTACAAAGAAACACATTTTATAAAAACTCCGAAGTAAATGGAGAGTAGGGGCTTGTCTATTAATCTTACTAAAAATATCATTATTTTATTCAAAAAAATGCTAAGCTTCAAGTCTTCAAAAGCTTTTAAAGCGGCACTGCCAAAATATGCGGGGGTCATCATAAATTCATTACGAACAGGAAGTAAAGATAAATTCACGGCTCTACGCAGCCGTATTAATCTAATTTATCGCTAAGCCAATATCAAAGAGGCGTGCGGCTAAAACGCGTAGCTACCCACGCCCCATGGTGTGTCATTTACAACGCAGTTATCTATTTTAAACCCCCGTCATAGAAGAGGGATGTCATCAGGGATAAACCACACCCTTATAGGATCACTTTGTTGTCCGTCCATCCGTCTGTGTGTCAAGACCATTTATCTCAAGAGCGAGAAGAGATTTCGAATTGACATTAAAACCATATACTCAAGTCCTGAAGCTGCGATAAGCAAAACTTCTAAGTTAATACAAAAATAAGATATTATAGTAGATAGTAAAACACGTATATTTCGATACCCACCCACGCCCCATGGTCATGTCATTTACAACGGACGCAGTTAGCTATTTTTAACCCCTGTCGTAGAAAAGGGATGTCATGAGGGAAAAACGGTACCCGTATAGGATCACTTCTGCCACCCGTCTATCTGTCAAGACCCTTTATGTTGGGAACTCATGGAGGTATTTAGTTGACATTAAAACCATATACTAATTCAGGTCTATTGTTCCTTGAAATAAGATCTGTCAATATATGCCGATAAAAACGTAAGTATATTTTGACACGCAAAAATCTAAATTTACTGGATGTTTATCGTTGATATAGAACTACTACAAGAGAGAACAATTTGAAAACTATATTTGTAAATATGTAATTATGACAAAAATGATTTATTTGAGAGGCAAGACACAGCAAGACAGGTTTGTGGCAGGCAGGTTATTTTTACGTGATTTTAGAGGTAACAATAAATAAAATCCGTAATAAAAATGTTCTTCACTTAATGCTATTCTAAAACCATAACATTCAACGACGACCCAAGAAAACACAATCGTTCCTTACAGATTAGCTTGAGGCCTTAGCCCTATCTCTATTGAAGTGTGTACTTAGGTTTACAACCTCATATTGGCATGATTCTTGTAATATTTTGAGATAGTATAAAACATAGTTTTCTTCTATATTTCTATTTCATCAATAGATTGAGAATCAACAAAAACCTTTTAAAACCTATATTCGACGACCTCCGTGGCGCAGTGGTATGCGCGATGGATTAATAAGATAGAAGTCCAAAGTTTGATTCCCGGCAGGGCCGATTGAGATTTTCTTAATTGGTACAGGTCTGGCTGGAGGGTACCTTCGGCCGTGGTAAGATCCAGCCGACAAAGTCGTACCGCCAAGCGATTTCTCTATTATTATAATTGGGTAAATGCTTTTGGGATATGTTGTATGTGTGCTTCATCTTAAAGGTATTATTAAATAAGCTTTCCTTTAACCTGAATAAAATAAAACAAATACTGTTCCGTGCTATACCTAATGCATCTGAGTACACCGAATTAAAATAACGTTCATCATCATCATTATCAGCCTATTAAAGGCCCACTACAGGGCCAGGCCTCCCTCCTTATAGGAGAGGGGATAACTTTAAGTACCCGTAACTAACCACTTTGCTAGAAATCCTTGAAAATTGAGCTTGCATAATTGCATGGAATCAATAAAGAGTTTTCGCAACTAAATTACAATAATGTCATGTTTTTCGGTCCCTCGAAAATTTATGCAAGCGTTCATGCTACCTTGAATGGATTTTCTGCCAATATTGACACTAAAGAATTAATTTTTTTATTTAATTTATGTTACAAGTTAAATAAATTATTTATTTTGTTGTTCAATGCGTTTTAATATTCCTCCCGTGATGTTCCTAACCAGTACCATATTGCGAGCTAAAGCGATATAACAACAGAATAGCTCCACTGAAACGTTGGATCAATGTTTGCTTTAAGCGATTGCCTTACACCAACAAACATGCGGATAAAATAGAGCTCTCATCTACAAATAGCGTCCTGTCAACGCTGACACATCGGCGGAAATAAACTAAATGTACCTAATGTTTATTACTACTTCTATTTTTATCCTTCGTAATAAATAGCTGGAACAATGAAAGAAATAAAATAATTAAGTTAAGCTAAAGATATTGAAACAAAAGTAAATTTACGAGATAGCAGCCATCAGGAAAATTGCGGCAACTCCAGATAGAGTCACCAGAAGAATTGCGCCTAATCCTGATGAAGTCACTAGGAGAACTGCATCTACTTCTGATGACGTCACCAGAAGAACTGCAGTGAATCGCAATTTGTAGGTAAAAAATCTTAAATTAATCTAATCTAAATTTGTAATTTAATAAAAAAGAAATTATTAATAAATTAGCTCGCCATAATAGAAATTATGGCGAGCTAATTTATTTAAATGAGCCTTACAAACCTCGCGACTTCAGGTATACGTCGAAAGAAACAATTAGCTGGATAATAAACATTAATGAAATGTACGAACTAACTAAAAGTGTAAAAAATCTACTGTAATATGGCGGGCTAATTTTTAATAATGTCGTACAATCCTGTTATGGTAAATATCCACATTGTGAGAAACAACTAGCCAGGTAATTAACATTAATAAACTGCATGTGCTAACTAGTAGCAAAAAAAATCTACTACTCTGTAATATGGCGGGCTAATTTATTAAAATTTTTCTTGGTAATTTCGTGATTTCATTTCACATCGCAAAAAACAATTAGCTAGGTAATAAACACAAACCGGAAATGTTCTAACAAAAAGATTTAAGCCAGTTATTTGAAATGAAACTTTTCATAATAAAATAAATTTCCTGAAATGTGCTCTCCAAGGACTTTATAAATCACTCGCAGGTTTTAAAATAATTCTTTTAAAGTGCAAAAGTTTCAGACTTTTCGAAGCTTTAAATTATTGCCTTTTATGTCTGCTAAGTAGGTACTACTGTGTTTTCTCTACTTGTTATGTAAGAAATTATAGTAAAATACATTTTCCTCTTCAGAAGGGCAACCCATTCTGGGTATGCCCATTACCTAGGCATGTAAAAAATAATGTTCGACCTTTAAAAATCGGTCAATCTATTGCAGATGAGTCATTTATCAAACACTATACTAGATCTAGCTATTAATTATCTAAATAATAAAAATGTACATAATGATCAAATAATGATAATAATAATTGACTTTAAAAGACTGACCCGGTCGTATTGATTTCGTTACTGTAAGTTACTCGAGTGAGATGCAAATCCGGAATATCAGATGAACTATCGGTCATTGGCTTTATTGAAAGACCACGTAACGAAGGTAAATTTTGCCTCACAGAGCGCTATTGGACTAAGTAACACCAAAACACAAAATTTTGAGACCAAAACATGCCGGTAAATCGCGTGAAAGATATATGAAGTAATAAATTCGTCAGTGCATTTTGCAAAACAATATCACGGCTTCTCTACTCCAGTCAATAACATTAGAACTAAGATTAATTAATTTATGTCTATTAAATATTAAAATAAAACAACAACTAAAAGAAAGAGCTCCATATTCTTTCTCTAAGGAGGGTAGATTGATTGATAATAATGACTACTAAATCATACATACACAAAATCTACTGAATTAACCAATCACTGACGTCAGTATAGGATAGGGCAAACACAAATGTAAACGCATGAAACTACGCACGGCACAGATTGGTTCTGCCGAATTGTTCTACTACCCACCTTTATTTACCCTAGCGATTGTTGTAGGGATAACAAACTGAGCGAGCAAACCGTGCCAATTGCTTTTGAGAGATATCGAATTTAGATATCTCTTTGTTATAGTTACCGCGTTACCAGTGTTACTAAATCTACTAGGGGTAGATTTGCGTGTTTTGACACTGATCCCTCTGAATTTTGTATTGTTATTTTTACAGGATTCTTGCACTCTGATAGCGTGACATTTTGTTTTTTTTTAATTCAAAACCATCTTTATCTTTGCTTTTTTTTTAAATAACTTATATCACACCGTAGAGCAGTTTCATTGTTGGATTTAAAGGGTTTAACAATTATCCCTTCGTTAGAAATAAATATTATAGAACAATTGCATACATCGCTATATAGCCGCAAAGTAAACGTAGGTAGCTTGATAACTGATGAATGTTTTTATCTATACTAATATTATAAAGAGGTAAAGTTTGTAAGTTTGTAAATAAAGATCTGTTGGGGCTAATCGTCGGAACTACTAATCCGATTTAAAAAAATCTTTCACCAGTAGAATGCTACGTTATCGATGAGTGGCATAGGCTATATTTTATATTTGTACTAGCTGACCCGGCAAACGTTGTTTTGCTTAAAAAATTAAAAAAAAATTTAGATGAAAATTAGATAGTAGCCGATTCTCAGACTTGCTGAATACACATACAAAATTTCATCAAAATCGGTCAAGCCGTTTCGGAGGAGTATGGCAACGAAAACTGTGACACGAGAATTTTATATATTAGATTGTATATATTAACCAAGTTATCACAGTTTCTGTCGCGCGAGTCGGAGTATATTAGTTTGTTAGTTATTATTAAAGTGAAATAGACTATTTAATACACGGGAAACTATAAAAAAATTAAATTGAGAGGGGTAGCGGGGAAAAAGCACACTTTATATATAAGTCTGTTTTTAAAATTAAAAGGGTACCTAAGAGGTTTTCAGGTACCGCGGGCGACTGCTAGTAATTATATAAAGTACATAAATACTTATAATATATAGATACACACCCAGACACTGGAAAACATCCATGCTCATCACACAAACATTCTTACTCTAAATTCATGCAAACATCAGCAAGTAAAACGAATTTTTATAGATTTAGAATTTCGTTTAAAAAATCAATAATTAATCATTCAATTATGTTAAAAATAAACAACCAAAGTCAATGCCGCCAACTTATCTATTCTTTGTCGGTCATTGCAAATAAAGTTTAATTTAAAATGCAAATTCTGAGTATTCTGAGTATTATAAATAAACAACGCTTCTGAATTATTTACAATTAAATTTAAGTCT
The DNA here is from genome assembly GCA_034621355.1 of Mycalesis mineus. Lineage (NCBI taxonomy): Eukaryota > Metazoa > Arthropoda > Insecta > Lepidoptera > Nymphalidae > Mycalesis > Mycalesis mineus. The sequence goes on from CM067885.1 coordinate 14,749,978, forward strand.
TACCAAAGAATCAATAACTTTACGGACCAGCACACAAATAAAGTGCCAGGTTCAATGCCTTACTAGGCATTTTTTAATCATTTCTAGCATAGATTAGCTGAAAAAAATACACAAATGTATTGAAATTTTGAATTTATGGAATATTACTATCACTTTTACCATATAAATTTGTAAAGTAAAGATATAGAGTAGAATAAAGGAAGTGATTCCTGGGGAAAGTTTTAGTATATAATTTGTTAAGGTTTTTAATTAATTAGCTCGGACATGACGATTTGTAGAAAGTGGCGCGTCACCTGGAAGCTTTTATTGAAAACGCTGCCTAAATCCTTTGAGATAGAACAAAATAATGTAAAAGAGGATTGTTCCTCATTGTTAGGACTACAAAAACGTTAAAATGATGTGGCGCAGTGGGTTGGGTTCGATACCCACAACTGGAAAATGTGTGTGTGATGGGCATGGATGTTTCCTGTGTCTGGGTGTGAATCTATGTATTATAAGTATATATGTATAATATATACAAAAATATTCATGAGTTAGCATAGTATTGTCCTATAATATTTATTTATTTATTTACGTAAGTCGCCAATCCAAACACAAACTATCCACTAAATGTTAATACAATTGATAATGTAACGCGTCGTGTTGCGAAATGATATTCCACATAAATCTTGGAACTGAACAAAGTAACTATTGTTTCTATAGCAAGAAAGTTCTAGAAACTCGGTGTTCAATTTAAGTTGGCGCGGTTCCGATCGATTGCCCGGTGGGATTTATATAAGCGACGGTCTGCACTCTGCTGTACGTCCTCCTTGTTTTATATTCTGCCCGTTGCCCATGACAACTTGTTGTATAAAATATTTCATTGGACAAAAGGTAATCTTTTGAAGTTTCTTACCTTATGTTACTACCCAGTTAATCTGATTTTTTAAATCTTGAAGTTCTGGGTTTTAAAATGCCAACTTGTATAAATGGTGTCAGTAGCCATAACGGAACATTTTTGGAGTTTCTTTATAACTGTTTTGCTGGTCTAGTGGAAAGCCTATACGGCTACGTATTACAAAATCCTGGGTTTATGCGCAGTGGATTTAAAAAACGGAGGTCCTGGGTTCGATTCCCAGCTGGGCTGATTAAGATTTTCTAAATTGTTTCAGATCTGGCTGGAGGGTGGCTTCGGTCGTGGCTAGTTACCACCTTAGCGATAAAGACGTACCGTCAAGCAATTTCACGTTCCGGTACAATGTCGTGTAGAAACCAAAGGGGTGTGGATTTCATCCTACTCCTAACAAGTTACTCCGCTTCCATCTTAGATTGTATCATCACTTACCATCAGACGTGATTGCAGTCAAGAGCTAACTTGTAATGAATAAAAGAACACACACACGAGCCTTTTTGGTAAAATTCAACAGATAGTATTAAACGTTATTCATCAAGTGACATAATATTTAACTCTCGTAGCAGCACAATGTCACAAGTAAGCTTAAGTAGATCGCTCGTTGTCTGGTTTGTTTTCATCTCAACTCGGCGAGGAGATTAAAACAACGTGACGGGTTTTAACAGATAGCCACTTCAGACGCTTTATAACAAAGTTTCACCTATCTACCTACTTATAGTACCTATAAGTGTAAAAGATCCAATTCTGTACAAATAAATATTTTTTTAATTGATATTGGTAGACACTGTACCTATAATCGATATTAAACCCAAAAATATTTTTTAAGCTATTGCAAAAGCATAGCTTCTATCGCGGGCCTTGAGCGTGGAGACCGAATCCAGAAATTCCGTAACGAAAAAACCTAACACCCCCTGAATATCAAAAACATAATATCAAAAGCACAATTTCGGCAACGACGTCATCGGGACCGTGACCTAGCGGTAAGACACTCTAAGTGCCCGGATTGCCAGAGAGACGCCGGGAAAAAATTAATGATTTTTTGAAATATCACGCTTAAAAAAAATTGCGGAACCGACGGGATTCGAGCCCGCGTCTCTCTGGCAATCCGGGCACTTATAGCGCCTTACCGCTAGGCCACGGTCCCGATGACGTCGGTAGGTAAACATATGTTGTTAAAAAATGCTATGCAACAGCTTTACCGCGGCAGTCTCCGAGTGCCACACATCTTTTTTTACTATGTATTCTGTCTATCTGTCTGTCCGTATTTTTGTGGGCCGCGATTCACGCTGAACGTAGTCAATGAATTTATGATTTTAGTTCATATTGTGGGGTATTAAATAGCATACATTTTGACGTGAAAATTAAAATAGAAGAGATTTAAATAGGAGTTGAAAGTTAGTATGGAAAAGCCTTAATTTTTTAAGGTAAATTTATGAAAATTGGTATGAAGACTGGATAAATATAAAACATTTGTGTTAATTATACCAACTGTATAAGAAGTACTAAAAAATAAAATATAATGTGATTGACTGAAAAAATATCATTATGTTCAAATATCTTTAGGACCAGGCTTCCAACGTTATAGGAGAGGTGATAAAAAATACTGTACACTATTGAGTTTCCTGCTAGCTCTTTCCAGCAGAACTTGCCTTGTCTACCGGGGAATTTCACTACAAAAATTGTAATGACGTTTCAAAAATGCTTATACACAAAGCTTACATAAAATAAACAAATTGTAATTTGAGTTATGTCTTAAAGCGTAGAACTCCTCGTAAACAAAAATAATGACGTCTTCAAATTCGATGCGTCCTAGACATCCGTTTTCCAATCTCCATAACCGTTCAGAACCACTTTAGGCGTAATACGGTACGTGCGCTCACTGCACTGTGTAATTTTACATGCACATCTTTCTGTAATTTTCCCCAAGAAAAGAGCCAATTTCGTCGTCAAACTCTTACCCTTTTAGTAATACTTCGGATTATCTCAGCTGCTAGTATAATAAGACGTGCTATTTTTATATATTTGTGATCACAGATATTTTGTAAACTATTACGTACTAGCTGGTTCCTGCCTGCTCTTAAGTGTTGCTAAAGAATGATTAAGCGATACTAAGATGTACAAAGTTCTCCAGATCTAAATATTTTTCGAGGTGGAACAAAAAATTAAATATGACCCCCCTCGCCCGGCAGCACCATTTCATCATCTGCTTGCCATGGGCCTCCCGAAAACAATACGCCAAAACGGCCGAGAACGACCGAATTGACGTTGTTTTAATGCTGCTTTAAACCTAGTATTTCCAGCAATTTCCAAGTTTAAATTTGTAAGCCTCTGAACTTATTATTAAAATAAAACCGGTTGAAACTCCCGTACACTCTTGTCGGAATATGCTCGACTAGTTTCGAACTAGTTCTTAATCATGAGCTTGCTTGTTCCTGTAAAGCGGCATGAAGCAAATAAACAATTTTAATAATATGGAATATTTTCGCGACAGTTCAAATTGTAATCATCATCATTATCAGCCTATTAACGGCCCACTACAGGCCTCCCTCTTTATAGGAGGATATGGAGTGTATACCCACCACGCTGCTCCAATGTGGATTGGCGGGCTTAGGGTGATAATGTTTCATTTATTAACGATCGCTCTCCGAGGCACAGGGGTGTAACACCACCAACTTCCAAACTCCAGGCTTGGAATACACTGAACTTTTCACAGAAGAATGAAAAAGCTTAGAATTATTCCATGGCCCGACTGAGGAATCGAACCCACATAGGCTAACCACTAGACCAATGAGGCAGGCAAATTCTAATATACCCTCTGAACTTATCGCCCAAGACATGGACCGTGTATATGTCCTAGATTCGGGGCTGCGGTCATCTAAAAAATATTGCTTAGCAACCATTTATAATTTCAATGACGCTTAGTTTCACAAATCATCAACGCGCATCTTACTACTACAACCAAAGCAAAAACTTTATTATAGTACAAAACATCTATTACTGCAGTATATGACGTCAGACGTGACCTTTATTGTGTGAAATGTATGAAATTACACTTCAAAATGACAAAGTATCGGCATTCGTGTTCGAAAATGACGCTTTCCATGAAATCCCACTCGAAACTCGTTTATTGAAATAACTATAGCAATTCAATATTAATTGCATATTCTTACAAAATAGTTAGTATTATTATAACCTTTATGGTAAAGTAGGGTTATTCTTTTATTCAACGAAACTTTTACTTTAATCACTTCAAGATCTAGAACTATTACCCATTTATTTAAGATTAAAACCTAAAGAAATTATAATAAAGTACACTAACTTTTTCTATTATATGTTCTTTATAACAAATAGAAAACTGCTATAAATATCGTAAGTCTTAACTTGCATTTCTCGAGAGGAAAACTTTAGCGATTGTCTTAGTAAATCTCAAACTGAGACAGCATCTGCAGACCGAAGCGCGCTCCGCGTGAAGCTATCTCACAAACTTGCTATCTCCCACTTGTTGAAATAATATAGAGCTTTGACCCTAATATTAAAGTGTTACGACGACCTTCGTGGCGCAGTGGTATGCGCGGTGGATTTATAAGATGGAGGTCCTGGGTTCGATTCCCGGCGGTGCAGATTAAGATTTTTCTCAATTTGTCTTGGTCTGGCTGGTGGGAGGCTTTAGCCGTGGCTAGTTACCACCCTACCGACAAAGACGTATCGCTAAGCGATTTAGTTCCGGTACGATGTTGTGTAGAAACCGAAAGGGGTGTGGATTTTCGTCCAACTCCTAACATGTTAGCTCGCTTCCATCTTAGACTGCATCGTCACTTAACATGAGGTGTAATAGAGTCAAGGGCCAACTTGTAGTCCATAAAAAAAAAAGTAAACGGCTGAAATTAACGTCACTGTTGTTGGAGTATGCCTGACTAGTTTCGAATTTATACGGGGTGTATATTTCAATAATATGAGATATATGATAGTTAAAATACTAATGTACGTTGACCCCACCTAATACCTCAATAGCTCAACTAAAGACAGCTAATAGGCTCGATCCTTGTTCGTTGGATTATTTTAGTTCAACATTCACAAGACAAAAATGCTTAATAAAGTGAAAACTGTATTTAAGATTAATTGGATGAGAAGTGGGATTTCAATCATATTTATATCACATACATACCTCATTCCCATACGATTAGGTAGAGACCACATCCTTCCACTTGCCACGATCCTGGCATACCTCTCTCGGTTCCTCAAATTTCATTAAACCTTTCATTTTTTTTTATCGACTACAAGTTGGCCCTTGACTGCTATCACACCTGATGTTAAGTGATGATGCAGTCTAAGATGGAAGCGGGCTAACTTGTTAGGAGTGGGACGAAAATCCACACCCCTTTCGGTTTCTACACGACACCGTACCGGAACGCTACATTGCTTGGCGATACGTCTTTTGTCGGTAGGGTGCTCCATCTTATAAACCCACTGCGCATACCACTGCGCCACGGAGTCAAATTCATACAAGTTACGTCGGTTTAGAGAGTGTTGACCTGGCCTTTAATCCTATAATTTTCTAGATTTGATCCAGGAACGTTCGCCTTAGTCTTTCCCTTCCCACATTCCCATTCAAATCTATTCATTTGAATAAGGGTTTCGTAAAATAAAGCAAATGCTCTATTAAAGAAACGCTAATAAATTACACTAATTTTTCCATTAAACTTTTTTCCAGAAAACTGCTATAAATATCTTAACTCTTAACTTGCATTTCCTACGAGGGAAACTTTCGCAATGGTGTAAGTAAATCTCAAACTGAGACAGCATCTGCAGACCGAAGCGCGCTCCGCGTGAAGCTATCTCACAAACTTGCTATCTCCCACTTGTTGAAATAATATAGTGTTCTGACCTTAATAATTTATACCAGAAACTGAGAACTTCACAGTTAATATAATGAGCGAGTTTCATTATAACTTTCGACTCTATGCATGTGACGTTCTAATGTAACGTAACTGACATTAACAACTAGTTTTAAAGTAAATCTGTTTTAAATACAAAACACTAGAAGGCACCCGCGATTTCACTTGCGTAGTTTTCGTTATCGTGGGATTGTCAGGATAAAATGTGGCCTATATAATAAGCTGCTCTAGTAGGGTCCTTCCGAATTTAGCTGTGCAGGGAGAATAACTTCAACAGAGGAGGTGAGTGTTGACGCGCGTCACTTAGAGTACTCTTTTAAACCTATACCCGTGTCACAAGTCTCGGGCTCTGTTCGGAGTTTTTCTCTTAGCCACGCGATGGACTCGGCACACGGTGAATCCATGGAATGCTAAGATATTCGTCTCTCTAGAGGACTCCCGCGGTTTCACCCGCGTAGTTTTCGTTTTCATGGAAATTTCGGGATAGATGTAGCCTGTATGTTATTCTGATATGTTGCTATATTGTTGTGAAGTATCAATAAAATCCATTCAGTACTTTTTGCGTGAAACAGTAATAAACATCCGTCCATACTTACAAATTTTCGCCTTTTTTTATCGACTACATGTTGGCCCTTCATTGCTATCACACCTGATGTTAAGTGATGATGCAATCTAAGATGGATGCGGGCTAATTTGTTAGAAGTAGAATGAAATCCACACCCCTTTCGGTTTCTACACGACATCATACCGGAACGCTAAATCGCTTGGCGGTACGTCTTTGTTGGCAGGGTGGTAACTAGCTGCGGCGAAAGCATCCCACCAGCCAGACCAAGACAAATTAAGAAAAATCTCAATCTGCCCCGCCGGGAATCGAACCCAGGACCTCCGTCTTATAAGTCCACCGCGCATTGCACTGCGCCACGGAGGTCGTCACCTTTATATTATTTTATAAATATTAGTAATTTTATTATAGTTATGTTTACTATAGATGTTAAAATTGTTTAGTTTGAATGGCAATCATGTGATTGCCATTACGGTATGTACCATGAAACAGCTAAGCCATCGAAACAACAGAAAACAAATGAATCATTTTTAAAAAATAGAGTTAATTTTTCTCACGAGAGATAAGGCCGGAGATAATACTCGTCCGCTTTTTCATATCGGTCCTATGTGTACGTTTATTCCAATGACGTCTGGGTCGAGCTATTATATAGTTCAGACTGTAAATTTTGAGAATATTGTATCAAGTAGGCGTACCAAAAAATATTACTATCCTACAAACGCGCCTGCTTCTATATAAGTAGCCTTCTGTACCAGTCATTATCATTAAGGTAATGACCAGTCCCGACAACTTAAAGTACTCTCCACGGCACAGTGTAATATCACTAACAACTTCCAAAATTCGGGCTACAACTGAGAATTTTTTAGAAAAAAAAAGTTTGTTGACCTAAATCAATAAATAATTCAGATTGTAAAGAACTTATAGATACGCTTAGAAGCTCATTTATATGAAAAGGATATAACAACCGGATCTTTCTTCAGTGCATTAATAAATTGCACTGAACAATTATCCCCGTCGGATGCCGTTCTGTTCGAGGTAATGGACACTAACATATTTAACACGGACTTCGGTTAATGTTCTGCAGATTGGATATAAAGTTAGAGGATCAGGTAACGTATCATAACCATTATAATGAAATTTTGATACTCATAAATGTGCCTTAGTAGGCAATTTGTAAGCACAGATCTCACACACATTATCTTTTTGCAATAAACATGTTTAAATAGGGTTATACTTATACATGAAATATGATAACTTTTTACCAGTTTAAGATAAATGAAAGATAATTTTAGTTGACTTTTATAGCTTGATGCTATCTGTAATAGTAGTTTGTGATGTAAATTACTTAAAGCTAAAAAACGTGGTATTTTATCATTATTTTATCGTCGTTACAGGCACCTAAAAACCAAAGTAAATTTTAAAATAATAACAGGTTTAAGCGTTGACCTTGCATAAAACTCCTAGCAACCAAAATACGTAAACATTTACAGCTACTTTAAACACTTCTACTTTTGATTATGCCACTGAAATTTATTTGATGTTAAATCTATTTAAAATTTAAGTATTATAATTTTTTAAAATCCTAAAGAAATACGTACCTCGTTCCTGGTACGTCCGTCTCGCACGAAGACGCAAAGCCAACTGACGATATTTCGCCATTAAACGACGGTGTGTGCGTCGTAAAGAATGCATCTACCCGACGTTTTCGCTATTGGAGCAATATACCTCTTGAATCGAGACACGAAACTCGTCGCTCGTGAAAGAACGCTCTCTTTTCATTGAAATACAACGCCATTTTATTAGCTCGCAATACATCTTTCATGCCATTTGTGTGCTTCACTCTCTTTTATTTGGTTTTTTTATTATTTAAAATACAAAGAATGCTTTGTCAAATTACTTTAGTATTACTCGTTATTCAACCTTATTTCATTAATCCGACTTTATGCGAAGTTTCACTCTCATTCCCCTTTAAAAGTGTAATTTTTCAAATAAAATCATTTCACATCCTATTTTATTTAAGCTTACAAACACGCCATCATGTAAAAAAGAAACTACTGTTCAAACTCCAGCTTGATAGTTTCTACAGTATTATCTATACTATTATTTTAATTTCACTCCAAAATTGCCAAAATTTTGATGAGTTGTGAGAATAGTATATCAACCTTAAACTTAAAAAAAATAACGGGAATTCTAATCATTATTTATAATATTATAGGCAATGGATGTCTATACATTCTCCTTAATTATCCAAAAAGTCTGCAACATAAAAAAATACATAGGCCTACATTTTATCCCGAAATTACAATACCGCGGGTGAAACCGCAAGCATTCTCTAGTCTTACATAAAATTTTTATTTTATAGGTGACAATTCTCGTACAAATGCCATGTGAAAACATTTTATTTTTTAACAATACACACGCATGATGTCATAAACAACAGGATTGCGTGTTAAATTGTTCAATTGTTTAGTCTATAAATTCTATTCAAAACTTTGCTGACACGCCCTCGGAAATACTATTAGGACTTTTACACGTAAAATATAAATTGTTTTTTGTTTTACTTTCCCAAAATAATATTTGTTCTGTGTGCGATTATGGATAGTAAACAAAAAAATATTTATATTTCTATATTGCTGTTTAAAATTGAGGACAGAGACATAAAGAAATAAATAAATATTATAGGACAATTTCACACATCGCTATGTAACCCCAAAGTAAGCGTAGGTAGCTTTTGTTATGGGTACTTTGATAACTGATGAATATTTTAATATATATAATAAATAAATACTTATAATAATTATATAGATAAACACCCAGACACTGAAAAACATCCGTGCTCATCACATAAACATTTTCCAGAAATGGGAATCGATCCCACTGCCTAGGACGCAGAAGCATGGTCACTACCCACAGCGCCACTCGGCCGTCATGTAAATTATAATATATTTATCGCCAAGGCGGCAATGGCAGCTACCTACTTTTTCTCGAAGCATTTTGTCGTATCTTTGAACCCCAATAAATTTAGTCTGGATATAGCTAGAAAGGCTACATTTTTATAGAAGTCTATTGCTAAGGAAGTTTGTATTGAACTTCCGTTAATTATCAAGAAGGAATTGTGATAATCATATCATTATCAGCCTATTACTGGCCCACTACAGAGTCAGACCAGAAGAAGAATAACATTACATAATCCGACCCAAGACACGTACAACACTATACCTACGCTATGATAGAGTTAGTAAGTGAATGAAGAGATAAGAGACTCTCTGGCTCTCAAAGAGATCTAATAAAATTTTTACAGTGTGAGCAACGTGCATATTTTACACGAAAATGTTTTAACGGAATTAATTCCTACGTCCGTAACTTCGTCAACACCGAATTCTGTTTATTTCAGACAGATAGTTTTTCCATAGCACCAGATTTGAATAAAACAAAGCCTATACGTTCCACTCCAAACTAAATCTACCTGCGATGCACGGCCTTAAAAATTAAAATGCCTGTACAAAAAGCCATTATTTTGGTGAAACAGAACAATCGCTGCAAGCGTGAACGTGCGAGTTGCAAGCTGTTTTTTCCAATTCCATCCAGAAGAATTATTAGTAGTCTGACGAAAAACTGCTCAAAACCTTTTTTATTTATTTCATTTTACTAGCAGGTAATGAAAACCCAGAAAGTACATAACAATTAGGTAGCGCTTAACTGACAGACAGAGTAGATATTTCATTTGATCTAATTAATACTTCAAAAGAAAACAGTTTGACGGCCTTCGTGGCGCAGTGGTATGCGCGGTGGACTTATAAGACGGAGGTCCCGGATTCGATTCCCAGCGGGGCAGATTGAGATTTTTCTTAATTTGTCTTGGTCTGGCTGGTGGGAAGCTTTTCGCCGTGGCTAGTTACCACCCTACCGACAAAGACGTACCGCCAAGCGATTTAGCGTTCCGGTACGATGTCATGTAGAAACCGCAAGGGGTGTGGATTTCCATCCTACTCCTAACAAGTTAGTCTGATTCCATCTTTGATTGCATTATCACTTAACATCAGGTGTGATAGCAGTCAAGGGCCAACTTGTAGTCAATAAAAAAAAAGTTACATGAAACATAATTCATTATACTGTATTTATATTGTTTCACGCGAAAGTATGAATATATCGGAATAACACATAGGCTACATTTTATGCCATAATCCATCAAAAATAATAGATGTTTGTTACTCTTTCACATAAAAACTCCTGATTGTTTTTGATGAAACTTTACAATAATATACTTTACAAATCAGAATAACATATTATTAAAAATTAAACGAGAACTACGCGGGTGTGAAACCGCGGCCGTCCTCTAGTATAAAATATTGAAAAAATTACATCATTATTTTCTTTACCGTAACGTACACAAAAATTTCAATTTCTACACCTGTTTTGGTTACCACTCCGTTTAATGGCGTATTTAACGACAATTTTCAATATAATATTCTCCTGGAGACCAATACGCAAGATAATATGCAACAAATAAGTGTGCATACAGAAAATATTAATATCTACATAATAATGCCAAACTCGATTGAGAATGCTTGTCAACAAACAAATTTAAAATGAAGATAGAAAATGCAACACATTTTATGCCTGATAAATTTAAAAATATGGTTTGTTTTTTTATAAAATCTTATTTAAAAGATATTGAATATATTTATTAGTTTTAAGCTTACTAATCTAATTTATTGTCATGAATTCATCATTAACAAGCCAACTAAAAAATAAGGAGTAAAATGACTAGTGATTTCTACTTTCATTTTTAATTTGTTTGTTGACAAGCACTCTCCTGGCTTTAGTATAAATATGTAAATTTACAGTTTAACGGTTTTATATTTAATAGTTGCAAATGAACGATATTTTAAATTGTCGTCGAAAATTATGGTCTATTAACCATTATTTCGGAGGATTTCAATTTATATTTAACATTTTCCGCAAACGTGCAATTTTGCGAGCTTCCGCTGAGGCTAAATGCAACAGAAATAGAACATGGCGTTAATGGGTATTTCCCCGTACGGACTTTGTAACAAAGAGGAGTGCAAATCTTTTTTGTTTTAACTCTAGGGTTTTTAAAAACTACTTAGCACTTATTGAGAGGTTTTTTGTTGTTGTAAAAGTTAAAAGTTTTAGTAATTGTTAGAGGTATTCGTTTACTTAAGGAAAATGAATATCATAATTATGTTATTTTAAAGGGCATTAATTAAAAACATGAATTAGGCAGAGTGTACCAGTATTATATAACATAACTTCCTAACTCCGAACCCCGAATTTTTACTAAGAATTTTTGGAAAAAAGCTCAGTAGTTGACAGACACACGACTCAAAACCAGCACCTCGCAACCCGATGCCGCATAGGCTAAACAATGCACCAACGAAGCAGTTTCATCTTTTTTTATTAATTTCAAGTTAGACATTGACTGTAATCACACCTGACGGTAAGTGATAATGCACGGAAGCCGGCTAATTTGTAAGGAGTAGGATCAATTCCACACTCCTTTCGGTTTCTACACGACATCGTACCGGAACACTAAATAGCTTTGCGGTACGTCTTTATCGCTTGGGTAGTAACAAGCCACGGCCGAAGCCTCCCACCAGCCAGACCTGAACTAATTCAGAAAATGTTAATCGGCTCTGCCGGTAATTGAACCCGGGACCTCCGTCTCATAAAAATAAGGAACTTCGTTCCAATAACTGGAACTGGCGCCATGGAGACCGTCAATCTCCATCATCTAAACAAAAATGAACATCTTTTTCCCCTTGGGCGCAATGTGTCCAAGCTCTGATACGCTACAATAACGGTCTTTTTGAGCCAGAGAATTAAAACAAATAAGGTTGTATGTAGATCGATATAAGCTACTGAAAACAACAGCCGTTATTACAGTATAAACATCTGAACCTCTCGTAGTACTAAAGGAGATCAAGTCATGTAGCACCTGCACTCAGTAATTCAACCGTCCCCTTTCCTTTGCCTTGTGTAATACCCGAATAGCGACGGCGACTCGTATTTAGATCAATCGATAGCTTTGTACTAGTATCTCATGCAGTCGAATCTCATGAATCTCTTTAGACACACATGTGAAAGAAAGGCATTTGATGTAAGGTGAAGACAATTAATATTGGATATTTCCTCAATTTCTGTTTAACAGTATTTCGTTTGTTAATAGCTGGTATTTTGACATCATCTTCATCATTTAATCTAAGTTAAGACCCTTCACACTTCAGTCTTCTCAAATTTTTGGAGAGGGAGTATGGGAGACCCACCATGATGTTATTATGATAATTGGCGATCTACAAAATTCACAAAAATGCAAAAAAGCGTAAAATGATAATGACAAAAAGCATTAGCTTTTCTTATTATCCAAGGCAAGTATACCAAACGAAATTCCCAACATTATTTAAAAAAAAAGTTTAGTATTTCAAGGACTGCCAGCGCCTTAAAGACCTTCAAGGGGTTCAAATACCCCTTATGGTCTTTATGGTCCGAAGCTGAACTAACTACTTGATCCACGAGTCACTTAATATAATTGTAATGAAGGAACTCACTATGAAAGTCAACAAAGTAGTTTTAGTTTAATTTCCAACTGGTTTTACATCTTATTTACAATTTAGTCTGGGCAAATTGTTTTTTAATTAACCAGTCGTCGAGGGTTTAAACTTAAACCGCATTGGAGCTTGGCGGTTCCAATTTTAAAGCTTTAGGTCCTTTTCTATTCTATCCTTAAGAATATTATTAACGGGTCCACTACCAAGCCAGGCTTCGCTCCTTGTATATATAGAGGGTAGACCCACCACGCCGCAACAACGCAATATTACAGAAACAAGGCTGAATATAACAGTTGATATTGATAAATAAAGATTTATTGAACCACACCAAATTGAACCAAAATTACTTGCAATGGCAAAATTTAATAAATAAATATACTATACCTTTTAAATATTCTTAGTAACCAAAATAAAGCACTTTTACTTATTAACACCAACAAATAAACTTGCAAGGTTTGGTATGACCTTCAACCTTTGTCCCCTCCTCGTGCCTTATAGTTATAGCAACGACGTTTGTAGCGACTAGCGATATAAATAAGGAACTTTATAAGTTCATTGTTTTAAAGCGGTACAGCATTTAGTTTAAGCTTTAACAATTGTGCATTGTTTTATAATTCGGAAGTTCTAAATTCGATTTCAACTCGCGTCAATTTTGTCTTACTTATTTGCTTCATTGAATGGATACTGCCTTCCTATTTAGCTTAGTGTTAAGTGCAATACTATTTTAAACACTATGTAGGAGTAGAATTATACCCCTACCTACTATTATTATAGACCGCATCATCACTTAACGTAGAATAAGATGAAGCATAATCAAGTAATAACTTATAATTTAAATAAACTATTTGCTGCAAATAATTCGTAAGAGTTATAGGTTCCAAAAGATACACCAACATTTCCGTATATACAGTCCACTTAAGGCAAAAGCAAGCCAAATTTGGACCAGGTAATCGATGGCCTATATCTTGTTTAAATTCGATACCGACTTGGAACTGTTAGGATTTCTGACAGCGATATTTTTGTTTTCGTATCTACAAAATGATTTTACACAAAATGAACTATGAACTATGATTTGTTTTCTTGATTTCCCTTAAACGTGCCTCTTGTTTTTCCAATGGGCACGTTTGTAATATTGATGTTGATTGGACAATAACACTTTGTACTACAGTAATAGTCTACTTTACACAGAAGGCGGTATATGGAGCTTATACCCACCCTACTGATTCAATGCAGGTTAGGTTAATTAGCTTAGGGTGATAATGTTGCATATTAGGATCACTATCAGATGTTGATGTTTGGGATCGACGACTTAACTTACTTTCCGACGGGGTAAAATCTACATTACTTACAAGGCTGATAACGATTAACATTAATAGCCTTACGATTCAGTAACACAATGGAAGAAATCCTTAAAATATGAGAGCTATTATATTAATCCTAAAATATCACTTGTAGTTAGTAAGAAGGAAGCTGGAAGGGCATTCCAAATTATTCCACGCTTTTACGCGTAGCGAAATGGCGGAGTGGTGGCATCGTCTACATTTTATATTTGTGGCCTCTGTGAAATCACGTTTTACGACCAACCTCGCCCTCTACGTGCTAATATGACTTTTTATACATATGAAACATGTATGTTTTTACACAACAAAAAGAAACTCAGGTCTGGAACAGGCTGCACAGCTAAGCTAGCTAGCAGCAGTTTCAGGATATTAATACGCGACGCCAAATGATTTTCCTTTTGCCAAATGAGTTCGATCTTAGGATCCTTCGCTTGTTTAATGTTTGTTGCCACTTGTATGAAAGGCAATAACATTGAAAGAAGCTCGAGGGATGTGCAAGGATCGTGGTAAGTGGAAAGACGTGATCTCTGTCTACACCTATGGGAATGAGACGTAATGCTATGTGATTGTGTAACAAATTACTATTAAATTAAAGGATCTGACTTGACTGAAATTTATGTGGTAGCAGCATACTGTTGCCGCTTCAATCCTGAAAACATTAGATGACGGTAGTTTTATCAGTAAAACAAGTACTGAAAGGGGCGTCGATAGCTAACTAGTCGTTAAATAAAATAAACCACTCACAGAAGTCGGTGTTGTTTTTTTAGTTAAATTATAGTTTCTATATTGGTTCTTTATTTTCTAGTTTGAAAACTTTTATAGCGTATCAAAGCTTTTAACTTGATTGGAATTTCACAACAAGTTAAAAGTGTATGGTATTTGAAAATTTAGCTTTTAGGCGCGGCTTTGTGTTCAAAGGCTATATTTTTTTATTAAATCACTATAAATAATACGGGATCGAACCTAGTACACCATTTTCATCTTTATTAACTTATCGATGAATAAATAATACTTTACAATTCAAAAGCAGATATCACTTTGCAGTTTATTATAAAATTAGTCGGAAGTAGTATTAATGTTACAAAAACACTGAAACAAAATAACGATTGAAAAAGTTGATTCAAATTGTAAGCAGTAAATTTACCGAAACTACAAAATCCGCCTATAATTCACTCTGAAAGCAAAGTAGAGTCCTGCCTGCTTTTGCTGTTTGCAAATTGATATGACTCTAAAAGAAAAATATAATATTGACTCTGCGATTTTCAATGTATTTTTCCAAAGGTACCTATCGGCGTTTTTGCTGATTTTTTATGATTTTAAAACGTAGTCATACCAGCATTTATGAAAGTCGAGAAATTTGAAAAATGTTTTTGCTTATTACACCTAAATCAAAAATACAACAGGTATTGAATGAAGCAAATCGCAAAATAGAAAATTTAATATTGCATTCTAAGACGTCACTGAAAAGCCAACGTGTCTGCACGAGTCTCAATTTCCATGTTATATTCATGGAATATATTGTTGAAATTGCTCTAGGCGAATAAGGTTTTGTCGGGTAGTTAGCTCCTCAAATCACGGTTGTAACGTAATTTGACACTTATGACTTAGTTGAAGTCAGTCGAGCGGAAGTTACTGCGCACGACGGACGTGTTGAAAGTTTGAATTAACACGGTAACTAATTTAAATTTGGAACACATCATATTATGAGTTAAATTTAAATTATACGTTTGTTTTTATAAAACGTTCTAACTCTTCCGGTTCCACTAAAGCAAATTATTATTATTATAGTTTATATCGAATATTTTTTAAATGGCAAAGAATTAATTAATCATCCATTTTGTAACTAGCAACCGACAAATATGACTTTATCTAGAGTAGTGTTTTTTGTTGGTAGAGCCATATTGGCAGACATCATTATCACCATACCTACGAGTAAAATAGAGAACCAATTTCGTAACATTCATTCCTGCGACATCCTAATCCTGACGGAAAAGGCCTCATTTAAATATCAGGTTGATATTAATAAAAAAAATAGAACTTAAACTATTACGAGTATTTTCCATATTATGGAACTGGATTCCACTTAAATAGAAGAAGCTGGAACTCAGGTCACTGTGGAAACAAATTTTTTTTGTTGAGTTTGCTTCACGCCACGTTGCATGAACAAGCAGCCTCATGACTAAGAGCCCTGTATGGGTTCGAGACATACTTCGACAACACTGAGTTTCAGCCGTTGCTATTTTTAACCGACGAATAAAAAAACGAAGGAGGTTCTCAATTCGACACGTATATTTGTTTTTTTTTTTAACCGACGAAAAAAAACGGAGGAGGTTCTCAATTCGACACGTATATTTGTTTTTTTTTATGTATGACCACGCATAACTTTTTACAGTGTTGTCCGATTTTGATAATTCTTTTTTTATTAGAAAGGGCATACATCCAAGGTGGTCCCATTGTCATCATGTTAGGGTCTGCTGACGATAATAATAATAATAATAATAATAATAAGCCCATTTATTTCCAATCTAAAAAATTTTTACAGATAACATACATTTTCATCATTAACTAATTTAAAATTAACAAAAAAAAATAAAAAAATGTTTTAAGTATTATCGTCTACATTGACATTGATTGGAACCCCTTCCTGGGTAAAGGCCTCCTCCAGCTTTTTCCAGCTCTCTCTATTCTTTGCCTTTCCTATCCATTCAAATCCTGCTATCGCCATTATATCCTGTATCCATCTTTTTCTCGGACGTCCTCTTTTCCTTTTTCCAGTTGGTCCGTCCCATATGGTTGTCTTTAATGTCCACCTATTATCCGTATTTCTGGCTATATGGCCTGCCCATCTCCACTTCTGTTTCAGAGCAAATTTCAAGGCATCTATGATTTTGGTTTTTTGTCTTATATGTACGCTTTTCACTTTTTGAGTTCTATCTAGTACAGTTTTCTTTAAATGGAGGGGGAAATCCCCTTTAAGCAGTTCCCTCAGAGACCAGAATTTTTTCCAGCTTATGTTAATACGCCGCTCAACCTCTTGTTCTTCATTTTTGTCTTCGAATGATATCTGTCTCCCTAAGTATATGTAGCTATTTACATATTCAAGTGGCTTTCCGTTTACGCTTATAGTATTTTTGTGACTATTTGTCATTATTTTAGTTTTGATCTCATTCATTTTGAGGCCTACTTTTTCGCTTTCTACACTTAAGTCGTTTATCATTTTTTCTAGCTTTTTGTTTGTTTCAGCAAATAAAACAATATCATCCGCGAATCTGAGTTATCTCGGTTGATCTTTATCCCCTCTGACTGCCAGTTGAGGTTTTCGAAAATTTTTTGTAATACCAGTATAAAGAGCTTGGGTGAGAGCGGATCTCCTTGCCTCACTCCTCTGCAGATCGGTATATCGGGGCCTCGTACTTCTAGTTTGACTTGGCTTACGCTATCTTTGTAAATGTTTTTCAGTGCTCTTGTATACTTTTCGTGTATGTGACATTTATCCAAAGCTTCCCAAATCGCTTCGTGGGAAATAGTGTCGAACGCTTTGGTGTAATCGATAAATGCTATGTATAATGGCCTATTGAACTCTTTGTATTTCTCCGTGACTTGTTGCAGAACATGTATGTGATCCGTTGTCGAATAACCGGAACGAAAACCAGCTTGTTCTACTGGTTGGAACTTATCAATCATTGGACCCAGTCGGCTTTGTAAAATTGATGTAAATAGTTTGTATATACTTGAGAGGAGACTAATAGGGCGGTAGTTAGCTATGTCTTGAGCGTCTCCTTTCTTGAACAAAAGGATGATGTCGGATCTTTTCCATTGCTGTGGTATCTGTCCTGTGTCTAGAACTTTGGTGAATAGGTAAGCTAGCGGACGAGCTAATGAGACAGCGCCAATTTTTAGCATTTCATTTTGTATACCATCAGGACCCGGGCTTTTGTCTTTTCTGAGTTTATGTATGTGTTTAATGACTTCCTCTTCGACAACTGGTGGTGGATCACTTGATTCTGGAGAAGCTTTTTCTGTATCTTTTGTTGTAGTGATGCAAGAGATTGGATTTGAGGTTTTGTCATATAATTGCCTATAGAAATCAGTGGCGCATTTCATGATGTCTTTTCTGGTTTTAGTTTCTTTTGATTTTGACTTCAAGCTTGGAATCCAGTTTTTGTGCGTGGTCAATTCCTTGTATGCTTTTCTCGTACTTCTATAGTTTTTTAGGCTGTTCTCAATTATTTTGTTTCTATGTTCTTTATAGTCCTTATCGATTGCTTTACTTGTAGCTTTAAATAGTCTGCTTAATTCTTCTTTCATCTCTTTAGTTTTTTGTTTTGTTTTCACAAGCTCGGTTCGTCTGTAAAGAAGACATCGTGTAGAATCCTTTAATATTTTGTTAATAGTTTTTGGTTCTTTCTTATTTGATCTACATGGGAGACTGGTATTGATATTGTTAGTTAGTTTATTGTAAAAAGTTTGAATATCTTCATCTTCTTTGTGTTGTCTTTCCAGTTGTTGTATGTTTATTTCCAGATTTTTTGAATATATCGACATTTCTTCTTCCGTTGCTAGCATCATAGAACCTGCTTTGAACTTATTCTTATTTTTGTTTGGTCTAAAATGTAAGTAGCTCTAACCAAGCGATGGTCGGATCTAAACCCGAAGCCATGTAGTACTTCTACGTTTCTAATCTTCGAAGGCTTGTTCAATAAAATAAAATCGACTTCGTTTTTTACATTGCCACATGGGGAGAGCCAGGTCCATTTACGATTTTCTCGAGCTTTAAAAAAGGAGTTCATGATTGACATTTTGTGTTCCAAAGCATATTGAATTAGTTTCTCTCCTCTTTCGTTTCTGTTTCCATATCCAAATTTTCCCAAAGCAAGGTTGTCGCTGTCTTCTGGTTTAGATTGGCGATTTTTGCA
This sequence comes from Mycalesis mineus, assembly GCA_034621355.1. Classification (NCBI taxonomy): domain Eukaryota; kingdom Metazoa; phylum Arthropoda; class Insecta; order Lepidoptera; family Nymphalidae; genus Mycalesis; species Mycalesis mineus. The sequence goes on from CM067885.1 coordinate 14,769,152, forward strand.
TTAAAATCGCCAATAACTGGACATTTTCTTCGGCATGTCCTTGAGCTACCCATAGTGTCCTGTAGAATGAGTCGATTTCTTCATCTGTAGCCTTCTCAGTAGGTGCGTATACTTGGATTACAGTCAGCTTTTGGTTGTTGAATTTCATCTTAATTATAGCAACCCGGTCAGATGAAACTTACAATTTTATTTTTATGGTCTTTTTTTATTAAAAATCCAACTCCGTAATGGCCAGGTATTTCACCGTTGTAGCAAAATATGTAGTCTTCATGTTCTTCAATTGCGCAACCCATTCTTCTGACTTCTGCCAGGCCGAGTATATCGATTTTAATTTTTTGTAATAGATATGTCAGTTCAAAAATTTTTCTGTTGTCGCTAGAGATCTTACATTAAATGTTCCTATCTTAAGGTTATGTTGAGCTTGTTTCATTTTTCTGGTTGTATTTTTAGTATTTGCTGGAGGGTTTTGGTCTTTATCCCCCACGGGGACCAGCCGGCTTGGGGGAGGGTGTTGTTTATCTGCTTTTTTGTTGTATTTAATAAATTTTAGTACTTTCCGATCGCCGGTATTTGGTTGCTATTGTTTAGTTGATGTCGAAATGGTTGAGAGGGAATGAGATCGACTCCTCATGATATCAAATGCGTTGATTCTGTTGTTCTTATGTGAGCTTTGCAACTGTTGTTTTCTTGGTTGTGTTTCAACTTGCGGTGAAATGGATGCCTCTCTCTTCCTCTTGTCTGTAGCTTTGAAATTTTCCCTTACTATAAGTTTGTCATACTTTATGTAGGCAAAGTTTCCCTTTTTTCTTTCTTCTGTTAGCTTCGGTTGTAATGACTTTCTTATTTCTAGGGTTTCTTTTGAATAATCCTCTGTTATGTACATCTCTTTTAATTTCTTTTTGTTCCTCAATATTTCTGTCTTTTTCCATGCACTAACAAATGAAAGAAGCGTAGGTCTTGGTTTCTCATTTTTGGTTTTGTTGCCAATACGATATATTTTATTTATTTCATTTTTTTCTAAAGTTATATTTAATTCCTCCAAAAAACAATTTTTAATATGCTGGATTAGATCCAAATCAGATTTTTCCTCTTCTACTAATCCATGAATTATTATATTGTTACTTCTCTTATCTCTTTCTAACAACTCCACCTTCTTTTCCAAGTTTTCCACTTTGGATGCTGCTGACGATATCCTGGGGAAATTGAAGGAACTCTTCAAATTTTGGAGGCACGCTTACAGCGATTTCGGTTTTTGACTCGGTATCGGTAGCTTTTTGGCTACTAGTGCCATATAATATACTATGACAGTATAGTACGAGTACAGTACGTGGCGATAAATCACTAAAAAGTAAGAAATAAAAAATTTTAACAAAAAATAGAACCGACTCAAAACGCACTAAAAAGTAAAAAAAAATTTATAATAATGGAAAATTTAGATCAATTAAAAAATAATTTTAAAATGGGTGTAGTATATTTAAAACTGTTTATTTCAGAGGCTCGCGTGTAATTTCGAATTAGGTTAAATAATAAATAAAACGTCCAACGGAAGGCTTAACAGGTTTCATGTAAATAAAATCTGATTGCTTATCAAATTAGTAGAAGTGGTTTAATTTAACAATTTATTAACCATGATTTTCACAATTTTGATTAACATTGATAACATTGTAATAATATTAGGTAGTATTTATAAAGAGGATTTTATAAATAAAGATCGATTAAAACCGTAGTAGCCAAAAGTAGTAGAAATTTTTTAAAGCTTCGGAAAAGTAATAACTTGTTTACTCGTGTCACCAATTGCATTACTGTGTAATGGTTGCTATTGAAATCACTGACACAAAGGCAAGTGTTTGGGGCATTTGGTGACTGAAAACCTTGGGGATGATCCGGATATGGAGAAGGAACGCAGGGCATTGTCAGTCCGAGCGAATATGTTGGCACGCAGGTTTGCCCGGTGTACAGACGCTGTGAAGGTCACGTTATTCAAAGCGTACTGTACATCATTATATTCAGCGAGCCTGTGGGTCCAGTTCGCAAAGGGCTCATAATGCTCTACGAGTCCAATATAATAACGCCTTTAGGGTGATGTTGCGGCTGCCTCGTTTTTGTAGTGCATCTTCTGTTTGTGGCGGCGCGAACAGATTCCTTTGACTTTGTTTGGAGAAAAAAATCCGCGTCGCTGCTAGCTAAGATCCGTGGCAGCAGCAACAGTATCTTAAGGATAGTGGGAGATTGTATGTATAGTCCTCTGATGTGGAAACTCACGCAGAGGACTAAATCTTTTTTAAATGTTGGTCAAAGCTTTTCGCTATAAGACCGTTGACTGAAAGGACTATAGGAACAATCATTGTTGAATCAACATTCCACATGGCGGTAATCTCATGAGCTGAATTATTATTAATTGTGTTATTTAATTATTATAAGTATAGATCACATGAAGCATTTATAAGAGTATGTTAATCTCTGAAACTGATCCCTCGGGTATTAATTAAGTATCGTTTTGTGAACAAAGTTATCGACGTTCAATTAGGGAATGATTAAATCCGAATTGTAACTTGATCTGCTACTTTGATCAACGAACACAGAACAACGTTTCCTTAACCAAGTGGTATACATATCTTTACAAATATTACTAAGACGTAAGTTTGTATGTATGGATGGATGTTTGTTACTCTTTCACGCTAAAAATACTGAATGGGTTTTGATGAAACTTCACCATAATACAGCTTATACATAGGCTACCTTTATCCCGACATTTGACTGTAGTACATAAATACTTAATCGCTCTCGAGAATAAAGTGATAATGTTGTTTGACGGCCGAGTGACGCAGTGAGCAGTGACCCTGCTTCTGCGTCCTAGGCCGTGGGTTCGATTCCCACATCTGAAAAATGTTTGTGTGATGAGCATAGTTGTTTTCCAGTGTCTGGGTGTTTATCTATATATTGTAAGTATAATATTTGTAAAAATATTCATCAGTTATCATAGTATCCATAACACAAGCTACCTAAGCTTACTTTGGGACTATATAGCGATGTGTATTGTCCTATGATATTTATTTATTTAATGTTTATACTCTTGTTACGATCACTATCAGATATATAGAATACTAGCAGTCGCCCGCGACTTCGTCCGCGTGAAAACCTCTTAGGTACCCTTCTAATTTTAAAGACAGACTTTCATACAAAATGTGTAAAGGCACATATAGGGGGGCGTCCATAAATTACGTGAGGTGTTTAAGGGGGGGAGGGGGTCGAGTCAAATCTCATCTAATCTTACGTTGGAGAGAGGGAGGGTCTCGGCAAATATCACGCAATTTTTTTTCTGATTGAAACAAAAAAAATTTATACTATTTTGGTCTATTTAATCCAGATTGTACATGCTTAAGATTTAATCTTAAGCGATTCGTTCGAAAGGAAATAATTTTATTCATACTTCGACGTTATACATTTACTAACTGTCAAACCACCATATTTGTTTTATACCAAATAGCTCAATTTAATCTGAATTCACGGTACAGTGTAGTCCGTCCTTTGTTTTCGCGCCACTGTCAGCCGAACGCGCGACTCGATGAACGAGAGCGTACGAGCTGAGTGGCAGCGACACACGGACAGGTTCCAACCTGCTTTGTTTATTCTTGTAAATGTTTTACTCGACTCAGTGCATGCTCTTACTAATTTAAAATGAGTTATCAAGATTTTTATAACGCATACGTCAAAAGATACGTCTATAAGACGAGGATTCTTCACGACCGTTTTCTGCTACCTCCATACCCTATCACTCAAGTTGATGGACATTTGACAATTCCGGACTTTAAAGGGCATGACGGAAAGTCATTTTCTCCATTTCTAATACGCCACTGCCTACCGATTCAACCGCTGAATGGTTTCATCAGCACGCCTTAAGATCTCTATTGCCCAAGTGTACGTGATGATTTAGAGAAAGGATGCTGCAGTACATGCGGTATTTACTTTGCATCTAGCACAAGAGCTGCAGAGCACAGGCGATCAGCCCACATTGCACCAGCTAAGCAAACGCGTATGTTCCGCAAAGTGCGACCCTCACGGATTGTCACAAGACGAGCTAATGAGTTACTTTGTACAAGTGCCAATGGCTTAGAGTGGCTAGATCAGAACGAAGTTGAAGGAGCAGATGATTTTACTGAAAATCATATGGAAATGTTGGTTCCAATAGTCTCTCTTGAGACCGTACATGATTCTCCATGGACTGAATTAGAGTAGATATTCTTTTTTCAATTACAGTATTTACGATTTAAGTATTCTATTGTTAAATTTTTATTACACTTATAATTAAACTCTCAGCAATATTGATTACTAGTCTTAACTAGTCGTAAATAAAAGGGCGATGCAAATTTGTTTTTTTCTTTTTACAATAACGTAAGAAACTCACATTTTGAAAAATATCACGTGAGATTCGGGGATGGGGGATGGGGTTTAATAAAATCTCACGACATCTCACCAGGGGGGGAGGGAGGTGCAGAAAATTAAAAAAAACACTTCACGTAATTTATGGACGCCCCCTAGTGTGCTCATTCCGCGCTCCCCCTCTCAATTTAATTTTTTTATAGTTTCCCGTGAAGCAATATTCTCCGTCCCGTCCCGTGCACTAAAGGTCTACATTTTTACTTAACATTGTATGACATTTCAGTACATTAACATTAAAAATATATATTTATAGCAAGCGGATGGGTATAAATTGATATTAAATAGTATATTTCACTCTTGAGTCTAGCCTTCAGAATAAACAAAAATAATTTTACAATCCGACACGCAGATAGAGATTAGCCCGTTTAAACAAACGAACAAACTCTTCCGTGTACTAAATAGATATTTGAACAAAGATCGAATTCTTAATTCATCATCGTATATATAACATAGATCTAAACTCCCCACCCACACGCGCGCCCCCGCCTTGGTGACGCTCACTTCGCAACGCAGAAATAGTAATATTTTAATTTCGCCATAACTTCAAAACCAAAAGTCTAATTTTAATCTTTTACATACCAAATATTATCTACATAAACTGTACTTAGTGATAAAATAATTTATTTTGATAAGGATTAATAGCATGAGTAAAATAAATGCGTTTAAATGTAGTCCAAAAAAAATTTAAGATTTTTAAATAAAAAAATGGTTGTTGTGCCTCACTCGACATAGATAGGTATAGTGTGTCGCGTACTTTTTTGTAGATATTTATAAGATCTCTAATTAATTAGAACATTTTATGGTTCTATCTTTTATAGTTTAGGCAGCGTACGTAATAATTAACTTTTCTGGTTGATTTTTTACACCTTGTGTCCGAAAAACCCAAATATTTCACGGAAACCTATTTTTTTCCAAAATAAAATTTAGCCTATGTTATTTGTGGATAGTGTAGCTTTCGAATGGTGAAAGAATTTTTAAAAACGGTCCAGTAGTTTTTGAGCCTATTCATTACAAACAAACAAAGTTTTCCTCTTTATAATATTAGTATAGATGATGACCGGGAACAACGGCTTAACGTGCTCTACGAGGTCAGTCAAATGAATAGACCTGGAAATGTACGAGGTCTTAATGGTGACAATTAGACAAAAATGTCAAGGCCAGACTATGTGTCACAGCAACATATAATATTACGTACTATCCTTGAAGTAGAAACGTATTCCACAGCGATGAATACAGACTAACAAGCGAAGTACATCCCGTGACGCTGATGGGCTATGTATTTTTGTAAAGGGAGTGGTTTCATAGAAGTAGGTGAGATTTATATGAACTACGACTTTCGGTGTGAAAAATCACAAAAAAATTTAATTCAGTCACCTATACAATTACGAACTTATTTTTCTTACAAAATTCAATTAAATATCTATGTGGTACAAGAAACCTACAAACCGCCTGGCTATCCAACGCGGAAATGCAGCCAGTATTCTTGCCACCATTCCACGTGGGCATGATTTGTATAGTTATTAGGATAAATTAGCTTAAGTTCCTTATTGTATTCTTTCTCAATAAAATAAAACTTATCCAAAAAAAAAAAGAAACCTACAAGTTAAAATTGACAATTTTGTAAATCTCTCGACTCTCTTGAAGTAGCTAGAATAATGACTTTTATGTGAATTTCTTTAGATTATTAAGCTATTGCATAGCTTCTATCGCGGGCCTTGGGCGCGGAGACCGAATCCAGAAATTCCGTAACGAAAAAACCTAACACACCCCACTCCGACCGTCACAGCAGTGATACTTTTTAGTTTTTTCACATTGTCTTATTCGCGTCTTCGTTCGCCAACGTCTATACCATGTTGAATACACTCGTCCGATCACCGAAGTTAAGCAACATCTGGCGCGGTCAGTACTAAGATGGGTGACCGCCTGGGAACACCAAATTAAAAAAAAATTTAAAAACAGCCAACATCACGCGAAGTTCCCAGGCGGTCACCCATCCAAGTACTGACCGCGCCCGATGTTGCTTAACTTCTATACAATAGCTTTACCGCGACAGTCTCCGAGTGCCACACGTCTTTTTTGATAAATATCTTTAGAATGGCCTATTGGATCTTCGTCATGTAAGAATTACTTGAATCTTATAACAACAAAATAATTGAGTGTACCATATCTTATGAAAATAAACGTTATTATTATGTTTAAATACGGTTTATATATGTGTAATAATTTTTTTCACATTTGGAAGTTCAATCAGGAAATGACTAAAGCTGATTTTAATCTGATCTGTCACTTTCATCAATGTTAAGCTACGATCCCATAAACACATAACAAACTTTCAAAGTTAAACTCCCCTCTTTCTAAGTCAGAAGTCAATAAGATTTTTTTTAAATGAAGCCATTTTATGGTTTTTCCTTAAATCCACCAATCTTTTACTTTAAATCCCATAATAGCCCTTAAACTTTGGTATCTCTCTTTTCCTCCCCACATTAGGGGAAAGTTTTCCTTACAAACTTATTAACTTTGTTACGGATTCTTTTAGGGATCAAAAAAAATCTACCTTCCTAAAACTTTGCAGTAATAATATCTCGGTCACATACGAGTATCACTACGGCCGTCTTAATAGCTTTCCTACGTTTTCCGATCGGATATAAAATGTAAAAAATACGTGATCTCACAAACACGTTGAAAGGTTACATTTTCACTCACTTTATTTTGGAATTAAAAAGGTCGAAAATGTATCTTAGAAAACAATTTATTCTGTTAAAATAAAGTGCTAATCAGATTGAGGAAAATACGATTTACCCTACTGACATGGTCAATTTTTACTTTACTCAATTACTAAATAAAAAAATCACGTAATTTTACTTGGTAATTTTGCAGTTACTCTAAGTACTACTATGCTACACATAATATAATATTATGAGGGATTTTGGCTGGTGAGAGTCTTTGGCCGTGGCTAGTTAGCATCCTACCGACAAAGATGTACCGCCAAGCGATTGAGCATTACGGTACGATGTCGTGTAGAAACCGAAAGTCGTGTGAATTTCATCCTACTTCTAACAAGTTAGCCCGCTTCCATTTTAGATTGCATCATCATTTACAAACAGGTGTAATTGCTATAAAATTTTATTATCTAAAATATAATTTATGTTATCTTAAATTTGCCTCTGTGGAAACATGTATAGATTTTATGAACCCTATCAAAATACAACATTGGATCCCTTCCGACCCCTTGCCGAGATCTCAAAATAGATAAAGGTAACAAAACTTACGTGGGTGTATATTCTTTTTTGTTATTAGAGAGATTGAAGTAAAGAAACCTTTGGGAGAGATTCAATTCAAAGTTTGCAAGTGACACTGTGGAGCAAATTTCGTCTCGTAGTTACGGAGTCATTTAAAACGTTCACTCCCAAACCAAAAAAGTTTGTTTTAAATGAGATCTGCATATTGTTTTCCCTTCTCCTCTTTTGGGTGTATACTATTTATTTTTAATACCTGAGAGAAGAATTTCCCAGTAATAACCCAGTTTTCATAATCGTAGCTAATCTAATTTATACTTTTTCAAGACTTTTTTTTTAAGATAGACAAGTTCCTTATATTAATAAAAGTTTTCATAAAACAGTGTATAACAAATATGCATTCAATTGACGAAAACTTGAAAAAAAAATTAGTTTTTAAGCACTTTTGAAACGACGTTAACGTCGTTTCAAAAGTGCTTAAAAACTAATTTTACTTGAAATAAATCAATTTTGATTTTAGGCGATAACTTAGCATTTAATAAAAATTAATAAGCATTTAACAAAAATAAATAAAAATTAATAATATTTCACGTATATGTGGTACGTCAAATATTCAGAAATTGGCACGTAGACAAGACTCGTAAAGCGTGATTCGGACGAGTCAGCAATAAAAAATGTACTGTAATGTAGTAAGTAATGCTGCGTACAACACTGAGGGGATGTAAAAAAATGAGTAATGGACTACGGCATTTCTTATGTACCATCCAACTTCGTGGATTCTCGTAATTGTAACAAACTGGTCTTCACTGTTCCACAATATCTGGCTAGTTAATTGAATAACTTACACAGAAAAAAGAACTCATGTAGATCATTCTTATTCGATTCTGGAAGAACTGAATTGTAAATAGAATATTTTCTTATTTGACGTACCCATGGATTTTTCTTTTTACATTTTAACCGTTTATTTAGGTGAAAATTCGTCTTCCTCATAATAGATCTTCAAGACGGGTATCGGAGTCCGACCAGGCTATGCTAAGCTTTCTTTCTTTTAAGAATTTTATTGTAAGAGTTCTCAGTATGGATTTGAGGAATTGGTGATAGTATAACTACGTGCCTAGGAAAGCACTTCAGACTCGCTCATTATTAAACCAATATCAACATTTGATAGAGTTATAGTTACAAAGTCAAACATTATCACCTTCAAATTAAATACTAAAATATTGAATTTGACAAAAAAATTGAAATGTTTTTATAAAAATCACGGACCTACAAACATAAGAAATGAAACACACGTGAACATCTCCGAATGCTGGACAGAAGTGATAACTTAAATACTACTATCGAAGTGAGTTAAAGTGAGACGAGAGAGAGTTTTAGTTCAAAAATACAGAACCTCCTTTTGGATCGAGTAATATATTCCAATGTTATTTTGTTATTAAAGGCAGTAGCAAATCTAAATATACTCGTACCTGAGTCTCACATATGCTGTTTTCCATATCTAATATTATTCTAGCTTCAGTGGTTAGCCGTCAGAGAGTTAACGCTGGGAATGAAATGGAAATACATTTTATGAATTACAGTACCCGAAAGTTCCATTCGAGAAATGCATTACGAAATATAATAGAAAGCATTGCTTAAATCAGAATATTAAGTAAATTCTTTCAGAATATTAAATATGACCGACAACTTACATATGCCTGCCTTGTCGATCTAATGACTACCTTGTTAGTCCAGTGGTCAGTCTAAGTGGCTTCTATCAATTTGAATAATTCTGAGTTTATACATTTTTGAATTAAGAAATTTTCATTCACAGAGTCGGAAAGTTGGTAGTGTTAAACCATTATAAGCCGTCGGTCCCGGTCTTTTTTTTTTAAGGACTACAAGTTGGCCCTTGACACCTGATGTTAAGTGATGATGCAGTCTAAGATGGAAGCGGGCTAACTTGTTAGGAGTGGGATGAAAATCCACACCCCTTTCGGTTTCTACACGACATCGTACCGGAACGCTAAATCGCTTGGCGATACGTCTTTGTCGGTAGAGTGGTAACTAGCCACGGCGAAAGCCTCCCACCAGCCAGACCATGACAAATTAAGAAAAATCTCAATCTGCCCCGCCGGGAATCGAACCCACGACCTCCGTGTTATAAATCCACCGCGCATACCACTGCGCCACGGAGGTCGTCATAACATCTGATAGTGATCGTTAATAAACGAAGAATTATCACCCTAAGCCCGTCAACCCGCATTGGAGCAGGAGGGAAACCTGGCCCGGTAGTGGGCAGTTAATAGGATGATGATGATTGACAACTTAACTATCTGAGACATTGGAGTCTAACATATAATATGGGCTAAGAATTTTACTGAAAAGTTCTTTGCAGACAGAAGAACTGAATATTCTACAGCCCCAACCAGGGTTCGCACCCAAGACCTCGTAATCCGGAGTCATATAATTTACCAAAGAGCACCCGTTAGGCAGTTCTTTAAATAAAACCTATATATATTTTAGGTGGAATCTAGACTCCTGAACCTAGAACCAGATTGATGATCATAAGCTTCATAACAACAATAAATTAAAGAAAATATTGTTTAATCTTTGAAAAAAACTTTTAACGGTCTTAATAAAAAACAAAAATATATAAATGGAATAGAATAATTTATTTAACAACGTTACATTGCTTGAAATAAACAAGAATAATTTTAAAAGCGCCGTAGATATTTAAATGAATGATTTATTGCTTTAGGGAAATGAAAACATCCCGATTCCTTGAAGCAATCTTTTTTTTAATCTCATTCAAAAACAAGAAGATAAACCTACCAGCATGATTTTCATAAATTCCTTTATAGGTACAAATATTTGAACAAATCTTATAACAAAAGAATAGAATTAATAAAAATGTATAAGTGAATTATTTATTGAAGAGATTTTTGTTGTCAGAGATATGGAATGTTCGCAAATAAATAGTATTTTTTCTTAGAATATTTACTTAGAGGATCTTTTGTACCCATTTACGTAAGGTTATTCATACTTACGTCTATTTTGAGGTCCTCGTTCACTATATTACTCGCAATTGAATATACCTCTAGCTCAATAGTTGCTCAAAGATGTTAATATACTTAATATACCTACTTATAGACAAACATTTTTTTATGAATAATAATATCTTTTAAATGTCTTATGTTTCACGTCCATATATAAACTATTTTTACGTGGTATTTTTCACAGACACACAGTAAATAATATATTACGTTCATACAAAGACAATACTGCGTATACACATTATACATACAAGAAAAAATTGTAGTTTAATACCTTCCTTCTCAGTAAAGCTCAACTCACAGTGGCGCAGAGACAAAACGTCACGACACTTGACAGCTACAAAAGTAACTTCATGATAGTTTTCCCGTTATTAATATTAGTAGGATAGTCATAATTATCAGCTTCTTTACAGGTCCAAGCCTCCCTCCTTGTATGGAGCCTAAGCTAAGTCCACCTCACCACGCTGTTCCAATGCATGTGGGTGGGCTTAGGAGGATAATGATCACTATCAGATTTTGATGAGAGAGAATGGGACCGACGACTTAACATGCCCACGTGAATAATTCTTCCCCAGTATTCAAACCCAGAACATCGTGATTGAAGCCACATATCTTAACCACTAGACCAACGAGGATTTTTATAAATGCGAAGGATACAAGAGATTTAATATAAGATAAACTTCATTTTCATGTTTTATATTCACGTAGGTATGTCACATTTTCCTGGCGCCCCGCGGCGAAGTGGAATTTATCAAAATGTAGACCGTAAGAAACACAATTTAGGTGTTCATAAATAACAATGTGTTTGTATCCCATTAAGAGCTTATCCATTTTAATATAATAATGTGGGCAGCATTGTATACTCTGTTTGCTGTATTGTGGTACCGCGTTTAAACTATAGATAATAGACTAGGCGCGGTACTCGTCGAGCAAAAATGGTGGGCGGTAGGCTATAAAATATGCCCCTATGGAAAACTGTGGTTATTCACCTTAGTGTCCGAGTCTTGTGCAGTCATACTGTTTGACTATTGTAAGAATCTGTGCGCGTAATGTTTAGTTAAGTAATTACTGTAATAATGTTTCATTTTGATCATATTTGATGTCTTTGTAAATAAATTGTTATTAAGTTTGTCTTTTGGTGTTTTAAGTTATATTCCCTTCTGGCTGTTTGTTAACAATAAAAACAAAATACGCGATTTACAAATTCGAGTTTGTGGGTGACAATGTTGGATTCTGAAAAAATCCGTCTTACATTTTAATGATCAAAACCCGAACTTTAGTGTCCTGTGTCAAGGCAATTATGTACACCTCCAACAAAGAACTCAACACCAGATTGCTGAACAATAATCATATGCATAAAGCATTCAGTCAAATGTAGAACATGGTTCATACTTCAAATGTTTAGGGGAGTAGATCGAATAAATAATACAGTTTAACGTGTTCGTTAAATTGTACACATCTCGTGAATGCTACTGAAAATTTCTGGACCTAGAACCCTCGAACTCAGGAACCTATGTACCGATTTTATGATTCGTAGCCTCGTAGACTAACCATCAAACTAACATTTTGATCTAATTATTTATTTAATTACTCTAAATAGCAAAACAACAGCAAGAACCAGGACTTTTGTGCGGTAAAAATTACCGGATTCGTCAGTAATCATGTTTCCCCAGCGGGAGGGCGGCTACGGCAGCAATTAACAATCATTTGGAGTAATCGTTACCATTGTTTAATATGCAATATTTACACTGACGTTTGCAAACCCATTAAATATACCCTCTATATTTCTTGGACTCACCAAAACCGAAATCTCGAACTCAAACCCGCCAAGCACATTAACCATGTAATAAATGAAGTACCTATCTAGCCGAGAATCGAAACGTTTATCTATTTAAATTCATAATAATCTACATAGCAAATATATAATAGCAAACCTCAAAAGAGCAAAACAATAGCAAAAAACAGGATGCTCGTGCGGTAATAATTACCGGATTCGTCAGTAATCACGTTTCCCCAGCGGGCGGGCGGCTACGGCAGCAATTAACAATCATTTGGAGTACTCGTTACCATTGTTTAACATGTTATATGTACATGGGCGTTCGCAAACCCATTAAATATACTCCCCACGTTGTTACATGTGGGGTGGAATCTGCGTAATCTACGTAAATCTACATGATGGTTATTATGAATGACGCGTAGCTTACGCGTACTTTCTTTTTTTATTTTTCCAACAATTTAACGATTATAATATTTTTCTTTATTGATAGTTAAAAGCATATGATATAACTTATTCTGGAATCTGAATCTCATATTACTTTTTATTACTCTGAATATCATTATATAGAACAGCATGTAGAATCTGCAACGGAATTCGCCAGTGCTCGTCTCGACGTTGTCTCTTTCTCCCTCTGTCCAACACGATACTATACATAGAGAGATATAGATACGAAGTCCAGAGATTACCCCTTGCAAAGTCACATACGTTACCTCTTTATAATATGAGACGAATATCTTGCCATTCCATGAATCCACCGTGCGGGTGCCGGGTCCCTCACTTGGCTAAGAGAAAAGGTCCGAACAGAGCCCGAGACTTGTGACACGAGCGTGGGTTTAAAGGGAATCCCTTAGTAACGCGCGTCAACACTCACCTTCTCTGTTCATGTTATTCTCCTTGCCCAGGCAAATTTGCAAGGACCCTACTAGAGCAGCTTTGTATAGGTGATTGTAAATTATTTACGAATTTATCATTTCTTATATTTTTCTACGAATCTCTAATTTACGGATAAATTTTTCTCTAGGTCTTCCGCTACGCTATGATCGCTAAATCGCTACTGAAATATGAAAGCTAAACATTCAATCTCTTTTATTTGTCAAAGAAAATTAAACAGATCAAACTCGTTTCACATTGTCAATACTATTCAAGATACGAATATCAATTCTGCGAAATATTCTTGTAGCACTCAGTGAAGTTAAACAGACAGACGTCACTTTGAAAGACACTCAAATTCCAAATAACCCCTCACCATATTTTTGGAAAAATAGAACCAATAAAAAAACCATTTTCAAATATTTCAAACATGTGTTCGGAAAATGATTCAAAATTTGGAATACACGATTGACGTATATTTGATGTGAGTAAATTGGACGCAGGCGTCACCCGGCCAGCAATTTGATTGCCACATGACTGCGTCTCGTTGCCCTAGTCTACCACTGTAATAGTCGTATACCATCGGAATTTATTTTCATACTAGAGGACGCCTGCGGTTTTACCCGCGTAGTTTCCGTTCCCGTAAAAATTTCGGGATAAAAAGTAGCTAATGCATAAGCTGTATTATTGTAAAGTTTTATCAAAATCCGTTCAGTAGTTTTTGCGTGAAAGAATAACAAACCCCCATCCATTTTTTATTTGCCTTTAAAATATTAGTAAGAATTACTAGGACTATAGAACGGTATTTCCCATTCTCGTGAGAATTTCGGGATAAAAAGGTATTTATGTTTTAATCCAAAAGATCAATTCCAATTTCCAAATTATCAGCTGTAACGTGGAGAGAGAAATAAAAATACAAACACACACAAACTTTAGCCTTTATTTTATTAGTGTGATATTAACGTACACCCGCGAATCAGTTGTCTAATAAACTCAGTCTTAAATTGAATCCAGAAATGGAAAAAAAAACAATTAAATATTGATAAAGTTATTAATGTGTTTTAATGGCAATACTCTATATACATTTATATGTCAAACTGTCACCAGTTTACATTTATACATTGAGAGCTGCGAGCCTTTAATCGCTAGAATGACGTCATTTTGAAAAGCAGAAAATGTTCTATCGTAGCTAAGTACGGTAGGCAACTATGGATCTTCCACTATAGAGCAAGAAAGTTTCAAAGGTCCACATCAACCTTCGTGTGTAAGGCGTAATTTCTTTATTTTTTTATATAAAATAAGCTCGCGTTTGACCATAATCTTACCTGTTGGTAATTGTAGATGTGGTCTAAGATGAGACAAACTTACTTAGAAGATGCCCATTCATTCTTATTTTAAATATACCCAAGTTGTAGTAATAAGGAAAACTGACCTCGGAAGCACTACTAGTCAATATTACGAGATATCGTGTCGCCAGAGACAGCTTCGACAAGCTTTTAGTCTGATATTACATGAATCAATTCGGGCAATGCAAAGGCAGTTTACAACATCAACCGATCTTTTGACCATTCCATAATTGCTTATATAATTGTAACTGTATAAGTTAGTTTAGTTAAATGTAATTACATAGGTCCTCCACGGATGTGGGAACCGTAGCATCCCGGTTAATTACCGGATTCTGTTGTAATTGTGTTACTCGAGCGACGAAGCGCCGGGCCAGAACAATTAAGTATAATTTGGAAGACTTGCTGCCGTTATAGTCTTATAGTATGTAGGTATGTGTATGGGCATTATTTACTGAATATAGGTAAGGCATTAAACGTATCGATACGTCGAAATCCAGGTACCAGAGGTGTGCACTTCAAAAATTCAAACTCATTGACTACCTTGAGGTCACATTACGAACCAGTATTCGAGAAGGAATATTCCAATTATGTAGTTAATACATAGTGCCTACCATGGTTATTAATCTTGTGCACGCCACTGCCAGGTATCTAACTAAAAACAATGTACTGTTTTTAAAATGCACGGAAAACGATCCAATGATTTTGGAGTTCAGTAAACTTAGAATCTTAAGAAATCGTTAGTTGTCTGCGTATCAAACGTCATCCAAACCTGTTTAGGCGTACTTTACAGAGTTACAAATATACAAGCGTTTAAGCTAATTACCGGATTCTGCAGTAATCGCGTTACCCGGGCGACGAACCAGCCGGAACAATTAAGTAAAATTTGGAAGACTTGCCCCTTCATACGGTAGATGGGCACGGCACGCGCTCAACCGTTGTTATTTTATCCCCCGGCTCAAAAAAAGGGGAACTGGGTGGGTGGAAGTTTGATTTATACCTTTATTTAGTTAGCGGTCAAAGGCAAAGGTAAAATATTTCGTTTATTAATTAAGGAAAATGTGTTTATTTCGGAAGCGAGTCCCGTTTGCTTATAATTAAACTAGCAACCATACCGTAGCTGTATTTCAGTCCGGAATACAGCTATGCTGTTTGGAAGTTTAAATCGTCCGGGAAACACCCTTACTAATATGATATAGGCGAAAGTTTGCATGGATGGAATTTTTTTATCGACTACAAGTTGGCCCTGGACTGCTATCACACCTGATGTTAAGTGATGATGCAATCTAAGATGGAAGCTAACTTGTTAGGAGTGGGATGAAAATCCACACTCGTTTCGGTTTCTACATGACATCGTACCGGAACGCTGAATCGCTTGGCGATACGTCTTTGTCGGTAGGGTGGTAACTAGCCACGGCGAAAGCCTCCCACCAGCCAGACCAAGACAAATTAAGAAAAATCTCAATCTGCCCTGCCGGGAATCGAACCCAGGACCTCCGTTTTATAAATGGATGGATGGATGGATGTCTGTTACTCTTTCACGCAAAAACTACTAAATGGATTTTGATGAAATTTCACAATAATATAGCTTACATATCACAATAGCACATAAGCCACATTTTATCCCCAAATTATCATAGAAACAAGAACCCTCTGGTTGTTAAATATAAGACCCAAAATAATTAACAATCTGGCTTTTTGTAGTAACCAAGTCGATATTCTGAGCGATTTTTATGTAACATTTCTGTGTATTTAATAAATACGTTTACCTAACACAAAAATCAAAGTCAGAGAAACTACGCGTCTTAAAAACATAAATCCGTTCTTACCAAAACCTACAGAAAAATCACACATTTCTACCTTTTCCACATTTTTATTCGTGAAAAATGAAATCAAATATGTATGGAAGAAATCGTGCGATTTCATTCTGGTAACAAAAAATAAGAGTGTATTTGTGGCAGCTATAAGGAAAAGACCTCGCTGGAAATAAAATATTTATATTATGATACGTTATCCAACAAAAACAATATCTTTATAATTACGTAATTAATAAATAAAAGTATCTAAAAAAAATAATACAGAAATATTTCTATTAGACTCTATTTTTTATAATAATCGTTTTGCTTAGGAATTACTTATATTTTATTTATTTGTCTATTTTCTTTACACATTCCATAAATGGAAAATGGTTGATAAATATTGCAAGCCTAATAATTAAAAAAAAAATTATAAAAAATTAAACCAACTTCAAAATGCACTCAAAACTAAAAAATAAATGCGTCACTTAGTTACTTCAATTTACTTAACCATATCTATAAACTCGGTGCCATCCAAGCTTAAGGAAAGTTTATTCAACAAAGTAGCAAAGCGCTTTGTGTGAATTAGGTATCGTCTTTAAAGTAGAAAGCTTACAGAGGGCACCGACTTCAAGTCTGTTAAAAATCAAAGTAGGAAATATTTTTCAGTTTAAATACATATATACATAACATGACGCCTTATTTCTATAGGGCTTACTTCTTCTACATCCTTCCATTTGACACAGTCCTTGCATACCAACTTCCTTAGCTTCTTCCACTCTCATTAATACTTTTATATAAGTTCGTCGGTTTAGGGTAATCTTTGACTTGGCTATTATTTAAAATGTCCCTAATTTGGTCCAGGAACATCACCTAGACCTTCCTCTTCCAACATTTCCATTCTACCTCGCCTCCTCGTTTAAATAATTAAATTTAAGCTATATTACGTAATTACGTAAGCTTACGTACTTATTATTACTTGGGTTAAAAGTAACATAAATTATTAAATTTCTAGAACTTATTATTACTTGGGTTAAAATTAACATAAATTATGAAATCCTATAAATTAATAGAAATAAATAACAGTCAATTTATTTCAGGTGTTAGAACACAAACGTGGAAAGATAAAATGCCGAAGATAAATCAAGTCGCGCAAACTAACAATGAAATATTTTCCTGGAAATCTCTGCTATTCCACGTTGAATTATATTTCTTAGAGCTATAATATTACTCACAAATAGATATTTTTATAACTGCTTTTCCACAGTGAAAATGAATAAGCAAAATTTAAATAAGGTTATCATCTTTAGGTCAAGTAGGTACTCGTTAGGTAACTGCCTTTTTAAAAATATTATAAGCATTAGACATTATGGTATAGGTACGCCTTAAGGATCACTCACAAGAAAACATAATATTATTATCACCATCATTCTATTTAAATTGCCTACTGAAAGGCCAAACCTGAATCCGTATAGGAAAGAGGATTTTGACTTTATTCGTTTATGAAATATTATTATCGCTCTTCTAATAAAAAAAAAACTTTAAAAAACCTTTGACGCGAGTTTCATAATAATATTCTGAACAACAGCAACAACAACATATTACTTCTTATAAATAACCACAAATTGCTGTCTCACAAATTTGATTGGCATTATCACATTCTATTTAGTCGATTAATCTTCCATTAACATCAACAAGGAAAATTCTTTTCTTTGTTCGTATTCTTTACTTATTGACCGACATACGATGACGCTATTCAAAGTTTTAATACGGTGCATTAAACTATGAGGTAGGATATTGAACCAGAAAAACCAGATGGTATTTGGGTTGTCAAAAATCACGTTAGCAAGGAAATAAGTAGGTAGTTACTAGAGACTTGTTCTTTGTCACAGATCCTTCGGGGCAATATTGCCACCATGCCTTTTACTCAAGCTGCATTGATATATTCCGTCGTAAATGAATTGGTTGCCAGAAGGCATATAAGGATGACAGGTGTGACAGTGCAGCGCAATTTAAGGCGTATTCTTGCATGTCTATTATGGACGATGGGTGAAAATCCAATGGTCTTATATATTCCATTAACAATAACTATAAAAAGGATAATTATTAATTAACTCAATACGTACGTAAGTATTTCAAAATTTTCAGTTTCACAGAGTTCATGAACAACTTTTTATGAATTAGTAAACAATATAGTTTTTACGCTAGCCACAAACAATTCACAGATCTTTTTACTCAACTAAATTAAAACAACACTTATTTACAAAGTCAAAATTTCACACAGATGGCACTGTCTTCGCGGAGCGTTTAATGAACGCAAATCACAGAGCAACCAACACGTTTTGACATTAAGGATAAACTACAAGTACGAGATGAGGAAATAATCTATCGAATAAATGCGTCTTCATTAATTCAAGGTTACGCGTAATTATTAGGTCATATGAAATTGGCGTTTAGGAAGAAAGGAAAATAGTCAAATTTTGTACATATTTATTTAATCAAAGTATGTACCATTGCTCTTCACACGATGAGCTGACCAGCCAAAGGAAGATAATAAGATGGACTTCTACACCATAGCGAAGATGGCTACCAATAGAAGCCGGTGGAAAAAATCGACCCGTTCGAGGTTGGGATCCTACCACGCTCTTCAGGAATGAAAGAACGGCTGCAGAGAGTGTAAGCAAGTACTTTTATCAGTGAAGAATATGAGTAAGGTGTCATTCGATTCAGAAGAGATGGAGATTAAAGATACAAGCTAGATACAAAAAAATGTGTGCGTGTACTAGCGTAAAAGTTTAATAAAAGGCTTTTATTATCATAGACATAAATACAAATTCTACAATTATTTAATTTTAGCTTATTACTAGAAAGATTATTATTGAATTTCATTAATTGCAATAGAATTATTACTATCACTGACGTCGTAATTACACATTTTTTCAAAATTCACTGGAATTAGAATTAAAATAAACCCTTTGATTTTGCTGATCACTTCAATAATAACATTTGGATTTTGTACGACCATGAATTGCGATATTCCTCATTTCTGTGTATTTAATAAATACGTTTACCTAACACAAAAATTATTAGGTCCTTACAGAATTGCCGTCTGTTAAAATAAGCCGTGATTTATGAAGAGAAAACACGTGAAAATATAACAGAAAAACTCTAACAAGATGAAATCCAGAGTGGAAAATATGCCGCAGTCGGCGCTACGCAAACATCATTTAAACTTGGTATCAAACCCTCCGTTTCTGTTCGTGTTTTTGCAAAAGATTGAAACCGTCAAATCCGGTGACAGTTCTGATCATTTCTGCTTCTAGGGGTTAAGAAAATATTATTTTATTATCCTCAATATTGGCGGCAAACAAACAAATTACTCGTTAGCCAAAACAAGTATAAAATGTGTTTATCTTGGTAAATGAATTAGGCCTGTGTGCACCAAGATTTCGGTTGTCATAACCAACGGTTAACATAACTTTACTATAAATTACTGTTTATAATAAACCCGTACGCCGGTTAGGACGTAAGCTGGGTTCGAGTTATCGAGTAATAACCGAGCTTACGTTCTGTTAAAATAAGCCCTGATTTATGAAGAGAAAACACGGGAAATTTGTCGTGAGAACCAGAGTAAATTTTACGTTTTAGCTTATGTTAACCGTTTCGTCATGTTTTGCAAAAGATTGAAACCGAAATCTTGGTGACTCTGATAATTTCTGTTTCTAGGGGTTAAGAAAATATTATTTTATTATCCTCAATATTGGCGGCAAACAAACAAATTACCCTTATTATTTCAGTACAAGTAACTGAAGCCATAAGGGTGGCATCTAAAATATTTAATTTACAACATCAAGTTATGCCCATATATGAAAACCGCATGACATGTGGCGCGTATTGTTCACGGTGGATATATTAGACGAAAATCCTGGGTTCGATTCCCGACTGGGCTGATTGAGATTTTCTTAATAATAATTGGTCTGACTGCCTAGTTACCACCTTACTTTCAAAGACGTGCTCCCAAGCGATCTAGAATTTCGGTACGATTTCATGTACTCAACCGAACCGATTTCATTCTATGCCTAACAAGTGAGCCCGCTTCCATCTTAGTGCGTCATCACTTACCATCATCATTGGATGCGATTGCAATTCAAGGGCTCTAACATGTAGAATATAAAAAAAACAATTAGAAAAGAGGTCTCATAAAATTCTATTCCATTCGAGATTGTGGATTGTCCGTCCAATTAACGTAAACATGTGTTAGAATATGTCCAATAGCAGTTACACCGCTTGAATAACGCAATTACCGTACGTTCCGGTAATTAACCGGGGCCAGTTTTAATTCGTGACAGCGTGCCGTTTCCCATGAGAAAACCTCCCTTATTATTTCCTGAAATGTACTTCAATACTGGCTATGGTTTGGTTAGTTTATATACAGTAGAAGTGCGTGCGAGAGGTATACCAGCTAAATCTCTCTACAACCTACTCAAAGACCTTGGCCTGATTAGAGCTGCAATAAGCTCCATTCTAGAACGAGTGTACAAAGCTGCTCTAGTAGGACCCTACTAGATTTGGTTGGGCAGGAAGAAATAACAACATTATACTAAGTTAAACAAATAAAGTAACTATTTGTGAATATTCAAAGAAAAAATAAACACATTTTAAGTATTTTTAGGAACATATAGTGTCAAATTAAATTGTCAATTTAGTTAGTTGCGTGCAATATGTCCACATGCAATTTTTACGAGCATTCACTCATTACCAACACTCCGGGTTTATTACCTCACTTTTACTGTGCACTAACTCTAACAGCATGGTGTAAAAGAAATAAAGCAAAACATAATAATAGGGGTAGTAAAAAATATGGTTCATGGCTAAAGAGATTTAATATCCTGATATATTCTATTCATATATAGTCTATTTTTTAATTTTAAATTTTAAAATAGACAGACAAACAGACAGAAAGACAGACAGACAGACAAAACATAACCCTTAAAAATGCTTCTTGAAAGCAGAAATATCCATATGACATTAGGATTTACCACCACAATAATCCCATAGTTTACAACGCTATTAACCAGTAAATCAAAATCACAATAAAAATTAATAAACAACTAACGCCCTTCATCGCAAAAGTTTATTAATCTCATAAATAGACTTAAAACATCAGTGCAGCGGCAACTCGTTAACAGTTCGAGTTTGAGTCCCGTCTAGTAACTGCGATGTTTTAATTGTTTCGCCGGACGGGGCGCGGACGTTGCTAACTTTGTGAAGCTTTGCTGACATTGTTCAAACTGTAATGTTTTTGTTAAAAGCTATTCCTAAACTGTTGAGTGTTTTATCAGTTAAAGGGACGCACTCGCAATATAGTTTATTTTTGTTCGATCGACATGTGAACATTGCTTGATTGAATGAATGAATGAAATATTCTTTATTGTACACCAAATCAAAAAAAACTTAGAGAAAATACTTTAAAAATATACAGTACAATCGGTGGTCTTATCCCTAATGAGCGATCTTTTCCAAACGACCAATCACTAAATACTGAAGAGGAAAAATGTATAAATTGGAGTAGGTTCGGGTGTACGTACACAAAAATAAAGGAAGAACTTATCTTATTATATAATATAATATACTATATATAATATGTAATATATAAAATAAATAAATAATTGAAAATAATAAAAACGAGATGATATTGAGGAGAAATTATAATGTTGAAGTGCTTGAGTTCTGCTTAAAAATATATAACGTAACGAAATATGTAACTAACCACAAACTAAAAATTACATATTACGTTTAGTCATAGACCCAACACTCTACTCCAGTACAGAGTCGTGGGATTAGAGTGATAATGCTTGACTTAACTTGACGTAACTATCACTATTAGATAATGACCCAATAAAGACATGGAGGCTTACATCATCTACTTCCCAACTTTTAACTGATAGTAAAAATTTCCTAGAAGAATAAAAAGCTTCATGTTTTATGACCCTACCCAGAACTCTCTTTTCTCTTCCGATCTTATGACCTAAGCCACATAGGTGAACTATGCCTCATTATAACGATATCTCAACGACAATATTAGAGAGACTTGAAAGAATAAAATGTGTTAAAACAAATACTCAATATTTTAACAAGATACATTTTCAAACCAAATCACAAACGAAGTAAATCCTGTGGTCAATCAATTTAACTTTATTCGTTGCACTAGCAATTAAGTGACAGCAAGACGGCTACCAATTACACTTTGCAAGCGAGTTGTGACTCTGTTTTATTTTTATTTTACGATCCACGAACCCTTTGACCCGAATCTCGTGCTAACCTCGACCCTTCGGCATACGCCCCAATAAAATCAAATAACGACCGTAGAATTAACCTTGCCTCGATGAAGATCTAAATTGGTATCGAAGTGGCTAAGAAATACAATCTGGTCATAATATAAACCGGTGGAGTAAAATCATTATGTTTCACCGTCGGTAACTTGGAGCAACGCTATAAAATTATTATTTTTGACTACGTAATACTGGAAACACATCTGTAACACTTTAGCCCGATGAATAATAAAATGCAAACAAACTTAAGTACGTCTCAGGTAAACAAATTTTGACTATTTTCTGTTGCAAACTGTCAAAGCAGGTTGAATCAAGACGATCTTTAATTCAATTTGAAGCCCATACTATAAGTCCAGTAAAAGCAAATAACGACCGTAGAATTAACCTTGCCTCGATGAAGACTATACTGGAAACAAATCTGTAACACTATAGCCCGAATAATCAAACTTAAATCAAATTTAAGTAAGTCTCAAGTCGACTAAATGCTCAGCCACTGATATATCCGATTAAAATCCGGGCCCGACATCCGAGAAGTGGAAACACACTTACGAAGCGTGACGTTATACATCAAGACAAAAAATACATAGGTAATAAGAAAAAAAGGTAGCACATTGGTGTAATATTAAAAGGCTAGCACGTAAACAAAATGAATGCACAGCTGTATGGCCACTTACGGAATCCCCATCTTCATACTCAAGTCTCCAGTTACGTAATAAACACTCTCCTACAGACGGACGGCAATGAACGCGATGTATATTTATTATTCACTCGGGCAGGCAATAAAAAAATAACCCAAACTTCTATAAAGGAAGTCGGCAACTAAATAATTTGCGAAGTTGCCGTGAAACATGCTTCCCTAGAGAATTCTCCGGGGTTTTATTTGTAGCAAACAAGATTAGGTCCGCTGGAAATTTTCCCAAAAATATAATTTAGAAAAATTATCTATTATGACCTTTATATTTTTTGTCATAAGGTCTAATTTATATTTCATATGTCTGGTGTTAATAACCTATCAAAACATATCTCTACTAACGGTATTCCATCAGGGTTGGGGTGTAAAAGCTTGTTTAAATGGGATTTAATTTTATTTATGACTTGTTTTATTTACCTAAAAGATTTAGGTCAAAGCCACTAAGTTCAAAACAGCTGAATCATCTACGTATATAACTTGTTCTGCCCCGCGGTTTTTTATTGGGAAAATTGTTATAGAAAATTGCCGCATTATTTTTGCCAAGCCTCCATTTCTATAGAGAGGGTAATAAGTAAGTAAGGGATAGTAAGAGAGGGGATATGGAGCGTAGACCGAGAACGCAATATTTAAAAGGAGAGACAATATGGTGCTTAAGCCGACCACGCTACTCCAATCCTAATAGTTTCCAATTTCGTCAAAGGATGAAAAATATCAGCCATTTTTTTGCCTTTACATTTGTGGGACAAATCATTATAAAGCCAAAGTTTCCTAACACGTGTTTTGATAACTAGCTCACAACAGAACAAACACAACCGGGTGTTGTTTTTGCTATCACCATTTCACATACACGACGGGTTAAATGTTTGTACATTAATTGTGTCTCTGAAATATGTGCACATGACATCATACGACGGCAAAATTTGTAGCACCCACAGGAGTAATAAGGAAACGGGTACAGACAATATCACTAAAATGAATATAGCATACATAATCTAATGTCAGGAAATAATATCACTTAACACACATAGTATAATATACAATATTGAAATGTACGTAAGTACTTAATGGTGGCACTACACGATCATCATTTCAATAAAGTTTTGACCTCGGATAGTTAATTGAGTATATTGTGTAGTGAAAATTTATGAAAAGGAAAACATTTACGGGTAGTACAGTCATTTATAATGAATAGAGATTTTTCACATCCAAGTACGTAAAGTGGGGCACAGGCATTAATAGAAAAACGAAAAAAAAATGTATATTATATAGTACATAAATATGTAATTATATATATAGTAATTTACCGGTACAGAGGTGCCGATGAAGTGCTCTGGACATATATTCCGCCTTGGATTAAAGTACCTGAACAAAAATAATACTCATAATATTTACAATATTTTCAACACAAAATAGAATTTGAAAAGTTCTACGATAAGTCTCCAGATTCACAGCCATTTCTCGCTTTGAGTCAATACAGCCGTAAAGCTGTGTCAGTTATAAAAGACGTTTTCCAGCACGCCAACTACAATAATAAATTCTTTGAGCGCTGTTCCAAGCTGAAGCGAGCAAGCTGGCTGTGCACAAGTTATTTTCTAACAAGCCATCCCCTGCATAAGTAATGGCTAGCACGACTCAACACTGAGACGGCTAAAGCCTTTCATGTAAATTCGCATCTTTTCTCAATTTTTTTAAAAAAGTTATGGTTGCCATAAATACATCTCTTATAAAACATCTTCTATCCAAATTAAAAAAATTGAAGTCTGTAATTTCAAATTAACACTAAAAGCATAAGAAATTATATAGGTTCGGTACCTGTATAAAAATAAAACGAATTTTAATATTTTTGTATGTCTGTTTGTTTCAGTTAATCTCTGAGTCACCAGTCAGATTGTAACATTTCAGCACTAATTTGGCACTACAAAAGATTGCATTCCCTATTAACAATTAGAAAATCAAATTGACCAAATTAAAATAATACCTCGATATTCTTTTTGTTTGGTACATTTCTTTATTTGAAACAAAGTTTATGTATTTTTTTTATATTGATAAATAATATATTTGTTAATCCTAATTAAAACTTTGATATTTAATAATACAAATGCCTATAATATTTGAAAAGAAGTCCGTATATAAATTCCGTAAGGGTTAAATTGCATTAGACTTTTACTGCTTATTACTCCAGTGCAATTAGCCTTAAAATTAACAAAAAGTACAAGAAAATCGCAGTAGAATAAAACCCATCAGAAAATGAGGAGAATATCATAAAAATGAACAGGTGTAAAAACCGTTAGCCTAGGTTTTGCCTTTTATGAGAAGGTTTACTATAGTAACACATACATATTTTTTCACCATCGGACAGTAGAGATTTAAATATTAGGTTATTTTTTCAATATTCATTCAAAATAAAGTGAAAAAATAAATATTTCAAATCAAATCAATAAATTATAGCGTGTTTGAGACATAAGAAGGCAAGTTTTCACTAAATTTTATGAAAATAAAATTTTATTTGTCAAAGATAAAAATAAAAAACGAAAAACTTGGTTTTTGAATTTTACACATAAATTTTGAGGTTATGTGAAAAAAGTGCAGAAACAAAAGTTTTAGATCTTTTTATTACCTACAACTTTGCCATTCAACTCTTTTCCATAGGACTTTCAGTTTTACCGGAAATTGAGAAAAACCGTTTTTTACCGCTAAACCTTCACCCTCTACCCCTTCCCGACCTCAGATCACCCGCAATTTATTTTTTCTTTCATTTTTATGATATTCTCCTCCTTTTCCAATGGGTTTCATCCTACTGCGATTTTATTTGGTTTCAAAAATTAAATGCATTGGTCTATATTGCTTGTTTTCGTAGAAAATTATAAAGCTTTAGCAAATGTTCAATGATTATTAACCTCATTATTATCGTCGTTTGCAAACGAAAGACTTTGTACGATGTTGGAGTTTTCCAGGAAGCCAGTAAAAGTAATTTTGTTGAGCATCATTTGACAAAGCCTTATATTCCGGAGCTATATTAAAGTGCATACGCTCAAATAACACTAGTGGATTTAGAATATTCGCAAGGAAGGAAATGTTGTCGTACAATTCAACTCGTATAGGTAAATAACTTATGCTTTATATTGTTTCATTTACGGCATAAGTTAAGGGAATGCTCGCGCTTGCAGGGGTTTTGAGGGGTGTAGTGCGCTGCTACGGTGGCCTTGCAGTCCCAACCTCCCTGTTAGCGGCCCATTCCCCATGGGACCGAGCGGGTCGGCCGGTTTGTGGATGGCCGATAGTCCCTCCTTATGAGGGACCCTGAACAAGGGGTCGGGCTGGTGACACTCCCAACACCGGCAAGGTACCTAAAACCCTATTCCCGTGACCCTGTAGATTTAGTTACCCACCCTTACAACCCCAATCCTACCCTTTATTACGTCCCCATCATCCACCATACACCTACACACCACAAATACAGACAAATAACACTAAACAACTAACACATACTTCGACACCATGGAGACGGAACTAAATAGAGATAGACTACCCCAGGAGGGTTTCCGCAAAGGGCACTCCCTCCCTGTAGCGGCATCGCCTGTCGAGCCTTCCAATCGGGACGGCGACGACGGCGGCGCGGCTACAGGCTGCTCCTCGTATTCTGGGGGGAGCAAAGTCCCGCCTCGTGCGCTCGCGCACGCCCAACGACCCGGCACAGCACAAAGGACAGACATACCGACAACAAACGAACCAACCCCAAGCACGAGTACATTGACTTTAGAATCCAAGCCCTATGAAACGACCCTGACCAGACCAACTGACACTGAACCGACCATCAACCTCCAGTCGATAGCCGTCGCCATCCCACCACCAAAGCTGGATACCGCCTGGGCCCAAGTAGTCCCGAGGCACAGGCGGAGAAGGCCGCGTAAGGTACCGAAGAAAACGACCGACGGACTGACCGTACAGGAAACCCCAAACATCCCCTCGGGCTCAGGCACGTGCAAGCAGAGGACAGTACCAGACAAGGAGGCGACCGACACAAGCGACACCCAGGCGGGGGACTTGCATCGACCGAGTGGTAGCGGGCGGCCCGAAACACACAGTGGCTGCCCCTCCGCCGGGAACGTCGTCCCACGCCCGGGTCCCAGCTGTAAAACGGAAGCCAAGGTGTCTGACTCTGACCAAAGCCAGCCGGCCGAGCCCACCACTAAAACAACATTAGACGCTGACAACACTCCCGCCCTGCGTCAGCAGCGCCCCGCCGCGCCCCGGCATACCCAACACCGGAAGGCGCGGAACGGTGGCGCAGCTGGCGATAAGGGCGGCGACCCCGGCGCCTCGTCGAGCCAGTCTGCGCAAAAGCGCGATAGGCTCGATGACACCATCTCGCCAAGGGGCAAACATAAACAACAAAAAACGGATAAAAATCAAAGACCCAAAATATCCTACGCCAGTGCGGCGCAACCACACCTTAGTGTGGCCTTCGCACTCTCACCAAGAACCGACATGACCCAAGCAGAAGCTGACGCTCTGCAGGGTCAAATCCAAACTGAAATTTTTGAAACATGTTACAGGGACCCGATACCAGGAGTCCCCTTGACACAGGCACCCGTCTTCAACGGTAAGGCCTACCTCAGCGAAGGCGTGCTGAAGCTGTGGTGTGGAGACGACCTCGCCCTTGAGTGGCTGAGGGCGGTCCAACCCCTGCTGAAGTCGCCCCGTGAAGGCACCACACTAGAGCTGATCCGACAATGTGACATACCCGTCCGTGTCAAATCAGCTTTATTCGTACCAGGATACAGTGGGGAAATTGGGAAACTTCACAGGATCCTGTCCCGCCAGAACCCAACATACAACGTCCACACGTGGACGTTATACAATTTCATCAGAACAACGGGTCGTACTCCGGGGGTCTTTCTAGTTTTGGGAATACCCCAGGAGAACATTGAGACCATACTCGACAACGACAGGAGGGTAGGTTACTCTACTGGGAGGATATACGTGCGGTTCTACGATGGCGCAGAATTGTGCGACATACCACCCAGCGGAGCCCCCAAAACACATGACGTACACACGAACGGTGACAACCACGCACCGAAACCAACGGTTCCCCAACACGTTCCTCCACCCGCCCCGGCGCCTGAAGTGACCCAACAGAGCGAACCGAGCCCAGGACCGAGCGCCGGACCGAGCGTTGCACCACCAAGCAGTGGTATGCAATGGGACAAGGCGCCGGAGGCGGACGAGTCGGATCTCGAAATGGAGACTGAAGACACTGAAGACGAGGAGGACACGGTGGAGCACATCCCACTGCACGAACTCCTTGACAAATGGGTCCCCAGGGATCATTAACCTGCTCGCAGGACCACACCACACCTACCTTACCCATTGTCACCAACCAATCAAACCCCCCCCCCCCCCTTTTTATAACCCAAATACGATACCGACAATGAAAGTGTAAGTATTCAAAACAATATACAACATGTTACCTATAATACAAAAAACAAGATTAAAATAATACAAACAAACCTCCAGCACAAACAACTTGCAACAGCTACGCTACGAGGACTCTTGGAAGTCGAAGTCAACACGATAGTCCTGATCCAAGAGCCGTGGGTCAGGAAGAATCAGATTTGCGGCTTCAACAGCAACAATGGTAAGATACTATATGACAGTAAACAAACACCACCAAGAACAGGAATCTACATACCCCGCTGCATCAAAGCGACATTACTAACACAATACTGTTTCAGAGACCTCACCACGGTGAGGTTACAGAACGGAATTCAGCACAGTGATGCCGAGACCAGACCACTGGTCCTAGCATCACTCTACCTACCCATAGAGGAAGAACCACCACCAAAAGAAGTCATGGACCTCATAAATCACTGTGAGGACGAAAACACAGACCTAATAATATCGGTCGACAGCAACGCACACCATACCTTATGGGGATGCACTGCAAACAACAAAAGAGGTGAGATACTAATGTCTTACTTACTAACAACTAACCTAAATGTTACAAACACAGGTACCGAACCCACGTTCGTCTCCAGCAGATACCAGTCCATAATTGACCTAACGCTAGCATCAAACAGTATCGTAGACTATATTAAAAACTGGCATGTCAGCGATGAGCTGACACTATCCGATCATCGACGAGTAAGATACGAACTAGAGCTAACCACAACTCAAAACACACCTTGGAGGAATCCAAGGAAAACGAACAAGATAAAATACAAAAGACTGCTGAATACAATTCTAAAATCTACGAACACAGCAGAAAACAGACAGCTTACTACAACACACCAAATAGACGAAACAGTGATAAACATAACGAAAACAATCAAGCAATGCTACGAAGAAGCATGCCCCACTTGGAAACCAACAACTAAACAAGCACCAAGAAGCAATTGGTGGAGTAAAGACCTTGAAAGGAAAAGACAAACCCTAAGACGACTATTCAAC
Source organism: Mycalesis mineus (assembly GCA_034621355.1). NCBI lineage: Eukaryota > Metazoa > Arthropoda > Insecta > Lepidoptera > Nymphalidae > Mycalesis > Mycalesis mineus. The sequence continues at coordinate 14,799,122 of CM067885.1, forward strand.
AGAGCGAAAAACACCAGGGACGACACGGACTGGGACAACTTCAAATACTCCCAGAACGCATATAAAAAACTCACAAGGCAAAGAGAAGCTAAAACATGGCACTCTTTCTGCACAAACATAGAATCAAACGAAAAGGCTAACAGGGTAAGGAAGATACTGTCTAAGGACAAAAATCTAACATTAAGCTCCCTGAGGAAACAGGATGGGAGCTACACCAAAAACGACAAAGAAATAAGCGAAATCCTCATAGAAACACACTTCCCGGGCTGTAGGATCCTGAATCACCTACAATGGGACAACGAATGTAGCTACAACCCAACAGAGACAGACTGGAATCTCGCTAACGAGATAGTCACACAAGATAGACTTCGCTGGGCTATCAACACCTTCCACCCCTTCAAGTCAGCGGGAACAGACGAAATCTTTCCCGCCCTACTACAGTGGGGTATGGAAGATCTAGTAACAGATCTAACAAAGGTTTACAAAGCATGCCTGGCCTATAAACACATCCCCGTGCCTTGGAGAGAGGTAAAAGTGGTGTTTTTACCCAAACCAGGCAAATCAGACTACACACAACCAAAATCATTCAGACCGATTAGTCTCACTTCATTCCTTCTAAAAACTTTGGAAAGGTTGAGTGACAGATTTCTACGCGATGGTGTACTAAAGCATACACCCTTACACCCTAACCAACATGCTTACTGCACAAGCAAATCAACAGAGACAGCACTACACTCCGTGGTGAGAAGAATAGAACACAATCTAGAGAACAAACTATCAACGCTAGGAGCATTCATAGATATTGAAGGAGCGTTTGACAAAACCACATTTAAGAGCATCGACAGATCTCTAGAAAGATACAATGTTCCGGACACCTTACGCAGATGGATAAACGCCCTCCTAAAACTGAGGGTCATCCAAATAGACATAAACGGTAAAACAAGAGGAATCGTAGCCAAAGGGTGCCCACAGGGAGGAGTCCTATCTCCACTTTTGTGGAACCTAGTGGTGGACGACCTAATTTCTAAAATGAACAACAAAGGTTTCCTAACCATAGGGTACGCGGATGATATCACAGTACTCATCGGTGGTAAACATGAAAACACATTGTATGAAATAATGCAAAACGCGCTACGAACGATAGAAAACTGGTGCAATACCAATGAGCTATCAGTTAACCCAAAGAAAACTGAACTGGTATTATTCACAAACAAGAGAAAACCAAATCTCAATAAAACTCCAACACTTTTTAAAGAAAATCTAAAGCTGTCAACAGAGGTAAAGTACCTAGGGGTTCTCCTGGACCAAAAACTAAACTGGAAAAGACACATAGAAACGAAAATACAGAAGTCCACCATCATCCTTTGCCAATGCAAACGCATGATAGGTAAAACCTGGGGCTTAAGACCACACATAGTGAAATGGCTATATACGACGGTAGTGAGGAGCTCACTTACCTATGCGTCCATAATATGGTGGCCTAGAACGCTACTAACCACAGCGCAGAAAGACCTACAGAAATTTCAAAGACAGGCATTGCTAGCCATCACCGGCTGCATGAACACTACACCAACAGCAGCTCTAGAGGCGCTAATGGGCATACCACCGCTTCACCTGCACATACAAGAGGAGGCGAAATTAACAGCCCTCAGGCTAAAAGCCTGCCATCAATGGCAAGAAACAATCAGGGGCCATACAGGAATACTCAAGCTATCAACCATAGACAACTCGCCCCTGAGTTGGATATGTGACAAAACAACAAAACAGTATCTTATGGACAAACCCTACAAGGTCTACATAGACGGAACCAATGGTAAGATGACAAAACCAGACGAAATAAACATATACACCGATGGCTCCAAAACGGTTACAGGCACCGGGGCAGGAGTCTACTGTCAGGAGCTGAACATAAACATTGCACAGGCGCTCGGCAGGAACAACTCAGTCTTCCAAGCTGAATGCGTGGGTATTACAACTGCGGCCATGGCTATGGTCGCTAGAAAGGTAACAAACTTCACTATCAATATACACAGCGACAGCCAAGCAGCACTCAAGGCAATAGACAAATACTGGACCACCTCAAAACTGCTGCTTGACTGCCACAACACACTTAGGAAACTCTCCAAAGAAAACAAAGTAACCCTGTCGTGGGTTAAAGGACACGACGGTAACCTAGGAAACGAGAGGGCTGACGAACTAGCACGACGTGCATCAACGCTGAAGGTCATAGGGCCAAACCCCATAGTTCCTATACCCTTCAGTGAATACAAAACTTGGCTACACAAAGACACTCATAACAAACACACAAAGATTTGGGCACAAGCAACGGACTGTAAACACACCAAAGAGGCATTACCGAGTCTCAACACAAAACTAACCAAAAAACTTACACGGTTAACCCGCGCAAAACTCAGAACGGTCATAGGACTGATTACTGGCCACTGTCCATTAAACAAACACCTCTCACTTCTAGGTATGACCGACAGCCCATTATGCAGGGCTTGTCTGGAACACGACGAGACACCGATACACGTCATGCTCAGTTGCAGAGAGGTATCGGAACAACGTGAAACACACATTGGCTCCAAAGCAACACTCCATGAGGCAATTGGCGACCTGGGAGGCCTCCTAAGCTTCTGGAGCGAGCTCGGCTGGCTGGAGTGAGTCAGCGGGAGCCTACACCAAGGGACCCACGCACAACGGCCAATCCCTGGCCAAGTGCGGAAATACCCAGGGAAAGAAGAAGAAGAAGAAGAGAAGGAAGTTAAGGGAATGTTTAATTGTGAGACTTGATTGATGAATAATTATTGTGTAAGTAATTCATTATTCAATACTTATGTTATACAAGAATGTGACTCCCTCACGAGTCTGGTTATCATTATACAAAAAGATTTTTTACAATCTGACTGTTATTTTCAGAGATTAGTCTGAACAAATAGACAGACAAATTGATTTTGTGATGAAATTACCATACATAAAATATATACCTACGGTATTTACCTCTGCTTAAAAACTGCTACACTACTCCACATTGCTGCAAAGCAACCGTTGAATCTATTTTATTTATACAATACCTACTATGCACTTGGCTGCAAACACATCTTTATGACTTTTTGAAACTTATTGAACGGTGCTGAAAGTAGAAAAAAAATATCACTACCTAAAGCCAAAATCTCGATACATATTTTAAAATTTATATTTTCATACATTCATTATCCATTGAGGAGTTATTTGAATACGGGAAATAGACCATCAATAGTGGAGCAGTAATCATCGTTGAACCAGCAATGACTGAACGTTAATGGAAACGTTCCTATTAGGAACACAGGCAACTGCTGATCTTGCTGCATAAATAAACACTACCTACTCGGTTCTGAAACGATCAACAATTGCTAGCGGAGATGCTTTGGTGCATAACAAATGTGTAGGTACGAGTATGTACTCGCTACTGGACTGGAGTGGAATATTTTAATCAAAAGGCAAAGTTCAAATACTAAAAGCAGACTTACGTAAGTCATATAGCTGCAATGTCAGTTTTAATGCAAAAACGGAATTCATAATACCAATTAGGACACTTTTGCTCAGCTTAGTTGACAGGACAAGTTAACTTGGAATGTCTAACTGTTACCAACTATCAGTGTCCATTAAAATGTTTCATAATCTGTAGCGGTATTATTCAAGGATGTTTTTAATAACTAACTCGACTGTGCGATTAACGGATTCGTCTCTATGTCTCTCCGTCTAACGTGATACTATAGATAAAGCGAGACTAACTCGAAACTAACAATGTCAACTAATAAAAACGCAGTTACAGAATAGGGCTACAAACGACATAGGTAAAAAAAAGACGTGTGGCACTCGGAGACTGCCGCGGTAAAGCTATTGCATAGCATTTTTTATCAATTTATGTTTACCTACCGACGTCATCGGGACCGTGGCCTAGCGATAAGGCGCTCTAAGTGCCCGAATTGCCAGAGAGACGCGGGTTCAGAACACAAAAAAACGGTTGAAATTCCGTCGGTTCCGTAATTATTTTTTTAAGCGTGATATTGCAAAAAGTCATTAATTTAAAAAAAATGACTTTTTGACATATCACGCTTGAAAAAAAAAATTCGGAACCGACGGGATTCGAACCCGTGTCTCTCTGGTAATCCGGGCACTTAGAGCGTCTTACCGCTAAGCCACGTTCCCCGATGACGTCGTTGCTGAAATTGTGCTTTTGATATTATGTTTTTGATACTCAGGGGGTGTTAGGTTTTTTTGTTACGGAATTTCTGTATTCGGTCTCCACGCTCAAGGCCCGCGATAAAAGCTATACAATAGCTTAAAAATGTATGGAAGTCTGCCCCGGAAATACACAGAGATGATATATATGTCATTAAATAGTACAAATCTTCTATTTAAAATAATAATGAAGCTACTTGTAACTTATCGCTCAGTAGCGATTTCTTCCTGGCAACCTTGGGCTTAGGAAAATATCACGACCAAACTGCAGGTGGCGTAATATAATAAGACACATACATACAAATAATTACATCCTAATACACAAAAAATGTGGGTTGGGTCGCCGGAATAATTTTGAAATTTTCATAGTACTATGAAATTTTCAGTACATTCCAAACCCGTAGTCGGGAACTTGGTGGTGCTACAACCCTCGGAGCGCACGTCAATCTGTCCGTTCGGATCACTCTTGTCAACATCTAATAGTCATTCTTAATGAATAAATAATTATCATTCTAAGCCCGCCAACTTGTATTAGATCAGCGTGGTGCACCCTCTCCTATAAGCAGGGCTGCCTTTTAGTAGGCTAATAGTAATAATAATGCTGATGTACATTTCTATGGTTTATAAGACAGATGATTTTTTTTGAAGTCAGGAAATCAAATTGCAATCAATCACCATTATTGTACTTATATCAACGAGGCAGTAATACCAAGTAGGCATCATGTAAATTAAATGGTGATATTCAATACAACTGCGATATATTCACTCAACAATTTAAACGGAATAATCTGATGCAAGGTAAATGAATATCATTTACGCGTTTACTTTAATGCAGCCGAATTATGAAGCTTTTACCACGCTGGCATATATGGTCAGCGCAGTTTACAGACTGTAATGCTTTTAATTAACGGAAAACACCCACGAGCTCGATAGATGCGAGTAGAATACAGCTTGATGTTATTGTTCATAGATAACAAATATATTTTGGTATTTTCCGGGAAAATCTATCAATTTGATCTAAATTTTAGATAATTAGAAGCTCCGAGTACTGTTGGTTAGGGATTTAATTTAGTTTTGATTATGAAATGTTTTCCATGGAAGCTTACAACAATGACTTATTGTCTTAGAAGATCTAAATCTTCAACAATATTGTCTCTTTGACCTGGGTATTAATCAGAATGGTCTGGATTTGATTCACTTAGGAACATTCCCATTCGCTCTCGCCATATGAATCTCTTTCGTTAGTCTTTTTTTCTTCCTTTGAAAAAACCATCTCAGCATACCTTTCTCGATTTTAGACACTATATCTTCTTTTATATCACACTTCTCTTTTATCACACTACTCCTAATTATGTCTCCACTCGTAATTCTCAATGCTCTCATTTCTACTGCATTTATTTTACTTTAAAGCTTCCTCTGCCATACCCAATTTTCACTACCATACATAAGTGTTAGCACTATTACATCTCTATGTACTGCCAGTCTAGCCTTCCGGTTTTGGTATACTTTCTAGCTATCCATAAAAATATAAAGTGCATCATTCACCATATTTCCAGATTAATGTTACTTTACTATTTATTATCTACACAAATAAAAAAATGTTTTTAATATTGATAACCGTATTTTACTACATGCATGTGAATATATATACGGTAAATACACCAAAATAATATTTTTTACAATTTTTGTCTGTCTGTCTGTTTGTTTCGGCTAATCTCTGAAACTCCCAATTTTAAATAAAATTTTTTGATTGTAAATAAAAACCTTTTCTATATTATATCATAACCAGACTCATGTGAAGGGTAATTTGTATCCAGCTATTCCCTCGCGAACATGTACTACACGGGTGAAACCGCGGGCGACCGCTAGTTATAATAATATAATTAAAACAGTATTATAATATAAGTATGTTGTCTATTATATCCGTTCAGATATATATTTAAATACCTGCCAACTGTGAAGCGTGACAAGTTAAGCTCTAAACGACCTTGTTAGTATAAAAGCGTTTATAAATAAATAGTAAATACCGTTCAGCTTATATAATACTGTAGTACAGTAGATATATAATATTCATTTGTTTTATATAAACTTTTATTTACAAGCAGATTTATACAGTCTTTTTTATCTGATTTTGATGTCTCTACAAAGTCAGTAAAATCTACTTCAAAGAAAAAGCGAAATCAGTTGCCCGGTTAAAAAATCATGATTTTTTACTGGTAATACAGCTTTGACGTTGGAGGGTTAAAGATGGAATCGAATGCAATGAAAGATTTCTTTGTAATAAAGCAAGGCATTGCCAAATATTCGAGAGACGTTGCCAAAAAGTAGACATGCAACGTTACGCGTCAGCGAATACGTCGCCCGCGGGTCACGTAGACCCCTGTACCTATAGCGGTACGCATATTCCCCATGGAACCTAAAGCTTGAATATACGAGTTGGAATATAAATTGCTAATTCCGAGACACGGCTCAACGGCTGTTACTTTTCTCAACTAAATATTTCGATCAAAAAGAAGACAGTAAATATATTAAATAAATATGTTATAACTAGACATTACCACATTACATAAAGTATATTTGCAACGTTATGCATCCTCACCATCTGGATGCCTGGTATAGTACAACCATCCGCTATACTAGGAATTTTCTGCCTCGCACCTGTAAGATTTGGAATGAGCTTCCATTCTCGGTGTTCCCACAATCTTACAATTTGGGGATTTTCAAGGGGAGAGTAAATAAACACCTCAAAGGCCGGCAACGCATCAGTGGCGCCTCTGGTGTCGCAGTTGTTCATGGGCGGTGGCAATCACTTAACAGCAGGTGAAACACTTGCTCGTTTGCTCGCTATTTTTATAAAAAAAAATTGCAACGTCATATGGGCAAGGCTACATAGATCCTGTTACTACAATGGTTTACGTTTGTTCCCCACGGAATCCAAGGCTTGAATACACGAGTTCGTATATAATTTGAATATAAATTGCTAACACTGAGTCACGGCTCAAATGCTGTGACGTTTTTCAAATAAATATTTCAGTTAAGTGAAAGAGGAGACAATAAACATATTGTACAAACACATTATTAAACGACATTGCCCAATATTACAGAGAAGTAGTCAAAAGGTATCTACATGCAATGTTCTTCTGTGCACGTAACGTCGCCCGGGGGTCACGTAGACCCTGTTTCAACAACGGTCCCCACGGATGCCAAAGCTTGAGTATACGAGTTCGAGTAGAGTTTGAATATAAATTGCTGATTCCGAGACATGGCTCAACTTTTCTCAAATAAATATTTCAATTAAGCAAAAGAGAAAACTGTAGGTGCCGTGCTGTACTAAGCTTACCCAGCGTTTCCACTCGCGTAAATCCCGTTCGTATAGGAGTAACAAAGAAAACCGTTCATAATGTCTGCATCCCAAAATTACTAAATTAAAAAGGTCAATCAAATGTATGGTTTTAGAAATCTCGTGATATGTCAACACTTCGCTTATATATGTAAGTACGAGCTTTTGCCTGCGTGGAATAAGTTATTACGGAAGCCTAATTTTTCTAAACTTTGAAAGTCATATTTAATAATATCTAATCAAGTGTCTAAAAATACGTTTTAAGCTTCTAGTTTTGAAAATGACAACACTTTCATACAACATTTCATCCCCTTTTTAACCCCTTATGACCCTTTAGCTTAGTATTTTATATATGTATATAGTAATTTCATCTAAATTTAGTAGTTTTAGCGGAAAAGCGAGACAGGCAAACAGACAAAAAGAGTTACTTTTACATTTATAATATTGGCTAGGATAAGTAGATAGATACATTATTCTGAGATATTGCCAAATTTTCCGGTGTCGCCAAAAGTATATGCAACGTTCAGTGAAAGCGCGCTATGCCACCCAGGGGTCATATAGACCCTGTACTTACAGCGGCTCAGGTCTGCTCCCCATGGAATGCAAAGCTCGATTATACGAGATTGAATATAAATTGCTAATTCCCAGAGACGGTTCATCTGCTGTGCACTTTTCTCAACTGAATAATTCAATTAAGAACTGTAAACAAATACGTATATACAAAAGGTCATCTAGATAGGAATGCAAACAATTCTGCGAACGGTCCCAGCAGAGGTTTACCGTAATCGGTGTCATTTATTTTTCCATTTCCACAAATTACTATTTAAATCGGTATGTTTAAACGGTCTTGTTTTAATTCTTTGCTAGATGTTCCATCGCATGCAATGCAATGCTAATTTATACAAGTTTTTATTTAGTTATCATGTTAGTATATAGTTTAAATGAAAACAACTTCCTGACGTTTGATTAGACTGGATTTTTAAACATGCCAACCCGCATTGTAACGGCCTGGTGGATCTACGATTCATTACCCCTCTCCCACTAAGAAGGGAATTCCAGCCCTGTAGTGGAGCTAGACCGGCGTTCATTAGGCCGCTTATGATGATGAGGACATGCATACAAGATATTTTTTATTTAACAAAGTGTTTGTTTGCCAGCACAAACGCCCTGTGGGGCAAGTGTGTGTTTTTCACGAACCGACTGTGTAAAAACGTAGTCACTCGTAACGTCAAATTATATAGCAAAAAAAGCGTTTACTCACGCTGTAACTAGATGGCGCTACTAAAATTCCATATAAATATGCGTTACGTTTTTACGCGGTCGCTTGGTAACAAACTCACACTCGGCACTCTGTAGGGCAAGTGTGAGTTTTTCACCGAGCGACTGCGTAAAAACGTAGTCACTAATAATGTCAAATTATATAGCAACAAAAGCGTTCTGACACTCTCCCATTTGAGTTTTCTCTCACTCCCGCCAGGGGCGCTGCTTCAGTTCCATATAAAATTTGCCCTTAACGCGAATGTGAAGTTTTCGATTTGTTTTGGTAAAGGCTCACACTAGGCACACTGTTCAACATTGCAACCTAAGTGGAGTAAATCAGGCATTTTAATCCATAAGCTTATACAAATTAAAACTGAGCCCGCTTAAATTAAAGGTTATTATTAGTCTTGTTTGACTGTTTGTAGTTGTAGTGCTGTATGTATAAACCGCTATTAATTTTACACCGTATAATTTTAATTAACTATTGATAAATTAATAAAAATAAATCAGATTAATTGTCGTGGAAAAAATAGGTATGGTAAATATATTTATAGAAATTTTATTATAAAATCTATGAGGTATGAAACTTCATGCATTTTCTACCTTCATTTTTACCTCTCTTGTCGAACCCTAAATACGTAACGGTATTAATTTGGAACGTGCGCGCACAATTTTACCTAAACTCACGGATTATTTTTCGCAAAATTCCTATAAAATAATATCGAGCCCAGTAGTTTTGTGAATGATATTCGCTTTGTTGGTGTAGTGTAAACTTAATAAAATATACGTGAGCACATTAAAAAGTATAAGGTAAAGGTATATGAAATTTATGGAAGTAATTTAATGTAATAATTTATTTTTTCACACCTTAAAAATAATAATCCAAGAAGTTATTAAAAAATACGTTCCTACAATAAATTAGTTTCAAAAATACTTTCGTTGCGTTGCTCAAAACAATTTTAACGCAAATTTATTGACCATTAAGGGGAGAATGAGCATGACTCACATTCCCCGCTAGGTTTTATTTTAAGAAAGTACAAAGATAAGAAATATTTTAAAGCGGAAGTTTTTTTTACATCTAATGTAATCAAAGGGTGTAAAATGCCATAAAACACTTTTTACTAAAACGCCTTGTGTTTAACCGAATGAAAAAAAATTGAATTGAATATATTAATTAGTTTTAAGCTTACTAATCTAATTTAATGTCATGAATTCGTCATTAACTAGTTAATTAAAAAAATGGGTGTGAAATGACTAGTGATTTCTATCTTCATTTTTAATTTGTTGGTTGTCAAGCATTCTCAATCGAGTTTGGCTTTAGTATAGGTGGTGTTACACTTAGATTTACCGTATCTCAGTACACTAAGCCACCGGTACCTGTTGAGGTAAATTGATGAATTACCTACTGTACACCACAGTAGGTAATTCATCAATTCATGACAAAAATGAATAGTGCATGCAATACACCATACCACCCACGCCTCCTCACTCAGGTATAAACCAAAATACTCCACTTCACTGTAAAGGTCACTAATTATTTCATGATAATAATAACCTGAACTTCAATTTACAGCGTGGTCGGATTAAGCTTCACCTACGAGAAAGCTCAAAATGTGCATTTACATTATGAAATCGCCATAATATTAATCAGACATATTATAACAGCGATAAAATGTTTTTTCTCTCATTTATCTTTATTTACATCGTCTTAAGGTGTTGGTCGAAGCTTTTCGCAAAAAGACCATTGACTGAAATGACTATCGGAACAATAATAGTTGACTCAACATTCCACATGACGGTAATCTCGTGAGCAAGGTCCAAGTATATTGATACTTTTTCCTTTTCGGCTTTCACGAGGTTATCGTCATGAGGAACAGTAATATCAACAATTATTGCACGGCGTACTGATCGATCGACTATCACTAAATCAGGTCTATTGGCTACAATATACCTGTCAGTGATAATCGTTCGATCCCAGTAGAGCAATGCACTCTTATTTTCAAGAACTGGCGCTGGGTCGTACCTATAGTAAGGCATCTCAAAATCGACAAGGCCGTACTGAAGAGCAAGTTGTTGGTGGATTATAACAGCGATAATATTATTATTTGTATTCCACAGCTCAATAAAAATACAATATAGAAACAAGTCTTGAACAAAATATAAATAGGATCGTATCGCAAATCGCAGTGATCACTGCCAGGCAACCTTAGACTTAGGAAAACAATAGAATACATACATGCAAATAATTACACACTATTACATAAATATTTGTGTAAACTGGTTACACAAATATTACCTACAATAACTATAATACATATCATAAAAAAAATAAAACCGATTTCAAATCGCACAAAAAACTAAAAAACCGGCCAAGTGCGAGTCGGACTCGCGCACCGAGGGTTCCGTAAATTTTAAGGTTTTCGCAATTATTCCTAAACATTGCTTCATGCGAAATTTCTAGATTCTAAGACTAGCTGCGAGTAGTAGAGCTAAATCAAATTAAAGTTAAAGCTAAAGCGGCTTATGCTGTGTTTTATTTTGTTATAGCTTAATGGTATTATAGAGCCAAGTAGTTGATATGAATTTCAATTTAATATCTTTACACGTTCATAAGAAATGAGGGTGAGTGCAAATTATTAAAAATATTTTTATTACATGATGTAACTAAAAATTTACAGACTTCGTAATTTTTCCATTATCTGTGCTATATGACGTTGCTTCGTACCAAATTTCAAGATTCTAAGTTTACGGGAACTACCCGTTAGGTTTTGATTTAGTTGTGTCTAATTGTGAGTTAAATATGCGGCTTATATTGCTATATCCTTTGACTGTGTTGACTTAGAAGTTTGATTTTGTTACAGCTTAAAAGTGTTATAGAGCCAAGTATTTGATATGAATTTCAATTTAATACCTTTACGGGTTTATGAGAAAAGGGGGTAAGCTTAAAATTATTTAAAGCATTATAATTATACGATGCAACTAAAATATACAGATTTCGTAATTTTTCTATTATCTATACTATATAACGTTACTTCGTACCAAATTTCAAGATCCTGAGCTTACGGGAACTACCCGTTAGGTTTTGATTTACTTGACCGTGTCGAAAATTGGGGAAATTTTTGGTATAAACGGCTGTAACTTTTGATATCCTTGGCCTAAAAGCTTGATTTTTTCACGACTCTAAGGGACAGCAGATTTAAGTATTTGATATAAATTTCAGCTTGATACTTCCACGCGTTTTTGAGAAAAAGGGTCTTGACAGACAGACGGACAACAAAGTGATTCTACATGGGTTCCGTTTTTTTCCTTTTAAGATACGGAACCCTTAATACCCTTAATAATTGCGTCATTTAGTTTCTTTAATTTATATAACTATATCTATAAAGTCGGTCATGACTCTAGACGGTCTGGTCACGATGTATGAAGAACATGAATACGAACGTGTCAGCAATAGCAGTACATGTTCATATTTTCGTACAGCTTATTATATACGTTTTAATAAGGCTCCGATAAGATACTAGAAACGTATTCCTTGTCAGTAGTCAAGGAATACGTTTCTAGTATCTCGCAAGATACGGGAAGCTCTAGAAATTAGTCGACACCCAAATTTTAATCATGACCAAGGATAGGTATTCCCTTTAGCGCGGTGCACCGTGCATGAACAAGCGAGATCATGACTAAGGGCCTTGTATGGGTTCGAAACTAGTCAGGCATACTCCGACAACAGTGACCTGAATTTCTGCCGTTTCTATTTTAATAATATAGAAAATAATCGCGTTTAAATTCTGAAAACAAATTACATAGTATTAAGCAAGATGCCATACGCCATACAACCCACGCTTCCTCACTTATGTACAAAACGAAATGGTCACCTGTACTATAAAGAAAGGTCAATTTAATTATTACAATGATACCCACTATACTATCACGATAATAATATCCGGAACTTCAATTAACAGCGTGGTCGGATTAAGCTCCACCCATGGAAGCCCCACAATAAGCATCCGAATTATGGAAACGCCTTTATAGTCAAACATATTATAGCAAAGATATTATGCTGTTTTACAATATTTTAACACTAAACAGTATTGTAGCGTATAGTACCATAACCTTTGGCCTTGGCTAGTTAGCATCCTGCCGGCAAAGACGTACCGCCAAGCGATTTAGCGTTCGGGTACGATGTCGTGCAGAAGCTGAAAGAGGTGTGAATTTTCATCCTACTCCTGACAAGTAAGCTCGTTTCCATCTTATATTGCATCATCATTTACCTTTAGATGAGATTGGAATAAAGGGCTAATTTGTATACTTCTTTTATTTCTTACTGTGTATATGACGGCGCCTGCGTCATCGTACGCGACTAGAAAGTAGTCTGTGAACTGCACGTGCACCAGCTACGCCCTCTTGCGGCTGCGCATCGTTCGATACCCCCACTCACCCCACTACTTGAGTCAAGTTGTATAAAAGGAGCGGATCTACAACTGGTGGGCGGTCTTGGCTCTGGCGTGACGCGATGCAGACGTTGTACTTTGCTTATCGCTTAACCTAGACAATTATGATAATTAATTTGTGAAAACGAATTAATTATTACTCTCAGCTTGAGTCGCGGTGTCTTTGGTTTGCATTAACTAACACGAGACGTTACGCATAGTTGTAATACCATAATTTATAGTTGCTGTTAATTATTCTTTCAGTTATCTATTTGTGGTTTAGTTATAATTATTCTAAATATTTTATTACCCTATTATTTTATTCACTATGTCTGACCCTCTTTCGACATATTTCTCTTTATACATGTATATATGTATGTGTAGCTGTTCTAAGATTTGTGGTCTATGAGCATTCTTGTAAGGCGGTGTTTGTGTCAGTTGTATGAATAAAAAAACGACTGGGGGTTATCAAGATAGAAACAACTAGTAGAAGTGAGACGTGCCTTCTAACCACGCGTCCTCACTTAGGATTAAACCAAACTTCTGTACTATACTAAAAAGGTCAATTTAATTATAATAATAATATCCTGAACTTCATTTAACAGCGTGGCCGGATTAAGCTCCACCCATGGAAATCCCACAACAAGAATCCGCATAATGGAAACACCTTTATGCCTAAACATATTATAACAATGATATTGACTAAAATTCATTTTTTTTCGTTATCCATTTATAAACATGTTACAAACTAAGCCCATAAATGCAATCACACTGAATGGCAAGTGATGATGCAATCTAAGATGGAAACGCGCTAACTTGTTAGGAGTAGGGTAAAAATCCAGGCCCCTTTTGGTTTTGGCACGATATCATACCGGAACGTTTAATCACTTGGCGCACGTCTTTGCCGGCAGTGAGGTAACTAGCTACGACCAATGCCTCCTACCTTACCAGTCAGACCAGGGCCAATTAAGAAAATCTCAAATCGGCCCTGCCAGGAATCGAACCCCAGAACTTCGTCTTATAAAACCACCACGCATACTATTGCGGTACGGAAGCCGTTTTAACGAAACGTGCCTTCTACCCACGCCTCCTCACTATGCTGAACTTCATTCAACAGCGCGGACGTATTAAGCTCCATCCATTGGAAAGCTCACAATAAGCATCCGCAGTATGAAAACACCTTTATATTAACACGTATAACAGCGGTATTATACCTTCCTACATCACAAAAGGGAAATGAGCCATTACACGCTTGGATAGGCATTGTATCTGAGGCTTACGCCCGCCATTACTTCCTCGAATAACAACATATTCTTTAATATCGTACGTGTGATTCCGTAATGTACCTACTGATTATAAACATGAGTTTCTGCGGAATATTGTTAGGTATATGGGTTCCTACATTTCTGAATACAATTAAAATAAAAAAATTGTTGTCTGTAAAGTCGGTTTACTGACGATAGTTGAACGTGACAACGTCTGAAGAAAATACTGATGGAATGGTAGCATTTAATTGGTTATTAAAAATTTAATTTAAGTATATTTTTATAAATATTAATTTAAATTAATAAAATAATTAATTTTGATTTTATAAATTTATATTTTAAATTTATAATAAATATATTAATTTTTAATTTAAAATTAATATATTTAATAGACGGATGTCGAACACTGCCGAACGCAAAGGCTGATTGTGCTTCTTTGTCGCTCGTTCTGCGCTCTCGCTTGCACTTCAAGCCTTACATGGAACGCCTCAAAGCGAGGTAACGACGCATGACGTCATGTTTTTTCGTGCGTGCAGCCGGCTCTATCGAATTATAAGACGTAGTCACGTCAAAAGTTTTATATCTTTGTATTGGATCTCTCTCGACTGCCTCGTTGGTCTAGTGTCTAGCTTACGTGGCTTTGGTCTCGAAGTCCTGGGTTCGAATTCTAGGCACGGAATAATTCTGAGATTTTCATTCTTCCATTAAATTTTGTGTGTGACTCTCACTGTCGCTCACTTCGTTCAAACGATAACCTTATCCTAAAAATTCCTTCTCATAGTACTTCTTTCCTTTCTAGATCCTTCACTGGAGAAGCCGTCAGGCTTTGGAACTCTCTCCCTCTTCATATCAGACGTGCGAAATCTTTACCTATATTCAAGGGAATCTTAGCTAAACATTACTATCCACCTTAAAATGTTTCAGTTAACTACCAGTCAATTTTAATGTTGAACATATAGATAAGTATATATTATCTATATTTTGTATGTTTTATGTATATTTATTTATTTTACATTTTGCATATGTATTTATATTTATTTTTTTAAATATTTATTATTTATAAGTAATTATATATTTAAGTTATGTATAAAGGTTTTAGTTTTTATTTTTTCTCGATTTATTTGTTAATTAAGTTTTTTTTTCTTTTTAAGTTCCTTGTTCTGTACACCCTCACCCTCTCTTTAATTTATTGTAGCTTCTTAACTAGGTTGCCTGGAAGAGATCGCCTGTTGGCGATAAGGCCGCCAATTGTGCTACTGTAAATTCTTGTGTTAATTGTATCTTGTTTCGTATCTTTCCTGTCTTGGTGCGTGCAGTAGACTATATTTTCATTTCATTTCATTTTAAGCTCAGTGTCGCGAAAGTATCATCTACATCTGATCGTGATTAATACATTAAACATTATCACCCTAAGCCCACCAACCGGCAATGGAGCAGCGTGGTGGGTCAACGCTCCATATCCAATATCCCATAAAGAGGGAAGCCTGGCCCTGTAGGGGGCGTTAATAGGCTGATAATGATGGCGCTGATGATTCGATTTGCCTCGTATAAAAAGAAAACAAAAACAACCGAAACAACAAAACGTAATACACTTATTTTTGCGTCGACGGTTAAAAACGGTACTAGGTACTTTTAAAAGTACAATCTTTAAAATCATACTAAGATATTTTATGGATTGCGTACTTTTGTTTCCTTTTAGTATTTTGTTAATAGGTGCTAAGACCTTTTTTAACCGACGAAAAAAAAACGGAGGAGGTTCTCAATTCGACACGTATATTTTTTTTTTTTTTATATGTATGACCACGCATAACTTTTTACAGAGTTGTCCGATTTTGATAATTCTTTTTTTATTAGAAAGGGCATACTTCCAAGGTGGTCCCATTGTCACCATGTTAGGATCTGATGATGATATCCTGGGGAAATTAAAGGAACTCTTCGAATTTTGGAGGCACGCTTGCAGCGATTTCAGTTTTTGTCTCGTTATCGGTAGCTTTTTGGCTACTAGTGCCGTATAATATACTATGACAGTATAGTATGAGTACGTTACATGGCGATAAATCACTAAAAAGTAAGAAATAAAAATTTTTAACAAAAAATAGAACCGACTCAAAACGCACTAAAAAGTAAAAAATAATTGTGTCATTTAGTTGCTTTAATTTACTTAAGCATATCTAGGAGTCGGTGCCAGCCAAGGTTTCTACTTTAAGGACGTTACCTAGAACCCACAAACTGCTTTACTACGTAAAATAAATGTTCCTTAAACTTGGCTGGCACCGACTTCATAGATATGCTTAAGTAAATTAAAGCAACTAAATGACACAATTATTTTTTACTTTTTAGTGCGTTTTGAGTCGGTTCTATTTTTTGTTAAAAATTTTTATGCATATACTAAGTACTCTACAATATCAAGTGTTAATTTTGTTGGCTACTGAAAGAAAAAAAGAAGTTAATCATTTCACACAAGGACTTTGTCGCAAAAGCTTATGTCCGTCATTACTTCCCTAACAGTGTAATATTTTACGTTATGCCGTAATATTCCTTTTATCTTACTACGGAGACGCTCATATATAAAATAATATCAGAGAACAAAAATATGTATTGTAGTACTGAACTACCCGCACATAATATACGTCGTCCCTCGGGTGAACGAGCAGTCGTATATCATACGCCACCAAGAGCATTCGTGTTCCTGCTACTGCTGTAGAAAGAGTTGGTATTAAACAGAAAAAGGCGTTAATTAAGAAAGCCCATGCTTCCATCGAATAGTAAACGTTACTGTAAATTTCATTTACTTTGAATTAAGGCGATTGCGTCACATATAAAATAATATTCACCACTTTACATAGTCTCCCATAGCGTGAAATGGAAATTTTAAACAAATAATTTTGAAAATCAAATAATACGATAGCTAGATTATATAAATTGCTTAATATTTTAGTAACAATTTTTCTATATCACTTCAGTTATTTTTTTAATCACCTTAGCTTCTCTATCATTTATATAACTTATGAATGAAATAATAGAGTAATAAATTCTGACAGAAACATCACTGTGTGTGTGTGTGTAGCGTTATATTACAGAATATATATAAGTACAAGGATATATTAACTTTACGTGGTAAAGCCAAAGAAATTAGTAAAAATATCAAAAAGAAATTTAAATAATAAAGATATAGATAAAGATATATAAAACTAAAATAAGTAGGAGTTATAACTTCAATTTAATTTAATTGTGATAAATTAATTCTTCCGCTATTTAGTACTTTTTAAACCATTTAGTACTTTTTATTGAAATACCTGCATTATTTTAAAAGCTTTTATGCTTATTGCATAAAAATTAAAAAAATAGTACAAAGGTGGAAGGTAGGTATATATAAATTGAATAAATTAAACGTCCCGAGCAAACATTTCTGATGGCGGTTCGTACAAACCACCTATGTTTGCGTGTATCATACTATACATATTTGTTTCAACTGCGGTTTATTTCTTTCATTTATGATTCACGTAACGATAGTTTCATGTAAGGTCATCATCAGATTAACAACCGATCCACGTAGGTCTTTTTTAGGAACTTCCAAAAACAACTACCCACAGCCGCCTCTGGCTAGGCTCCCTGCGACACTTTTGAAGTCGTCAGTCCACTAAGTAGTAGGGGTCGACACTGCGCTTTCCGGTGCCGGGTCGTCATTCTAGCACCTTGGGCCCTCAACGTCCATCAACTGCTCGAACCAAGTGCACCGCCCATTGTCACTTCAGTTCTGCGACTCGCAGAGCTATGTCAGTTACTTTGTATCTTCTCATTTCTGATTCGATCACGCAGAAATTATTATTAAATATTAGTCAAGGAAAATTATTAAGTGTGAAAAGAATTAAAAGAACGCACAGCGGGGAAGGAGAAAAAATTGAACAAATGAAACGTCCCGAGCAAACATGTCTAATAGCGGTCCGTACTCGTGCGCCAATGTTTGCGTGTTGAATTCACATATTTGTTTCAACTCTGGTTTATTTAATGTTTTCACTTTGACATTTAGTGGTTCATATTGCTTATTTCATGGTAAAATCCGGACGGTAGTCGGTCTATAAATAGATACTGAATTAAAAAGGCGCTACTATAAATGAAATTTTTAAAGAAAATATAAGTGGGCTTACAAGTTTATAAGTAACATAGTGAAAAATTATACAGCCTCGTTCTTCCAGTTGTTAATATATAGGACTTTATAAATCATGATGTCCTGGATCGGGCTTTCAAAATATATTAAGCTTTTCTTTTATCTCAGCAGTAGGGCAATTGGTGATGTCTCAGGGAACATCATGCTCCTAGTTAATATTATATTAACATATGATAGTGATAGTTACAAAGCCAAACCTTATCACCGGAAACTCGTCAACCGGTGGTAGGTTAAAGCTCCATAACGGTTATGGGGAAAGCTCCTACTGGGCGTGGTAGGATTAAGCTCCATAACGGTTATGGGGAAAGCTCCTACTGGATCGTTAAAAATACTTTAATAATGATGAATTGAATAACATAGACATATCATGAATGATTCAGGATTTCAAGAATACAACGATATATTCCTAAAGGAATAAATTTAGCATATTAAACACTTTAAAGTAGTTATAGACATTTGATACTAGAGTTCGCTCGCGGTTTTACCCGCGTAGTTCTCGTTTCCGTAAAAAAAAATAATAAAAGTAGACTTTGTGTTATTCTGATGTATAAACTGCATTATTTTTAAGTTTCATCAAAATCTATTCAGTAGTTTTTGCGTAAAAGAGTAACCAACGTCCATCCATCCGTCCATACTTACAAAATTCAGATATTTACAAATAATATAGAGGTCTCTGTTTAACGGAGACCAGTCATCTCAAAAAGATTAATTATCTGTGAAAGAACTTACAATAATAAAAAAATAAAAATTTTTACTCTACTTTAGAGTGCATTATAGTTGTGAGAGCTCTTTGTTCAGGGGTAACCAGTCATCTTAAAAGGATTCAAATATTTCTCAGGCGACTTCCCTCCAGGTACCGAGCGAGCATCTGCTCGTGAAAGGTAAACACCGCGAGAAAATTCCAATTTCTCAAACACTCAAATAAAGACGCTAAGAAAATATTACTTTATTTTTACCCTGAGCTGAGAAAACCGCTGGTAAGTAAAGAACTCGAGGCTTAGGGAGCGTTTACACTTGTTGTAAGACGACTTGGAGTAAGCGTTACACAATTCAGTTTTAATATTAAACGGCTTCCAATACATCATATTTCATAATAATTGACGATACAAATATTACACGCATACCTACCAACGTAGGTTCATACCTACCAATGTAGGTTCATACCTACCAATGTAGGTTCATACCTACCAACGTAGATTCATACCTACCAACGTAGATTCATATCTACCAAAGCAGGTCCCTACCTATCAACGTAGATTTATATCTACCAATGTAGATTCATACTTACCAACGTAGGTTCACGAAATGAACGAAATTTCAACGAAACGGTTGAAAAACAACAAGACCTCATCCTTATAGGAGAGAGGATATGGAGCATACACCCACCACGCTGCTCCAATGAGGGTTGGCGGGCTTAGGGTGATAATGTTTCATTTATTAACGATCACTATCAGATGTTGATGATAGTGACCGGACCGACGGCTTAACCTGCTCTCCGAGACACGCGGGTGTAACACCACCAACTTCCAGATTCCGGGCTTGGAAAATACTAAACATTTAATAGAAGAATAAAAAAGCTTACAATTATTCCGTGACCCGACCCAGGACCTCGTGATCGAAGCCACATAGGCCACCTAACCACTAGACCAACGAGGCAAAAACACGGAAACATAGCAATTCTATTTGACAATTTGCTTCTACGATCATACTAAACCTGAAAATGAGCTTATAGTCACGGCCTGGCGTTATTACGTGGACGCTCACGAAAGTATGTACGTACCTTTATTTAAAAACAAATTTATTCTAAAATAGTTGGAGAGAAGTTTCCAGAGAAACAAGGGTAATATTTTTAACAACTATAATAACTTTCCACCCGTGTTTCACCCACTCGCTCGGAAATTTTCTCGTTGAATGCATATTGTTTTTCTTTATTCATATAATTAGTCTGAGAGCTGATATATGACAATTAATTTAAATTTTTCATGTTGACTTTTTACAATTAAATAAAATATAAAATGCCTTGGACTTACATTTATTAGAGAAAGCTTAAACAACAGTCAGGCTGCCTTGTTAGTCTGGTGATTAGCCTATGGCGTGGATAACGAAGTCCTGTATTCGAATCCTGGGTCGGGTCACGAAATAATTAAGAGTTTTTCATTCTTCTATGAAATTTTTAGTAAATTCTAAGCCCGGATTCGTGATCGTCAGTAAATGTAACATTATCACCCTGAGCCCGCCAACCCGCATTGGAGCAGAGAGATGGGTCTAAGCTCCATATCCTATCTCCTATAAAGAGGAAGGCCTAGCCTTGTAGTGGACCGTTAATAGTTAAATCATAAATTCAATAAAAAAATCATTAAAAAAAAGCTGATAATAATTAAATCAAGTCTATTTCTCCAAACTGCAATGACTTTACGAAAATTGGTAATTTTCAAAAATAATCAAATCGATTTATTGGCAATAAATTATTAAGGGCTAACGCTAAAACTCGCGCGGGTGCACGCTCGCGGGTATATAATGAAAAATAGTATGGACAGCGCAGGCGCGTGCGACGGAGCGCGGGCGCGGGTGGCGGGCACACGGCGCGAGCGCCCGCGACGGGCACACGCGAGCGTGTTTGTTTCTACAAATCGGTCGAGCGCCGCTAGATGCCACGGTCACACGCGTCGGAGTCTAGGTACAATCATGAACATCGATACAAAGCGCGTAATAATTGAGGTGCAATTTCGGCCAGTATTATGGGATATGGCGAATAAATTATCGAATTCTCCACTGAGTAACCTACTTGTCAAGAACGGGTTATGCAGTCGACGTTGTTTACGTTGACGTCTTTTGGCAAATAATAAATTAGTAAATAATCGATGGTCAATCTAATCGACACAACTGTACACGCTCGACATCAAAATTATACTAGCAGCGCTAACTGAGACGGACGCATGCGACGGATGCCCGCTCGCGGATTTGTGGCCCGCGCCCGCAACCGCCCGTGTTTTAGCGTTAACCCTTAAGATGATAGATAAATATATAAACAAATAAATTTTAAAACTTTAAATAAAAAAAATTGAATGTGACAAAACCGATTAGCATTCCAGCACGATATTGTGTAGAAACCGAAAGGAGTGTGGCTTTTATCCTACTCCTAACAAGTTAGCCCGCGTCCATCTTAAATCATCTTATCGTTAGGTGTGACTGCGATCAAAGGCTACATACATATACATAAAAAAAAGTTTATTTCAGTAACTTAACAAGTAACAAACAAACAGTAAGCTGGAGAGCCTTTTTTAAGAGTAAACCTACTCCTGTGTCAAAAGACCCCGCAAAACATAAATATTCGTGGCACGAGTAAAATATTCATTGTACAATAAATGTATAACGACAAGATTATCAAAATAAGTAACAAGATAGATAAAAAGGTACACAAGCGGCCTATCACTAAGAAGCAATTTCTTCTGAGCAATTTAACAGAGAACTGAATAAATAAGGGTAGATTCATTTTAAGATTACGGTATACACGAGGTTAGTGAAAAGAAAATAAAATACACAATAACATTAGATTTTATTTGTCTCGATTTTACGTGTTTACATCGTTTCTATCAACAGATAATTGTTTGTTGTTTTTAACGTAGAGTCGCAGGGCAATCGGTGTCAAGTGATATTTGCTCTTAAAATTGGTTACAATTGTTAATTAAAATTAACGATTTTATAATGCTAAATATGTCAGTTATTTAGACGGTAAAGAAAACTCCTAAAATGGAAAATTCGCAATTAACTATTCCCGAACCCATATTGGCGAATTATTGTTCAAGGTGGTATAAGTCTCTCGGTCTACATATAAAGTTCTAAACGAAAACTAGAACAAAGTAGTTTATTTTAAGACCTTTGAAATACCTAGATACTAAAATAAATTGTTTCAACGAGTAGAACAATAGCAGCTGTTTAGTTTTAAGGCAAAGTGAGAGAGTTAAGTTTTTAATTTTTCGCATCTATCTATGTAGGTACTAATAACTGTCTTGGAAAGCTAAGTTATCGAGGCTCGATGACAACCTTGATCATCACATCAGAAACCTACCTTGAACACAGCAACGTTTATTGTTGGTACTCATAATCATGGCGATAGTACATCACTGTACAACTTATGTCATAAAAAGCTTTATTACTCCTAAAATTGTTCGATCGAGTCATAAAATAGTTATCTCAATATTTTACGCGGTGGAAGTTGGTAGAGCTGCCGCTCCATACGCCACTATCGATAGCCTAGCAATATTGGAACTATCGATACTATTGATAGCAGCTATATCCTAACTAATTTTCAATATCAACTATCGATAGTAATACACGATTTCATCTGTTAAGAAGTTAGCCCGCTTTCATCTTAAATTGCGTCATCATTTAACATCAGGTGTGATAGCAGTCAAGTTTGTAGTTGATAAAAAAAACTATTAACTACTAACATTCGGCAGTTTTAGAAGTTAGCAAGTACTAGATTATGTTTCAAGTTACAGTCTGAAACGTTATTGAATATGTTGAGTTAACAACTATTTAACGCCAACGTAACGGATTATTCAGTATATTACCTAACGGCTGAACTATCTGACGTTGGGAATCTATCAAGGCTGAACTTACTTCAGTAAAACGTGATCGATGCTTGAACCGACACTTAATCAAATACGGGAGGTGTTAATCTGTTTTATATGTGTAATGTGTTGGTGTGTTATGTGTATAGACAGGGTAATATATGTTATAAGTAAGTGTCTGATTAACATATATTGAATATTCGTGATAATTATTGTAATGAGCCTCGACATAAAAAGACAACGTGTGTTGTTTGACATGTCTTCTGAGGGTCTAGATGCGGAACCCTAAAAGTAAGGCCAAACCAGCGTAATGTTGTGAGTTGTCAGTCACGTAATTTCGGTCGCGGAAATTCATTCACAAAAAAATCATAACTCATTTATAAGAAAAATAAATATATTGCGTCGCCGTGTGGCGAGAACATTTGTATGAAACCGAATGAAGCTGAAATTACGCAACTGACAACTCACAAAAGTACGCTCGTTTGGCCTCACCCTAAAAATTATATAGTTTTCCGCCTAGTTATATGTTGACTCGTCCGCGTTATATATATAGCGTGTACAGCTTTCCCCTATTTTACCCTAATTAGAGTAAAAATGTACAAATTTTGAATGACGTATTCATTTATTAATCAAATGTTATAAAAAATGAGTTTTGTTATGAGTGAGAGTTAAAATAACCATTAATTTCCATATACACTTAAATCCCTTATTTTAACCTCTTACAAGATACACACTTTCGCATTAAAAGTTGTTGATGTTTTTCTCAAGATCTAGGTTACTTATGGCCAAATATCATTTAAATGATGTTCGATTCCCGGCGGGGCAGATTGAGATTTTTCTTCATTTATCTCGGTCTGGCTGGTGGGAGGCTTTCGCCGTTGCTAGTTACCACCCTACCGACAAAGACGTTTTAGCGCTAAGCGATTTAGCGTTGCGGTACGATGTCGTGTAGAAACCGAAAGGGGTGTGGATTTTCGTCCCACTCCTAACAAGTTAGCACGCTTCCATATTAGACTACATCATCATTGTAGTCGAAAAAAAAACCTTATACAAAAATACACACAAATCAGTAATATCGTTGCGACACGTCGTATGAAGTCGGCTACGAACTGACATCCTTAGTACATTAAACTAAACCTTGCTCGTATATTGATTGTCCCTGTAATATGTAGTATTGTGAATAATGGATGGTTCTATGTAATTCATTTGCAATCAAAATAAATTACCTTACACGTACTGAATGATAAATTAAGCTGGAAACTTTGCCCTTGCTCGTAGAAACTAATGTTCCAAGCACATTCAATAGTAAATACATAGTACGTAGATGAATTTTGTTGTAATAAATTTTACCTGTTATTTTTTTTTAATTATCAATTTTCGTTAAGAATAACGTCACTGCAATGTGAAGCAATTTACTGCAATACATACTAGTTGCTCTATATGCCGCTATAAAGCAACTCAATATTCATTGCAGCAACATTCATGCAACACTATTGCTGAAATTGTCCCACATTGAGTACAAAACCAATTCGATCAATTTGTATTGCCAAGCAATATTTTTCTATTATTTAAGTTTTAGTTCAGTAAAAATTAGGCAACTCTAAAAATATGAAACTGTAGCTCCATTTTGTTATTCTCTATAGCGTGTTCTTACATAGCATGGTTTAATACATTAGATATTTTATAGAACAAGTGACACAAAGTAGCACATTCTAAGAGATAAATGTGCTCCGCAATGTCTTAACTACCTACTTCTGAGCTATAGAAGATTAAAAAGGGTGTATTTAAGTACACTAGTGTGTTTCTAAGAAAAGTATTACTTGAAACGTGGAAGAAATTGCTACGTTCTCAATATAATTTAATTTATCTAGGTAATAGAACATTGCGCTTATTTCTTCTTTTTTTCCGGCATCAGTGTTTTCTGCCACCTTTAAGGCAATACGAACATCTTTAAGGCAAGAGTAAATAGGCATCGTCTAGGTAAGCGCGTTCCAACTTAGACCTCATCACTGCAGACTAGATTACAAGCCTATCAACCGTAAAAAAAACAGCGTAATTGAATCACCATTTCTTGCAATTTTTAAATACGACTAATATAATGTTAGAATTTAAGCTATCGCGAGTATTTTCTATATTATTGAATTAGAAATGGCTGAAACTCAAGTTACTGTTGCAAAACGTGAAATGTTTGCATGACGCCGCGTTGACGAACAAGCAAGCTCATGACTAAGGGCCCTTTCGAAGCTAGACGGACATACTACGACAACAGTAACGAGAGTTTCAGCCGCGTTTATTTTAATACCACTAACAACAGGAAAAAGCGCGAGATTCTATATACTGTAAAACAAAGAAAGTTGGAGTATCTGGGGTATGATGATGATGATGTCCTCCTTGACGTGTCCGCCAACGGCGACTCTTTGGCTCTAATGTCTGGAGTGTGCCCGGATGTGAGTGGCGAATCCAAACTTAGTTTTGAAAATCCGGTTGCACGACTCGCAGAACAACTGGCCAATACTGTTGCACTGATAGGCATAAGAACGCTTTGGCCTAGTCTTTCGAAGGTGCCGTTTTGCGTCAAGATCTTTTAAACGTTTAGCTTCAAAAAGCTTACAGTTTTGGGTAACAACTTTACGCCATTCCGGTCTTTGTAACGCAAGCTGCTCCCTTATCTATTATCTGGGGCATATAGGTACTTCGAGGACCAAAATATAACCTACTACAAATAATCATCCAGGGCAAGATACAGGAGAAAAAACATCCTGGCTGAAAAACCTACGCCAGTGGTTCAATAAAAGCACTCAATCACTATTCAGGGCTGCTGTGTCCAAAATTCAAGTTGCCAGAATGACCGCCGACCTTCGTTAGAAGAGGCACCTCAAGAAGAAGAAGTTAAAGCTGTTTCCACATACTAATTTACAAGAAATAAAACATAAGTACTGTTTAGACATTAGTTCAACTCCGCAGGTAATCGTAAATCTATTCTATGGTTCCTATATACTACCAAATTGATAGTTGATAAATTATATATTACGAACAAGGCACGATTACTATCAGCCTATTATTAATGGCCCTCAACAAGGCCAGACCTCCCATATTATAGAAGAGCGGATATGCAGCTTATAACCGCCTCGCTGTTCCGAAAGGGGGTGCCGAGCTAACAAAGGGCTCTGACAATAATACAAATGTTTAAGTTAATTAAACAATAATAAATATATTTAAGTAAATACAAATAGTTAAAAAGTTCAATAATATAAATTTATTATTTCGAAAACAAGTTGGCCCTTGACTGCTATCACACCTAATGTTAAGTGATGATGCAATCTAAGATGGAAGCGCGCTAACTTGTTAAGAGTTACATGAAATCCACACTCCTATCGGTTTCTACACGACATCGTACCTGAACGCTAAATCACATGGCGGTACATCTTTGACGGTAGGGTGGTAACTAGCCACGGCGAAAGCCTCCCACTAGCCAGACTATGACAAATTAAGAAAAATCGCAATCTGCCCCACCGGGTGTCGAAAACAGGACCTCCGTCTTATTAATCCACCGCGCATACCACTGCGCCACGGAGGTCGTAAAAATTTAAGTATGCAACAGCTATCCTAAATTCCTTATTTAATTATTCAATTAATTTCATAATATAAATGAAGTGGCAGGTTAATTAATCCAAAGAGCAATGGTACTTAATTATTTCATTTTGTTGGCAGAAATTGTTCAGATTAATTAAGACATCATGAACTAGCACAATATAAATGAGAAATTAGCTCACTGCCTTGGAAAGTCTGTGTACCTTGTGTTGATGTTATATTAATTTGTAGTTTGAGATAACAAATAATCATCGTCGGTAATGAAATAAGCACTTTTTAAGCTTAAACAGTAAAATAGTAAGATTAAACAGTAAAATTGACTGCCTCGGTGGTTTAGTGGTTAGCCTATCCAGCTTCGATCACGAGGTCCTGGGTTCGAATCCTGGGTCGGGTCACGGAACAATTCTGAGTTTTTCATTCTTCTATGAACGTCTCAGTAAATTCCAAGCCCGGAGTTGGGAAGTTGGTGGTGATACACCCCCGTGCCTTTTCCCTACCACCTTTAATATGTCATTTAAGTCAAAAATAAATAGGCATCTTCTAAGTAAGCGTGGCAAGAATAACAAAAATAGAACCGACTCAAAACGCACTAAAAAGTAAAAAATAACAGTGTCATTTAGTTGCTTTAATATACTGAAGCATATCTATGAAGTCGATGCCAGCAAACTTAAGGAACATTTATTTAACGTAGTAAAGCAGTTTGTGGGTTCTAGGTAATATCCTTGAAGTAGAAACCTTGGCTGGCACCAAATTCTAGACATGCTTAAGTAAATTAAAGCAACTAAATAACACAGTTATTTTTTACTTTTTAGTGCGTTTTGAGTCGGTTCCATTTTTTGTTAAAAATTTTTGTTTCTTACTTTTTAGTGATTTATCGACACGTAATTTACTCGTACTAAACTCTCATAGTACATTATATAGCCACAGAGCTACCGATACTTACACAGAAACTGAAATCGCAGCTAGTGTGCCTATAAAATTTGAAGAGTTCCTTCAACTTCCCCAGGATATCAGCATCAGATCCTAACATGATAATGGGACCACCTTGGATGTATGCCCTTTCTAATAAAAAGGAATTATCAAAATCGAACAATTCTGTAAAAAGTTATGCGTGGTCATATATAAAAAAATATATACGTCTCGAATTGAGAACCTCCTCCGTTTTTTTTTCGTCGGTTAAAAATGGCTGTTTAGTTAGTTTGTATGCAGTAGAAGTTGGTGCGAGAGGTATACCGGCAAAATACGTCTCCAACATGCTCCATTCTAGAACGAGTGTACAAAGCTGCTCTAACAGGATCCTACTAGATTTGGTTGGGTAGGAAGAATAACAAAGGGTACCTATAAGCCTACATCAGTATCACAATTCTCGCGCTCTATTCGGCGTTTTCTCTGTCACACGATGGACCCGTCACCCGCATAGTAGATCCATTGAATGCTAACATATTCTTAAAGAAAACTTAATTGACCAAAATTTATGCGTCGACCGCACTTCGTATAACTTATGTAATGACCCTGCTTTCTGCATCCAATGCCGTAGGTCCGATACATCTAGAAAATGTCTGTGTGATGGATGTCTTCCAGTGTTAATTTGTATAAGTATTTATGTATATTTGAATAATCATCACTTATCCTAGCACACACAACACAAGCTACCCTTAAATACTTTCGGACGGGATAGCGTTGTGTATTCTACCCATAATATTAAAAAACTAGCGATCGCCCGCGGTTTTAGTTCCTATATCCGTGAGAATATCTGGATACAAATTTCCCTATGTCACCCTCATTAATCATATATCAAAGGTTTTTTAAATCCGACTGGTAGTTTCAGAGATTAGTCAGCATGTAAAAATGTTATTTTGGTGCATGTACATATTCATATGCTTGTAGAAAAAACGGTTATTTCAATATTGCAAACAGACATTACAATTTTATTTATGTGTATAGATGTATAAATATATGAAAACTGAACATTTTTTCAAAAATCAAAAAGTCGTTATTTTTATTCTTTCCCAACAAACAGCAAAACATCGCAGATAAAAGGAAGCTTGTGTTCCATTATAATCTCGTTTGGACCACTGGTGCCGCCGTCTCTGGATCGAGCAATAAAAGTAACATAACGGGATTAACTACAGCCGTGCTATCGTAAAACTCCTGAATAAATTATGCTTTCACAGATCTCTTTCTGAGACTCACTTAGTCTAGAAACAGATATATTTATTTAAATGCAAAGAAATTCACCAATAAAAATGCGAATCTTTGACGATAAAAGAATGGAGGTTCTCTGTATATAAAATAGTTTATACGCCAACATATCTACATGTTATTTTGATGTACAGGCGACATTATTATTACCCGTTCTAAGCCCAAACGGGTCAAGAACGCCATCGTAAAACTCCTGAATCCATTTGACGATTAAGTGATTATGTATTTATAAAAATTTTTAACAAAAAATAGAACCGACTCAAAACGCACTAAAAAGTAAAAAATAACTGTGTCATTTAATTGCTTTAATTTACTTAAGCATATCTATGAAGTCGGTGCCAGCCAAGTTTAGGGAAAATTTATTTTACGTAGTAAAGCAGTTTGTGGGTTCTAGGTAACGTCCTTAAAGTAGAAATCTTGGCTGGCACCGACTCCTAGATATGCTTAAGTAAATTAAAGCAACTAAATGACACAGTTATTTTTTACTTTTTAGTGCGTTTTGAGTCGGTTCTATTTTTTGTTAATAATTTTTATTTCTTACTTTTTAGTGATTTATCGCGACGTACCGTACTCGTACTATACTGTCATAGTATATTATATGGCACTAGTAGCCAAAAAGCTACCGATACCGAGTCAAAAACCGAAATCTTCTCCTCCTGCCTCCAAAATTTGAAGAGTTCCTTCAATTTCCCCAGGATATCATCAGCAGATCCTAACATGAGGACAATGGGACCACCTTGGATATATGCCCTTTCTAATAAAAAAAGAATTATCAAAATCGGACAACACTGTAAAAAGTTATGCGTGGTCATACATAAAAAAAAAAAACAAATATACGTGTCGAATTGAGAACCTCCTCCGTTTTTTTTTCGTCGGTTAAAAATAACTACGAGTACCTACTAAGATTTTTTTTAAATACATGTGGATTTCCTTAAAACATAATTTAGTTAATTAGCTTGTTACATCATACAGTTATTGTTATTTTGTTTACTGTCATATTTTATAATGAACTTCTTGATATTGAATTTGTCCGCAAGCTTAACATGCTTTCCGAGGCACGGTGCAAAGCCACAAACCTTCTTACCCTACACCAAACTGCGAATTTTTCAAAGAATTTCTGGGAAGAAATAATATATTTAGAAGCCTGACCCAGGATGTAATATATGGAGGTCATGATCTGAAATTATTGTTGAAGTTTAATAGTAAAAAATATATATTTAGAATGATGGCCGGTACTAGCGTTAGTCCTTTGTTTAGTGCGCACATTTGTGACGCAATACATCACGCAATATGAGTCACGAAGTTTTAACGAGTTTGAATAAAGGTCTAGTCTCGGAGGAGTGCCTGCGGTGTTACGTATTCCACTAACTGTGCTCAGTAAATGCCTTCAACCATAAAGCGCCAGTGCGTTACACCTGTCGGCACTGATTAAACTCTATAGATGTCCTTTAACTAAATGGTACCCGGTACCTTTCCAAGTTTTGAGGAAGGTATTTTCAAGTTGTAAGCCTTGGCTTCAGCCTAAGGGTTAAAGTTTTAGGACAAGAAGTAGACTTATGTCAAGAACATCCGAATAATTTCGTTAAGTTCTTAATACAAACATACAATCACGCCTCATTCCCATAGGCATAGACCGTGGTCTATGCCTATATCCTTCCACTTGCCATGATCCTTGTATATCTCTCTCGCTTCTCTAAAGGACATAGGTAAAAAATGTATGGAAGTCTGCCCCAGAGATGCCCAGAGATTATATATATGTCATTAAATAGTACAGATCTTCTATTTAAATACTAATAAAGTTACTTGTAGGTAAAAAAAAGTCGCTGATAAAAGTTATGAAGGTTGATAAAAGTTGACTTTTCATACTACGACGACGGTCACGTGATTCAGACAACAAAAAATCGATTGAAATTCTTATAAGAATAAGAATAAGAATATATTTATTTGAGAAGTTACAGATTAGCATACACAATGAACCTCTGGCCCGTAAACTAGGTAAGCCCGTATCTTAGGGGCCAGTGTTTCACACAAAAATAAAAGAAATATTTTACACAAAAAGAAAAAAAATGCAGTTAAAATAATAAAAAAAAATTATTTATGTGTGTGCGTATGTTTATGCGTGTGCGTGTGTGTTTGTAAGTGCGTGTGTGTGCGTGTGTGCGTGCTTGTGCGTGCGTGTGTGTGCGCGCGTGTTATGTGTGTGCGTGTGTGTGTTTAAGTAAGTAAATTTTTATTTTTGTTCTAGCAAATATGTTGTGGTATTTATTGTGGTAGGTAGGTTTTTATATTTTTTATATATTTTCAAGAAATTGCTATGAAACATGGGTAGTACTTTAAAATTCATTGTGTATTTTAATAAAATAGTTAAATATGAGCATACGTTTGGACAGCCTGGGGCAAATTATGGCAATGTCCTTTCATTAAACCTTTCATACAAGTACGTCACCGCACCGGAAAGCGCAGTGTTGGTCGACCCCCCACTAGGTGGACTGATGACATCAAACGGGTCGCAGAGAGCCGCTGGGTACATGCGGCTCAGGATAGTTGTGTTTGGAAGTCCCTAAAAAAGGCATATGTCCAGCAGTGGACGACCACCGGCTGATAATGATGATGATGATGAAGTTACAGTAACAAAACTTTATTATATCAGCATGTAAAGTTTACTTTGCTGCTTTAATAGAGTCAGTATTATATTGGTTCATATCTAAACTTTATGTGCACTTTGTTTACTTCTAATATATGAATTAATAACTTAACGATCTTGAAGACGGCGGTGATCATAGTGACTGACTGAAGTTAGGCTTCGTCTGCTCTCATCTGATGGTAAATGATGATTCTATGTAAGATGCAAAGGGGTTTACTTGTTAGAAGTATTATGACATCCACACCATCTTCGCTTCTATACGACATCGTACCACAACGCTAAATAGCAGGGTGGTAATAAGCCACGGTCAAAACCTTCCACCGGCCAGAAAATGATCAAATTAAGAAAATCTCAATCGGCTTCGCAGAGAATCGAATCCAGTACCTCCATGTTATAAAACCATTGCGCCACGAAGACCGTCAAAAACTTTGTACACTAACGTTACATTTAAAATGTTGTTCGTTACAATAACAAAACTTTGTTATTACTGCATGTAGAGTTTACTTTGCTGCCTTTATAAAGTCAGTATATTGGTTCATATCTAAACTTTATGTACACTCCGTTTACCTCTACAATATTAAATAACCTAACGAACTAAGAGCCGGCGGGTGATGGTCATAGAACTTCGTGTTATATATAAGTTTGGCAATTTCTAAAGCTACCATGATCAAACTATGGAGCTTGGATCATGGTACGGTTGGCAAAGGCAAGTATGGAGTTGTCTATAGTAATGAAATGCGGTATGAGCATACACTGAAAACCTTTTATTTGTTATAGAATGACAGGTCTGAGCATCAAAGACTCGCTCTTTGTTCATTTTGTTTTATTCATTCGTTCAAATATAAAAGTTGTATTTAAACAAACCGAAAGAGGTGGACCGATTTGGAATCAGTTATTTGATGTGACATTGAATTTTGGAAGAAGGTTGCTTTCACGACAAACAACTGAAGAGCCAAACCAAAAAGTATCAGTACGAGTATTTGACTTCAGCTATATTTTTTTTATTTTATTTTTTATTTTTATTAACTTGTAGTTAACCCTTGACTGCTATCACACGTGATGTTAAGTGATGATGCGATCTAAGATGGAAGCGAGCTAACTTGTTAGGTGTAGGATGAAATCCGCACCCCTTTCGGTTTGTACACGACATCGTACCGGAACGCTAAATCGCTTGACAGTACGTCTTTGTCGGTAGGGTGGTAACCAGAGAGACCAAGACAAATTAAGAAAAATCTCAATCTGTACCGCCGGGTATCGAACCCAGGACCTCTGTCTTATAAATCCACCGCGCATACCACTGCGCTACTGTATTTAAATTGGTAGGTATATATATATACACTACCAATTTAAATACAGTAAATAATTATAAAAATACATTCGGTAGTAACATAAATACATGTATATGGTTGGAACAACCCCTACAAAGTGGTGATAACTTTTATTTTGCAGTAAAATATAATTTATTTACTTAATTCTAGACAAGATCTAAATCTAATTCAAAGTCTAATACAATAAAGCCGGGGAACATGAATATTCACAAAACAAATCTAATATTTATAAAGGTTACAACTTGTAATACGATGACTACGGCATTTAAATCACCTCAACTACTTAACAGAAGTTTAGCTGAAGTTCAAGATATTGAACCCCCACGTCTTACTCCCACGTAATTGTTATACCTAATCCTAGCATAACTGCCCCGTTGGTGCAATGATTAGCTTCTACAATGGATGTCTTGGGTTAAAATCGTATAGCTATACCAGTCAGGGTAATAGGCAAGTATCTGGTAGATTTTCACTGTGTCAAATATTAGCAACCTACGCCAATCAGCATTGAAGTATACATACATACATAGCATCACGCCTCGTTCCCATAGGGGTAGGCAGAGACTACATTCTTCCATTTGCCACGGTCCTTGCATACTACCTTAGCTTCTTCCACACTCATTAATCCTTTCATACAAGGTCGTCGGTTTAGGGTACTTTTGACCTGGCCATTTTTTAAAATGTCCTGAATATGATCTAGAAAGCATTGAAGTATCATGATGGGTTTAATATGATAGGTTTTATTACATAAAGGCCAGCAAAAGACTTCCGCCATACGACCAAAAAAATGCTTTTTTATTTTGTTTTCTGCTTTGTTTGCGAAAAGAAAAAAGAACCTAAGCTCGATTTCCATTTCCATTCATCCATTCAATCCCACCCCGTAATACTACATATAGCATATTACTTCAACTAGTAATATGCAATTATACCTATTACTATATACTTTAGTCCAACGATCAAAGTTCCACGGTGAGTTCAACAACACGTCCTGTGTCAGAAATTGGTTCCAATATCAAAGACTTGACAGAAGTCTTGAAGAAGACTTGAAGAGATACAGGATACTAACAAGGAAAGTTAATTAAAATTTTGTAAAAGAAACAAACATACATATCAGAAAACGCCACCCTTATCGTCGGTTAAAAATCAGCCTTCTTTAAGTACTATATCCGTTTACTTAATTTTCTTGAAATAAAGAATTCTACGAAGAAGTAAATTACACGTTAAATGTCTTAATTAGCAGCTATTAACTGAGCATGACTGACACTATCATCTCATTCCATCCTAATTGTGCCCTAGATTGATGAATCTCAACTCTTACTGAAGGCCCCTCACTTTGATGAGATTAACGCGAGGCTGATCCTTTGATCTTTGGAAATTCCAACGCAAATATACATTCTGAGAATGGTTGAGGATTACATGAAAAGAACTTATCTCCTATTCTTTTCATTATTTAACTTGCTTTGTTCGTGGATATTACAAGTTCAAATGTAATCTGCCTTGCGAGTGCCAGCTGGCGTCCAATTATGCTGAATTTTTACACACGTTATATTATGAAACTTCGGTGGTATGCTTGTTATAAAATGGTATAAGGAGATTTGAAAAGGATTTTCTCTGACTTAACTGAGGATATTAACTGGTATACTGACTTAGATGAGGATTTAACTGAATTAACTGAGGATATTTTCTAACAAGGTGGTCAGAGAATATCCACAGTTGACTATAGTATAACTGCGTTGTGGTAGTTTGGTCTAAATTATGACAAAATTTTAAATAAAGCACATTTTTAATTTAATAATATAATAATATAATAATATATTAAACCGAGGTCTGGTGACTTCAACAGTAGGAAAATACTATTCTGATGGAATATATAAAATAATAATATCATTAAAGAGTTGATAATAAGTAAAAATAATTTCTACTGATAACTATTTAACAAAATATTTGGTGTGTTTTTTTAACATGACCAATACTCGTTTTTCCCTCCAATTAAACGTATTAACAGTGAGTACGACAATATTTTCACAGTCGGGGATCGAACCTTAGATCTGTCGATTTATATTCGGCCCAAAAGTTGAGATGAGATGAGATTTCAATAGATTTCTGTATAAACTATTACATAACCCGACAAGTATAGTCCCTAGGAACTATTAATTTACAAGACCGTCTTTGTTGTATGACACTATGGTAAACATATTCTGTCGGATGCTAAACACAAAGGGAGTAAAACAAAATGGTGGACCGCTAAATGGTTGCTTCTCCCGAAAAATATTCACTAAACTCGCGAAATAGCTCGACACAAGAATAACTGAAAGCCAAAAATTGCGCTCCCTTTAAACTACGTTTAAATAAAATGTAAATGGACTTTATGTTAATCGTTGTAAATGTTGGATATAATTATTTCTCAAGACCGATTTTATTTAAAAACTGATTTTTTAATGAATCAAATGAAAATTTAGTTGATAAGTAATTTTCAGAATTACGAAAAAACGGTATGTTTTTCTACTCTAAGGAAATGTGATTTTAATTAAGGTAATATAAAAAATTAAAATTATAAGTCATGTACTCAAATATAAATTATTATAAGCCATTATGTATCTCTCTACAATTATATCAATCTTCCATCAGCAATAACGCTTTCAATAACAACTAATTTTACAGTAGGTATCCAGTTAGAGCTTAAAGACGAAATTTTCCATAGAAAGACGTCATGGAACAAAACTTTCTATACACAAATAAAACTCATCAATTACCAACGACGTTTTTTACCGACTTCGTTAACAAAAGAAAGTTTTCTTACCTTTAAAAATATCGACGAAATCGCGAGCCGCGTAGCCGAAGAAAGGCGGGAAAGAGCTCAATTATTACACAAAACACGCGTCAGAAAATTTATTTTCTCGCCAACAATTCACACAGAAGTTCAACTAGTGTTTTTCCACACACGTATTACCCATTTTCAAGTGTCTTGTATCAAAATGTTCGGGATTTTCTAGGGTGGGCAGCGGCGTGGCTTCGCCGCAAAGACAGGCTCGACTCTGCCGCGCACCCCGCGTTTGTTCCCCGCCCCCGCGCCGTGAAACCTTCATGAATTCGTTTAGTCTTCGCGCCCTTTGTGACACTTGAACCTTTTGTTCACAGGCGAATGCTTTTGGCAACTTTACACTGTAGAAATTGTTTGTAACCTATATAGCCTCACTATTATTTATGTAACTTTTTTATTGTCTATTTTACTGTATAACTGTGCCCCTTGGTATTACCCCTGCCGCCCACACCCCTAAAACTGTCATGAATTTAATGTTATTTTTTTGTATCTAATTCAAATTTATTTATTTCAGTTAGGCTTAGTCTGCAAGCGGTTTTGAAATGTCAAATTAGACAATTTGCATTGACTCTACTCGGCTCGGAAGGAATATTCTTATCGTACTACGAATATATTAGAGTAAGTAAATAAGTAGCTATGCCCCTTAGTTGCAGCCTCACCTTCCTCGACCGTGAAACTATAAATTTGTCTAGTCTCGCGCCCTCTGTGACATTTTCACTAGTGAATGCTCTAAATTCTAAATTTACTCCAACTAGAAATCAAAACCAAAAACTTCGTTGTTATATAGATATTCCTATCTGTGCCAGAAAGAATATTCTTATAGATTAGATTAGGTAACTTTGATACCTTCGTTAAAATCAATCCACAGCTAATCCCATGGGAAATTACATAGGATCAACATTACAATGCTCTTCCTTGTATATTCATTATAAACAACTTGGCAGACTATATTGTATCTACCCATAAACATAATTCTTCATTCTTATTTTAGCCTTAAAATACGTCTTAAATCCTAGTTTTTATACCTACTAGTTATTTTTGTCGTTTAGTAGTAATTATTAAGGATTTTTTTAATTTAATTATGTTTAGTTTTAAGATTCTTACAGACGTACTAAATGATTAGTACGTCTGTAAAGTAAGAAGCAGAAAAAGAATACTTCATCCATTTTTACATGATAAAGTACTCGTAACAAACAAGCAAATATAAATAAACTAAATTGAATAAACTAAACAGAATTCTTACATGTGGAAATTTTGAACTATGACAGTTTACACAGGTTTAAAAACCTACATGTACCTTTATTGATTATTTATTATTGAATTTCTAAGTCTATCTGCTTTAAAAACACATTATATCCATTGTGGTGCGCAGTTTAAAAGATATAATTATAATTAATTAACGTTCAACTACAGTGTCGGTCACTCCCTCCCTTCTTGTAAGAGAGGAGATATTAAGCTTAGGCACAGCACGACGGTCTCCCATGCTAGTTTGCGGTTTTATGTAGAAGTAGGTATATATATCATCATCATCATTATCAGCCTATTAACGTTCAACTACAGTGTCGGTCACTCCCTCCCTTCTTGTAAGAGAGGAGATATTAAGCTTAGGCACACCACGACGGTCTCCCATGCTAGTTGGCGGTCTTATGTAGAAGTAGGTATATATATTATCATTATCAGCCTATTAACGGCCCACTACAGGACCAGGCCTCCCTCCTTATAGGAGAGGGGATATGGAGCGTAGACCCACCACGCTACTCCAATGCGGGTTGGCGGGCTAGGTATATATATAGGTAACCAGAATAAGCTCAGTAAAATTTTCGTAAATCAGTATGTAACTAATAGCTTTAGAATATATTCAATTAAGCGGTGCGACCATTTTTGAATTGCTCATAAAACATTTTTGTCAGCCATACCCCAATTCCATACCATCGGGAATTGCCAACAGGTATTCCGAGTTATATGAAAAGGGAACGAAAATAAACCTTGCTAACATAATATGCTGAGCGAGAAGTGAATCTTTTGTATTTCGTTTTTTCCTGATTTTCATTTGATTGAGTAATTGAATAGTGAAGCAATTTATAACAGTGCTTGTTTAGTAATCCTCATGGGCTGCCCTGGGCGAATGACAAAGACAACGCGACACGATGCTGCCAACGCGACCAACGCGATAAAAAAACGACAATCTCTACTTGCGACCAGTCTTATCAGTCTGCAGCAGGACGCGGCGTAATGGGTACCCGTGTCGTGTCGCGTAGCATGTCGCATGATACTATGACGCATT
This sequence comes from Mycalesis mineus, assembly GCA_034621355.1. NCBI lineage: Eukaryota > Metazoa > Arthropoda > Insecta > Lepidoptera > Nymphalidae > Mycalesis > Mycalesis mineus. The sequence continues at coordinate 14,837,247 of CM067885.1, forward strand.
TGTCGCTTAGACGGGATACAAAAAATAAACGAAAATCATATCGTCGCCTAATAGCGCTGAAATCGGAAATATAGCTCTGTTATTTGCCCCAATATAACAAAAGAGTAAGCGAATATAATTGCATGCTATAGCTAAATTTTATGCCGATAGTCCCAAAGATGTATCCGGTTGAAACTCCAAAATATACTCGTGGCCTACGGGGTCATATCTTTCAAGTTAGAAAAATATTTATTCAGTCATTATTTTTTGTGGTTCAGTGTTTGTTCGCGATATTTTAGGCCTCTGAAGTGTCGTTCAAAGCGCGGTGCTTGCGTTGCTTTTGTATTTTTGAGTTAAAAAAAGCTTAACACCTGGGAGGTTAAACTGAATACCAAAAAATACGAGTACCACCATCCACCATATTACACATCAAATTTTTTATTTTATTGTGCTTTTCAATAAAAGGCACAATTCATATTTTAATATGGTCAAAGGATTTTGTTGCTACGCTTTCTTATTTCAAGGAGAAATGTAGGCATTCGTCCTAATCATTATCAAAATATGTAAATTAAATGAATCAACATATTATGACCTTACAATAAATTATTGAGATTACAAAGATTTAAAAGAACCTCGACAAAAAATTAAAATAAGTTTTAGATTTAAACCTACTCGTAAGTAACACCATCTCGTAGATCTTTCAACAAAAACCTCGTAATATTTTTTTAAATACTGACTATTGCTGAGTATTGGTTCATCAACACAGTCCGTAGCATATCATAAGATAAAACTCTTTAGAAAATAACCATACCTAGTACCACTTATAAAATCACAATACAAAGATCCTTAAAGATAAATATTAGTATACTAATCAGAGTTATCAAGCAAACGATTATTCCCAAATTGCTCATAAAATATTTTTATATAGCAATATCCAGTTTCTCCTCTGGGACAATATCGATAGCACCGGAGCCCCAACAAAAATAAACCCGCCGTTCGTATCAGTTGAAAGTGACGCCATTTCGCGACTTGCCTGTAAAAACACGAAATGTATCAGCGAACGTACATCAACAAGTTACGAGTTATTTTATGTCTAGTCATTTAAAATAACTGCTTTTTTTTCTTTATTTTAGGAAAATTGTGTTTCTGTCCATACCAACTTTTCTTAAAAGCAAGACCTGGTACTGTAGCGGGGCCGTTAAAACAGGCTGTAAAACATGAGGATAATACGTTAGCCCTTAAATGCGATCTTACTTGATGTTAATTAACAATATTGACTAGCCCCTGAAATGGTTTATAGTTGTAGTAGTTTATAGTTGTAGATAGGGGTGTAGAAATCCACACCCCTATCGGTTTCTACACGACATCGTACCGGAACGCTAAATCGCTTGGCGGTACGTCTTTGTCGGTAGGATGGTCACTAGCCACAGCGAAAGCCTCCCACCAGGCAGACCAAGACAAATTAAGAAAAATCTCAATTTGCCCCGCTGGGAATCGAACCCAGAACCTCCTTCTTATAAATCCACCGCGCATACCACTGCGCTACGGATGTAGTCGAACTAGCCCCTAAAATAGTTTAAGTTGTAGTGGGTATGGGTACTTTCGTATAAATTTATTTTACCCATATCTACCATTTTTTCTGCTCTTTCAGCAAAAAGGAAGGCCTGGGCTTGCAGTAGATCGGTTAATTGATTGTTAATTAGAATAACGAATGATGATAATGGGTCCATTAGGTACCTACTCTAGAACATTTTTTATTGACACTTCCTTTTCCAGAATAGGTCCAGTAGATTAAATGTAAAAAGGAGTCTAAATGAAAACTAAACCACACAACAAAGCCCAAAAACCAATGTAAAAATAACAAAATCGTGTCATATTATTTATCGCCACTAACTGTCAAAAAAAAATATTTTTATGAAAATTTCACGAAAATGCTTGGCTCGGTTAAGCGACGTCATTTATTATAATTATTGTCCGTTTTTGTTCACTTTTCTTTTAACGAAAACATTATAAAGGGAAGGAAAAAACATTAAGTATAATAAAATTCTTTCTTAATATACGAGTTTCGAGGGTCCCCTTTTCTATTCTGACTGACTAATGAATTTCCTGTTCTGAGTAGCTGTTATCATTGTACCTTTGAGAAGGGGTAACGTTTTGAGGAACCCTTCTATTCGGCAACTTGTTAAATGTACTCGTGTAGAGCCTTTTGATAGAAGCCAAGTATGAGAAGGGATTTTCAACATATTTAGATTTTTCTTTAGAAGTTAAGCTATCGTGAAAAATTCCTATCATGCCTCATCATTATGAGCATATTTTATTGACCCATTACAGGGCTAGCCCTTAATCCTTTTAAGAGAGGGGATATACAGCTTGTCGATCAGCCAATGCGGGTTGGCAAAAGTAGGGAGATAAGGTTTAAGGATCGTTTCTTATAACGATCACTGTCAAATGCTATTGAAGACAGAACCAACACTGACCGAGCTCGACTTGCTCTCCGAGGTATTGTAAAACACTCAACATCGTAACCTTGAGCTGAGAATTCCTTTAAAATAAAAGCCTAACATTTCTAAGTCTGATCTAGAACTTAGACCATCGTGATCCGAAGCTTAATTGGCTAACTGGATCAACCAAGCAGTTATACGTATATTAATATTCAGAAGTACATAAAAGCAATGTCTTAATTTTTCATATAGGTATAGCTGTTATACCTTATCAATATCTTATAGACGGCCATCCAGCACAAATCATTACTTCTTCACAACTAAACGGCAGGAGCGATTTTAATAAAACTTGGTACGAAGTTAGCTGACACCTTGGATTAACACATTGGCTACGTTTTATTCCGAAATTCCCACGAGAACGAGAATTACGCGGGTGAAACCGCGGGCGTACTCTAGTTCTACATAAACACGAGCTAAATCGCGTATAACACTAGTTATTATACCTGTATCCCTGAGAGGACTCTTAGTTTTAACATGAAACCAGAGTCTTTAACACACAAAAGCAAAATTATTTCAAGATTTTTCAAGCAAAAAGGTTGCGTCAGTTCCGTCGCTGTAATACCACACCCTCAGGTTGATTTTTACTCCGAACTCTAAACACAAAGTGACGTCAATCATTTACAGCGCTGCTGGGAGTCAGGGGGACGCGACCCCCTAGTAAGACATACGAAGATATGAAGGGAGGGTAAGATACTTTCTATTGCATTAAAGTAAATTGAACATTACAAAATCACATTTGATTACAGTAACCCGCTAGCTGAAATCGTACCCACGAATAAGATTTTGGCCTCTTTCGGAAAACCGAGATCCTGAGAAAACTCTTTTCTGAGTCATGTGGGATTTAAGTAACTTTTAAATAGGAGTTTTTAGTTTTTAAGTACGAGGAAGGAGGTCATATTATGTTCGGCTGTAAGTATGTGTTTTTTAAGTTTGTACCCCAGTAGACTGATTTTAAAAATTCTTTTTTATTTGAAAGGGTATACGAAAGATTGACACGGAATAATTCTACTTTTTCATCCTTCTATGAAATTTTCAGTACGTTCCAAGCTGGAAGTCGGGAAGTTAGTGGTGTTACACCCTCGTGCCTCGGAGACCACATTTAGCCTTTCACGTGAGCACGCCGGAGGTCCCAGTCACTATCATCAACATTGGAGCAGCGTGGTGGGTCTACGCTCAATACCCCCTATCCTAGAAGGGAGGCCTGGCCCTGTAGTGAGCCGTTAATAGCCTGATAATGATGATACAAAAGGGTGAACCCAAATAAAATCGTAATGTACCTCCTAATAAAGGTTAAAAATAAAAGTTTGCACAGATTTTATAACCCACGTTGAAGCGGACGTTAAATAAGAGTGATTTTTTTTAACAGAAGCGGTGAACAAAAAAATCTATAAAAAAAACATAGATTTCGAATAAAACTTTTGTTTACAAAAATACCATTTTTAGATTGACCTTTTTTTAACCCTTTAACTTTGACCGTGGTGCTACGTATGTTGTGTGTATAAAAATTAAATAAAAGTTCAAATTCAAATTCGTTTATTTCAAGAAGACTTACTTTACACGCGCTGAATTGTCAAAAACTATTTGCAGCAACTTTACCTCAGTAAAAATACTTATACCAAAAGGGACGACTTTTTATTTAAGTTTATTGCCACTATCATAAAAGAGATGGATTTAAGAAAGAAAGCGCTACCTTTCTTCCCGCCCACAATTTATCATTTCTTTCCGTTTTGTTTGAAATTTACATAAAAATATGAATGCTTTGACTATATTTCTCTCAAACAGAATTACAATTTCAATTAAATTAATATTTTCTCTCGCAATTTTTTTTACAGCATTTTTTTCTTTTGAGATATTGTTTTTATAACAAAGGCCCGGGGTTATACGCTACTATAATGATTAAATCATGCTGGTGGGAGGGTTTCAACGTGGCTAGTTACCATCCTACCGACAAAGACCAACCGCCAAGTGATTTAGCGTTCCGGTACGATGTCGTGTAGAAACCGAAAGGGGTGTAGATTTCATCCTACTCCTAACAAGTTAGCCTGCTTCCATCTTAGATTACATCATCACTTAACATCAGGAGTGATAGCAGTCAAGTCTTTAGTGACATAGACGATCATACGATGAAGCAGGTTATACACAACAATGAAGGGCAGTATCACCAGCCGTTTTGCCTTGTTTGGCGTTTGTGAACTGCGGGAAAGCCTTTAATTCGATAGGAGCCTAGACTATTAGCCAAGGTACAGACATACCAAAGTAACTAAAACATCCAGTTGTTGAAATAATGGTACTAAAAACTCACTCCGTCAGTCCGTATCCAGGTTGAAACTAAGGCCAATATAATTGTAACGTAAAGATGTGATATCCCCCAAAATGTATACAGCATACTTGCAAGATGTCTTTAAACTTCTGAAATGGCAATGTCTCTGTAGGATGTTACTTCCATGTTTAATGACCTCGGCTGAGTTTTTCGACAGGTGAACCTAGGAAAGACAAAAATAACAGATATAGTTCAAAACTCTGCTCTTGAAATTGTATATGTCGAAATAGGGTCAGATATAGTGAATAAAAACATTAATAAACCAGAAATAGATAACTTAAAGAATAATTAACAGCAACTTAATTAACAGTGAATTACTACTGGCAAATTATGGTATTACAATGATGCGTAACGTCTCGTGTTAATTAATGCAACACCGCTACTCAAGCTGAGAGTAATAATTAATTCATTTGCACAAATTAATTATCAGAGTTGTCTAGGTTAAGCGATAAGCAAAGTACAACGTCTGCACCGCGCCACGCCAGAGCCTAGACTGCCCACCAGTTGTAGACCCGCTCCTTTTATACAAGTTAGAATAACTCAAGTAGTGGGGTGAGTGGGGGTATGGAACGATGCGTCGCCGCAAGAGGGCGTAGCTGGTGCACGTGCAGTTCACTGACTTCTTTCTAGTCGCGTACGATGATGCAGGCGCCGTCATATACATATAGATACAACCAAGTAAACCCCTGATAGAAGAGAAATAATATTATATCGAAAATGAACGAAATCGCGAAGTGAATTCGAAATACACATAATGTTCACAAACATAATATTGTATCTCATTTAAATATTATTTGGAAGTTTCGATGAAATATAACAATACAGACCTTCCTTTTATACTTTTTATTCTGTTAGCTCTGTGTCGATATTCATAAAAGACCAGGGTCGTGCATTTGAGCCCTCTGGGATCAATAGATACGACCTAAGAACGCGTTTGGGTACTTTTAACGTCAGAAGGTATTTTGTACTAAATTCAAGACGAAGAAAGTACTCAATTCGAGAGGATCTTTCTCAACGTTATTTCAATTACTAATGTATTTTTAGTATCAATATGCTTTTTCCGATGTTTCCTTTCACTGGGAATTAGATTTATTTACGTGGGTGATGTTTCAAAAGATCATTATTATTTATTAAACATTAGTTATATATATCAAAAAAAATAAACTTTGTTTATACCTAGACAATATATTTAAGACTAGCTTTTGCCCGCGACTTCGTCCGCGTGGAATTTGTTATTACGGCAGCCTAATTTTTCTAAGCTTTGAATGTCATATTTATTAATATCTAATCTACTGCCTAAGAAATAGGTCTTAAGCTTTCAAAATGACGATACTTTCATACAACATTTCATCCCCCCTTTAACCCCTTACAACCCTTTTTCTCAATTAAAAGTAGCCTATGTCCTTTTTCAGGCTCTAGACTTACTGTGTACCAAATTTCATTTAAATCGGTTCAGTAGTTGTAGGGTGACAGCAAGACAGACAGACAGACAGAACTACTTTCGCATTCATAATATTAGTTAGGATATCGTTAAACGTGTTTGTAGTAGGCTCTGAAATGTCTAGTTTAATCTTTCTAATTAAACTAAGTAAACTGCAGATCGATTGCCAGACAGCTGTATCGTAATGTGCCAAAGTCAAAACCTGATTTAAATTTAAGAGTAAGTTTTTAGCTTTCTGTGAAATCGCAAATTGCGTCCGAAGAAGTACTACCACCATGCGTATTACCGCCGACAAGCAGCAGTTCCGGTCTTATGATGTAATTCAGTTTAGGCGTCAGGTTGATGGGCACATAAGGTGTCTTTCAGCTCAGCTTAAAGCTTCGTGTAACTAGGGCTGGTCATCGTCAATCCATTTTCTCCGCTGTCTCCCAGGTGCACGTTTTCTAGATATCTTGCCTTTAATTATTAATCTTGGGAATTTATGGAGGGATCCTTTTTATAGATGCCCAAAAAATGCAACTTTTCTTCGCATTATATTATTGCTGTCATCAGCTCGCGTTTGACCTTGACTGTTTTGCATTTGAGACGGAGGTCCTGGGTTCGATTCCCGGCGGTGCAGATTGAGATTTTTCTTAATTTGTCTTGGTCTGGCTGGTGAGAGGCTTTCGCCGTGGCTAGTTACCACCCTACCGACAAAGACGTACCGCCAAGCGATTTAGCGTTCCGGTACGATGTCGTGTAGAAACCGAAAGGGATGTGCATTTCGTCCTACTCCTAACAAGTTAGCCTGCTTCCATCTTAGATTGCATCATCACTTAACATCAGGTGTGATAGCAGCCAAAGGCAAGAGAGACGAATATCTTAGCATTCCATGGATTCACCGTGCGGGTGCCGGGTCCATCGCGTGGCTGAGAGAAAAACTCCGAACAGAGCCCGAGACTTGTGACTCGGGTGTAGGTTTAAGGGTACCCTTTGTGACGCGCGTCAACACTCACCTCCTCTGTTCAAGTTATTCTCCCTGCCCAACCATATTCGGAAGGACCCTACTAGTGCAGCTTTGGACACTCGTTCCAATATGGAGCTTACTGCGCTTCTAGTAAGGCCAAGGTCTTTTAGCAGGTTGTAGAGAGACTTTGCTGGTATACCCCTCGCACCCACTTCTACCGCGTATAAACTAACCACATAGCCATTTTTGGTTAGTTCATTAGTAAGGTCATAGTATTTATTCACTTTGAATACATGGTCTTTAGGGATGTTTGTTTCCCACGGCACTGTAAGCTCAACAAGTACTATACTATACTTGAGCCTGCTTTAACGAAGTTAGTTTGTCTTTTATTCGTCGTCAACCCTTTTTGAGCCCTAGCTACAGAAAGGCTTATAGCTTCACGTATGATTTCTAGTACTCTGTCGTGGCGGCGTGAGTAGAGACCCCTGTCCAGGAGCACCTTGCATCCTACCAATAAGTGCCTAGCAGTGCCCACTGCCTCACCACAGGTATAGCAAGATTTTTCCGAGGCTTTTCCCCATCTTACTAGGTTACTCTGATCTGGGAGAGTCAGTTGAAAGGCATTAAGATAAAATTTCAATAAGGCAGGAGACCAATCGTACAGCAAGGCGCGCCACTTCAGAGCCAGAGGGATGCAGAACTCGCCTAAGTTTAACCACTCGTTTTGCATTTCTAGGTTCATGGCATGCACTTTGTAGTTGTCGTCCTCATCTTGTTTAAGAAAAGATTTTATTATGTCTTGGTCTTCCTTTTTACGTCTTGCACCCAACCCGGTTCTATTTACCTGAGCCCCTGCCATAAATTGTTTGTAAAATTGAAGCCTAGAGTCAAGTTTTCCGGCACCCTCGTCTTTAGGAAGTGATGCAACTAGTTCGTCCTGGGACTTAACTAGAATGTGCGTTCTGGTAACCCTGAGGTGTTTATAGAGTTCCGATGGCTTTTTTAGTTTTAACCCAAAATTATTGTAATCTCTGAATAGAGTTGAAGGGTCAGCCGAGAGTGCTAGACCAAACCAAGACTTCAATGTTTTTATGACATTTGCATCTAATTTTGCCAGATGGGTTCTGCCAATATATAAACGAGGAATGGCCAAGTCAGACGTGAAGTGAGATAGTTGTCATAGACCCACGCTTTTTTTATATTGTTAATGGGCTGTTGGTCTACCTTATTGAGGTCATTTATGAAGTTATCGACGACTACCTCAAGGGATGGTGTGCGTCCTTTGTAATCAATCTTTCTACCGAGGAACTTAAAAGGCAATGCTTCAGCAATGGTGGTTACACTTTGGCCACTAATAGAGAGACCCGGATCATAAGATGTAAATTTAGTATTTCGTCTCCCCAGACATAGACATTTGCTTGGCTTTACCCTCAGCCCACCAGTCCATGAGCAGAACTCATCCACTACATTCAATAGCTCCTGACAGTGTTTTGGGTTTCGTGTCAGTAAAGCAAGGTCATCTGCAAAAGCTAAGATGGACTCTGTATATTTATTGTTGATTTTAAACCGATAGCCCCATTTCTTTTCTTGAACAATTAATTTATCTATTAGAATATTGATGACTACATTAAAAGCTATTGGGGATAAGCAGCAACCTTGAAACAGCCCCACATTGTAATGAAGGGGTTTTGAGTACTCATTGTTTACTGCTATGGTGAATTTCAATTTTGAATAATAAGAAGTGATTAAATCAATAACTAGATCAGGAAAATTGTACCACCTCAAGACGAAAGTCAATAGATCATGCTGGACAGAACCAAACGCATTTTCTAGGTCTATCCAGCAGATCGTAATTTGCCTTTCATATTTTCTAGCATCCTTGAGACTTTCGCCTAGAAGTGAATTGTGTTCCAGGCAACCAGAAATTCCGGGCAAAAACCCTTTCTGGTGATTAGGCCTGAAATACCTATTGTTTATCATGTGCTTTGTCATTTTTGTTTGCAATATACTGAAAAATAATTTAGAAATAGTATTAGTTAGAGCTATCGGTCTAGTGTCCTTTGGATGAGTTACTTCGGCTTTTTTTGGGATGAGGACAAAAATCGCTTCGCCAAATGTCGCTGGTATTTGTTGTCCTAGCCAGATCTTATTAAATATGTTTAAGAGATGTTTACGGACTGAAGCACATTTTTTGTACACAATATAGGGGATGCCATCAGGGCCTGGTGCAGATTTAGATGTTTTCTTCCTGATAGTATTGTTTATTTCCTCTATGGTGGGTGGAATACTTTGAAAGTTTGCTAGAGGATTGTTAGGCCTTAGTGAATGAGGATCTGAATATAGCCTCCCCTGTCTTGGTACCTCATATGTGCTTTTAAAGTGGTCGTAAATCTGCTCATTGGTTAGGACAAGTTTTCCCTTTTTTTCCTTGAAAATGCTTTTTGAGTACTCAAAGGGGTTTTTATCAAAATTGACTTCGTGTTTAGCCCTGTATAAGTTATCGCGGCTTTCTGATATTTGAAGAGATATTCCTTGAATGAGTTTAAGGATTGATCGTAAAGCTCTGGACAGTTGATGACTAAGATGGTTGTCGCCCATAGACTTTGCTTTACGAAGCTTCTTTATTAACTCCCTTTTCTTCCTCCGCATTCTCAATTTAAACGTGTTTTCCTTAGGTTTTTGAGCATAACAAGTCGGTGGTGGGTAGTATTCCGAAAAGTACGCGTGAATTGTATTTTGAAATGTGGAAACTTGGTCGTTCAGATCTTGTTTGTGTCCTGGGTGTTCCAGTAGGACCGCCAAGTTTTGGTCAAGTAATGTCGTCGTTGTTGTTTGTAAAAAAAAATGATATTTTGAGCATATTCCTCACACCCCAAATCTCAAATACTAGGAACGGACGACGACATTACTTCTTTAGGACCAATGTTTTAGAGCCATACAAATGTGTAGACCAAACGTAGCATATAAAATCTATACCCTCCTGCCTACCAGAGGCACTTTTTGTTTAGTATATTGATGAAACTTTAGTATTGTATTACTAACCCGTTGTTATGTGTCGAAAAAATAGTGAAAAAATTCCCACCTCTTGGAAAATGGATTTTCACTATGTCCTTTACAAAGGACAAAGTGACGATATTACTATGTCCTACATATAGGACATAGAAATTTTTTGGAATATAAATTGTTATTAAAATAGGATTATAATCTAACAAGAGACGCTATCTTTTGCAATGTGTTTTTTTTAGAATAAACATAAATATAACAACATTATAATATTTTCTCATACAGAACTATCAAATTAATCATTTTCTCAATAAATAAAGGTAAATTGACTCATAAAGCTACATTATTTACTAATCTATAATAAATAAGAATCAAAATTAGAGATAAATAAAATAGAAATTAAAGTTATATAGTAAGATTACTAACTACCCGCACGAAAATTAGAAAAAACAGTTCACATTTGGCATTAAACAAAGGAAAAAATCACATTGTTTAAAATAAACTGTTGTTTTTATGACACATCCACTTGCCCTACAACGCGATTATTTTGGGCTATATTTGGGTAAGCGTAAAGCAGCATTAGCAAGAAGCTCTTTAGAGGGCATTGGTTTTATGAAAACTTATGGTTCAAGCTCTTCGTACTTTTCTTCTCCGGTATCATCATCACTGTATTCTTCGTTGTCTATCAATAGCTTTGTACCCAAATCTAACTTGTACTGCCTCGATTGCACAATAAATTTCTTTGCTTTACCTTTTTACTTTCAACATCTCTTTATTGTTGCCCAGCATTGGCCACATCAAGATCAAAAAGGTATGAGATTATTCGAATGGTCCATTTTCTTGTTCGATTACGCAATGGGCAGACTGACAGTCAGTGAGACGCCACCCATATTTTGGTTTTGATCACTTTAGACCTTCTTATTTTTTCAAACCTTTTCTCTTTGAGCATCGCTCGGACCGATCATGGTTTCCATCGCAATAACAAGTCAACATCATCAAAAGAAGCTTGTTATCAAGCCACATTGTTACAGCGAGTTTTTCGTCTTCCCTTACCTTTACTTCACTACTTCCTTTGGCTTTTTTACGAAGTAGTTTTTCTTCCGAATTTTTTTCTATTTTTCCGAAAAAACAGGTCTTAGAAACTCTACTTCTCATCACAGTGCCTATAACATGGAACCCACATCTCAATGTGTGTGAAGTAAAATAACGGTGAATCAAAAAAAATATATCGAATTGAGAACCTCCTCCGTTTTTACGTTGGTTAAAAAATGTCCGAAAACCAAAGAACCGGTTCTAAGGTATCTTTTCCTAATTTGTCTTGCACGCCATCATTCGTTTGGAGATTTCTAATCGCAGAGTACTAGGTAGATAGAGGTGAAGAATGGTACTGCTGACATTTTTCGCCAAGATTTGAGCCACGTCCGCGACCAAGACTGCGTCCACGTCTTGTTATCCCAAGTCCTCTTGAGTGAGATCCAGAAAAAGAACCGTCGGACAGCGTTGGAGAAGCTGGTGGAGGAATCACAACATAATCTTCGTCTGAGTTACTGGACGCAACAGAATCGTGATAATACGCTATTTGTGCCGGTTTTGCAGGCAAAAGATCTAGATCATCGTCGCAGTTATACCCGAAAAAGTCTAATTCAGAATCATGACTATTCCAGCATCTGATAATCCTGAAAAAAATAACAATTATTGAAAAAATCTTACAATGTACTTCTCATAGTACAGTAGTAGTAAAAGTATAAAAACTTTAATTACCTACTTTTGTTCTTTGCATAGGACATAGAAAAATGATTCAAGGTTTCACGTACTACATTTATTTTTACGCGAAAATAACATGGCATGTCTTCGTTTCAAATCATCAAATTTTTACCAATTATTCAAAATGTATAAAATATTAAGAATTTAATAAGATTTAAACGGATTGACTTACCCCTGTATGAACGTATGTCTATATCTCCACCTTCTGACGCTATTTTGAAATATAATGACGAATGTGAGGTGTCACTTCAAATTGTTTTTATGTACGCAAATATCTAATAGATTTTACTGTTCAGTAAAATTTGTGTTTTCATTTAAAAATAAAGACGCAGAATTTTTCATTTCTTATGTACTGTGAGTAGTACATATGTAGGCACGAGGATACGATATCTAATATCAAATGAGATCATGAGGTCGTATAATAGATTCAACATTTAAAAAAAGCAGTCTTGCTTTGACTAAACTAACATTTTACTTCCTTTGGGCACAGACGGCATTTAGTGGTATATATTCCTTCCATGATCTGCGAAGTGTTGGTCTGTTTATAGCAGTAGGTTTTCCACTTAGACACACCCCCTACCACACACGAAGCGATGATTGGTTATGTGCTTGGTGAATATTATTATTACTGTAAAAAATGGTAGCTTTACTAATTGATCTCAATTCGGCGATTAAAGGTACTTAAATTAGTAGATAAATTATTGTCGAAGAAAAAGACAAAAAAATAAACCAGCCAATTTTAGTAATTACTGTAATTATATACCTAAGTGAATTGATTGGCTCATCGAAGCTATAGATACAAGTTATAAAGGTAAATTTGTATACGGATAACTCTATTACGACAGTAGCATGGGGAGCTTCCACGCGAACTTAGCATTATGGTTTAATATATAAGTTAACGACTTTCCTCAGAGCCCAATTTTATTCATGATATTGAGAGTTCAGAAGCCCAAAATAGACTCCCTGATGTTATAATAATAGCTGGCTATGCTCAGTGATTTCACCTCTGAGATCCCGTTAGTACTGTCTAGAAATGCGTTTTTAGTAAGCGTCTACGAACTACGGTAAAGGATGTAATTGAAAATTGTATGGTTGTCTGCCCCATAAATGTCCAGAGATTTTATCTTTAGATTTACCCACTCGCCCACAACAGTTATATGAAGTTGATTTAATTTGGCACACTATTTTACTACATTTTCCTAGCTCCATAGGAGGACCTTATAAAAAGAACTAGAACCCAGGACTCAAGTCACACATTTCTACCACTAAATCAACGAGACAGTTATAAAAGACTCCAACTGCAACTTAAAATGACTGCTATATAAAACTATGAAAAAGTTAAAAGCAACAGGCAATAAAATGCAACTTCCGAACAAAGAAAGGCTACGTTGAAAAAACAAACATAACTTTTCTTTGTAAAACACCAAGGCTAATATAAAAAGACTGTCGGGTGCTGAAAAATAAACACGTTATATAGCCCTGTCTAGAATATAGTTCGAGAGCCTGTGACCGCCAGACCTTCGTCAATTTATAAAAGCTGAAACGATGTCAACTCATGCACTTACCATAGTTACGTACGGTGGGCAAGTATAAACTCTGCACCGATATAGGCTTAGAAGGAGGATCCAGGCCCTCAACAACTCAAGTATATTCAGTAAATACTATATACAAGAGGACGCCGACGATGTTTCTGTGTTAATCTGATATGTAAGCTATATATTATTGTAAAGTTCCATCAAAATCCATTCAGTAGTTTTTGCAATAACAAACTTACACACTCACACTCTCAAAAAACTCGGTGCTAGTCAAGGTTTCTACTTTTAGGACGTTATCTAGAACCCACAAGCTGCTTTGCTACTTCGTTAAATACCCGTTCCTAAAACTTGAAAGGCACCAATTTCATAAATATACTTAAGTCAATTAAAGCAACTAAATGACATAGTTATTTTTTACTTTTTAATGAGTTTTAAAGACAGTTTATTTTTTTTAAACAATAAAATTACGTTTTACTTTTAGAAAATTGGGGATCTAGCCTCTCAAGACCTATTAGTTTAAAAAGCTACTCCACCACCACACAGACCAACACTTCAAAGTGCTTACCTATGGTAAGACTATAGCTCTTTTTTAAAATGACGAAGATCTGGTAATCATAGGCTCTTAGTTCATAGCCCGTAATTGCCGTAGTTTTCTGAGGTTAACAATGGCCCGCTTGATACTCGGAGCCCGTTGAATAATAGATTTAGAAGGGCCGTCTTAATTATGATGGAAATTGGAAGGTTCGAGCGTAGCTGAAATGGATATTTTGTTTTTGGGAGTTCATTTTTTTTATTTTGAAATTATTTCAACTTATACTATGGGTAATTAAAAATTAATTATTGTCAATTAGTTTAGCGAAAACAGGTTTAGTTTTGGTTTGTTTTCATAAGCATCATTTTGAAAAAAAGACGTACAATAAATCAATTTTGTGTGGGAATTCATATTATCTAGTCTTAATTATTGGATAGAAGCAGACCTTATATTGCCTACGTCCCTTATGAATAATTACGACTATTGAAAATTCATTGAAAAATTAAAGGTCAATATTTTATATTCGGAAACCAGGATTTCATGATCCTGAACCGAATAAAGTGACTATTGGACCTATTGAGCTATGTTAGTAACTATATTAATTAGGTTCCAATCAGTAAGTGTGTTTACTAGAACAACAATATGACAAGAAGCCGCAAACAGCATTGCTCTGTATGTTGTCTACGATAACAATACCTAGTAACCACAGACAATGTTATGATGACATAATTCTAGCGATTTCTACTTCTCTTCGTAGCTTTCTTCATTACTGAACGTCGCGTCCGCACTTTGCTTCATCCGTGCATAAATTTCCGAATTCATACCCTTTATAATCCCATTAGGGTTAAAATCTGTACCAAAACCAAAAAATTGAGGATACAAATTATTATCTGTAATCGGATTCATCATAGAATCAGCGGTAGAATTTCGGGAAATTTCAATTTATTATGCTTACGTTTCTAAAATAACTCATACTCGTTACGTAATTAGTGAAAGCCTTGTAAAATTATATAGAATAAAAAGAAATATCAAATTGTATAAGACTTTAAATAGTAAGTAAGTCAGAACCTAACTATATTCGTTTTAAATATACTATCCGTGCAGCAAGGTTTCCCTAACTGTAAAATTATATGTCGCAGGCTATAATTTTATCAGAATATAACCAGAAATTGCGTTCAAATATACGCAATAATTAAAGCAGCGCACGCGCATGATTTCAATTTTTTGCGTCCGACTTGCGCGACATAAACTGCGATAACTCGGCTAATATATATAATACAAATATAATAAAAAAATAGCATTGTACTGATGAAAGAATTTGTAAAATCGGAACGGAAGATTACTCCCAACAAACCCATTTACATACTTTATCTCTTTATAATGTTAGTATAAATTAATAGCTTAAAAAGCCTACCTATAACCTTCATTGTTGGTAGTTCTTTAAATTGCAAAATGATATTCATATCACTCTAGTTCCAGATACAAGCGCTTTCGACAAGCAAACATCCTCTGCAGCTTTGTAAGTAAAAAGAATGGCGAACATGACAAAAATGAGTTGAAAGAAGGTAATTGCATCAACAGGGCCGGTGATAAACCACATACTTAAGCCGACGCCTATCATAATGTGTCGTAAGGAACGAAGCGACATAAGTATCCATTACTTTTATAGCAAAAATATGTGATAGCAGGACGCTCTAAGGTACTCCGCATATGAGCGGAGCGGTGCAGTTTAAAAAGTCATCACTTTTGTAAAAGAATTAAAATCAACTTAAAAAACAGTTACTTTACGGTTTGTATTGCAATGCTGCCGCCGGAAAATATCCCTTATATACACTTATCAGCCACAGGCGATGAAAATTAATGCATTAATGGATTCGATGATCTCAGCGAACGCTTACTGGAGCTTATACCAATCAGATTCTTGATAGTACTGATAATGTTACAAACATTAATTAGTACAGTATAGTCGGTTTTGTAATACCTAACATCGAACTTGTTCACTCACACGTATCTGCAAGTTGTAATTGAGGCAAACGAGAGAGGGATTGTGATTGCACACTTCGGTACCACGTCAGCAGACTGCGCTGACCTTTAATTCCTACGAGGAAATGTATTACAGTAACATTTTTCCAGACACAAGAAGAACTACAATTATCTATACTCGGGGAACAAACTGCCCATCCAACTAAAATGGCAACTTTGTTAATTGTAATGAAACATTTTCATTGTTAAAAAATTAATGCAATAGCAGTTTTTTTGTCTAAAGTTATTATAAATTATAATTTAGGTAAATTATGTCTAATATAGCCGAGCAAAAAACTTATTTTTTGAAAATAAATCTAAAATCCGTCATAGGCAACGAGTACATATCTCGTTGTGATTATGATAATATTTTGAGTATATTTATTAACGAACTTTTTATTTTGTCAGCTTTTTTATAATGTTTTTTGATTTACTTGAAATATCCTTTTTCTCTTTTTTACTTAAAATAGCTTATAGCATCAATTTTTCTAATACAACCGCATCAAAATATAGAGTAAAATGTTTGAACAAGCATACTGACAAACGGATATAAATAAAAACAAATAAAACAGTCTTTACTAATTGTGGTTACAGTTATTCTTAAGAATTATAAAGAGTAACATAAGGTCCCAAGTCCCAATGTGCCTCATGGCAAAGACCTCCTCCCGCCAGTGCTTCCTGTCCACAGCTACTCTTCTCCAGTATAGACCAGCTGTCAGCTTCAATTTGTTTTCCCATTCTTTCTTTCCAATCTTCTTTGATGAGAATTCAAAGACGATACATGCTGAAAACAATAGTTATTTTATAGGCAAACGTAAGTCAAAGTAAACTCCAACTAAACGTTAGTATTAAAAAAGAAAGAAAATAATATCGTCGAAGCGGATAAGAAAATAGAGGCTTAGGCCCGCCTGTGCCGTAATGAGCTCGGGGAAAACGATTTTATTATTTTTATACGAGAGGAAAATGCTGAGGGAAATACTATCGAAAACTCTAATTATGTAAGGGTGGAGTTAACAACTTGTTTACATTGGATTCCTTCTCCTACGAGTACAACGTTAAACTAAAGCTAATAGAAGTATTGTATATGTCATCACAATTATTGACAAACGTTGAACTAACAGCTCATGTATTATTAATGCTGTGGCTTAGCAATACTTTTCATCTTATGAAAGGAAATTGAATGAACTATACTCGTTTTAATGCTCAAACTTACTTACTAATCCACACATTACCTACAGAAGATTATACTGCCTGTATGACCAAGCGAAGTTATCTTAAAAGCGTATTTTTTTAATAATTCTTACAATATATTTTATTACTTTTTTATAAACTAGAATAAAAATAATGACGTAAAGTAAATTAATTATTAAATTTTTAATTAATTATAAGATTAAAATAAAGTAAAATCCGTAAAATATATACAAAGTTATACACTTTTTGGAGTCTTCCGTCCTTTTCTCGGAAAACGTAAATTTGTACTAAGGCCTTATGGCATTACTGAAGTATGACGTCATGCCATTGTAATGCAGTTCTAGCTAACTTTTATTATTTAAAATCTTATAACTTTTTATTATTTGATCATTTTATTTAGTTTTTTCATAATTTCATTTGTTATTAAAAAAAAAATAAAAAAAATAGTTTAGACTCAAGTATTTTGATGTAAGTCATCTTACGAGCAGTTCTAGGTAGTGGCCTTTTAACGAATATTTGTAATCTTTAAATAACATTATTAGATACTACCTTAAAACTACACAAATCTTATGAATGCTTCATATAATACATGATATATGATTTTACAAAACCATTTCACGCACCCAGGTATTACGGTACACAACATAGATAGAACTCGTCTTCCTCACACAATGTATTATTCAAGAAGCTCTAACTATTGATCGGGGCTATTACTTTCGTGGAAAATTACGGCAGTTATCCGTGCGTACAACATCAGGGCGACGGTATACGTATTCAAAGCTCACATAGGCGGCTTAATATTTATCTTAATCGCCTTCTGTTACGATGATGGAAATTGCGAGAGAAATAATCACAGACACATTTAGTTTAATATTTTAAGGCTCATTTATTAACTGTTGTCGTTATATCAACCGAGGCATAGGCCATTTGAAATTATTTTCAAACACAACAATCCTGCACCGTCTGTGGCCAGCAACTCGTTGAATGTTGTCAGTCAACCTTGTAGGGGGTCAATCAACACTGCGCTTTCCAGTGCAGGGTCACTATTCCAGCACCTTGGGACCCCAAAACCTATCAGCTCTTCGAACTGTGTCCTGCTCATTGCCACTTCAGGTTGCTGAGCTATGTCGGTTACTTTGGTATTCTGTGGATTTATATGTAATTCGATCCTCCGAGCATTGCTCTTTCAATCGCCCGCTTAGTGACTCTGAGCCTTCTTATAAGGCAGTATATTTATTGTTGTACCTCTTTGTAATAGGAATAAATATAGATACAATCTGAAGCTCTAATCACTTCATCATCATCATCATCATTATCAGCCTATTAACGGCCCACTACAGGGCCAGGCCTCCCTCCTTGTAAGAGAGGGGATATGGAGCGTACACCCACCGCGCTGCTCCAATGCGGGTTCGCGGGCTGGGCTAGGGTGATAATGTTTCATTTATTAACGATCCCTATCAGATGTTGATGATGGTGACCAGGACCGAAACACAGACGTTTAACACCACCAACTTTCAAACTCCGGGCTTGAAATGTACTGAACATTTCGTAGAAGAATGAAAAAGCTCAGAATTATTCCATGACCCGACCCAGGAATCGAACCCTGGACCTCGTGATCGAAGCCACATAGGCTAACCACTAGACCAACGAAGCAGTCTAATCACTTACTAGGCCCTAAAGCTTTGCAACTGCTCTGATATTTATTAAAACTTTTCTCCGGAATCACTCTATCTATTAGTGAAAGCCGCATAAAAATACGTTCAGTAGTTTGTATTTATCGAGAACAGACAATGAGACGCAGCGGGCGACTTTAAATTATAATATTTAGTGAAGTAAAGTCGATTACCACATCGCCAAAATTGCTAACTAAAAACCGTAAGGCGTACTAACTTCGTACCTATATTATTCACCACAAAACTTTACAAACTAAGTACAAAAGTTATCCACCTACAAAGTGTAAATAATTAATCAATATGTACATAACTGGCGAACTTTATTATAAGTACATTGCTTTATTCGAGTTTGAAAAAGATTGATAAGGGTCTTGTTTTTTAACCGACAGAAAAAAAGTTCGACACGTATATTTTTTTTATGTGTGACCACGCATAACTTTTAACAGAGTTGTCCGATTTTGATAATTCTTTTTTTATTAGAAAGGGCACATTTCTAATATGGTCCCCTAGTCATTATGTTCGGATCTGATGATGATATCCTGGAAAAATTGAAGGACTCTTCAATTTTTCTATGTACACTTGCAGTGATTTCGGTTTTTGTGTAAGTATCGGTAGCTTTTTGGCTACTAGTGCCGTATAATATACTATGAGAGTATAGTACAAAAAGGTTATGTGTCGATAAACCACTAAAAAGTAAGAAATAAAAAATGTTCCTTAAACTTGGCTGGCACCGACTTCATAGATATGCTTAAGTAAAACTGATTGAAGCAATTTGTATTGCTATTATTTATCTGTGCATACAATAGGGCTTGATTTTATATTGATGTCGATGCTATTGTCTACGTGTCGGTCGTATTCAGTAACTCTATAAAGCCTTTGTCCTTATAAGAGAGATGATTTGGAGCTAATACCTACCAAACTGCTTTAATGTCGGTTGGTAGTAAAATTGATGAGTTTGTCATTAGATGTTGATAACTGTTCATCACTAACTGCACCGTTGGTCCAGTGCTAGGTCTATGTGGCATCGATCACGAGGTCCTGGGTTTGAATCCTGGTTCGGATCGTGGAATAAGTCTGAGATTATCAATAAACCCGGAGTCGGACAGTTAACCCTGTGTGCACCAAGATTTCGCCTATCATAACCAACGGTTAACATAACTTTACTATAAATTTACAATTTATAATAAACCGGTACGCCGGTTAAGGACGAAAACCGGGTAGTTATCTTAACCGAGCTTACGTCCTTAACCGGTGTACGGGTTGTTGTGAACAGTAAATTTTATGTTTAGCTTATGTTAACCGTTGGTTATGATAACCGAAATCTCGGTGCACACAGGTCTTAGTGGTGTTGAAATCCTGCGTCTCTATCATTAGTGAGCAATAAATGAATTAAACATCGTCACTCTAAGCCCACCAACCCGCATTGGAGTGACGTGGTAGAGGTACGCTCCATATCCCCTCTCCTATAAAGACCAAGTCTCGAATCTACCAGTCGCTACTGGAAACAATTCGAAGACATTCTTTATCGAAATATTTGATAAAAGGGAGTCACAATGTTTCCCGAACGCTTCTCTACAGCAAGTTGAACTAAACGGAAAAAAGCGAGAGATATTATAGCATTTCTATTTTTCAAATCCCTTGTTAAATAGTATTATTTTTTTACGCAGTTAGGCTTTTATTTTTTTTAATCACAATTACTGCTTTATCTTTTTTATCTACGTTTTAATATAATAATTTATTGCTAGAAAAGAAAATGTTACGTTTGTATAATAACCAGGTAGGTATGTTACGAATATGTGATTTACACCACAGTGCCACAGCATGAAATTATAATTACCGTGGCGTAATCACCGCATTTATTTAGTTTCGTTCAGCTAATAAGGGGTGTTGTTAGCAGTTCTGTATCGCGGGTGTCATTAGAGTAAAAACTTTTCTTTAAGGCGGTTTTACACGTGGCTTGGAAGAGAATTTTTGACGTACCAAAGACAACGCAAAAGCAAGTAACACAATGTTGGCTAAAGTAAGTAGATAATTAATTGGCAATTGACTCTCTAATAATGTTGTTACGACCTACGAGTCGAAGATTGGAAGAACAGTCACAACAGGAGAATAGTCTTATTAATCTATAGAAAAATACAAGAATCAATACAGCACGTGGCGCCATCGATTTGCGCTCCTAGGCCTGAAGAAACCCATCACGGCGTGTCATAGCCCTTCACACCCCTACTACACTGGGGGGCGTGTTCAGAATCATCGTCCATAAGCCCGCACTAACAGAATAACCTCTCCCTACGTTTCTTCTACCGTCTTGACTGTTCGACGACTCGCTTTGAACTCCTTCCAATGTTCCAATATTTTCTACGTTCTGCGTACAAAATATTTTTTTTAAATTGCATTTTCTTTAAGCCTAAGACGACACCATCACAGTTACACAGCATTGAATATGCTATGTTGGAGATAAGAAAAGGATAAATAAAAAACGTGTGCAAGACCATCAAAGGTAAGTATACTATACAACAGAAGTGTAAAATTCATTAAGGCTAAGTTAATATGTAGTACAAAATCAGAAATACAACATTTTTTTTCATAAAGAAGTATGGTATGGTATGGTATGACAGAAGTGGATGCGAGAGTTATACCAGCGAAGTCTCTCTATAACCTGCTAAAAGACCTTGGCCTTACTAGAAGTGCAGTAAGATCCATATTGGAACTAGTATCCAAAGCTGCTCTAGTAGGGTCCTTCCGAATTTGGCTGGGCAGGGAGAATAACTTGAACAGTGTTGACGGCCATCACTAAGAGATCTCTTTTAAACCTACACCTGTGTCACCAGTCTCGGGCTCTGTTCAGAGTTTTTCTCTCAGCCACGCGATGGACCCGGCACCTTCACGGTGAATCCATGGAATGCTAAGATATTTGTCTCAAAATTACTCATTCCCTTAGTCGACAAGAGCCTACTTTATATATAGCGAACGTTACAAGCTCGAGCGTGACGGCTCTGTTAAGTTCAACACCCACAAATTCAGTAAACTGTATGTTTTCTAACATCTCGTCAATCGTCCTACCTTTAGTACGTCGATTCTTGAAAAAAATATATCGTACGAACATTTCGCTTACATGTCCTCTATTGTGTCACTTTCAGTTCGACTGTCAGTTTAATATGGCAAAATGCCATTGGAGACAGATTTCTATTACATCTGCTTCGCAACCGTGGTACATCGGCTTCAAAACTGACGTTTTTTTCAAGAATCGACGAACTGTATATCTATTCTTGAACTAAATACATCGTACGAACATCTCGTTTACATCTCGTCGACCATCCCACCTTCAGTTCAACTGTCAGTCTAATATGGCAAAATGTCATTGGAGAATACCGATTTCTATTACATCCGCTTTGCAACCGCTTTACATCGACTTTAAAACTGACATTTATTTCAAGAATCGACATACAGTTCGACTGTCAGTCCAATATGGTTAAATGTAACTGGATAATACTTTTTTTTTCTTTAATGCCTACAAGTTGACCCTTGACTGCTATCACACCTGTTAAGTGATGATGCGATCTAAGAAGGAAACGGGCTAACTTGTTAGGAGTAGGATAAAAATCCACAAACCTATCGGTTTCTACACGACATCGTACCGGAACGCTAAATCGCTTGGCGGTACGTCTTTGTCGGTAGGGTGGTAACTAGCTACGGCGAAAGCCTCCCACCAACCAGACCAAGACAAATTAAGAAAAATCTCAATCTGCCCCGCCGGGAATCGACCACCGCGCATACCACTGCGCCACGGAGGTCGTCAAACTGATTTCTGTTACATCTGCTTTGCGACCGTTGTACATCGGCTTCAAAACAAACGATTTTTTGTTCAAGAATAAACATATTGCGCAGCACGCCTAAAGAAGAACTTCAAAATAGTTTTTAAAAGACGCCGTAGCGTAGTCTACACCGACTGTGGCACAAAATACTAATTACCATAATATACCTTAATGACCGTGTTCGTCTCATTTCGCTCGTCGCTAATAAGAGGGTGCGGTGCTGTCACATGTGTAATTAAAGTTCCAGCGCATAAGGGGCCTTCACACGTCGCTAGTTACCTAGCGTATGAACCTAAAACGTGAATTTAAAATTTAGGATAGAATAGAAATATGGACTAAAACAAGTAACACACATATGAGTCCCCTGGTTATGTGAAATGCAGAGCTTTTCATTCTTCTCAGTAGCAACTCGAGTTGACAAATCTTTGGTGAGTAGTAATAGTCAAAACAGCTACATGCCACGGAGAGCACGAAAAGTCGTGGACTCCAGTCATTTACATTAACTGATAGTGATCGTTAGAAGTCGTCAAACATTGATGAATGATGGCGATAAAGACATTTTCCAAAGTAACTTAAATAGGCAAGCCCAGTACTGCACATTATGAAACTTCGAGATCCTTTCACGCCTTTGCAAAGAGTCGCTCTGTTATAGGCGACAATTTCCACCTTATATAAGATGGAGTGTTTGCTTATTCCGTTCAAATATAACCTTGAAAACTAAGTAATGTGTTTTTCAAAGCCGTAGCTTTTGATCATATTCTACAGACATCAAAAGTTTTTATTCCTATTATGTTTTTTATTTAATTGGTCTGTAAATATAGCAAAAGATGAATTTTTCAATGAAAAGAAACTCACAAAGGGAAACATTTCAAATATGATTTACGTTGTAGTAATTTCTATGGTCGAACATAATAAATAAAGATTGCATCAAAATGATTGGTATGAAATTCCTTGCGATTAGACTAAGGAATGATTGCATTGGATTCCACAGCTTTCGCAGTAATAGACTCTCTACTCTCTACTTTCAGAAATGTGGAGGAGACTATCTAAAATATTATCTCAGATTTACTTGCAAGGCGTAGAAAATGTAAAACTTGAAAGTTGAGTCCAATAAACAGTTTTAGAGCTATCTAATCTTAACAACTTCACTGTCCAATGAGTCACATACGACTAATTAACTTTTAGAATAAGTACAGGAGTCGCATGTGACTAATTGAACTTAGGAAATAAAATCCATTATCAAAATCCATGAGTCACATGTGTGTTGTAAAAACAAAACAAATTCAAAAACAATAAATATTCAAATCAAACATTTTTTAAGGCCATAAGCTTAAACGCAATGTTTTACTATATTATTAGGATGAAGGTAATACCAGAAATTTTGCCGAAGCAATAGGATTTGCTTACATGTACACAAAATATGTCATGATAATATCTGAAAATGATAAATGTTAGGCACACGACAAGAAGTAAAGACACAGCAATTATTAGGCTTGACTTTTCAACAGCAATTCTAAAGAAAGCCTACTTTTAGGAATACGTAATACGAAATGTTTTTTAATAGCACACTAATACGAAAGTTGGTAATACTAATAAAAAGTAACTATCATCTAATCCATGTAAGTCTCACAATACTTAGTTAAGCTTCGATGTTAGTTTTTCTACAGACATTAAGTGGCTTTGATTAAATAAACATTCAAATATCTTCTAATGTTGTGACAAAACTTGTTTTATAAGTGCTTCCTCTTAAGCATATTAATACTGCTTTGAATAGTGCTTGAATATTTAAAATGGAAAGTAAAGGTCTATAGTTAAAGTTAAAGATCTAGTCGTATTTTACTTATGAATATTTATAGAACCTTTGTTGTCAATGAAGAAATGCCTATTTCTATTATGCTCTTTTGTGCTAAGCAGGAAAGCCTATACGATGTTCGAACGATATACCAGTATATGCTAAAGTTCTTATCGGTGAGTAGCTATAGGTATTTGGAAATCTATCCAAATTTAATCTAAGTAAAAAAATATACCAGATAGGTCTTTAGCATGGACGCGCTTACGACGGTCAATACGGACGTAACTTCATTTATTTCATGTAGGCTATTATACAAGCAAATTTGAAAAGTCAGTCTGTCAGTATTTAGTAACTCTACCACTGATTCGGAAGGCAGATACTGCCGAGAAGAGAGAGAGAGAGAGAGTTGTTTAGCAACTCCTTAACTGCATAAATAAGTCGGTTCTACACAAAAGCGTCTGAAGTATCACGGACTAAGCACATCTCATGATTCCTTCAAAGAAATTTTTAACTTATTAGCCATTTGTGCGAGTTGGATAGTGAAATTAAAAATGTATAAAAGCATTAAGATTTATTATCTATATTACCTAACGTATACGTTCATTGAAAAGTAATTTAGACTATACTAAAATAAAATACCTAATAATAATTCAATGCTAATTGTAAATTGAACCAACACTAAAAATCCGCATACATAAAAGATAACAAGTTCCAACACATTATCTGCAAATGTAAAATTTATTTTTGCGGTTAAAACTGCCTCACTTTCACTACTTTACATAGATTTTCGTAATCACTCATGTTCTACGTTCTCCGCGTCTTGTTACTAGATTGTAGTTAGGTACAGATAATAGAAAATGGCCAAATCGCGTGTTTTGGACAATAACCGACCGTCCGAGGTTTCAATTGTGGGTATGTATACAACAAGCTCAATTCCTAGTAATTAACTTTAAAATGTGGTGTACAGTCATATCACGATAAACCTTATCTATACTAATTAAATAAAGGATTTGTTAAAACTCGCTGTTGTGAGGAACTACTCGTACCTGAGTACATTTACATTTTATTTATTAAAGAATAGATGCTACGTTTATTATCTTTAACATAATTCCAAATTACCCTCTAATTTTTACGTAACGTTGTTTTAGAAGACGAAGATCCAAGCCAAGAACTCTCGTGTAATATCAAACTTACATTTTCTAAATTTTAATCAGTATGTCAATTCTTGCCAAAAACGTCAAAATTGAAGGCAATGTTTATACAACGGTTGTAAAGCTGATGTAACAAAAATCGGAATTCTTGAAAATAATTTTTTCGTATTGGACTGACAGTAAATTGTCGAAAGCTATTCGTGTGATGCATTTTATTCAAGTATCGAAATACAGATTAGCGCTAACAGAAGTTCCGATTCCGCCATATGTGTATGACTAACAATAGATACTTAACTGCTACTAAATTCGACTCCGGATTTGTTAATTACAAGTAGTAATATTAAAAAACCTGTCGATTTAGTAAGATGCTCATCATCTCTTGTAAAAATAACTCCATTTACTATGCATATAGTTGCAATAAATGCGAAGATTATTTTCCCAAGAAAACCACCCCATTAATGAAAAGACAAAATAACGAGAGAGATTTGTTAGACGATCCGACTAACGCTCGGCGCCATTCAGTACCCGGGCTGGATGGTGGGAAATATGCTACCGAAGCTCCGTTTGGAGAATCAACGAGCGCAACACGCACCTCTAAACATTTTAAAACATCAATACGCGCACACCAGCGTATAGCAGCCTGGAATGTTAGAGGATTACTCAAACCAGGCAAATTAAGCATCGTGGAGAAGGAAATGGTCGGTTATAAAGTGAACATACTGGCTTTAAGCGAGACGCATTTGCAGGGAAATGGCCATTACAAGACTTTTATGGGAAACACCTTCTATTTCTCAGGCTCAGATAATTCCAGCTTAAATGGGGTAGGCATTTTGGTGCCGGACAAACTAAATGGCTATGTACTTGGATATAACCCAGTGTCTGATCGCATCATTACAATGAAACTGAACACCAAGCCATGCACCTTTGAACATAATATCAATATATGCACCTACCTCACAATCATCAGAGGAAGAGATAGAATCATTCTACGGGACGTTAGAGGAAACACTGGATTCAATACCAAATCGAGAAATTACCATGATTCTCGGTGATTAGAACGCGAAAGTCGGTAGCACGTCGAGCGATGACCATCTTCGCGAAATTGTGGGACATCATGGACTTGGCATCAGGAATGAGCGTGGTGATAGACTGATCGAGTTCTGTCTAAGTAGGCATCTGGTAATTTTAAACACCTGTTTCCAACATCACCCTAGGCGCCTGTATACCTGGAAATCTCCAGGCGATAGATACAGAAACCAAATAGACTACATATTAATCAACACCCGCTGGAGATCTTCTGTAAACAATGTAAAAACATTTCCAGGTGCTGAATGCGGGACAGATCATAATCTTCTTGTGGCTAGCTTTGCATTACGTCTTAAGTCACCTAGAAAACGCCAACTCAGCAAGGCCAGAAAGTTGAATGATATTGAAAAAACCCTTTTTCGACAAACTGTTGAAGAAAAGCTTCAATCAAGCGATCTAAACACGGACAGCGCCGAGTCGGCTTGGAACCAACTAAAAACATCAGTCAACGATGCTCTAGGAATAGTAGGAAAAAATAATGCAAGTGAGCCCAAGAAATCTTCTTGGATCTCGGATAAGACCTGGGAGCTCACACGTCGTAGGAAGAATTTAAAAGTAAAAGGACTACAAGATCCAGACGTAAGGAAGCAGTACGAAGATCTATGTAAAACTATAGATGAATCCTGCAGACATGATAAAAACAAATACATAGAGGAAATCTGTACGGATATCGAAGACTACTCCTTGAAGTACCAAACAGCAGACCTTTTCAGAAAAGTCCGATTACTAACCAGGAAGTTCAAACCAAAATCCTGGGCAATCGATAATGTAAATGGCATATCCCTACACCAATTAGACGAGGTGGCAGAGAGGTGGCGCAGCTACTGTGAAGAGCTATATAACGGTAACTTGTCTGAAAACACTCTGAGACCCACAGCTGATTGGAACACCTTAGATAGGGAGCCAGATATTCTTCCCTCAGAAGTGTGCGCGGCTCTTAGTCTGCTTAAAATGAGAAAAGCACCAGGCCCTGATGGAATAGTTGCAGAACAGTTAAAGTCTCTCGGCGACACCGGAATAAAGGCACTGCACACAATATGTAATCAAGTTTGGACTACTGGAAACTGGCCAAAAGACTGGACAAACTCAGTCATTTTACCTCTTCATAAAAAGGGTTCCACAAAACAATGTGATAACTACCGCACCCTGGCCCTCATATCTCATGCAAGCAAAGTTCTGCTCCATATACTTAACAGACGTATTCGCCACTACCTAGACTGGCAAATCCCACAGGAGCAGGCAGGCTTTGTCAAAGGGAAGGGTGCGCGTGAGCAAATTCTAAATGTTAGGCAGGTCATCGAGAAAGCCTATGAGTACAATACGCCGGTCATCATGTGCTTCGTTGACTACAGCAAGGCTTTTGACTGCGTAAACTGGAACTCTCTATGGAGAGTGTTGGGAGAACTCGGGGTGCCACTTCATCTCATAGCCCTTATTCAATCACTATACTTCAACAGCCAAGGTGTAGTCAGAATCGAGGATATGATGTCCCACCCTTTTAAATTCGGTAAAGGAGTGCGTCAAGGCTGCATTCTCTCGCCTATCTTGTTTAACGCGTACGGCGAATACATCATGAGGCAAACCTGCGACCAATGGGAGGGAGGCGTACGCATTGGCGGAGTAAAATTAAACAATCTTCGCTATGCTGACGATACCACGCTTTTGGCCGCAGATGAAACTGAGATGTGCTCTCTACTGGAGAGAATGGAGCGAATCAGCAACACCTTAGGTCTATCTATCAACAAACAGAAGACCAAAATCATGGTCATAGATAGATCAAAGGTATTAAATCTCACTGGCGCACTCAATTTACAGACTGTCGAAGATTTCGTTTACCTTGGTTCCACTATAACTAATAACGGCTCCTGTGAACCAGAGATCCGAAGAAGAATTGGAATGGCAAAGAGTGCCATGTCTCAGCTACATAAAACTTGGAGAGACCGCAACATCTCGTTGAGGACGAAGATCAAATTAGTACGCACACTCGTCTTCTCCATTTTTTTATATGGGGCTGAGACATGGACCATAAAGTCTGCGGATCGCAAACGAATAGACGCTTTTGAGATGTGGTGCTGGAGGAAAATGCTCCGGATCCCATGGACCGCATTTCGGACCAACGCATCTATTCTTGCTAAGCTTAATATTAAATCAAGGCTCTCCACTATTTGCCTCAAGCGTGTATTAGAGTACTTTGGACACATTGCCAGAAAAGACGGAGATAATCTAGAGAAACTAGTAGTCACTGGCAAAGTGGAAGGAAAAAGGCCGCGTGGGCGTAGCCCGATGCGTCGGTCTGACCAGATCCGCACCACACTCGACTCCTCGATGTATGACGCTCTTCAAACGGCCGGTAATAGGAGCGGATGGCGCAACATTGTAAGGAAGATCTTAAATGGAGGTGGTCACGACCCTCAAACATGAGGAAAACGACTCGAGGAGGAGTTGCAATAAAACAATATTTTTATTACATCGACCTGAACCACAAAATTAATAGCCTTGTCATTAATTATTGCAGACTGTCACTAAAATATCACTAACCACTAG
The DNA here is from genome assembly GCA_034621355.1 of Mycalesis mineus. Lineage (NCBI taxonomy): Eukaryota > Metazoa > Arthropoda > Insecta > Lepidoptera > Nymphalidae > Mycalesis > Mycalesis mineus. The sequence continues at coordinate 14,866,542 of CM067885.1, forward strand.
ACCAACATAAATTTAATTAAAGGATATTATGAACACGCTATATGAGTCGCCAATGTCCAAACAGGCTATACATACCAATAAAACCCTTAACAATTTGAAATGTGGATAGAAACCAACTCCACGCCGGGGGATTCATGTAAATGTGAACAATAGAAAGGGCAGGTACTAAAAATTTATTAGTACATCGGGGCCAGGAACCGTACTATATTGTGGTTACAGATCACGTATACACCCCCCCGTCCACATAGAAACGAATTTGCACACAAATGTGTGGTGTACGTTGTGTTTCAAAATACGAGAAAATGCCTGAATTTAGAGTGGCTTCTCTATGTGTTGTGAGACTTTTCATGCTAGCGTTTCTACAGTGGCTAGAAAGTCAGCAAACCAATCATTAGTACTCAATAGTCCAGAACAGACCTATACATTAAGGTAAACGCTGGTAAAGTCGACAGTGTCCCAATAGCCGTCATAATTTGGAAAAAGGCCTGTTATTTATTTCTTATAATAACTAAGTAAAATTTATTTATGCTAACATATTTGTGGTATTATACACGATAATTTGTATGCAAAATTTTAATCAGCACTTTATTGGTGTTTGAGAAACAATAAACGAAAGTTTGCGTTTTTGAATATTTGTATTTTTTTACAAGTTTAGGCACTGAATCGCAGCTCGCCATGCTTGTATACGATGTAACTTTTGTAACATTTGTTGTGAACTTTTGATATATCCAATTCTTTTATAGAAGAGTCAATTTAATTTTCTACCGAAAGAATTAAAAAAACCATGTTATATTTCTTTTTATTTTTATTTTGGGCGTGGGACGTCTACTCGTACTTTGAATTCTCAACTTGAACCAGAACTCGTCAAAATTTTGACGACCACTGGGACATACACAGCAAATGAACGTAAATCTGACACCGTTTCTAGTTTCAGCTTTAGTGCGTGGGGATAAGGGCGAAAGTTGCATTAGGCACGGCCTGGTAGTGTTAAGTCTTTAACTTAGCTTTAAATGTTAAGATGATAATATATCCGCTTGATAGTTACAATGCCTTCATTTTTAACATAAGTCAAAATTGAAGTTAAATATGATTTTACGTTAACGATTTTAAGTTAAATATATAACAATATAAATATCAGCTTTACTAGCTCGTTATGCAGCTTTGTTTAAACATATCGTTAGATATGTATTTTTTCATCGCTATTAAAGCGGGCAAACCAGCTGACCTGCGGGTCACCTGATGAGTGATTACCACCGCCTATGTACATTTGCAACACTAGAGGTACTGGTAATGCGTTGCCAGCCTTTGAGGAATTGATTGATTGGATTGCCCCTTAAATACCCCTATTAAGGAAGGAAGTTGGTTCCAGAGTCTGCATATGCGCGGCAGAAATGATCTAGAAAATCTAGAGGTAAATGTAGATAGCCAGCCATCCAGATAGTGTAAGTGAAACTGGTTTCTACGCCGCAAGTTCCGCTGAGAGAAGACAGGGGGTAGTATAATTTCGAACAGCTCCTCAGAGCACTCGCCATAATAAAGACGATAGAACACACATAGAGAGCTAACGTCCCTACGGTGTTCTAAGGTCTTCATCAACTTGCTAGTGAGTTTGGAATTGTCAACAAAGCGAACTGCCCGCCTTTGAATGCGATCAAGTGGAAGAAGTTGGTATTAGGTGCTCCAGCCCATAGATGTGAGCAGTACTCCATGTGCGGACGTACTTGGGCTTTATACGGCAAGAGCCTATGTTAAGGCTGAAAGTAACGATGATTCAGGGAAGTCTCAATTTCAGACACAAGTCTGGATCTACACTCCTCCAGCTGTTTAAGAGAAAGCTGTACGCGATCATTGTAAAGGGCGTCGCCCGTGCTATCATTCGTATAGCAACGCATGTTGTTGCTGGAAATCATGTCATTTATGTGCAGTATGAATAACGTGGGCGACAGCACTAAACCTTGTGGAACACCAGTGTTAATTGATTTGGGAAGGGAGCACAAACCGTCGACTACGAATTTAATGCTCCGTTCATTTAGAAAGTTGGCGATCCAATCGCATAGCTTCTCCGGGGGTCCATAAGAAGTTAGTTTGGGCAGAAGTCCCTTATGCCATACTCGATCAAACTTCTTCGCAATATCTAAGGTCGCCGCGCGAGCTTCTCCTTTACTCTCTAAAGCTTGTGCCCAACGATGAGTGAGGTAAAGCCATATTGAGAATCGCTGAGGAGTTGACGTTCTTCTAGGTACCCAAGAAGTTGATAATTTGTTCCATCACTTTAGAGTGCAGGGAATTTATAGAAATAGGCCTATAGTTGGGTGGAATTGACTTATCGCCTTTTTGGGTACTGGATGTACCAAGGCAGTCTTCTAAGTAGTCGAAACAGTACTGGAGGAGTAGGATAGTTGAAACAGACGTGTTAGCACTGGAGTCTGCTCGGGTGCACAAGTTCTCAACACAACCGCTGGGATACAACAAGGCAAGTGCCTTGTTGATGTCTAGGGACAAAAGCGCTTTGTGCACTTCACGCTGGGTGAAAAGTATGTCACGCAAAGAGCTATTACACCGCTGGATGGTAGGCGGTGTATTTCCCCGATCATCAAGCGTAGAATTATTGTCAAAGGGAGTACCAAGAATTTCTGCTTTCTCTTTAGCAGAATAGGCCAGTGTATCGTCTAATTTGCAGAGTGATGGAAAAGAAGAACGGCAGAAGTTGCCTTGAATGGCTTTGGAAAGAGACCAAAAAGCACGAGATCCAGGTGGCATTTTAAGCAACTTGCACCTGGCAATAGTACTTTTGTAGGATTTGGAGGCAGAGTTAAAAGTTTTGTTCAAGTGTCCTGCATTTGGATCTTTTTGTTACATGCCGTGTTCCACGCTTGGTCACACATGTTCACGTTTAGGTTCGAGTCGGTCGCTGATTTTAGTTCGATCGATTGGCAAGACTAGGTGCTCGGAAATTTACCATTAACAAGTACCACCAGATCGACTGCATACTATTCCCCCATTATGACTACAGATTTTCAAAGCTGGAGTATCAAAACAATCATATCATATGTATTGAACTAAAAAAAAATAATTAATAAAATGAACTTTATGTCTAAGTCAATAAAGTTCAAATTCTTTTTCAAAATTGACGAGTTCTGGGACATTTTGACGATAATTAGGACAAACCTGGCGGATACTGGTACAAATCGCTCATTTTGAATATTTTTTAAATATTTTGTTACATTATATTAACTAATTAATACCAAAATTATATTTCTAAAAAATTAATTAAATTTGCTCTCTTGTCACGTAATTAGTTTTTCTCTACTATGACTAGTAGTAATCTGGCAAGTCTGCAAAGGTAGCGAAGTTCAGAAACTGACGACTATTGGGACGTTTACCTTATATATTTACCAACGAAGTGTTACCGCAAAGCCGCTTACTTGACGACGGCTGATTTCTTATACCTATATTTTTTAGATACTTATATCCGGAGGCACATATACTTAATACATTTACGATTTATAATAACTTAGACGATTGAGGGTTTGAATCTTACCACTTCCCAAAGCCAGCACAATATTATAATCTCCGCAAATTGCCCACTGTACTAAAATATTTGACAACCTCCGTGGCGCAGTGGCATGCGCGGCGGATTTATAAGACGGAGGTTCTGGGTTCGATTCCCGGCGGGGCAAATTGAGATCTTTCTTAATTTGTCTTGGTCTGGCTGGTGGGAGGCTTTCGCCGTGGCTAGTTACCACCCTACCGACAAAGACGTACCGTCAAGCGATTTAGCGTTCCGGTACGATGTCGTGCAGAAACCGAAAGTGGTGTGGATTTCATGCAACTCCTAACAAGTTATCCCGCTTCCATCTTAGATTGCATCATCACTTAACATCAAGTAAGATAGCAGTCAAGGGCCAACTTGTAGATGATAAAGAAAAAAAACACTGGATATGTACTATATTATATTATCTTCTTCTTCTTTGAGTGCCTCTCCGACTAGCGAAGGTTGGCACTCGGCTTCGCATATACTATATTAATAATAAACAGGTAGGTAGGTACAATATTATATTGTACTGTACTATAATGTACTGTAGGTGCATGGACTAAGTTTTTAATAAAATGACATCGCGGTATTCTTTGTGTGTGTATAAATGTCTTAAGTGGAGTAAATGAGTTTAGTAATCCCACGAAAATCATCTTACACTGTAAATACTTTTTCAGAACTCGTGAAAGCTGCTTAGTCTACATGCATGCATACATCTCACATTCTCTAACTCTACAACGTAACATAGTAGGCATAGTGTGTAAATGAAAACGTCAAAATGAATGACTTTCTGGTTTTATGGGTATCCTGTCTACGCTGAACAAACGCTAGTGTGTAGCAGCACTATCAATCCTAGCCTAGCGCGACTTGTTAAATTGCTTTGAACTCAATGATTTCATAACGAAAAGCACACGAAAAATAGAACCGAATTTGTCATTTTTGAGTATATAACTAAAGTAACAGCAACATTTCAATTTCGAGACCGTCCAAAAAGATAAGAAAATTTAAAAAGAAAGTAAGAAAATGTAGAATATTTACGCCCCAGGAATATAAGAAAAGTGTTTTTGGAGCAAGGCTGTTAAAGTAATTGAGACCAATTAGTACTAAGTCGACGGCACTTACTTATTATTCGTCTTTAAATTGTAGACTATCAAAAACAACCGAACCTATAAATTTTGTGTCATCAGAAAAAATACTTAAAATATTCTCTAGGTAAGCCCTAGAGCTACATCATCATCTATTTAAAGCGCCATGCGATTTCGGACAGACCTTTCGCCAATTATAAAAGCTATAGGACCCCCGCGGTTTAACCCAAGTGGTTCTCGTTTTGGGATAAAATGTCGTTTATGTGTTATTTTGATATGGAGTGTGCGAAGGAACTGCGTGATCTTGTTCCTTCCTCCCCTCTCTACCACAGAACAGCAAGACGACGTGAACACTGGCACACTTTACGTGGTGGATGTCCAAGCAGCGTTCTTAATACGCACGGCAAAAGTGTGGAATGCCCTCCCAGCGTCAGTGTTTCCTACCACCTACAACCTGACCATCTTCAAGGCAAGAGTGAACAGGCATCTTCTAGGTAAGCGCGTTCCAACTTAGACCTCATCACTACTTTCCATCAGGCGTGATTGTAGTCAAGCGCAAGCCTATCTACCTTAAAAAAAATGTAGGTAAGCTATATTATTTTGACGACCTCCGTGGCGCAGTGGTATGCGCGGTGGATTTATAAGACGGAGGTCCTGGGTTCGATTCCCGGCGGGGCAGATTGAGATTTTTCTTAATTTGTTTTGGTCTGGCTGGTGGGAGGCATTTGCCGTGGCTAGTTAGCACCCTACCGACAAAGACGTACCGCCAAGCGATTTAGCGTTCCGGTACGATGTCGTGTAGAAACCTAAAGGGGTGTGGATTTTCGTCGCACTGCTAACAAATTAGCCCGTTTCCATCTTAGACTGCATCATCACTTAACATCAGGTGTGATAGCAGTCAAGGGCCAAGTTATAGTCATCAAAAAAAAAGTTTCCTCGAAATCCATTTAGTTTTTGAGTTAAAGTGTAACAAACATCCATAATAACAAACGTACAAATTTTCGTCTTTACAGTATTACTAAGGATTTGGAGCTTAGGTCTAAGCTCTCCGCTGCTGATCTCTGGTTGTAATACCGCCACCTACCCAACTACGGGCTGCTAGTAGATACAGAGAATTTCATAGAAGAAACTATGTGCTATATTTCTAAACCTGCCTATTATTGGAACCCAGGTCAACCCAGGACCTCATAGTGCTTAGGCTAAACACTGAACTAAAGAGGCAGTTACAATTGATATGATATGCCAGTGACAATTCAGAACCTCACTTTTAATTGAAACTCAAAAGTTATTATTGGTTTTAATTTTAATCATATTTTCCACTGAATAAGTTCATGTCAGTGATTTGTTTAGTGTGGGTGAACACCCTATCGATTTATTGTTCTAAACTATTAAGGTATCTTTAAAATTTTGTAATCACAACTCTGGGACTTCGTCTATGTTGAATAAAGTTTTATTATTTTGGTAGAGTGAAAAGAAACTGTTTACCTCGACATTTGAAAAGTGCTTGGTAACAAAACCTACTTGAAATACACTAATTAAAAAGTAAATCTTGCTTCTATTGGGTACAATTAGATGTTTTAACAAAAATTTGAAAATACTTGTAATTTCTTGGTGGGAGATTTTAGCTGTGGCTAGCTTACTTATATAGCTTATTACCACAAAGGTGGTGTAGAAACTGCAAGGGGTGTGGATTTGATCCTACACCTAACAAGTTAGCCCGCTTCCATCTTCGATTGCATCATCACTTACATGTATACAAATCTATACTAATATTATAAAGAGGTAAAGTTTGTAAGTTTGTGAGTTTGTAAATGGGGCATCTGTTGGGGCTAATCTTCGGAACTACTGATCCGATTTAAAAAATTCTTTCACCAGTAGAATGCTACGTTATCGGTGAGTGTCATAGACTATATTTTATATTTATATTATACATATGAGCCGAATTATCACAGTTTTTGTCGCGCGAGTCGGACCGAGAAATTTATTAAATCGGCTTTAAAAGTTCTACATAAAAGTCCGCAACAGCATATATCTATCTATCTTTTATATTTTGGCAGGTATAGAACTTTTTGTTTTTTAAAAAATCATTTAATTCATATGCTTACGTTTACATCATTATTTATAGAACTAAACTTAAATCCTTATCAAAATAAATTATTTAATAATTACAAGGATATTATAGAGATAAGATTTGCTTTTTACAGTATGTTAATTACTTACATAGTTTAGGAGATAATACAAAATTTCTAAAAAGCGCGACTGGCGCTTAAGTCCAAATCAAGTTGAACTAAAACTGAAAAGTACGTGAATAGGCGTCAGCATTTTGGTAAGTATGCTGTTTCATAGAAACAATAATACGGTAACGGGGTTGAGAATTTGGTCTTTGTTCAATTTATTTGCTATAAAAGAACATATCAATACTATTAATTTAAAGCGGAAGAGTTTGTTCGTTTGTTTAAACGGACTAATCTCTAGATCTGCGTGTCGGGTTGTAAAATTATTATTGTTTATTTTGAAAGCTAGACTCAAGAGTGTAATAGACTATTTAATACAAGCTATACACATCAGCTTGCCATAAATATATATTGTTAATGTACTGTAATGTCGTACAATGTTTAACAAAAATGTAAATCTTTAGTACACGGGACGGGACAGAGGATATTGCTTCACGGGAAACTATAAAAAAATTAAATTGAGGGAGCGGGGAATGAGCACAATTTATATGAAAGTCTGTCTTTAAAGACCTTTTACCTAAGAGGTTTTCATTCAGACGAAGTCGCGGCCGACTGCTAGTCAGTTATAAATTTAATATTACCTGTAAAAACCGTTAACCTAGGTTTTGCCTTTTCTGAGAAGGTTTACTATAGTAACATATATATATTTTTTCACTTTCGGAAAGTAGAGATTTCAACAAACAGAAACCATACCAACTTTTTGAAAAAAGCTGATATTTTGACGGGTGAATTTTCGATTGAAAATTAGGTTATTTTGTCGATATTCATTCAAAATAAGGTGTAAAAATAAATATTTTTAATCAAATAAATTATAGCGTGTTTAGGACATAAGAAGGCAAGGTTTCACCAAATTTTATGAAAATAAAACTTTATTTGTAAAAGATAAAAATATAAAACCAAAAACTTGGTTTTTGTGTTTTTCACACAAATTTTGAGGTTATGTGAAAAAAGTGTAGAAACAAAAGTTTTAGATCTTTTTATTATCTACAACTTTGCCATTCAAGTCTTTTCCATAGGACTTTTAGTTTTGCCGGAAATCGAGAAAATCCGTGTTTTACCCCTAAACCCTCAACCCCTACCCCTTCCCGACCTCAAATCGCCCGTAATTTATTTTTCCTTTCATTTTTATGGCATTCTCTTCCTTTTGAAATGGGTTTCATCCTACTGTGATTTTCTTTTACTTTTTATTATGTTTGAGGCTATCTGCACTGGGCTAAGACAGGACAAACACATTTCTATACACCTATACAGGTACTGTTAGAATGCAAACTTTAATCAATTTACCATACACAATGCGTTGAATTATTAATAGAGTAGGCAAGTAATTTGAAAACGTAAACACATTTCATGTTTAGCAGTAATACATTATAAGCTACTACTGTATGACGTGTTTATGGAGGTGATTTAGTTATTATAAACATAGTATAGTAAGCTCTTTTTAATTAAACACCATTCGCTCTTATTAATATTATAAAAGCGAATGTACTCGTAAGTTACTTATCTTTTTTTTATTTATTACAAGTTAACCTTTGACAATCACACCAGATGATAAGTGATGATGCAATCTAAGAAGAATCGGACTAAATTCTTAGAAGTAGGATAAAATTCCCACCCCTTTCGGTTTTTCACTACATCGTACCGGAACGCTAAATCGCTTGGCGGTAAATCTTTCGGCAGGGTGGTCAAGCCACGATTGAAGCCAGCCAGACCTGGACCAATTTAGGAAATCTTAATCAGCCCAGCCAGGAATAAAACCCACAACCTTCATCTTATAAATCGACTGCCTATACTACTGCACCACGAAGGCCGTCAAAGTTATATTGCACAAATATTAATATTATTATTCTTTATTTGTGTTCCACACGTACAATAAAAATACAGTACAAAAATTTCTTGAAAAATATGTAGGAGACAAAAGGCGGCCTTATCGCTTAGCATATATGTACATAGGTAGATTCAAATAATGCTGTTTTATTTTAAACACTTACACTTACTTGTGTGAGTAAGATAATAAAGTAACGTAGGTAAATCCATAAAATAAGTACTGTTTTATCGGAATAAAATTAATAGTTAACAATTTGCAGCAATAACCCGACGAATCCAAGCGGCAAAGTCACGAAGATCTGACAAGAAACATGTGTAGCATCGCAATTAAACATTGTAGAGTCAACATCTCCTGAGGATGCCCTGGTTTCGGAGAAAACGTACGTAGAGGATTTTCTGTCGGATCTAGGTAACTTTATCACTCGGTTTTTCGCAGAAAAGAGTTAAAAAAAACTATTAATTATTATTTATAAATAATGTACTTCCAAAACGCCTTATTCTATCAAACATCTGAAAAGAAATAGTTTTTGACACTCATCCAATTTGCTTTCCAAAACCCCAACTTTTCTACTTTAAGAACGCTACCTAAAAGTCACAAGATTCTCTTCGTGGCGTTCACTGCGGCCACATCTCTCAGTCGTAACTCAGATCACGCCAGATTTATTAGTCATTATTATTGATAGCTCAATTAGTTAATATTTTATTGAATTGGTTATTATTGGTCATCATTGTGATTATTCCTTAGTGAATTTGTCGGATTATTAATCATTGATTGATTGGTTGTCGTAGCAAACAAACATCCCTAAATTTGGCTGGTCAAGGAGAATAACTTGAACAGAGGAGTCTTTGTACCTGCGTCGAAAAGATGTCGCCGCCTTCCTACAACGCTTTGCTACTTCGTTAAATAAACTTTCTTCAAACATAGATGGCACCGACTTTATAGTAATGATTAAATAATATAAATGTATCCAAGTGCCGCATTTTTTTTCTTTTTACTACGTTTTAAAGTCGGTTTTAATTTTCATAAAAAAAAATTTTGTACTTTTTAGTGATTTATGAACAATAAACTATAGATAGCACCATTACACGGCACTAATAGCCGAGAACAGCCGCTTAAAGAATGGTACCAAAATCGCTGCATTTGCCTATACAGTTTGCAGAGTTCTTTCGATTTTCCCAGGATATGATGACTATGGGACCATTTTGGAAGCTTACCATTTGTAATAAAAGTAGATTTATTAAAATCGGATTACTATGTAAAAAGTAAAAAAAGAAAAAATATATACGCGTCGAATTAAGATCCTTCGTTTTTTCGTTAGTTAAAAATAACCTGCAATTACACCGACACTTTATGTAATAAATGAAATTTGAAGATCGTTAATTTTTTTAATTAAAACTCTTACGTTTAATAGAATTTCACTATACGTATAAAGATTATATTATAGGTAAACTTTGGTAAGGGATACCGCTGTACAAACTAAAGCGGCTTTTAACAGGAAAATGGACAAAGGCAGAGATCAAGTCATGACGTGTAAAAATGACAGTACTTACTCCACGCACGTCATGTTGTTCGTTGACCCTCGTCAACGAACAACATCGTCGTATTCCTTCAACACTTTCTCTTTTATGTCCTATTTTTCGGGAGATATATTTTTAAGGAAATTAGTAACTGATGGTAAATATTTACAAACTTTCTACCATCTGAAAACCTTTGCTTCGTGTCCTATTCCTGCTTATATTCATTACAAGTTTGATCTTGACCGCAACCACACCTGATGGTAAATATAAATGCTATCTATAATGGAAGCGGGCTAACTTGTTAGGAGCACAATGAAATCCACACCCTATTCGGTTTTTACACGACATCGAGCCGGAGCGCTAAATCGTATCGTAAATAAAATAAAAATTCCTATACGTCTTTTTATACGTCGTCAGCCAATTTAAAAAATAGGTCCAGCCAAGAATCGAGTTCAAGACCTCAGTCTTCTAAATCAACTGCGCATATCTACTACTACGCCATGGAGGCCGTCAAAAGCTCTCTGTTACAAAGGGTTCCTAAAACATAATGAAGTTTTAAAAGAACAGAATAAATATTATACTTATACAATTTATTAAATACACTGTACCTACAAATTTTACGGGGTATTTACTGCAATATCTCGTCAATGCCACACCCACCCCAATTATAAAGATGTCAACTAAAGGTGAAACGAAACAAGCTTTCGTAACCTTTGGCTCGGTTCTTATGGAAAAGAAATTACTCTCACATTGTGAAACTGTGGTCAAGCGCGACTCAATTATTGTGAATTAAAACAGCATTTTTACCTTACCTTATTTTATAAAATTATAGTTCGACCTAAAAATATTCACTTTATAAACAAGAGTTTCTTTAATATCATATATTTCAACGCTCTCGTCACTTACCTTTGAAAGCAACTTAGCGTTTTTAGCAGCTAACGGGCAAATGTGGTGATAATTTAGTGGATAAAATGCTGGATTGCTTATTAATTTTATTCGCGGATGATAACGCGGTATTGTGAGCTGTGTGTGGGCACGAATGTTTTGCTGTATAACAACAATTTCAAGAGTAGGACTCGCGCACAAGCGATTGAGTACCTTTAAATCGTATTGCTGTTTTTTGTCTTTTTTTGTAATTGGCGTAGGTACCATAATAGGACCACAGCGGCGTCACCGGGGCCTATGGGCGAGCGGAGAAACATCGCCAGAATGTGCCCGAAGACGACATTAAACGGGACCTCGCCTTCGCCGACGAAGACGCTGTGTGGTTTGTGTGAGTGTCTTGGGAGGCGTCGTCATCAGGGTCGCGAAATACGTTTTTAGGGCGTCTGCGTGTGTAATCGGCGTCTAGATCGGGGGAGTAAGATCAAGCCTTACTAACCATGTTGCTATTTGGGAGTACAACTTAAATATTTATTTTATTCTTTTTTAATTTCTCGTTATAACAGCAATAGTAGTACATCAATATCTAGCTATCACAGTTATTGTGATACAGTCTAGAAACAGAGAGATAAACAGACGGACATCAAAGTCTTCGCAATAAGATCCGATTTTTAACCGACGAATAAAAACGGAGGAGGTTCTCAATTCGACACGTATATATTTTTTTTTATGTATGACCTGGCATAACTTTTTACAGAGTTGTCCGATCTTGATAATTCTTTTTTTATTAGAAAGGGCACACTTCCAAGATCGTCCGATTGTCACCAACTACATGGATATGCTTAAGTAAATTAAAGCAACTAAATGACACAGGTATTTTTTAATTTTTAGTGCGTTTTTTTAATTTTTAGTCTATTTTTTAACCGACGAAAAAAAACGGAGGAGGTTCTCAATTCGACACGTATATATTTTTTTTTTTATATGACCACGCATAACTTTTTACAGTGTTGTCCAATTTTGATAATACTTTTTTCATTAGAAAGGGCATACATCCAAGGTAGTCCCATTGTCCTCATGTTAGGATCTGTTGATGATATCCTGGGGAAATTAAAGGAACTCTTCAAAGTTTTGGAGGCATGCTTACAGTGATTTCGGTTTTTGACTCGGTAACGGTAGCTTTTTGGCTACTAGTGTATAATATACTATGACAGTATAGCACGAGAACGCTACATGGCGATAAATCACTAAAAAGTAAGAAATAAAAATTTTTAACAAAAAATAAAGCAACTAAATGACACAGTTATTTTTTACTTTTTAGTGCGTTTTGAGTCGGTTCTATTTTTTGTTAAAAAATTTCACCACACTTTGGATAAGGAAACCTAAAATGCCAATAATAAAAATATTACTACGTGCGTATGTTACTAACACCACAATCAAAGATGAGAAGAAAACCTTCTGACCTTCTTTCAAGACAGGATATTATAAAGTCTTTGCTTACGTCACTCCGTATATTATATGAACATCATTATAGTCCCAAACTGAAATTGCTTTCGATAACGTTACGTGTAATAAGATACTTATTGTTAAGCCGATGTACAAACCGGCATGTTGACCTTTCAACGGAGATGTACTTAACAAAGAAAAAGTGCAGTTATTGATCAAGTGCCTTTTATAAGTGAAAGCAAACCATAAGCGTTTTAAAGCGAAATCCGTTTTGGCAATGTAAACTTTATATGCTTATTATTGTATTTTATCATTATTATCATTATCATTAAGAGTTAGTGGACGTCCACTGACTCTTAACTGCCATTTTTAGGGACTTCCAAACACAACGTTGTTGTTTAATGTACCGAATGTTAATTCAATCAACTGTGAAAAACCTTCAAAGATGTAGTAAAGTTAACCGGCCTAAATAGGGCTCTAGTACGCGCAGTGCACTGGATAGGAAGCAAGTGGATAAGGAAGACCTAGGTTCGATTCCTGGCAGGGCTGGTTGTGATTTTTTTAATTGGTCCTGATCTGTCTGGTGAAAGGCTTGGGCCACGTCGAGTACGATGGTACCGGTACGATGTCGTGCAGAAACGAAATTGGGTGTAGATTTTCATTCAAATCCTAATAGTAGAAGATCCGAACTAAGATCGACCTTCACCGAACTGATAATAGGATGAAATATATTTCATGACAAATTTAGTGTATTAGAAAATATATTAAAAATAGGTTGCCTAAAAAAATCCTGGACAGACTATTTTTTATTATTTTTAAAAAATAATTTTTATATTCTAGTAAACAGTGAGTGTTATTTTGAAGCAACTTATTTCTGAGTTGTATAAAAATAATAAATTCAATAAATATAAATCATATATATTAAATATAATACTAAAATATGACACCATATAAAATCAGCTAAATTAATAAATATTTATCAATATATATATATATATATTGATATTGACAATTGAACTTATTTTTTTTACAACTCACGACATAAGTTGCTTCAAAATAACGCTTACTGTTTACTAGAGTATAAAAATTATTTTTTAAAAAATATTAAAAAAATAGTTTTTTGCAACCTATTTTTAATATATTTTCTAATACACTAAATTTGTCATGAAATACATTTCATCCTATTATCAGTTCGGTGAAGGTCGATTTTAGTTCGGATCTTAGACCATAACAAGTTATTTTCCATCTTAGATATCATCATCACTTACCATCAATGTGGCTAGTGTAAGATTTTACCGCGTCGATATCGAGAACGGTAAACGCAAATTTTATATGACACTGACGCTCACCCATTTGAGTTTTCTCTCGATACTGCCAGGGGCGCAGCTTCAATTCCATATAAAATTTGACTTTACGCGAATGTGAAGTTTTCGATTTGCTTTAGTGAAAGCTCACACTAGGCACTCAGATGTGATTGCAGTCTAGGGCTAACTTTTAATGAATAAAAAATAAAAAAAGTTAAAACCTAACTTACAGACTAGCTGCTTTTGTTTTTTTCTGATTGTGAGACTAATATCTTAACAGTCGAACGCGATGGTGCCAGGTATATCGTGTGGCGGAGAATAAAGCTCCGAAGAGTCAGAAGATTGTAGGTAGGTATCATTCATTCATCATTGGGACATAGGTGCACCCTACAGATTTGTTTAAATAACGTGGTCCTGGCCTTATTATTCTATGCCCTGTCCTTGGGCACCGCTGGCACTGCCCTAGTTACGGCACTGCGAGGAGATCCTTTGTGACACAAGAATAAGTTTAAAAAGCTCCCTTTGGACACCTCAACACTCACCCTCCTGGTAGAATCCTACTAGAAAATTTCTAGTTTAACTAAGCTAAGCAAAATATATTTCATTTGCAAAAAAAAAACACTTACTGTTCAATCGTAACTGTTGTACTGTAATCGTTACTGTTTTACTGTAATCGTTACTTTTTTCTTATCAACTACAAGTTGGCCCTTGACTGCTATCACACCTGATGTTAAGTGATGATACAATCTAAGATGGAAGCGATTTAACGTGTTAGGATTAGGATGAAAATCCACACCCCTTTCGGTTTCTACACGACATCGTACCGAAACGCTAAATCGCTTAGCGGTACGTCTTTGTCGGTAGGGTGGTAACTAGCCACGGCGAAAGCCTCCCACCAGCTAGACCAAGACATATTAAGAAAAATCCCAATCTGCCCCACCGGGAATCGAACCCTGGACCTCCGTCTTATAAATCCACCGCGCATACCACTGCGCCACGGAGGTCGTCAATAATCTATCTAAGCCTCGGTTGATTAGTAGATTAGTAGGTTTAGACGGGCGCTAAGCATTGTTCCTAATGAGTGTCGTGTATTTCAAACTATTGCTCTGATATAGACAATGGCTTTCTTAACACTGACTTAATTTGTTTTGTTGACAATTACTATAAAAAAAAAATTATACATTGTTAATAACTATGTGTATTTAATTAAACATTAAGAATATAAAAATCTTTTTATATTTAAAAACATGAGATAAGTAGGTATTAAATTAATGGAAAAATATTGTTAATGAGGGGGAACGATATAATTATTAATATGTAGGAGGAACTCCGGAAATTACACAACGACCTCAAAAACGTGAAAAGAAGATTAATGACGCCATGAAAATGCAATATTTTCACTTTTGGGAAGAAAGACTGGCGACAAGTTCATTCCGGAACTTGCTCTTTTATGCATTTTGGTTTTAAATTACCTATTTATAGGCTGAATACATTTGTCATAAACTTAGTACAAAGGCATTTAGGAGTTTAGATATTTACTTGTAATCCTAAATATTTTAAACAGTAAACAGTCTTGGATTTGGTGTTTTATTAAATTCTGTTATCAAAATGTTCTAAAATTCGGTCTGAATTTATTGCTACTTGTATGGAGGGTGTGTAAATCTTTGTGTTAAGGGTCTAAGGGCGAGCTAATACTGTACCCTGAGGGACAATAGATTATGCGAAAACCCACCTATAGTCAAGATAACTTTACAATATTAAGGTACATGTTCCATGTTAATAGGACTGTAGCTAGAAATTATGCAATTTAAAGCTGAACTGATGCGAAGCAATTTTATGGTTAAAATAAAACATTAAAATTAAAAAGAAACTAAAATTCAATTAGTTCAATTATAGTGCACAATATAATATATGCACAAAGCTATTTTCATAAAATAATTACATTTTCGTAATGTTTCGTAATTTATTAGTGCATTAAAATTATAATTACTAAGCAAGTGCAATATAAACATTTATAGCACAAAAAGTTACTTTAATATTAATTATGTTAATCGTTTTGCCAACCTTGAACTTTATTACCAAATACTTTGCGTGATAAAGTAATTACAGATGAAAAATATCTTAACTCTTAATTATAAGATAAGTATAAGTTCCACAAAGCCTAAAAACAAGTCTTCAACGAGTGTGTCCTGACTCCTGCCAGTAATGACTT
Organism: Mycalesis mineus; assembly: GCA_034621355.1. NCBI lineage: Eukaryota > Metazoa > Arthropoda > Insecta > Lepidoptera > Nymphalidae > Mycalesis > Mycalesis mineus. Next base: position 14,882,579 of record CM067885.1, read on the forward strand.
ATGGCCCAGAAACGTTTACACTGACAGTTGGCCTCGTCCACAAATTTAAGGTTGCTTAGCGGGCTATGGAGCGAGCTATGTTGGGAGTCTTTCTGAAAGATAGAATCCATAATGAAGAAATCCGAAGGAGAACCAAATTAGTAGACATAGCTCAAAGAATAGGCACGTTGAAGTGGCAGTGGGCAGGTCATATAATTCATAGAACAGTTTTTGACGACCTCCGTGGCGCAGTGGTATGCGCGGTGGATTTATAAGACGGAGGTCCTGGGTTCGATTCCCGGCGGGGCAGATTGAGATTTTTCTTAATTTGTCTTGGTCTGGCTGGTGGGAGGCTTTCGCCGTGGCTAGTTACCACCCTATCGACAAAGATGTATCGCCAAGCGATTTAGCGTTCCGGTACGACGTCGTGTAGAAACCGAAAGGGGTGTGGATTTTCGTCCCACTCCTAACAAGTTAGCCCGCTTCGATCTTAGACTGCATCATCACTTAACATCAGGTGTTATAGCAGTCAAGGGCCAACTTGTAGTCGATAAAAAAAAAGAGTACAATGAAATCCACACCTATATCAGTTTCTACACAACATCGTGCCGAAACGCTAAATCGCTTGACGGTATGTATTCATCGGCAGCCAGACCGAGACAAATTAAGAAAAATCTCATTCTGCCTCGCCGGGAATCGAACCCAGGACCTCCGTCTTATGAATCCACCGCGCATACTACGGCGCCGCGGAGGTCGTCATCCTAATGAGTCAACCTGCTTCCATCTTATACTGCATTATCACTTATCACCAGGTATGATTATAAGCAAGGCCTAAGCTGTAGTAAATAAAAAAATCGAAGCTTAACAAAGGTCAACTCTCACAAAGCCGTCATAACAGGAACTTAATTAAATAAACAAGTATCAAGAGTCATTGTACTCAAACATCATTGAAAGTTGCATTGACACCAAAATCCGTTGCAGTACAATGATCTCAGGTGTAAACTGAAATAAATTTAAAAAAACTTCTCCGTTAGTTACAGTCACTTTCACATTGTAGCAACGATAGTCAAGTTTGTCTATTGTATTTTATTTCATAATAGTCCAAGAGACCGCGAATTAAAGTAACATCTATTACACATATTCATAAATTGAACGTACCAATTGATAACTGCGACTAAAGCTTACTTGTATTACATCAAACAATGGAAGTTTCTACCAAATACAGTATCTTACTTCCTTCCTTTATTTACATAAAATTATAAATGCGAAAACTTAAAAGAGTAATTATATTTGTATTTGACGGCCTCCGTGGCGTAGTGGGTAGTGACCCTGCTTCTGCGTCCTAGGCTGTGGGTTCGATTCCCACATCTGGAAAATGTTTGTGTGATGAGCATGGATGTTTTCCAGTGTCTGGATGTATATCTATATATTTTAAGTATTTATGTATAATATATACCTATATAAAAATATTCATCAGTTATCATATAGTACCCATAACACAAGCTAAGCTTACTTTGAGGCAATATAGCGATGTGTGTAATTGTCCTATAATATTTATTTATTAATATTATTTTATTTATATTTATATATATGTACATAAGCTGCTTATTTATGTTTTTAGGCTTTCCTACACAACATAATTGAAGATTTTTAAATGAATGTTTCCAGAATTGTGGTATTTAAAGCAATCCCCATAATTAAATGTTGCAACCATTTTTTATAAACAACTACAAAAAATTTTAAAAAATAACTATACTCAACATTTTTTGCATGTTCATTAAATAAAGGTACAACCAAATAAAATAACTAACTAACAAATCACCAAAAAAAGTCATTATTATCACTTCTAGCTCCTAGACTATCAACAAAGCTCACAAAAAGGCTTTGATATTTACCGTAACATATATTCTCGGAGGTGTCATCAATGACATCTAAGAATACTTACCTTTTTGATATAGGACAAGTTATATTGAATTTGTGGTAAAGAAAATAAAAAGCTCTGGTAAAGAAACAATACAAATATATTTACATCAATAACATTAGTATTGTACAATATTTTATTTTATAAGCATTTTTGAGCAAATATAACAACTTTTCTTCATAACACATAATTGTTGGATATCATCTTAATTTGTAACAATAACATTCTCTAATTTTCTGTAACAACCAATCTCACCTTGAAATTATCTATTCAAGCCCACATAAAATTTTAACTTTTAGTCAAACAGCGGATGGGACACGGTAATAGCACGATTGAAGCCATTGTAATATAATAGTTAAAATAAAAACACGTCATACAACACAACACAACATAGGTTGTCACGTCGAACGCTCTACGTACCTAACGTGTTTTGTACTATCATTTACATTTTATAATAACTTGCGCCAACGTAGCGTCGCCATCCTGACCCATCAGCTGTGTGGCAAAACCTTAATAGTGTTCTTCAACAAGTGTTCTCAGTGCTACAAGACACGGATTCGTACCAATAATATTTTTTTTAATTTTAAGTGCGCTGCACTGCACTTGACTGCAATCACGCCTGACGGTAAGCGAAGGTGCAGCCTAAGCTGAAACGCGCTTGGCTAGACCATGCCTATTCACTCTCAGCATGAAGATACCCACATTCTAGGTGGTACAGAAAACGGAAGCTAGAAGGGCATACCACTAATATTGTCCAACTCCTGGTAATAATTAAGCCAATAACTAAATTCCTCAAAATTTCTTGATCTGACACGAAATACAAATCATGGACCTCATATAAATAACATCCCATTGAAAAATTATTGATTGATTGATGATTTTTTAAATCCCCATTTAGCCTCTTTTTCAATAGAAAATCTCTTTTATTTACACCTCATATAAATAACATCCCATTGAAAAATTATTGATTGATTGATGATTTTTTAAATCCCCATTTAGCCTCTTTTTCAATAGAAAATCTCTTTTATTTACAAGAGTACTTATAAACCACGGTATGATAAAGTGCTGAGTCATCGTACCGCATACAGTTACCTCAATCAAATCAAAGACCCGTGCATAAATCAAAATTAAAATAACAGTACACGACCATTTTAAACATGATGGGAAATTCTGTATTGTTATATTTGATAATGAAAATTAACATATTTTAACAATGTGGAAATCTCGTTCGGTTAGCAAAACAACATAATGTAATATTATATTCGAATACAACTGCATATATTTTTGGAACCGATGGACATAAGGCTTTTATTGGGACTTCCAGACCCAACGATATGCGGCCTCATAAGAAGGCCCTGTTAAGTAGTTCGGCAGAACTTTTATTAACATATATATATCAAAGTTCAGCTATCGTTTTTAACACTATATAAAATCGCAATCTGAATTAAGTCCGTTGGTAATATCTTTCCGTTAGCTACGTTCTAAGAACGTCTCATTTTTTATTCATTCTCCAAGTTGTATTGTTAGTATGCATACAAATTTGCTGAGAATTCGCAATTACGGAATAATTTATTTTATTTAAAGTTTCGTGTTAACAGTTGCCTGGTTCTGCAAAAATAGCTTAATGTTTTCAACTTGGATTAAATTAATTAAACACATTGTTACGGTTAACTTACACACGGGGAGTTACTAGATTGTAAGCGACAGATTGTTGCTATTAACCCCTCAACTTTCATTGAACCTTGTATGGTTTGGGATGCAATAAGTCTAAATCTGGCGATGAGGCTGAAATAGATGGCGAAATCTAGCGAAGCACTTTTAAACTCTTTTTTGTAAGCGATAGAGTAAACTATTACTCGTACAAGTTTGGACCATTGACAAGTAGAATATTCTTTTTTAATTTATTAAGTACGAATGACGTAGATGGTGAGAGGTTAACATTCCTTATAAAATCTCTTAACAAACTGTGGGAGATATGCCTATCCATATTATTTATGGGCTTCAAAAGTGACCAGTCTCTCTCATGAAAAATATGTGATTACTTCAAATCTCACATCGATGATTACTATTCATGTCCATATTGTTTCCACATTATGAAACACAAATGCGGATTTTCATCCAAATTTCACGTAAGGTTGCATGTCCGTAGCCGCCGACAGCAGATAAAAGCAGCAGACGACATATCGTCTGCGTAGTGTCACCACACTACTGATTTCTTTCTTCACGCATAGCTAACATTCTTTTATCTTTAGTGCAGTTTTCGATCACTCACTTAACTAGTTCTTTTTATAATGTAATTTCGATGAAATTTATTATATTATATTCTAATCGAGAGTTATCGCATAAGAATACTAGCCATTAGCGATGGAGGAACTCTATTTATGTAACTGAGCCTTAACTGTTGTAGGTATATTTAGCATTTACGCAGAATATGCTTGGCCCTGGAAATAGGAAGAACCGGAATAATATGTTCGCACGCCGTGAGCAATTTATAATAATTATGTTATTTACGCTCAGTCATTAAAATATTTATATGTGTGCATGCAGAGTCGATCACATACATCTTGTCCCCGATATAAATGGTAGAATTTGTTATTTCAGACTATATTCTGTCTGGGGCCTATTATCATAAAATTTGGATTATTTCAAGAATGCTTACTTAACAAGTACTTTTAAAACATCCAATTCATATTTGAAGTGAATCTATCGAGTGAAAACTATCGACTCTAAGGGAGTCTATTCTGGAGTCCAGAAAAACGATTGTCTTAAGCAAATATATTTTATAATAATATTCAATCAGTAAAATTAAAAAAACAGGTAATTTCAAAAACGAGTAATATTTTTTGATGTATGGCTATATACCCACAATACAAAACGTGCTCCAGGCACTACTTAACTAAGCTAGAAATCCGATTTAAAAAAATTCAAAATCAGCGTTTCTGTATCTGTGTTATACAAGTGTACAGGTGTACCATAGATACACTGTTTTTAAGAAAGTGCAAATTTAAAGTTCTTTAGGATTTTATCATCATGTCTTCAGTTATAAAGCATTGAATTGCAGTACAGGTCCAGTCGTTCTACTACGTTTTAATCTGATTTGTATAGAATAATCTCGTCTTAAATTTCTGTAACACATCTTAAAAGAAAGTACTCAAAAAATAGATCTTCTATAAAAAAAAATAAAAAAACTATAATTGAGCCATCGAAACGACAGAAACAAATGAATACTTCTTGAAAATTTGACAAGGTTTTTTCTTACAAGAGATAAGGACAAAGATAATACTCACCGGTTCCTTATATGCATTCTTTTAATAGAATGGCAAAACTATATGTAAGTACAAATTCGTAAAAAAGATGGACGCCATCACGCCGATTGAACCTAATTCAAGCGATATTCACGCTGCATTAAAACTAAACAAAGCTCGTCCTCGTAGTTACAGTTCAAGCAATCACATCGTATCACATACCAATAAATAAACTGTTCTAACAATAATGGTAACTTTATCAGTCTAGATAAAACTAAATCAGGAAATATTCGGGACCCACGTAGGAACCGCATTTAGGGAAGTCCGCGGGCGCTTGCACGAAGTCCCTTTGCTGTCCAACCTATGAACAAAATATCAATCAGTGAGCATTTAAATATCGTCAGCATTTTCCATAAACTTAAAATCGAAAAACGACATAAACTTACGTAATTACGAGTATCTATTGTCGGAGTACGCCCGACTGATTTTAAACCTAAACGGGGCCTATAGACATGCAAACTAGACTCTAAAAGTTAGTTTGTTCATGCAGATTAGTCGGAGACTAGTCGGGTATATTCTGACTATAATTACGTAAGTTTAACTGTTTTAATATTGCGACTGTGTCATCTTAATTAAAAAATACAATTAAGGACACACAGAGGACAAGACGGCGACGTGACACTGGCACGAGCTATTTAATTGGACTCCTTAGTAATAAACGAGTAGAACATATCACACCGTGTAGTCGGTCTATGTGACTAATAAATATATATTAAAACAACGTATGTACTCAAAGAAATCCCGTTTATTACTATTCAATCACTTATGATGTATGATTCTGTTTTATGATCGAGTATATTAACTACTTTACAATGCCTCAGTTCGCGCCAGCGTGTAACCGTCGTGCCACGGTCTCTGTTACATAATATATAATAATAACATAACAGATCTACATAAATATTTCATATTTATTTATGTAAGTAAATCAACATTTTTTGTTAAACCAAAATTAATGTTTTAAATATATAGATACTGTATTATAATATAAAATAGAAACAATTTGTCTAATTAGTACATGAGCAGGTATGCAAAAAAAATTAAATATTGCCGTAATTAAGTTAGAGCTAATTTACCATTTTTTGCTCTCTTGAGTTTTTACTTAATTATCTCTACCGAACTGAATTACTTTGCTCCTTTGAAATAATGTTCATACAGTGTAATATTAATTCAAACTAATTCGTAACAATTAAATGTAAAGAAAAGATCACTTTGTAATTATATTAACTAAAGGTAGATCTACTAGAAATAACTGTTTAAGGAAAAAATGTTTGCGTATCCTTTCTCTTTTTAGAGATTGCTCCAAGCAATAAAGCCGCCTTTGCATGTTCTGTTGTAATCCCTTTTTTTTCATGTATTTCTATTATTACTATTTTGTGAAATAGTGTTGCTTCTTCTTTTTCTTAAAATTGTAATTTTTAAAAGATACGTGGTATTGATGAAATTCGAATTTATTTCATGAATTTAGAAAATTTGAACTCTTTAGATTTCAGGGGACAAAAGTAAATGCAAAATATTCCAAATGTAAATATTGAGTGTTGGAGCACAATAAAGGTAACAGTTCGTAGCCGACTTCAAATGACATTCTGAGACGTTTCGCAACGACGCTACGGGCGAAGTGAAAACGAGGTGTCGCTAACTATAAAAATATTGCATGGAAATACATACAAACAGTCGGCTACAAACTCACACTTTTAGAATTTTTATATAGGTTATTATGGAGATATGTAATACTCTCGTTCAGTTCTCTTCTCTCATTTACAGATTCAAAAATAATTACAAACTCAGCCACATATTTATATTCATAAAAAAAAAAATAAACTGACCTTTAATACAAAATCCAATCCTCTCGTCCAGTGAGCTGAACGTTCATCCCTCATCATCCAATACCCCGGGTTATCAGCCTTAAAACGTAGGGCCACTGCACCAAACTTGGGCACGACTATCGTGTCTTTGATCACTGGATCTACCAGATTTTTGTATTGGAATAAAGTTCCTTCTTCATGCATCTTGATCATGGTATCTTTATCCATACTATTATTGAACTGTCGTATTCCAACGACGTAGAAGCTATATCCGTGTAAGTGGAAAATGTGGTCGGATTCACCTCCTGTAAAGAAAAGAGTACTATTAAAATATAATTGTAAGGATAAAATCTCTACACACGGTTTAAAGTCCGGTCTAAAGTTCCTGCGAAGCCTTTGACAAAATTACCTCTACTTTCTTGTTCTTACTTTTAGTAATTGTTTCTGCGTAATTGGAGGGAAAAAACAATAGTGGTCATGTTAAAATTTTATTTTTTTAATTTTAATAAACTAGAGATTTTCGCTTAATTAGTTTAATAACTACAGTATGTACAAGTACATGACGATGAGAGTTAAATCACGTTGTACTAATTAATGCGTTTAAATTGCGTCATGTACCCGCTTAGTATGAGTTTGAATGTTCAGTTATAAATGTGATGTATTTTTATTTTCTTTAGTAATATTTTCAACCTAACCTAATATCCAAATATTTCAACCGTGGACTATAGAATCCCAGATTACTTCAACCTTCTTTCCTTGGCGAACATTTTAAACGAATTAACAAACAGTTTCTTCGCTCCGTCTCCGTGTATTTTTTACCTATCATTCTATAAACTCGCCAACCCGCATTTTAGCAGCGTGGTGGGTCTACGCTACGCATGGAAGGAGACCTGTAGTTGACCGTTAATGATAACGATGATTGTATAGGTGTGTGCTATAATTTTACGTTTATCTAAAGCACGTGCAATAAAGTATAAAACGACGGAAATTTAGTTTATGGCCCGTTAATATTTGCTTTGTGAGGCAATAGTTATATTATTCTATGTCAAAGTTGCTTGTAATGCTATTTAATGTGCCGGCGAGAGAAACTTAATATCTTGTTACCTAGCTTAGTTCACTTTCCTCGTGGCTACAATAACCCACAAACATAATATAATTTACGGTTCACTATGTGAATATGCCATTAGTGATGTAATTGCTGTTTGACTAACAGCTTCCCATATTGTGAAATTGTTCACAATGCATTGCGGTTCGCCTCATTCTTCGTTAATGTATTGTTGGACAAGAGTAACACTAAATCAGTGACTCAAAGTCATCATACTTAGATATGAGTTATGACCGTTTAGTGTGAAAATGGGCCGTAACCTGGAAACCGAACACTTAATAACCAGTAGGTACCTACGCTTTTTATGTGACATTAACACCCGCGGTTTGGAATATCAGGATAAAAATTTAAACAAAAAATTTTATTTGTTACTTTTTAGTGATTTATCGCCACGTAACGTACTCGTACTATACTGTCATAGTATATTATACGGCACTAGTAGCCAAAAAGCTACCGATACCGAGACAAAGACCGAAATCGCTGTAAGCGTGCCTCCAAAATTTGAAGAGTTCCTTCAATTTCCCCAGGATATCATCATCAGATCCTCACATGATAACAATGGAACCACCTTGAAAGCATTCCTTTTCTAATAAAAAAAGAATTATCAAAATCGGGCAACTCTGTAAAAAGTTATGCGTGATCATACATAAAAAAAATATGTACGTGTCGAATTGAGAACCTCCACCGTTTTTTTTCGTCGCTTAACAAATTAGCCTGTGATACACCTCACGAGTAGGCTAAAAAAAAGTATTATAACAATCCGACTGGTAGTTTCGGAGATTATCCGGAACAAACAGAGAGATGAAAGTTTAAAAAAAAATTTCAATATTATTCACTGTAATAATACACATTTTTAAAATTACAAACAGATACGTCAATTGTATTTTTTAATTATTTTAGATTGTTTTTCAAACAATGGCGACGTTTTATGTAGATTTCAAAACTCTTTTAGTTTCCAAGATGCAATCCATGTTTGTGGCTAATTTCGTAAAGATCAGTTCAGCAAAACAATGGATAACTAACAATTTGACATAATTTCAGTTTATATTTATTTCAAGTGCAACACGTCTCTTTTATCACCAATACCCCCCCAAATCGAATGTATTCATAAGATTCCCTACGTAATAACAGGCCTATTTATCCTATGGATATTCAAAAGTCGGCCGCACACCGTCAATCTTGATTCCAATCTTCAGATCTTAACCACGATCTCGAAAGCACGCTTCAGTACAGATATTTTGTGATGCGTCAATCTACTCTACTTCACTCGGGATTGCTATCGACCATTCTGCGATCAACTGTATACCGCTGGCCTTCTTTATAGTTTAAAAAAATTGTACGCCGGAATTTATTTAGATTTTATTTATTTATTGGGATAAAAAGTAGTCTTTGTTTTAATTCAGGGTATAAACTATCTCGCTAAAAACATTTTGTGGTAAAATGTTGCCAACACGAGAACATATGACTTTGTAATGTCATAACCTTATCAGATCTCATTTCAGCCAAGCTTCTAACTCTACACGTCCTAACTCTACAAGTCCTAACTTTACACCTAAGTCAAATTAAGTGGTTTGGACATTTCGCTATATCCACACGGGAGTAAGGCGAATATATATGCAATGTTAGCAATATTTCTAAATAGTTCCTGAAGTAAGTTGATCGCTTTGCACGTGTTGATCTCCATTCCACTAAATCGGATCAGCAGTAGCGGCGCGAAAGAGTAACTAACATAAGCACACACAAACTGTCGCTTTTATAATATTAATGTGATATAAGTATTTTAAATATGTATTTATTACAAGTTAGCCCACGATTCCAATAATTACACCTGATGGTAACTGATAATGCAATCTAAAATGAAAGCCAGATCAAAACTTAAGATAATTTCAATCGGCCCTGCCGGGAATCGAACCCGAGGCCGCCGTCAAAATATATGTAAAAAAGTATTGATATTCCCTTTCGTCTTCAATTAGACAGCATAAAGACATTCAAAACATGGCCTCAAGGCGTTGAATCCCTTTTACCTTGAAGTTATTGACTCTTCACTTCACCTTATTATAATTTAGGATTATTAGCAATCATTTTGGAATCATCGCAATATGCTATTTAAAGACTTTAGTAATAAGCGTTGTGGTAACGAGGAAATATTACAATATGCGAAGTAATGCAACCAATATTCATTTCAATTGGCACACTTTCTACGCAGTAAACGCTCGTATGTAGTAATTCCATTACAAGAATGTTATTAAGAGGTCAAATCATTTTCTTCAGTTATTGTAATCGTGTGACAGTGTATGGTCATATAAACTTATAAAGGAACGTTGCAAGGTATAATTTTTTCATCTGAATCTGAATCTGCCTTCAGAACCGGTGGTAGAGTCATCACAAATAGTCCAACTTGAGATAAACAAATTCTGAATGTGAATTTGAATTTATAACGCAGGTTCCCGTAGTGATATTGTATTTTCTGTAATAAATTATAATATAAATAAAGCCAAGCATCACACCAAAAGGTCAATAACCTTTACTTTTATTTCACAAAAATAGGACTTGTCTTTATTTTATAATACATTAAATACGAATAATTTTCTGTACCAACCAAATTTTATATTTAATACCCCAATAAAATATTCTACCTCGCGTAACCGCGTCGGTCTCTTCATTTACATACATTTAAATAACTGTTTTAAATATCAACATCAGAGCCTTCTGGTGATCGAATAGAAAATTGGGTTTTTCCACTAAACTATGTAGTTTAACATGTGCATTTTAATTCGGTTTCTTATAAATAGATACGTCATTAGCTACCTAAAGTATATCAGGGGCACTGCCCTCTATCAATTCGAGTAAAAAGGCACAGCTATACCACCGTTTCTTGAAGCCATTTAGGGTATTTTTGACCCCCGTAAGTTCGTTATGGGTAACTGGAGCTCTAATTTTTCTGTTATTCTAATTGACTACAAACAGTATGGTGCTATATAAAGCCTCAATACCTCCAAAAATCGAACACAAACCCGAGAAGTCATGAGTTCGACACCCGTCCAGTGTGTCACTGTCGCACCTACACGTTTTTACGAGAAGCCTAGTAGGGGGCCTGAGAAATCATAAAAAGCAACCCCTGAAATGCTTATAACATGGATGAGCTCAGAAGTGTAAGGGATGCACCGGCACGAGTTTTTGTGGAAATCCCGCAGCTTCCCAATATGCAATGGTCTGGTAGTGACAAAGTGTCCTTTAGCCCCACTGCCTTAGTGGAAAAATTCCACATAATCCAATTTAACCCTACGAGGTAGAGTGCCTCTGGAAGATATATTTTTACTTGTTAGTACACAAAGTAGGTTTTATTTATTTATTAAAATATTTTATATAAATATATTTAGACATTGCATGACTTAAGGATAGTTCAATCAATCTTATCTAATCTTACAGTCGCTTTCAATATAATAAAGTGGTATCTGTAAAATGAATCTGTTATACGCTTGGGTAGAAAGTAGATTGAAATCAATACGGAAGTTTTCGATTGCACAGAAATGTAATACATATTTCTACTTATTAAAGAGATAACTGTAATCAATCAGCTGTTAGAAACCACATCCGTATTACTTGTGTATTAGAAACTGTATTGGCACTTTTTCTTATTTCATCCGTCCAGTGGCCGTAAAATATAATTAACCACCGGGCCCCCGTGGTTTTACACGCATAGTTTTCGTTCCTATCGGATTATCGGGATAAAGAGAAGCCTAATATTAAATCCAGGATATAATCTTTCTCTGCTTTAGTCTCTAAATTTCAAGCCTAACCTGGTTCAGTTACGGTGCGAATAGTAAACGTCCATCTACGCATCCTTACATTCATACATACAAGTTACGTATTTATAATATTAGTAAGAAAATAAGAATTCTTTCAAATCGAGAAACTTTAATTTATTAAATTTTGTCAGAGTTAAAAAACCAAAAAAATTTATTGTTTGTTTTTTATTATTTAAAATAGTTTTAATTGAATTTTTAATTTACTTGTTTTTAAATAACAATCTTTTAGAGTTCGCCATTTTGGAGCTGTAATGACGTAAAATATAATAACTAAAACAAAAAAGAAACGAAAAAGGCCAACAAAATTAAATCTTGTAGTTGTAAAATGAAGTTTTCAACTCAAGTACAAAAATAAAAATAAAAGTTACTCAATCGTACAAGAAGCAAATACAAGCTTCTGTGAAATTTAAATTTAGCAAAATAAAAATAAAATATATTCTTCCTTACTCCAAGAACACACCTGAGTAGACATGAAGTAAAAGTAATTTCGTAGAAGCGTAAAAGCTCTTTCCCAGTAATAACCGTCATAGTCTTAAAACGTAGAAGGGGTAATGTGCAGTAAACACGGCACCCGATTCCATTACTAATTCCACTATTACTACAACAGCTTTCAGTTTAACAACTGAAAGCTTTTAAAATAGTTAAAACATGTGTCAGTAAATTAATAAACGTCAAATGCAGGCACTCAGTTCTGCGTTTGACACAGGATAAGATTACTTAGAAAGTAAATTATAAGTTACAAATTGCAAAAATTATTTTAAAAGAGCAACTGTTGTGCTTCCTGCGACACTTCTCGGCAATATGCTTTTCGAACTGGTAGTAGAGTCACTGACAGTCTTGTATAAATCATGAAGACTAACTTAGGACAGTTAGAATCTCACGTAGGAAAATGGCTAGTGGAATAATTCAAAAAAAGACGTGTGGCACTCGGAGACTGCCGCGGTAAAGCTATTGCATAGCATTTTTTATCAACTTATGTTTACCTACCGACGTCATCGGGACCGTGGCCTAGCGGTAAGGCGCTCTAAGTGAAAAATATCACGCTTGAAAAAAAAAATATTGCGGAACCGACGGGATTCGACCCTGTGTTTCTCTGGCAATCCGGGCACTTAGAGCGCCTTACCGCTAAGCCACGTTCCCCGATGACGTCGTTGCCGAAATTGTGCTTTTGATATTAATTTTTTTGATACTCAGGGTTGTTAGGTTTTTTCGTTACGGAATTTGTGTATTTGGTCTCCACGCTCAAGGCCCGCGATAAAAGCTATACAATAGCTTAAAAGATTTTCTTCCTTCAAAGAAAATTCTTAGTAAATTGTAACCCCAGACTCGAAATTTTGGTAGTTTTACATTACCTGAAACTCGGAGAGCACGTAAAGCCGTCGGTCCCTGTCACCATCATCAACATCTAATTGTCTTATATTAGTACCCTAAGCCCGCTAACCCGCATTGGAGTAGCGTGGTAGGTCTAAGCTCCATATCTAGCATACTACTAAACAACCTTTAGAATTACCAGTATTAAGGTAATAATAGGAATCTTAAAGTACTTCACTAATATTTATTTAAAAAAAAGTTTGTTAAGCCCAAATACTTCTATAGTCTACTACATAGAATATATGAGATATTAATTTGAACCGGAAATCGAAACCTTTGACCCGCCTACTAAATAAACCGGTAGTTTAAAACAAATTATTTATCAACTAACCTACAATTACACATAATCAGTGACAGGTAATTAGAATTCGGTCGTCTTTAACTTGTGCCGCCGGAGAACTTAATTTGTGTACTTATATAAATAATGTTGCAATCAAAGTCTTGTGAAAGTAACCGATTGATGAACGCGTTTGGCCGTCATACCACTTGTCAAACGTTAAATGCTATCTGTTCAAAGTACCGTTGTGTATTATTACCCAATTGCGGCTTTGAAAAGAGAGAAAAGGTTCGTTTTGACAGGCCTTTATTTAATTAAATAATTTAATTTCATTTAGTTTCATCTATTCCGGTCTCTGTAATAATGATATCTTGGGTGTTAAAAGAGAATACCGAAATCTGCCTATTTGTTCAACCTGTTAGGCACATCAACCATTTTCATGTTAATATTCTCATATTGAATAATACTTTGGAACAAAATTAATTTTAGTTAGGTGTAAATTAGGGCTTTAGAGTTATTTTAATCAAAAGTACTGTATCGTTCCTCAGCCGTAAATGCCATATTTTGGTCAAAGCGTTGCTATCGCTGGTTATTGAAGATATCTTTATTATTAATATTAGGAAAAACAACCTATGTTGGAATTATAAGCATTTGTAGGCGATATTTTCAAATCTTACCTAGTGATTTGAAAAAGATTACCTGCAAAAAGTATACAAAATTAAAAGTCAGAATATTACAAACTCCTATTATATATCCTTGTAATTTGGTAATTCCGTATCTCTGAACACATTTTTAATCTAATGTCGTGAGTTTGGTTGATGTGCGATGGTTTAGGCGAACTTTCATACAAAAATTGGCACTTCGTAGTTTATATACAATATTATAATTACATACATGGATTTGATCCGATTCTGGTGCCCATTGGAGCTCTGTTATAAAACGAGACAACCCCATCGAGTATCGGCTCGTTTAAGTATGCTTATTTTTTCTTTAACATAAAATTGAAGCCAAAGGTGAATACGTCATATGTATTAAAACATCGTAAATCATAAGTCAGTAGTAGTTTTACGGCCAAAGTTTTTCTAGCAATATATACATCTTTTACAATACATAAGACTACTGATGTAGTAAAAAAATATAAACATTTTGTCAATTTCAATGCGCGAAATTTCTGGTATGTTTTCTATATGAGGCGAGGGTAAATGGAAATGTTAGAATGGGTAAGCGCACAAATGCGTATAAAAATCCTGCACCAAATTTAGGACATTTTAAAATATGGCTATGTAAATAGTACCTTAAACAGACTTCCTTGTACGAAAGGATTAATGAGAGTAGAAGAAGCTACGAAAGTATGCAAGGACCGTGGTAAATGGAAGGATATAGTCTATCTACCCCTATGAGAATGAGGCGTGATATATATGGATGTATATTTCTGTAACTTATACACGGATTAAAATTAGCTTTATAAGGAATCAATAATATAACAATAATTGAGAAATTTATTAATCTACATGGCTTAGTCTAGTCTCTAAGGATAATAAGACGCTCATACAAAACACTCACCCTGTATATACACGAGTACATAACTACATAGATACCATCACGCCTTATTCCCTATAGAGGTAGGCAAAGCCCACCTTCCACTTGCCACGATCCTTGCATATCTCTCTTGCTTATTTAAATTTCATTAAACCTTTCATACAAGTAGGTACGTCAGTTTAGGGAACTTTTGACCTGGGCATTTAATCAGAATGTTCTGGTTTGATCCAGGAACGGTCTCCTGTATATGTATAGGTACAATAAACTTAGGGAGCTCTGTTTTCCTTAACACTTTGAAATTTAATATTTTAATCAAACTCCTTTCTGCGAAGTCAAACAAACCGCGATCCTTCGATGCGGTTTACTTAGGCTAAGTTTACATGGACGCGTCGAAAATGTGTTCTGTCAATTATGTCAGAACTCTTCGTCAGAACTAAGCGGTAAAAGTATGCAATTTTTTATATTGTCATACTGAGTATACATGTCCGTTGCCCACTAAAGATTAAGTTATGAATATATATATAGATGAAGTTATGAATATTATTTTATTTTCTAAGTTATTAGCTGTTATTGAAGTTGTAGTTGTTAATTAGTGAAATAAGATCATCTCAACCTGTTATTATGTAATTTTTCAAAATTCTGGTGTTATTAAAAACAGTTGATGTTTAACACATAATTATGCCTCATGCAATGCTGCAATTAGCTTTACTAGGGAACTATTCTTAAGACATAATTACTTACTAATATTATAAAATCGAAAGTTTGTAAGTATGGATGGATGTTTGTTACTCTTTCATGCAAAAGCTACTGAATGCATTTTGATGGAACTTCACAATAATATAGCTTACATATCAGAATAACATTTTATCCCGATTTTCCTACTGAAACGAGAACTACGGGAGTGAAACCGCGCGAGTCCTCTAATTCTTCTCAACTGCAAGTACTTAATTTACAAGCACTGTGAAAAGCAAAAGTACAGTGCGTAGCACTGCTGGTATACGGTAAGCAGATTCTGTCGAGAAGATACGAGAAGTGCAGTTAAATTTTTCAATAGTCACCACCAGCGTTATGAATTTGTCAGAACTTTGTCATTCAAACTTGCATCCATATAGCCACAGCCTTAGCCTCATATCGGTTGCACAGTATCTCAGCATTTCCTATTATTACAGCATGCCTCTTCCCTCCGGACCACGCCAGAGTGTAGACGTGATAAATGTGTTAATGCGATAATTATTTAATATTTAATTCTATTAAAAATTAAATTATTGATCAAAAATATCAGTACAAATAACAGGAGTGCATAAGGCCGCAGCACCTTTTGGATGTCCGATGTCACACTTACACGTGAGTGACACTCTATTATACACACTAAGAAAGTTTATAATGCGAGATAGCACTTAAATTGTTATGCGCAAAGTGCTATAAGAAAAAAGTGACAACAATATCTAAACGCTTTGCCGCACGTATGGGTCAACGTAAACTGGACGGACACAACGATAGTACGTCAAATCTCGATACCCAGCCACTGTAAGAGACCTCTGCAGTAGTATTGTAATTAATACTACTTGAATTTGATGATCTCCTGGTAATCCATCGGTAAATATAATGTCAAGCGATCCTACCTCAACCCCCGCCTCACCGCTCCCGCAGCGGTCTGCCGACGCGGCGCTTGCGCCGGGGATTATTAACTTCGAGCGCACGGCCGCCGGAACTAGATTGCAGCACGGAGATTCGGCGCCGGATTTGCCTATGCTTGGACTTACCGAGCGGAAAAAACGCAAGCATGACAGCTCAACCCTAGATACAGATATCAATGAAATGTTTGCCACTTTTTCTCGCCAGCAAGAAAGGTTGTTCCAGGACCTGAAGTCCACAATTAGCGAAATTAAAGAACAAAATGGTGAGTTAAAGAGAAGTGTTGATACTATGTCAAGTAAATATGATGAATTTTTGTCCCGCATATCAACGTTGGAAACGCAAAGAAAGCAAGATAAGTTAATTATTCACCAGCTTGAAGAAAAGCTTGAGATTTTGGAAAGAAAATCACGCATAACCGGACTGGAAGTTCGTAATATTCCAAAAAAAAAGGGTGAAACAAAGGAAAATATCTTGAATACATTTAAGGATCTCGGAAAGGTACTTAATATTAATTTGGACAATTCCGATATTAGGGATGTCTACCGCATTAGCACTAAAGACGGTTCAAACCCAATAATAGCGGAGCTTTCCAGTACCATAACAAAGGAAAAAATCCTGAGCAAAGTCAAAACTTTTAATAAGTCAAAGCCCAAATCGGATAAGTTAAACACTTCTCATTTAAGCTATACTGGACCAAAGAAACCTATTTTTATTTCCGAAACCTTAACTCATAATACACAAAAGCTTTTTTATATGGCACGAAATTTGCAAAAAAATCTGAATTACGCATTTTGCTGGACTTCACGAGGGATAATATACCTACGTAAAGATGAAAAATCGCCACAGATAAAAATTTGTATGGAAGCTGATATAGAAAAACTAAGACTTACTGCATGACTAGATTTAATTTATTTTATAAGCTTTTTTAATTTTTTATTTAGTTGTTTTATAACTCTGTTACTTGCATTTTTACAACCATTTACACTATTATACACACAAATATTTACACTATTCACTTTTACACATACACAAATCAATATTATCTATACATATAGGCCTAACATACATATATTTTATAAATATACTATTTATAAAGTCAAGAGACGACATAAAGTACTAATAAAAATATTATATAGTTCTCACAATGCATAATAACATAAACGAAATCTCAAACGACTTAGATAATGTGACTGTTTCAAAACAAATAACATGTGACGTCGAAGACTGCCATAAGCATTTAAATAAAATAAAAAAAGGGTCAAATTTTACAATCATCACACAAAATATACGAAGTATAAATTGTAATATGAATGCTTTTGAAGTATTGTATTCCAGGCTTAAAATAGACTTCGATTTGATGGTTTTGACGGAATGTTGGTTGGCGAATGCGTCTATCCTTCCACATATCAATGGTTACATTTTAGCGTCAACCAAAAATTGTTGTAACCAAAATGATGGTGTCGTTATATATATTAAGGAACAACTTGAATACAAAATTGAAGAACCATGTTTTCAAGAAGGTAATTGCTTGGTCATAAAATTAAAAAATATTGTAATTTTAGCTATCTATCGTTCGCCCTCCTTTAAAAATATTGATAACTTTTTATCTTCTTTGGATACCATACTACAAAATAATTCAAGTTATAGAAATATAGTCATCATTGGGGACATTAATATAAATATATTGGCGGATAAAATGGATGTAAACTCAGAAAAATATCTAAGCTGAACTGCCTTTCACGGCTTACTTCCTGCCCATAACATAGTAACGCGAGATGCTAGTGGAACCTGTATAGATCATGTTATATTAAAAACAATAAATCCTTGCACAACTATTGTACCCCAAACTCAAATAACGGATCATAAGCCAGTCATTTTAAATATGCAACTTAAACAGCCGATAGTTCACTATACAGCAACCACAATAAAAAAGATCAATGCAGAAAAAATATATTCTGATATAATGAATACTGATTTTACGCCGGTATTCAATGATTATGACCCTAATTCTGCTTTAGATTATTTAATAGATAAATTAAGCTCTACTGTTAATAATAACACAGAAATAGTCACTTTGTCTAGTCGTAAGAAAATTATTAAACCCTGGATTACACCTGGACTTCTTAGATGCATAAGGCATAGGGATAAATTGCATAAAAAAGCCAGGTGCTATCCAGAAAATGAAAATATATGTCTCATTTATAAAAGATATAGAAATTTCTGCAATAGTATCTTAAGAAAACTTAAAATAAATTATGATAAAGATCAGGTAAATATGGCCAAAAATGATAACAAAAAATTATGGAATGTTCTAAAAAATATAATTAACTCTAGAAAGCAAACAGGGTATAACAATGAATTGTTACTCATTAATAACACTCCAGAATTATCAGTAGAAGACATAAATAATTTCTTTGCTAATGCGGGTAGAAATTTAGCGGAGAGTCTAGACAATGCCGATGCATCATGTCAGGCTTCAAGTAAACATTTAGAATCTTTTGTGCTGCTGGATACAGATATGGATGAAGTAAACAGTATTATTATGAATTTAAAAAACGAATGTACCGTGGGTTGGGATGGTGTCAGTAATAAAATTCTTAAACATTGTAAACATCATCTAACTCCTCCGATAACATACATTTTTAACTGCTGTCTGCAAAAAGGTGTATTTCCAAAAGCACTCAAAATATCAGAGGTTCGGCCAATATTTAAGCATGGTGACAAAAGTGACCTTAATAATTACAGGCCAATTTCCATCTTGCCCTCGTTGTCGAAAATATTGGAAAAAATTATAAACACCAGATTGATGCACTATATAGAAACAAATAACCTCCTATCCTCCAATCAATTTGGCTTTAGATGTGAACGTTCTACGGAGGATGCTGTACATGCTCTGACCAATTATATAAGCACCAATCTGGACCAAGGTAAGAAATGTATGTGTATCTTCCTAGATTTGGCTAAAGCCTTTGATACCGTGTCAATCCCACTTCTACTAAATAAATTAGAATGCATCGGCATTAGAGGCCCTCAACTGAAATTATTTAAGGACTATCTCTCAAATAGGTATCAAAGGGTCAAAGTAGACTCTTATATCAGTAGTGACTTATTGGTCACTCACGGCGTACCACAAGGCAGTATTTTAGGACCCACTCTTTTCCTAATATATATAGATTTACTCACTCGACTACAACTAAACAAGGGTCAGATTATATCATACGCTGATGATACTGCCATAGTATTCGCTGCAGATTGTTGGACCGAAGTATTTAAGGAAGCGCAGTTGGGACTTAATACTATCACTACTTGGCTAACCAAAAACAAACTATCACTTAATATAGATAAAACTAAATATATAACTTTCTCCATGCGACAAACTATTAAATTACCTAACCACCTCCATATTATTGCACATACATGTTCCCATTCCATCGTCAATACTTGCACGTCTTGTAAAGCATTAGAAAAAGTTGATTTCATAAAATATCTAGGCGTTACTTTAGACTGCAATTTAAATTTTAAAAATCAAATTGATAATCTCAAAAATAGACTTTATAAAATGATTTATATCTTCAAAAATCTGAGACATGTAGTTGAACCTAAAATAATGAAGCGAATATACTTAGCTTTGTGTCAATCTTTAATCACATATTGTATCTCAATATGGGGAGGTACCAATAAAACTACACTAATGAAAATGGAGGTAGCCCAACGAGCAATTCTTAAGGTGTCCACGTTCCGGCCGTTTCTTTACCCAACATCGTTACTTTATGAAAACTGTGAAGTTCTTTCTGTAAGGAAACTATACATATTGATTACATTATTAAAACAACACCGTGAACTCGTGTATGACACTTCGTATTTGGATAGACGTAGAAAACATATGGTAGCAAAAATGCTGTTTCCAATAAGAACCTCATTTATAAAAAAGTTTTATCCTTTTCAAGGCCCTCATTTGTATAACAAAATTAACTCTTTATTAAATATCTACCCACTAAACAAAGTAAACTGTAAAAGAAAATTAATTACTTATTTACAAAACCTATCTTATGATGAAACTGAAAAGCTGATTCTAACCCTAAAATAAATATAATTGACAACAATATTGAAATACCAAATTATAATATTAATTTTGCATTTAAATACTACTTACACTCACACAGAACACTACATACTACCTACACTTTACACCTGTTACTCAAAATTACACATACACTTCTCACACACAACTCACAGTAAATTAATTTAACTTTTTGCCTTAACTCATATTTAAGTTACTTTAATTTCTAATAATTAACGCTCAACACTTTTAAATGTGTAAAATCTTGGAACAAAGGAAGAGCGATGGAAGCTGCAACACAGTTTATACTAGTGCAATTTCCATCTTAGAATATGTTTATAATGAAAGCACATAATTTACTACCTTTTTAGGATAAAATCTAAATAATATAAGATGAATGTTTGTAACTTAGTTATAAGTACTTTTTATATGTGCCCTTCTATGAAATAAAGTATTATTATTATTTATATATAAATTATACGCTCACGCCCGGACACACAATAAATACATATAGACAATAACCGAAACTGTTATGATATACATACTTAGATACTTGATATAAATAAACTTAAATATAGGCTACATAAATACATATATGCTCCGGGCGGAGGATTCACCCCGGCAGGGAGACCAAACGGCCGGGGGTCAGGGCGACAGGTGAAGAAACCGGCGGACTATCCTAGCCGAGTCGAGCAAGACCGCTTTTTGCATCTTGCCTGCGAGCGAACCGCCACGGAACCCCAGCCGCCTCAGATGGTGAGCGAGGCTGACTGGGACTAACCCATTGGCAGATATAACGATCGGGATGATTTCAGTGGACTCCACATGCCACATGGCGGTAACCTCGTGAGCCAGATCAAGGTACTTACGTTTTTTCTCCGTCTCAGCTCTCACAAGGTTCTCGTCATATGGAATTGTGATGTCCACCAAAAACACCCTCGACTGTGCCCGGTCTAACACCACGATATCAGGCTTATTCGCTAGAATAGTCCTGTCCGTGATTATAGACCGGTCCCAATAGAGCCGGATTCCGTCGCGTTCTAGCACTGGCACCGGTGTATACTGGTAATAAGGCAGCCGCTGATCCAAGAGACCGTACATTAGAGCAAGCTCTTGGTGAAGGATTTTGGCTGCTTGGTTGTGTCTGTGCAAATACTCAGTGTTGGCAAGAGCCGAACAGCCCGAAAGCACATGTCTGAGTGACTCTCCGGGATGGCGACAGGCTCGACAAATGTCGTGAGTGCCATCCTTCAGAATGTACTTTCGGTAGTTCCGCGTCTTAACCACCTGATCTTGTATCGCACAGACAAACCCTTCGGTTTCCCCAAAGAGGTCTCCGAAGCGCAACCACTGCACGGACGCTTTTCTATCAATATGGGGCTCATGAAGAGCCTTAAAAAAGCGTCCGTGCAGCTCCTTCCCCTTCCATACGGTCTCTCGGTCAGAGGTGCTCAGTACCACCGGTTTTTGCCAATCGCTCTTGGCCAAGGATAGGGGGGTGAGTCCTTTATCACATTCTATGACCTCCACATGCATCGGAGACTCCCTTTTCGTCTCGAAGTAGGTCCTGAGGCTGCATATCTCCCGATTGTGCATGGTTTTGGCGCTGAGTAGGCCTCTGCCACCGCACTTTCGGGGGATATACAACCTCATGACAGACGATTTTGGGTGATGCATACGGTGGAGAGTCATAGTCGTGCGGACTCTTGTATCCAGGGCGTCAAGTTCGGTCTGAGTCCATCTGAGCACGCCAAAGGAGTACATGAGAACGGGCATGACCCAGCCGTTATAAGCTCGGATCTTATTGGCGCCTGACAAGTAACTTTTACAGATCTTTGTCAGACGTCGAAAAAAGTCCTCGCAAACTGACTGTTTCATGTCCGCCTCATTTACCCCTACGGATTGTGACATGCCCAGATACCGGTATGTTTCAGCTTCAGAGAGGGTCTTGATGTTAGTTGGCCCGGGGTTGATCCCGGCCGTATGAGTAACCTTTCCCTTCTCAACATGCAAGACCGCACACTTGTCTAGCCCAAGCTCCATTCTGATGGAACTACTAAACCCCGTGGTGAGGTTCAGTAATTCCCTCAGACGAGTAGCATTGGGTGCCAGCAGTTTGAGGTCATCCATGTAGAGAAGGTGAGGCACTTTTGTCCCTCCTCTCCGAAACTGAAAGCCTGTCCCCGAATTCTCTAGTAATGTACTAAGAGGATTCAAGGCCAAGCAGATTATTATTATTATTATTAACTGAATCTACGTACACGAAAGTTCGCGCTAAAAGCCTATGTGTATATTTAATGTTGTACTTATACGAAGTCATAATAATAAACGTACATGTTTATGTTGCTATTTACCTCCGACGTTAATTTACTTTTATGAGTGTTTCGCCGAGATTGGATATCTAAACCTTTGGAAAGGCTCGATGTTCTCGATATTGATTACTTGGGTACTTGATTGGCTTCCAACTAGGCCCATCCCTTAGTGGAGCTTATATACGAATCAATAAACAATAATTTGGACATTCAATACAACGTCAATAGGTATATCGTAATGATTTATTTACTTTGAGCCTCGGTTATTATTTGCGTGTTTTCTTCGCAACTTCGGCGGTGTTGATTTTAGCACTGTGTTGTGTTATGAATTTTATATGATTTTTTAAGGAAAAGTATATATTTAAAATTAAAAATATTGACCATATCATAATATATTTTATGACCTCACTTGCAGTAATAATGTTTTTGCCATACTTCGTCTGGGTCTATAATAATACTTAGTTCTACTGTAAAGCAGCAATGTTGTGTTCCAATTCGAAGTCACATTAATAGGTATTATAACCTAGTAAGGGCATAACTCTCCCGCTTGCGCAGATAAGAGATTTATTCAAAACTAGGACCCCGCGGTTTCACCCGCGTAGTTCTCGGCCCTGTGAGAATTTCGGGATAAAATGTGATATATGTGTTACTCTGATATATAAGCTATTAATCTAAATCCAGGCTGGTAAGAGTTAAAAAGTAAACAAACGTATCCCTTTGGCAATGCCCAATTTTGATGTCAATTTTCAGAATAATCCAATGGTTTAAACACGCACAATCTCGTTGTTGTCTACAAGCAACGTATGAAGAACTATAAAAACGTAACATTTTTTTAATTTAAACAGGCTTTAAACAATTTTTTTCTCAAAAACCAAAAAGAATCACTAAATTATGTCCACAGCGTAAAGTAAAACATCAATTTGTCAAATCGCGTTCTGTCATAAGTATAGGGATGTGCAGATAAAACATTGTAACCACAGGGTAAAAATGAATGATTGAGTGAATGTAAGTATCAAATATATTGTTAGTATCGAAATCGTAATCGGATAATTCAAATTAAGTTTTTTATCATTATATTACTATTTTATTGAATTTATGTTACTATTTTGGCGCGGAAAACTAAATATGTTTTTTGTTTGCAAAGCGGAAGCGAATGAGAACGTTCATCAAGTCATCAGCTTGTTTGAAAAACGTCCTGTACATAGTCCGTAAGTATAGTTTAACAAAAAAATAATGTCTATTTTGAAATTCAAGATGGCGGCAATATTATGTCAAGATATTATTCTACGCTTTACTTAAAATATATGTGATATTAATTTTTTAATTATGCAACTGTTGTCTATAAAATAAATTAGGATTCCTAGATACCGAAGAAACAATAAAAATATCAAAAAACTGCGTAGAAGCGTACTAAAATATATCGCGCGTGATATTGTTGTTGAATGAACGGTGTTGCCAAATTATTATTTGGCACATTTTGTTTTAACTGTGGCATATTATTACCTTGTTTGGTATATTTATATGCTATTTAAGCATATTTTTTTGGTTAATCATATAACCTTTTTTTTATTGTATGGCAAATAATTAATTAAAATGAAAAATTATCTGCAATCAACTTGATACCATGTCCAAACATGATTATATATACCTATTTATTTTTAGTTGTTATTTAATATACTTATTATTTATTAATAGGCGTTTTTTTGACATAGAATATTATGACAGTTGTTTAGTACGTTGTTGGTAACACTGAGAGTAAAATTTCGCGCTAGTTGCTCATTCGTTTCGTAACTTTGCTTCATGCGGTGCGTCTCGGGTGCTCTCTGGTGTTTTCTCATACTTCTAACGACTTGGCTCTCTCATCGGATTTGTGTTTGCTTTGCGATTTGGGTTGTGTTAACATCTGGAACGACGACAATAGCTATTCTTCACGGACTTCGAAACACTTGGATCTACTTTGGTTTAGCCTTCCCGTACTTTTCGTTAACATACTCTTTACACCTGGCATTCATAGTTATTTTTATAGTATTATCTAAAGTTATCAGAACTGCAGCTGTGTCCAAATTTTCATTTATTATTTTATTGCTTAATTGTTTAGCTTAGTAAGTCTTTGTTTACATTTGCTATCGGCTTTATACTTGCCTTTGTTTGTGATTATCTTCCACGAGTTTGCCTCGGCTATTCATTTACACTATCGCTAGGTTATTATATAAATAAAATAAAAAAACTTCTTTTCAATTACAAATAACTTAAAAATATCAACAATATAATGAGATCTGCCGCTCTATTGCTGTTTTATATACGTTAAGATAAAGTCATGTATTTAACTATTTCTTTATTTTATTTACAGAATGAGTAATTCTGAACCTACACCTGGCCCGTCTGGCTTAAAACGTAAAAGGATCTCTGATCCTTCATCGTTTCTTCAGTCTCCCATGAAAAAAAGACCTAAACGTGGTTGTTTAGGATCGAACGAAAAGACTGTTGTGTTGAATGTTTATAAACTCATTATGCACATGATGACCACATATCCATATAAGACTGATATTGTCCGAAAAGTGTCAGAGGTAATGGGAATTTCCAGACCAACAGTCAATCGAATTGTGGCTGAATATAAAAAAACAGGAAAAGTGACATCACCTAAAAAATCAAAACCAAATAACGTAGTTATAGATAAATTAGACGATTTCACATTGACTGCGATAAGGAGAAAGATACACCAGTTTTTTTTCAAGAACGAATTACCAACAATAGACAAAGTTTTAGCAGTTGATAATGATGACCAGGACTTACCATCATTTTCCCGCTCAACTATGTATAAAATTTTTAAAAAATTAAAATTTTCCTATGTGAAGAGGACGAGAAAGAGTATTTTACTCGAAAAGCCCGATTTGATGGCATGGAGAACCAATTATCTCCTTAAAATCAAAGACTACCGCAAGGCAAATAAGACAATTTATTACACTGATGAGACATGGTTGAATGAAGGTATAATGTTTTTTAATATTTTTATCAATTCAATTTTTGCCAATTCAATTCAATGAATCAAATCAATGAATGCGTTAAACAGACAGTACCTAAACGAAGTAATCATATTTGTTTTTCAGGACACACTGCAAACTACGTATGGGTCGACCAAGATATAGCAAGTAGTCGCCAAGCATTTTTAAATGGCTTATCTACGGGCCTTAAAAATCCTCAGAAAGGAAAACGATTAATAATTACACATATTGGTAGCGAAAATGGTTTTCTGGATGGAGGAGAGTGGATTTTTGAGGCCAAGAAAACAGATGCTGAAGGTGACTACCATGGTGAAATGGACTCGCACAATTTTGAAAAATGGTAACTATTTATTTTCTTACATAACGAACATTTATTTTTACTACGTCATGTTTTCTACATATTAGACATATGTAGAAAACATGAAAAATAAATGTTACCTTATCGTAAAGTATATGCATACATACACAATAAACTACAGTCTCACGTAGTGCTGGAGAAGAATCCAAATAACTTTATTATTTATATAATCTTCCACGGTCACGGTTTCCCACCAGCTCGACCTGGCCCACTCGAGAAATCTTATTGGGTTTAGCCAGGAATCGAACTTCCGCCTTATAAATAGACTGTGCTTATTATTGCGGTTGGTTGTGAAACTCATTTAATGATTTTTACTAACTTCTTGACTTTAGTAGTAATGAATATATGCAACATGTATTAATGAATTTCTAATCATTTTTACAGGTTTGCGAAAATACTGGAACTTATCGAACCTGGGTCGGTAGTCGTTTTAGATAACGCACCGTACCACTCCAGATTGGTAGATCGTGTCCCAAACATGAATTGGCGGAAGGCTGAAATACAAAAGTGGCTGCACGAGAAAGGCTTCCCTTATAACGAAAACGAAACGAAGGCAATATTACTCACCAAATTTGAAAAAGAAAATTTTAAAAAGAAAGTCGTCGATGACATGGCAGCCAAAAAAAATATTATAGTTTTACGCCTTCCGCCTTATCATTGTGAATTGAACCCCATCGAGTTGATATGGGCTCAGCTTAAGTCATACGTTGGAAAAAATAATAAAACATTTAAAATGGCTGAGCTAAAACAATTAGTCACCGATGGGGTTCAGAGAATTAGCGCAGCGTCATGGAGAACATGTATAGAACATATTATTAAAGAAGAGGATAAAATGTTGCGACTTGATGGAATCATAGATAACCATACGGACACGACGCCATTTATTATTAATGTAACGACAGACGAAAGTGACAATTCAGACGGATCTTCGTCCACAGATTCATAAATTAACTTCATTAAAATTATTAATAATTTCATTAATTGTTTGGTATTTTTCTTATCCCGTATAATAAATAATTTAGGAATTAAATTAAGTTATAACTTAAAGTATTTTTTAAAAAAGATTGTATGATATCTTCGTAATAGAATTTAAATAATAGATTCGAAATGAATATAATATTAAATTGTTCATTGGTTCAGAATATCATTCAATACTTCATTCTTGATATAGTTCATCAAAGGCCCATCCCTAGAGCTTACGTCATAAAATGTCACGTGATCAGTACGGCCATATTTGTCTTATTAATAGCTCATTCCTAGAAAAATGGAATATATGTTATTGTGAAATCCATTCAGTAGTTTTTTCGTGAAAGAGCAGCAAACATACACACTCAAAACTTTCGTCTTTATAATAGTAGTATGATAATTGGGTTTAGTATATCATTTATTCCGCTCTATTTTTGGTTTATCTACACAAAATTTGATTTACTTAATTCCTCACACAATTGCACTCTGATTATAAAATAATCATATCATATTTAGCAGCATAAACATTATCACCCGCTAACCCACATTAGACGCCGCCAACGCGCAGTGGTGGGTCTACGCTCCATATCCCCTTTCCTATAAGGAGGGTGGCCTGGATCTATACTGGGCTGTTAATAGGCGGACAATAATGCGGAAGATGATGTTTAGCAGCAAGAAATAAGTAGGTATAACGGAAGTGCCTCTCAGGCGAACTTCGCTCACAAAAGCCCTACTGTTAAAACTACCAACCTACTTCCGACACAAGTGTTTTGCTGACAAGTAAAGGAAAGGTATTTGCCACATTCAAAAGCATGATAATGTCCATTTCATATTCGCATAGAACAAATATTAGTCAATTTCCTGTACCCATTTTAAGTACTTGTAAAGCACACAGGAACCAACACTAGCCCCAGTGTAAACACGTTTAACTAGTTTCCCGTACATTTCTAACATTTTCTCAACTGTTATTTTCATATGTATGAACTATGAGATTATTTACTTTAAAACACCTTCTGTCACTTAACATGTTGCTTTAAGAGAGGCTTTTTGCAAATCACCTACTACCTTAATGCAGTATTAAATATAGAAAAACCTTCAAAATAAAAAGCGATTACATAATAAATAAATAAAATTACTTAAAAAAATGTTTCAAGAAAATTATTTTAGACATAGGTATATAATAAAAGTATAATAATATTCTAAATTATATTTTAAGTCCTAAAATTATACTCTAAACGATTTCTTTTAATATTTCATATATTTTAATTTCATAATTAATAGTAATAAAAGTGTACGAATATAAATATTAAACTTATATAATTATTCTAATTCTTTATAAATAAAATGAACATAACTAGACGTTAAAACTTATAAATATTTTAACAAAATATAAAATGGTAGAAAATATACAGTATTAAAATATTACAAAATAGCCACTTTGTATCTATTATTTTATTAACATTCATATTTCATATTTTTATATTCTTAACGTCGTAGTAATTTTTATTAATTAATATACTATCAGATTGTTAAATACTCGTAGAAGTCTTAATTCTAAAATATACTAAAAATCTTTATATCGCTATAAGAATATCGTATTTATATATAGAAATTATTTTAGCCTCTTTAATTCACATGGTAAGTCTTTACTTAAATGGAAGGTAATATGTGTAATTTCTAGCTTAGCAAGGAAAGTTAAAGCTCTCAAGCTTAATTCGCAAAGGAACAACTACTTACACCACACTTACACTTTATTTTAGCGAAAGCGCTATCTCATTTACTACTTAGGTGTAACTTGCTTTTATACTTATTTATTTAATTACAATTGTGTTAAGTGTTAAGTTGTTCTAAGCTATGAAGATAAATTTGATTGTTTCAAAACTGTCAAAAGATTGTCAGATATTGTAGCCAATAGACCTAATATAGTGTTAATCGATCGGTCAGTGCGCCGTGCAATGATTATTAATATTACTGTTCCATATGATGATAATCTGGTGAAAGCCGAAATGGAAAAAGTATCTGGAACCGATAAACAACAGTTGGTGGGTGTTGGATAATTGAATATTGTTGTATATTACATACCTACTAAATTCCTACCTACTAAAATCCAATCATCCGTATTAATAGAGGAAATGAAATGTTCATAGTAGAATGAACATTCGATCCTGTGGCGTACCACCCAATGACGCAGACGTGTCCGCTGGGTTTTAGTGAGTATTTCGGTCCCGGGGAGTCCCACATACCCTTCTGGAAGTAGATTCGATGTTTTCGGCTTTGCTTCCGGGAGGGATGCAAATATGCATTTCCCAGCGTTATAAAAAAAAAGGGAATCAAATGTTGTATGAAAGTATCGTCATTTTTAAAGCTAGAAGCCTAAAACGTATTTTTAGGCAGTTGATTAGAAAAATAAGGCTGCCGTGATAACGAATTCCACATAGACGAAGTCGC
Organism: Mycalesis mineus; assembly: GCA_034621355.1. Taxonomy (NCBI): domain Eukaryota; kingdom Metazoa; phylum Arthropoda; class Insecta; order Lepidoptera; family Nymphalidae; genus Mycalesis; species Mycalesis mineus. The sequence goes on from CM067885.1 coordinate 14,912,471, forward strand.
AGACAAATCTAGTAGATAATAAACGCAAATACGAGTAGTGTCTGTCATCATCTTCTTCTTTCCGTCCCCTACAGGGTTAGGTCCATTTAAATACGCTGACAATATGCTAACAAGTTAACAATGATGATGACATTAGTTCGTAGTTTATGTCAAATCATAAACAAGTTTTAAACAAAGCGTAATATGTCACAGCTAATTGTGTGACTAAAGACATATTTACATAATTCTGTTTGCATCAATAGCCGACCGCAAACATTTAGTCAAAGTTCCCACGCCACTGTCCAAAATAAACGTTGGGAAAGCTTTCGACACCCGCCTGTTAATTAATACGACAAACAAATTGTGTGTTAGGTTAATAATGTAATTAAGTTAATCGATCACATAAACTTGCTGTTACGTTGAAAGTTGACGAACAAAGACTAAACAACAAAATTCAATATTATTATAAGGCACTAATGGCGACTAGGAGTCCACGGTTTTTGCCCGCTTGGTTCTCGTTCCCGTGGGAATTTCGGCAAGAAATGTGGCCCATGTATTTTATTCTGATATGTAAACTGCATTTTGCATGAAAAAGTAACAAATGTACACACCCACAAACTTTCGTCTTTATATATGTAGTATGATTAATAAATCAGCTGCAAATTGGCACTAGGCTAGCCTAGATAAACTAATAGTGGTGGGCAAGGTGAAGGGAAAACAACCTCGCGGCCGATCACCTAGCCGCTGGCCAGACCAAGTGAAGTCGCTCATGGATCTTCCCCTTACAACAGCCGTCAGAAGAGCGGAGGACCGGATTGAATGGAAGGAGATTGTGAACACCATAACAAGGACACTGCAGTGTGGACATGACCTTCAGTAATGAAGACAACGACGAAGAAGATGATTAATAACATTGTTGATTGACATATCTCAGTGGATTTATAAGACTGAGGTCCTGGATTGATTCTCGACTGGGTCAATTGAGATGTCCTTAAATAATCTTGGTTTGTCATAATCTCTCTTGACAGTGACTCCTGAAGTGATTGCAATCAAGTGCTAAAGGGCTTGAAGTAAAAAAAATTCATCGTTATCAAATATTAATCATAGGTCTCTTGTACAAAATTCCAAACTCCACGGTCTTGAGTCTACTTTTAGCGCTTTCCTGTTACTCGTTTGTTGCCACCGGTTCACTTAATGGAAGGTCGATCAACAAAACGCTTTTCGGGACAGGGTTGCCATTTTAGCACCTTGTGACCCTAAATTGCATCTTGATACATTTTGTAAATACGACAAAGGCCGGTAACATTTTAATATTACTTTAATAAATGTATGGAAAACGCTTCTAGCTATTGAATTCGTACACACTTTATCTACGTTTTGTTAATCACTTTTAAAACGATCGATTCTTTATTACTACTGTTTGATTATAAATATAAGTGGATTAGTACAGTATAAAATAAAATCATTGTTAAATACGTAATTAATATCGTAACTGAAAAGATCCGATCGAATATTCAAACTGTTTGATCCTTCGAGCCGGATCTTCATAACAACTATCTACCTAAAACATTCGCATTTGCGAGGTCTTTTTCATTTGTGATGTAATTTGATGAAATTAATGATGAGTGAAGCGAAACGTGTATTAATCTATGAATAACAGCATACACTAGAGAAGCGGAAATTAATGACAATTGGCATGTATAAGACTACGTATTTAAGTAAAGTCATTTTTCCTTTGTGTTTCGAGTGTATGCAGTCATGCTGCCTGACAAGTTTTAGTTATTGCTAAACTCCGTTTTGAAGCAATGACTCATTATATTTATTTGTGTAAGAATGTTCATTTTGGTTATATTTGATGACATTTGTGAATAAATTATGTTGAAAAGTGTAGTTTGGTATTTTTTATAATTAAACCTCTTCTGAATGTTTCTAACAATATAGCATTTACCTTGATCTAACATGACGAGTTCTACCGTGGAGTGAAGAGGTACATGTTTGACGTGCACACACTCCTCCCCAAGTCCAGACTCGTCAGGGCAGATGGCCTCAGGAGTGACATCCGCACCTTGCGTCAGCAGGGGTGACGCGGGGTAGGTGAACCGGTGTCCGTCCGTTTGACCCCAGCTTTCTGTTGAAGAAGGATTTACACGTGATTTACTTGAAGTAGGCGACTATTCATAAAAATTTTTGGAGTATTGCCAGCACATTTATATTTGCAACAAAGTAGAATTCTATATGACCTGTAGGTATGACAGTATGATTATAGTTTCGAACCCATTAGGCATCCTGACTGTCGTATTTGACCACAGATGAATAGTCGATGTCCTAGTTTCTATGTATTTGTATACACACAGAATTAATGAAAGAAAATTAACAAAAGAGGTTTATAAGGCAAGGAAGAATGGAAATGATGTAAGGGGTAGGCCTAAGTGAATGTTCCTTGACCAAATTCAGGGCATTTTATGATACGGCCAGGTTAAGAGTACCATAAACCGACGAAGTTGTATGAAAGATTTAATGACAGTGGAAGAGCTAAGGAATACTTCCTTAGCTCTTCCGCCAGGCCTATGGCAAATGGAAGGATGTAGTCTCTTCCTATCCCTATGTTAATTAGGCGTTATGTTATGTATATATGTATCTACGAACGAGGACGAAACGCCAACGTAATCGTGTCACTAGCTATAAAAGGTAGTTCATAGAAATTCATAAAAAGCAGGTGGACAAGGTCTAACTGTTATTGAATAAGCACTGTATAACCAATCAATATATATAAAATTCTATAACTACGACGATATTTATGTATTTGTAATCAATTGAAAATAATTATTCATAATTAGAATTGCCTATAGCTTTTATTTAATTTTGTTATCATAACTTTGCATGCTCATAAGACGGAATTTGGCTGTTATTTATTTTTATTTAAATATAACACCTACTTTTAAGTTACCTCAGTTCGCAATAAAATTGCTTTGATTTGATTTGAATATATTTAACGAGTACCCTATACTAATTTGTATTAGTATTAAACCCCTTTACAATTTTGTCATGGTCAAGAACCACACAAGAATATAGTTATATTACTGTTATAAAGAAATTTAATTAAATTAAAGTATATTCTAATGATAGTTACTAGCCCGCCATGGCTAGGAACAGATAATATAAGTTTATGGCTTGCACTATCCGCAAATGGCTAAACACTGTACTGCTGCAAATAGATTAGTCACTTAAAATAAAGGGCCATTCACATTCTTAACGTTATTTTTTTCTTGATTTGTTACGATTTATAAGTAAATTAATTCAAATATCAAAATAATAAAAGTCGCGTCGCCTGGAAGCATTTAAAGAAAACGCTACCTTATTATGGAGTTAGGCCTTTTTTATGTAAGGAATATTCCATTTTATTTTGATTATAAAAAAGTTAGCGAAGGCATATATCTATCCATTAAAGATAACATGTTATACCTAACCGTTCTTTCTTAATTCTTTAAAATATTATCTAGTCTCATTCAAAATAATAACATAAAGTCTACATTTTTTTTTATCGACTACAAGTTGGCCCTTGACTGCTATCACACCTGATGTTAAGTGATGATGCAATCTAAGATGGAAGCGGGCTAACTTGTTAGGAGTAGGATGAAATCCACACCCCTCGGTTTCTATACGACATCGTACCGGAACGCTAAATCGCTTGGCTTGGCTTGATTTAGAGTTCCGTACGCCTTTGTCGGTAGGGTGGTAACTAGCCACGGCGAAAACCTGCCACCAGCCAGACCAAGACATATTAAGAAAAATCTCAATCTGCCCCGCCGGGAATCGAACCCAGGACCTCCGTGTTATAATCCACCGCGCATACCACTGCGCCACGGAGGTCGTCAAAACATAAAGTCAAGACATAAAGTCTCTGCTTGTTTTCTTTCCGAGTTTAGAGTTTATTTTTTGGAAATTATTTTGAAACATATATACAAAACAACTAAATTAAAGCTATTTAGCGCAAAGTGACATTTCAATCATATAAATACAGCATAACTTAGTTCTACATACCTACTAATTACTTAATCTGTAATCCATAACATGTTTTAAACTTACGTACTTTTTAGAACAGTTAAATTAATGTAATAACTTGAAATAAACGGCCAGTCTAAAACACGAAAGCGTAAAGTAATATGTAAAAATGTACCGCTTATCTATTTTATCTCAAGAAACTAGCACTCGCCCGCGACTTCGTTCGCTTGAAAACCTCTTAGGTACCCTTCTAATTTTAAAGACAGACTTTCATATAATCTCATTCCTAAAATTAAATTGAGAGGGGGACCTCTCGATAGTTTGCCGTCAAACAATATCTTCCGTACCGTCCCGTGTACTAAAAATCTACATTTTTGTTAAACATTGTACGACATTTCAGTACATTAACATTAAAAATATATATTTTTATAGAAACCCAGATCTAGAAATTACCCCGTTTAAACAAACGAACAAACTCTTCCGTATACTATATATATTTGAACAAAGATCGAATTCATAAGTCCAAAAGAAAGATTTTTTAAATCGGATTCGTATTTCCGAAGATTAACCCGAACAGATCTTTATCTACAAACTTACAAACTTTACCTCTTTATAATATTAGTATAGATGTAAATATACAACATCATTCTTCCAAGATTCTTAGAAGTTGATGCCGTTAAGAATTCGTTAAAGTATAGGCAACTAATTTTTGTAAGTACCATTTAAAATCCGAATATTATTTTGGCTAGCATATTTTTAAAAAACGTGTGCGCCGTAATCCTTAACAATAGAATAGAATGGCGCAATAGATTCTAATTAACTCTATGTTTTGAGTTAAAATAAAATGCATTTGTAATGTTGTTTCTATGAATAATAGTGATGTAGTTAGTGGTAGCGATGTTTTTCACTATGGGGTATTAATCAACATTGTTGGGAATTTAAAAAATAATGGTAATACAAATAAATGAGACTGATGTACACAAAATTACACATAATTACTCTACTTGCATTACTATAATCTTGGTATACACGTCATACAGGCGTATAAGCATTGTATTTCCTAATGAAATTTTATTTTGCTTGGCTAATCAAAACCACTGACTGCCTTGTTGGCCTAGTGGTAAGCGTATGTGGCTTCGATCACTAGGTCCTGGGTTCGATTTCCGGGTCGGGTCACGGAATAATTCTGAGCATTTTCATTCTTCTATGAAATGTTCAGTACATTCCAAGCCCGGAGTCCGGAAGTTGGTGGTGTTACACCCCCGTGCCTCGGAGAGCACGTTATGCCGTCGGTCCCGGTAACTGTCATCAACATCTGATAGTGATCGTTAATAAATTAAACATTATCATCCTAAGCCCGCAAACCCGCATTGGAGCAGCGTGGTGGGTGTACGCTCCATATCCCATCTCCTATAAGGAGAGAGGCCTGGCCCTGTAGTGTGCCGTTAATAGACTGATAATGATGATGATGATGAATCAAAACCATCTGTTTTCTAATTTCCAACGTTCTATAGCCGTATCGATCTTATAAACCCACTAGCGGCCGCCCGCGGTTTATCCCGTGTCATTCGCTTTCCCGTGGGAATTTGGGGATAAAATGTGGCCTATGTGCTATTTTAAAGTTTCATCAAAATCCGTCTAGCGGTTTTTGAGTGACAGAGTAACAAACATCCATCCATACATACAAACTTCCGCCTTTATTATATTAGTAAGAATAAGATAAGTAAGTAGCCTATTCTGGTCAAAAAAAAATGTAAACACCATTAAGTATACGGATAAAGGAAATTCAAAGTTAATACAATATCGGTTGTAAAGATATTTAATGTACGGTAGATAATTATTGTTTACAACGGGCACAACTTCGTAAATGGGATAGGAACAGAGCTGTTATTAACGACGCATTAAGACTGTTCCGTTCTTGGGACAAACTACAAAATTCCGCATTCATCAAAATAAGACTCCCACATTTGTTCAGTAGTCATAGGCGACATGAAATCCGGTGCTGTGTTCGAACCCTGGGCCAAATTATGGAATAATACTGAGAATTATTTTTTTGGATTTTTTAGAGTAAAATTCTAAACTTTCAGCAGGACAGTGGATAATGTTACACCCCTTGTCTCGGAGAGCACGTTAAGTCGTCGGTTCTAGTTACTAAAATCAACATCTGATACTGGTAATTAAATAATAAACCCCTGAGCCCGCCAATTCGCATAGAAGCAGCATGGTGGGTTATAAGCAACATATCTTCCCTCTCCCAGAGGTCCATATAGTGGACATTTAACTCTCTGATAATGATCAATAATAGTTCTACAAATCCCGTGTGAGCGAATTTATAAAGCAATCGATACTAAATGTACTGAATCGTTACCAGACCTCTAGTTCGGCATTACGACGCGATGCCGGCTGGGTGTTATTGGATTTGTATTGACGTTTCCCGGTTAACGCGTTTATCGAGATTCCGTACGAATACTAACCTATCGAGACCGTGTAACGTTTTGCAAGAAAGCGTTTTTCAATTATTTTTATTAATCGCGCTATATTAAACGAGTTTAAAATTTCGATCTTTTGCTCTAGAATACTTTATGACATATTCATATTGTGCAAACTATGCTACTACAATAGTCACTGCAATACTATGCCAATACAACAGTCAATAAAAAAACAGATCTTAATTGTCTGTGGTCTAATCTATGCTCGCGGCATTTTCTGTCAACTTGTAAAATGACATCTAATAATGATTGTCTTATAAATTAATAAAACCATTTCAAGCTCAGTGAAGTGTTTCCATAAGCCACCCACTTACCTACAAATAAATAATATTGTACACTGTTAGTAACTGGCTATTAGTAGTATTCTAATACAAATTACATTAAAAATTTAACATATTAATGTTGAGGGAAAGACCTGTAGGCAAAAAACCATACATTTTGACTTAAGTACATAGGCTAGGTATCACCTCTCCTACAAGGAGGTCCTTTTGTAGGCTTTTAAGACGCTTATAATGTTGACATTGATTTTATTGAGAATCTAGACAATGATTCTCGTAGAATAGAGATTTTTCTTAACAGTGCAACTTCTTTACAGTGCAAGATGTACTACTTTAAACAAAAATTTCGAGAGGTTTATTATTACATTAAATAAAATGGTAATGGCCAATCGAGTTGACAACTGTGGATAGACCCTAAGTGAGCACCTGTGATAAGCTAACTGGATACAAGTATATTAAACCGTATCTCACTGGCTTTGTGACTCCACGTAAAATACGAGTATGGTCGTTAGTATAGTTCTATGGAAATATTATAATTTACTGTCTGTCCTCAACGGTATACTTGTGTGTATTGCGTTCCGTGGAAATATCGTGGAATAATATACAGAAGTCTAAATGCTATTCCTGACTATAATTTATATTCATTATCCCGAGCCCGAGACTTGTGACACGGCTGTAGGTTTAAGGGTACCCTTAGTGACGCGCGTCAACACTCACCTCCTCTGTTCAAGTTGTTCTCCCTGCCCAGCCAAATTCCGAAGGACTAGAGCAGCTTTGGACACTCGTTCCAATATGGAGCTTACTGAACATCTAGTAAGGCCAAGGTCTTTTAGCAGGTTGTAGAGAGACTTCGCTGGTATACCCCTCACACCCACTTCTAAATACGACACCGTAAAATAACAATACCGGAAAAACCGACAACTTACTATTAATGAACTAACTAGCATGAACAAACAAACAGAAAAATTATGTACATGTACACTTATGAAAACTCGAAAATTGCGTCATACAACTACGATGGGATAAGTGGACTGCACTCGAGCCTTTAACGTGAAAGACAAAGGTTTTACACATACTTGGCAAACAATAACTGAGTAATGTATGGGCAAATAGACAGTAAAGTATCCATTAGCTACTTTCATATGGCTTTTATTTGGTTGTGACTTCCATAGAACTAGCAACATGTTTCTATAAGACTTTCAGAATTGCGCTTACAGTTTATTTGTGTTTCGTACTTATTCAATGTTATGATTTCATGCCTATACTTAATCAACATATTATCGTAATACACGCAGTTGGGGTTTAAGAAATTGGGTATTTTTTTTATTCATTACAAGTTAGCCCTAAAGCAATCTTAAATGGAAACGGGTTAATTTGTTAGGAGTAGGATAAAATCCACACCACTTTCAATTTATCCAAAGTTCGTACCGGAACGTCTTTGTCGGTAGGGTTGTTACTAGCAACGGCCAAAGCCTCCCACCAACCAAACCCGGACTAATTCAGAAATCTCAATCGGCCCTGCTCGGGATTCGAACCGAGGACCTCCGTCTTAAAAATTCACGAATGGAATAAAAAAAAGATAGATAAAATAATTTTACCAATTAAGTAATGCTTCTTTGTGATAAAGTTAGTTTGTAAAAATACAAGTACCTACTTATTTCTGCCGCCAAGCAGCATTTCGGTCTAAAAGATTTTATGGCGATATAATTATAGGTGCATGAGGTTTAACACCTTCTTAACTCCTACAACTCGAGTCGACGGACACGGAGGCACTTTGTAAGAGTTCCTTGCATGCTCTGCGAATTATTGCAATATTTATAGGCCTTGGTTTTCCACTTATAAAACTGGGGTTCGGCCATCATTTATTACTAGAACAAAAAATTGGTTGTCTGTAAAGTCGGTTTATTGACGATAGTTGAACGTGACAACGTCTTGAGAAAATACTGATGGAATGGTAGCATTTAATTGGTTATTAAAATTTTTAATTTAAGTATGTTTCATAAATATTAATTTAAATTAATAAAATAATTGATTTCATTTTATAAATTTATATTTTAAATTTATAATAAATATATTTATTTTTAATTTAAAATTAACATATTTAATAATTATATTTAATAGACGGATGTCGAACGCAGCCGAACGCAAAGGCCGATTGTGCTTCTTTGTCGCTCGTTCCGCGCTCTCGCTTGCACTTCAAGCCTTACATGGAACGCCTCAAAGCGAGGTAACGCCGCATGAGTCATGTTTTTTCGTGCGTGCAGCCGGCTCTATCGAATTATAAGACGTTGTCACGTCAAAAAATTAGTAAGTATGGATAAGAACAAAAAATAATTAAAAGTTAGTTAATTCCAATTTATCTCCAAAATATCCGAATCAGTTATAACATAATTTTCATTTACTTTCCACAATTTGTACACCACGAAGTTCATTACAATTTAAAGGCAATAAACCTATTATAATTTTATTCTTATCTTTAATATTATAAAAGATGTAACAAGAAACAACAACAGAAATTACAATAGCCGGGTTTCTGTAATCTCTTTCCTGTTCCCTATTCTTAACGGTCAACATTAATATTCATGAAGGCCCAATTACATTTCCGCAGCAAAACACTATTATTGTTTGAAGAAAAACAACAAATATTATTTTACCGCAAAATTAAATCACGTGGAAGTTATTTATTTAGTGACAGAGTGAACGACCATGACTTTTTTCGGATAATTTATTTAAACAGCCTATTGAAGCGCCATTGGTCATTAAACCCATGGCAGCGCCAGTTCCCTGAAGCAGCAGGCGTGGGTGAAATATAGGTATCTGAAAACGTCGCCCAGGTGCCGGTCGAGTTCTGACTCAATGATAGCATAAAAGTGAGATCGATCTAGATTCGAGGCGTGTTCGTACCACCAGAAACTTCCCAGAACTAAGTTTGGCATTCATAGCTTGACCCAGAATTCGAACCGGAGCCGGTGCGACTACGAGGGAGTTCAGAACTTCAGAGAGACGTTGGATACAGGATGGCAAAATGCCGAGAAATTAACATTCAAACAAAACAGTGTGGAAAGCCCACTGATTTTGGCTTTAGAATAGTGCGGGTCGCCTGGATGTCTTCCGCGTATGAATGTTAATTTCTCGGCATTTTGCCATCCTGTGACAAGAGGGGAAAGCAGAAACAAGATCGTAAAGTTCCTCAGCACACTCTCCAAAATATTTTCGGTATAAAACTGACTTTGGTAAGAATAAATCAACTATATAATATAAGTATGCAGTTATTTAGTGTTTAGTATAATGCGAGTCATAGACAATTGAAACCATATTTGAAACTTGAGAAATTTTCTATAATCTTTGTACTATTATAACTAGAAACTGCGGGATACCATGACGAGCAAGTTGAGACCTGAACTCAGTCATGTTAGTTCATTTGCCACTCTCTACTCTCACTTAAATATTTCACCGCGGCTAATTTCTTCGTCTAGTGACGGAATCCTGGATTCTCTAAGCGGACCATTACAATAAACTGATGATAATGACAATTTTTACTATCCAACGAATCCTGATAGATTTTTTCAAAATTGTCATAAACAAAACGTTAAGAAAAATTTTTTTTATCGACTACAAGTTGGCCCTTGACTGCTATCACACCTGATGTTAAGTGATGATGCAATCTAAGATAGAAGCGGGCTAACTTGTTAGGAGTAGGATGAAATCCACACCCCTATCGGTTTCTACACGACATCGTACCGGAACGCTAAATCGCTTGGCGGTACGTCTTTGTCGGTAGGGTGGTAACTAGCCACGGCGAAAGTCTCCCACCAGCCAGACCAAGACAAATTAAGAAAAATCTCAATCTGCCCCGCCGGGAATTGAACCCGGGACCTCCGTCTTATAAATCCACCGCGCATACCACTATGCCACGGAGGCCGTCAAAATATTGGTAGGTATTCCTAAGATCACAGCGAAGCGAAGAGCTATATCGACCAACAAAATAAACATTTAGTCTCTTTTCAGTCTTTTTAAGTATTAGAGAATATTGGATTGGTACTTTGTATCTGCTTATTACAAAACTACTTTTCTACCGTCTAAGTAGATCACTCGCAGTTATTGCTTCAAACTCGAGATCCTCTGTTAAGGTTTATTTTATTACTTTGTCGCAGAAAATGGGGTATAATATCCGAGAGCTAATAAAGCTGAATTTTAACTGCTTATTTAGCTGAAATTATAAATAGTACCTACCGAGGAAGGCACTTAGATAAACGTACTAGGTATCCATTTCGTTTAGGATTTCGTTTTGAGGTTAATCTTGACTTCATAATTAGTACCTATGTTGTTTTATACACCTACATTTATATTTAACTAGAGGACTCCAGCAACTTCGTCCGCGAGGAATTAAAATAAATATAATTACTATAATAAAAATAACCGACGACCTCCGTGGCGCAGTGGTATGCGCGGTGGATTTATAAGGCGGAGGTCTTGGGTTCGATTCCCGGCGGGGCAGATTGAGATTTTTCTTAATTTGTCTTGGTCTGGCTGATGGGAGGCTTTCGCCGTGGCTAGTTACCACCCTACCGACAAAGACGTATCGCCAAGCGATTTAGCGTTCCGGCACGATGTCGTGTAGAAACCGAAAGGGGTGTGGATTTTCGTCCCACTCCTAACAAGTTAGCCCGCTTCCATTTTAGACTGCATCATCACTTAACATCAGGTGTGATAGCAGTCAAGGGCTAACTTGTAGTCGATAAAAAAGTAGCCTAACTTACTTCTTATAACTATTTCATTATAGCCTTCAAAGATGAATAATTTTTCCCGTTTTTTCCATATTTTCCATTGAGTTTTCACTACAAATGATTGCAACGTGATGTTATATAGCCTAAAGCTTTTCTCTATAAATGTACTCAAAAATATTTTTTCCATTCAAACCAGTAGTCTCTGAGATTAGCGCGTTCAAATTCAAACAAACAAACAAACTCTTCAGCTTTATAATATTAGTACATATTTACTACAACTAAATAAATGGATTTCAGTTAAATGTATGACGTATCTCTGTGTCTATTATGTTGTATATTCGTCTGATTATGATTTGATTTTTGTTCAAATGTTGGCTTGATAGAGATGGTTCTTATCTATTAATTATACATTTCTAAACCTTTTTGCCTTCCTTCAAAATTAACCGAGTTAACAAGGTTTTAGGTTTAAGGGATGGCGCTTGAATTTTTCTTGCTAACAACTATTGACATATTTTAGACAACAAGACTATCGTAAAGTATATTAAGATTTTCTACGGTAATCCCTTTCGTTACAAAACTAAAATGCGTTTGCTTCTTAGTTCTTTTCTACAGAACAAAAATCGTATACCTGACCATACAGAGTGCAGTAACTGAGCAACTAAATATTTACAATATTTTTATGAATGAACATCAGTTATTGAACTTGAGAGTGACGTAAGAGTTAAAAAATTGTGTACTACTAGTAGTGGTGACAAATTAGCGCTTGACTGCGATCCCAGCAGATGTTAAGTGACAATCCAAATTAATAACAGCACGCTAATACGCCAGCGGCACAGTTTATCCAACCCTGACTGATTTTTACGCGACAGTGTATCAGCCGCGCATCTACCTATTATGCAACTATGTACAGTCTTCTAGTGCACTCTGAACATAAGCATTACGCTTACGCATTAAAAAATGATTTCAAGTACAAACTAGTCCTCAGCGCCGCCATTATACCTGCGCAGTTGCAACTTCAGAAAAGACTCGAAATCGGAACTAGATACAAATGACACCATAACTCGAACTATCAATTTTAACCTTAGTAACCTATTATAAATGTTCGTAATAACGGTGCTATATAAGATATTAGTAAAGTATTTATATCATTACGTACCACTGATTATATAATAGGTACCTTACTTTGTATACATATAGGTATAATATACCTCAACCTTGTCTTTACTCAACGAGATAGAACATCCAAAATTTGATCTAAATTGTACACTACTTCCCGAAAGTCATGAAATATGTCGCAATTTACAAGAATTGCTCGTTTAAATATATTAGAATTCCGACAACACTCCACACATTTCACATTCATTTCATTTAAATGGGAAGGTAATTCCAAGGGTAAAGTGATTTAGAGCTAAATCCAAACCGATCCACGGTATCGTTATAGGTAATACAATATGCATTGAACGCTTCCACTGTCCCTTTATTAACGTTCATACATATTTATAAGGACAGATTTGTCCTAATCTAATTGTGGAAGTCCCGTCTGTCACATGGTTATTTATACGCATTATTCATTGGGGATCGAAACTGTTTGATTACTTCTGAAACAAGGCTGCAACATTTATCAGTAAGATAGAGAAGGTGCTAAGTTAATTATTATTGTATTTGAACGTTCTAAGGTTATTTTGATGCAGATAGTCGAATTGAGAACCACCTCCGTTTTTTTTCGTCGGTTAATAAAGTATGTAGAGTTTTAGCTACTTGAAGTGGGCGTAAATTGCGAAAAACACCCTAACAATGCATATTTTTGATGGTATTGTTGAAACGAAAATGTTTCTAGACGAAATTGTTTAGAATAGTGCAATTTAAAATTTTTAAACCGAAAGAAGAAAAAACCAAGTAAAGTATATTATTGAGTTCAATATCGGACGTAGCAAAAATGCAGGAGTGTGACTGGAAGCCGTTTTCCGACCCAAGCTTATATTATAGTGTACTTTAACCGCCGACTCAAAAAAATGTGTTAAATGACCTATCTCTCTGTGTCTATTATATTGTAGCTTCGTCTGATTATGATTTGTTGGTTAAAATGTTGGCTTGATAGAGATGGTTCTTACGTAATAATTATACATTTCTAGACCTTTTTGCCTTCCTTCAAAATTAACTGAGTTAGCGAGGTTTTAGGTTTAATTTTTCTTGCTATACTCGTAACAACTATGGACATATTTGTGACAATTTACACAAAAAATTGGCAAATTTAAAAAAAAAACAAATATTTGAGAAGGTGTCGCTGAATGCAAGACAGTTCTGTACAATATTCATAAGAAGCCTATGTAGAGTTTAGAAATCCTTACGAGATGTACAGTAGGTACAGTGGCCATATCTATGTGTCTGGCGATCAACTGATAATAACGACTCTGTTGTTTTTGTATGCAGAATACTAAACAAAACATTACTATAACTAATTAGCATATACAGCAAGGACTATAGCTATCAATGGTGTTACGAAACGAGAAGTTATTATAGAGACGTCGTGGAGCAATCAAGTGCTATTACTGCGGTTGCACCTCGGGCGATTATATCGCAGTTGCGACTGATTGCCTTACTTTCCTTGCACGCTTTGATGTGCCGTGTTATTAGATTTAATACCTGTTTGTATAATCATTATAAAATATGCATCGTTTTCGCTTTTATACTCTTGTTAAAACTCTTTAAAATAAAAAATGTTCTTGTCACAAAAATAGTAAGTAAAAGTCGTTTTTGCTCATTCAGTAAAACATCGTTTTGATTTTAAAATGCTCTATATTTTAAACAAGGAAGACGGCCTGGGTCTGGGCCATCAAAATAATCTATACAGAATGTCAAAGATATTTTATTTTTTATTAAACATTGAATTTCAACTAAATACACTTTCTCGGGACTGAGTCGGCACTCGCAACAGAAACCATCTTTGCTTTCTTGTAGAACAAATAACCATACGTTTGTTTGCATTACAGTGATGACCAGTGCCATATTTCTGAATTTACGCATTTTCCTTATCTGTACTAATATTATAAAGCTGAAGAGTTTGATTATTTGTTTGAACGCACTAATCTCAGAAACTACTGGTTCGAATAGAAAAATTATTTTTGTGTTGAATAGACCATTTATCGAAGAAGGCTTTAGGCTATATACCATCATGCTGCAACTATAAGGAGCGAAGAAATAATGGAAAATGTGAAAAAATTCGGGGAAAATTATTCATCCTTGGGGGCTTCCGTTGCGTGCGCTGCGAAAACGGTTCAAGATAACAAAAATATATGTATGAAAGAATTATTCCTCTTGAAATGATCTAAAAAAATGTCCACGACAGTATATGTCTATCTTTTAAGATTTACTCACCAAAACCGTTTTTATGGTAATCAAATTTGGTCGAATGTATTATAATACCGTACAATGTTTAACAAAAATGTAGATCTTACACGGGACGGGACGAAGGACATTGGTTGACGGGAAACTATAAAAAAATTTAATTGAGAGGGGGAGCGGGTATGAGCACACTTTATATGAAAGTCTGTCTTTAAAATTAGAAGGGTACTTAAGAGGTCATCACGCGGACGAAGTCGCCGGCGACTGCTAGTAACAGATAATGCTGGATGGCTTAAGATTGATCGCGGCATCTTATCATATTTGCGTTTTCCTCTTAACTACGTACAAACACTGAGTATCTTACCAGTTTTTCTCAGTAGGAACAGACCTACCAAACAGATCTATGTATTACTTATATTAACTACTATTATAACGGCAATTGTTAAAAAGTATAGCACATCAATTCAGTTAAAATGACTCCATTCAGCTTTACATAACTAACGAAATTGTAACGCAGGCGTTACCCTTTTACGGTCTAGCGATTCACTTAAAAATAACAGCCTCCGGTGTACGTGTAACATAACGACGTTATCTTATTATATAACTACTTTTAGTATGAACAAAAAAGGAAAAAATTAAAGTACCTAATTAAATAACCAAAAATCGTGGGTAATGAACAACAAGTGCGTGAACAGTAAATGGAGATTCTTGTCTATTTCACTACTGAGACCATTCTACTAAAAATAAAAACGTCGAGTGTTGAAATGTTTACTGTTTTTAAGCAAGTTAAAAAAAAACAGTTACATAAAATCAGTTTAAAAAAAAATTCAGTTAAGATTATTCAATATCAACAACCATAATAATTTATTATCAAGGCTGCACTTATTAAGGCTTTCCTTCCTCATCAACAATCCACCATATATCCTGTTATTTACAAAAAAAAATATATCATTAAAAAAGAAATCAGATTCGAACTTCAAAATAAATATAAAAATGCATTACTTAGTAAGTAGTTAGGTAGGTACGTTACGTTCGAGATACAGTATCAAATTCCCAGAAAAAATAACGTTATCTCGCGTAGGTATTTCTTAGAATACGTCATGCAATTTGATGCCTAGGTGTTAGGTGAAAGTGTACTACCTAATTGAATCTGATACAAAATTGCTCTGCAGCAAAAACAAGTATGACGATGGGCGATACTTTCTTGAAAAACTGTCATATACTGTATTACTAAAAATGCTGGTACCTAATTTAAATTAAACCCGAATTACTTTAGTTAAAAGGCTGGACATAAGGCGCAAGCCTAGGTAAATAGTCCTAGACCAAATTCAGGACATAATAAAAAATAGCCAGGTCAAGAGTACCCAAAATGAACGAACTTGTATGAAATGATTAATAAGAATTGAAGAAGCTAAGGATGTATGCAAGGACAATGGCAAATGGAAGGATGTAGTCTCTGCCTACCCCTATGAGAATGAGGCATGATTTTATGTATGTACATAAGACCCAGAGGCCCTGGGTTCAAACTCCGCCCGCTGAATTATATACAGGCTTTTTTCGCTGTGTTAGAGAGGAAAGGACCTTTTTGAACTACCTATGCACCCCGTCCCTTATGCAATTTAGCATTGCGACAAATCCTACCGGGACGCATGCAGAGATACTCGTAACTCGTTTCATTGCTTGATCAGTGACTCAGCTTCTAATGACGCCCATACGAGGAATTTGGGCATGATCGAAAGGTTTTGTTTTGTTCATTACAAAGTAACCCTTGACTGCAATCATACCTAATGGTAAGTGATGATGCTAAGATGGAAGCGGGTTAAATTGTAAGGTGTAAAATAAAATCTACACCCCTTTCGGCTTCTACACGACATCGGATCGAAACGCTAAATCGTAACTAACCAAGTAGGAAGTCTCTCACCAACCAAAATGATATGTCTAAATAAGGTTTTTTTAAAAAAATATGTGAAATAATTTCATCATTTCACTTATACCTATTCACCATATATGTCGTGTATAAGTGTTTGCACGACCTTGACAAGGTTTCTCTGATTACAGAGTAGAAAAACCGGTTCAAGATCAGTGGTAAATCAACTCAATACAGTGGAGTTACCGCAAAAATTTATTTGCATAATATTTTACTTTGTTATGATGAAATGAACGACAACGAAATGTGGTTTTTATTTTAATGAGAGCTACATTTAATTATTTAAAATACACAAAGGGGATTTACTCGTTATTATATAGTTAAAAACTTATAAACATTTTAACCAACTACGATCTTAACAGCTGCCTCGTTGGTCTAGTGGTTAGGCTATGTGGCTTCAATCACGAGGCCCTGGGTTTGAATCCTAGGTCTTGTCACGGAATAATTCTGAGTATTTCAATATTCTATGAAATTTTTAGTTCTCTCCAAGCCGGGAGCCAGGAAGTTGGTGCTGTTACATCCCATACCTTGGATAGTAGATAAGTTAAGCCGTCGGTCCCAGTCACATCATCAACATCTGATCATCATCATCATAATTATTACCAGCCTGTAGACGGCCACTGTTGGACATAGGCCTTTTTTAGGGACTTCCAAACACAACGATCCCGAGCCGCCTGTTGCCAGCGGCTCCCTGCGACACGTTTGATGTCGTCAGTTCACCTGGTTGGGGGTCGACCAACGCTGCGCTTTCCGGTGCGGGGTCGCCAATCAACCACCTTGGGCCCCCAATGTCCATCAGCTGTTCGAACTACGTGCCCCGCCCATTGCCACTTCAGTTCTGCGACTCGCTGAGCTATGTCGGTTACTTTGGTTCTTCTGCGGATCTCCTCATTTCTGATTCGATCACGCGGAGATACTCCGAGCATTGCTCTTTCCATCGCCCGCTGACCTGATCAACATCTGATAGTGATCGTTAATAAATGAAACATTATCCCCCTAAGCCCGCCAATCCAGATTGGAGCAGAGTGGTGGGTCTACGCTCCATATCCCTCTATTATAAGGAGGGATGCCTGGCCCTGTAGTGGGCCTTAAATAGACTGATGATGATGACGGTCTTATATGGTACAAGGAATATTTTGGTATATTTAAAGTAATTATTTATTCAAGTATGATAATAAATTCTTTTGCATTAGACCTGTCAGCTTTGATATAAAGTAATGGTTTTCAGAGACAAAGAATGAACAAAAGAACAGTTTAGTAAACGTGGTTAATAGCTTTTTTCTGGCATTAAAAAATGCGTAAGAATGTCTTTATTATTCTGAAAATTCACAGTAAAATAATGAATGAATGTTTCTTAAAATTGTAATCGACTTTAAAGGCGGAGGTTCTAGAAATTGATCCGTAATGTATGTCAGAGCGTATTTGTTTGTTACTTCTCTACAACTAAACGGTTTGAGTTATATTAATAAAATTTGTAGTGGAGTTAGCTGACACCCTTTTTTTTTAACGTGGGGAAATCCTCATGGATACCTTCTCGTCATGGGGAGGCGAGAAGATTATGTCGGACTCGTTCCGACTAAAACCCCACGGTGTTCCAACTCGTCGCCTGGGGCTGAATTACGGGAACGTTACGTACTACTACCGTAACCCAGTCAGCGGCACCCACCAAAGCAAGCACTCATCTAGGGCAAGGGACCCTAACTAATTAAAATCACCATGGGAACACAGAAAGTGTCTATCTACTTGAGGACTTATCTCCGGTGGGCGACAGATTTAGCTGACACCCTGGATTAACACACAGGCAACATTTCATCCCCAAATTATAAATAATTATAAATATTATAGGACAATTACACACATCACTATATAGCCCCAAAGTAAGCGTACTCGTAAGTAGCTTGTGTTATGGGTGCTATGATAACTGATGAATATTTTTATATATATTATACATAAATACTTATAATATATAGATAAACACCCAGACACTGGAAAACATCCATCTTCATCACACAAACATTTTTCCAGATGTGGGAATTGAACCCACAGCCTAGGACACAGAAGCAGCACTGCGCCACTCGGCCGTCAATTTCTCACACAAAATCTAGTGCAAATCAAATTTGGGTTAGATTTACGTTATGTAAATGCATATTTGTCGGGGATGGGATTGATATTGTAATTCGAGCCAGTCCAATTTTCCATTTATAAAAACTTTAACTTAATACCTAATGTATGTTTTGATATGAAATGTTTTTAACTAGGAAGGTAAGTTAAGTCTATATTAGAAAACCGAGTATATACGACTTAACATACTTAAGTTAAGCATATTGTTGCAATTTTAAGGCTTTTAACTTGGCCGTTGGTACTTTTCCTCATTTATATATAAGTACTTAATGATAATAAAGTTTCAAAAACCAATTACCAATTGTTAATAATTCTTACGTATTTGTTACTTTTAGCGGCACCTAATTAACACGTTTGCTAAATGATAATTAACTTTAAAGAAAGCTATACTGTTATGTGTTTTCCTAACTCAAATGACTGTCATTATTACACCCAACTAAAGTAATAAAACAATGGTTTCTTATTTAAAATTACATGCGGTTTGTTATTATACAGTTACTTTCTATGATCTACACGTATAATTATACTCACCGACACGTTTCGCTGAAATCTGTCTTGTGGAATAATTAAAAGGCACATATATTACGTCTTCAGTAACTGTTGCAAGTTCTTGAGGAAGCTTTTCGGATGCATGCACCTCGTTCAAACACAGGACGTCATCCATTGCGCACTTTTCACTGAACACTGTTGTGAATTCACGTTTCACTGCATCAATATCATCCTCGTTCTTAATTAAAACATTGTCTTTACTTTTGTAAACCAATTCGGCTTCACCTACTAAATCTTCTTGACAGGATTTTTCGGCTACAACTTTGATTTTATACACACCGATCGATCTTTTAGCGTCCAATATAAAGTCGGCACGTTCTCCGCGAGCCAGTTCTATAGATCTAACAGCCTCTGTCTCAACTCTATGTCCATCTAATGTAACTAGATGTAGAGCATGTTGATCTATGGAGAAAACTACAGGACAGCTTTTGAAACCGCCGCCGTATGCTAAACGGAATCTATACTTTTTTCCATATTCTACTGCGAACGTTGATAGAGGAGCGTTCGATGATTCTGGAGTATTGCCTTTGCCGTTTATTAGCAAAGACTCAGCGTCGGGGATTTTAGAAGTTACGCCGGCGAGCGGGCCCATGGAATGGCCCCATTCCGCTATGAAAATAGTGTGGTGAGTTGCGTCTACGTCGTAAAGTTTCCTCAGAGGGTCTAGTCTTGGCGATTGGCGTACGATGAATGCACCGGCTAGACCGTCGGCGGCGTCTGCGGCTGAGTGTGCGTGGTACATATGCGTACCAACTGCAGACGCGCGAAACTTGTATTGGAAGGTAGTGTACGCAGGTTGCGGGCATTGGGTGAGCATCGGTGCTCCATCCATAAACGGCGTTTCCTTCTGTGGTTGCCCTCTCCAGTGGATCGAGAGGGCGTGTGCTGGTGCGCGGTGCACTACGTCCACCACCAGGATGTCGTTGTGGCAGACGTGGAGAGCGGGTGCGGGCAGCTCTCTGTTGGCGGAGAGTACGCCCCGCTCTCGCCCGTCCGCTGTGATGCACATGGCTGGGCAATCTTTACCATCCTCAGCACAGCTGTTGCACGATCTATAACAACAAGACGGATTACTGACTAACAGTTTGTGAAAATTTGACCTTTGTTTTATATACACGAATGTGTATGGAAATCTTACTGTCGGGTAGGTGACATAAATATACCGATTGTATTACAATTAATCCTAATTTTCAACTAAGTAATTTATTTACGTTTAATATTTAATATCTGGACGGTCCTTCCGTACGAGACGGAAATCTTCGGCAACACAGGTCTTAATAGAGTGGAATTGCATTTTTATTGCCTTGTTATCAAGATTTCAAGGTTTTATAATATAGGTATGCAATTTTATATCGATTATTGCTTATTACTCACTTGCTATATGTCTTATACACTTCTATGACGAGTTTGACGCGGCATATCATGGGCCAATCCAGTTCGTGACATTCTCGATCACAGTTTTCAAAGTACTCCTCTGCAACACAAAATAACAAGTATTATTTTAAATAATACTTATATTATATTCAACCTACTTCTTAATACCTAAGTACTAATTGACACAAGAGGAAAGAGATCAAAGAGATGGATGGAGTGCGTAAAAGAGGATAATTCTGTGCATTGACGCGTGACATAGATGAATGACGAATTGCGCCAACTCCACTCAAGTAGCATAAAGAGAAAGAGGATGAAGATTGGTTAGGATGTAATGTGACCGACGAGATCTCTTCGTAGTGCCCGATATCTCTAGCTATCTCACAAACTACTAAAACGATTTTGATAAAACTGACTCTATTTTCTAAGTTTTAATCGGTAAATGATATTATTTTTTATTTTTATCATGATCATGAAATAAATTCCACAGGTATGAATATGTGCAGGTACAATATTTTTTTTTTAAATAAATACAGTATCAAAAATTGCGGAGCAGGTGGGATTCATACCCACGTCTCTTTGGCTACCGCGGCCAGAGCGTTTTACCACTGAAAAATTGTTGATATTGCATTTATTTTCAATAAAAATTAGCACTATACACTAAAAATAAAGATGTACCAGTTCGTTGCGCTTAATAAGGCTTTGTGAATATTGTCGGCTACATGTTAATATCCATGGCACTTGCCCAAGGCAACGATCTTATGGGGCCTTCAAAATTACAACATAATATTATCTTAAACACAAAACCTCGTTAGCCCTGTGGATATCATGTTTGTAATCGTTGTGCTATGAAAAATATTGTGCTTTCTTTTCTTGCTTAAACTATCTCTATGTATAAGTATTATTTATTTCATTAAGAAAAATATACATTTCAATACATCATAATACATTGCTAAAACACTGCAATTTGTAAATTGCATGTGCATATATCTAGATGTAACGTTTTGTCGGCCTCCGTGGCGCAGTGGTATGCGCGGTAGATTTATAAGACGGAGGTCCTGGGTTCGATTACCGGCGCAGCAGATTGAGATTTTTCTTAATTTGTCTTGGTCAGGCTGGTGGGAGGCTCTCCCCGTGGCTAGTTGCCACTCTACCAACAAAGACATACCGCCAAGCGATTTAGCGTTCCGGTACGATGTCTTGTAGAAACCGAAAGGGGTGTGGATTTCATGCTACTCCTAACAAGTTAGCCCGCTTCCATCTTAGATTGCATCATCACATAGCATCAGGTGTGATAGCAGTCAAGGGCCAACATGTGGTCGAAACGTAATCGAAAAAATCTTTTCAAATGATTAAAAAGATTGAAGAAAAGATTTGAATAATACACAAGAAATATACCTAAATACGCAAGAAATCTAGTTATCAATCTAGAAACATCTTTAAAAAAGTCTCAGCAAAGACAGGCAATTTGTTTAGAGCAAAAAGGCAATATTTGCTCACTTTGGTACAATAAGATAAATGCGAAACGTGCTTTCTTGGTCTAAGAAAGTTAATAAATCCATTCATCTTTTTGTTTCTTTTAGTTTGCGCAGTAGCACGGTTAATTTAAATTTCCGGTCATCGAGTGACGCTGCCTTGCTCAATTACTGACTTACGTCTATGGTGGAAACCTCAATGTGGATAACTGAACCGGAAAGCGTTGAAAACACTTAATGATCATAATAAAAATAATTTCCCTAATGGCCACAATTTCATGCTTAATATAAAACTTTTATTACATATCTCACCTCAAAATGTTTTAACTAACATTAATTATACATTCTAATAGGAATTTTATCTATTTAAATAAACACCGTTAGTAAAAAAACCCTTCTAAATATTTTTAGAAATTGTTGCGATATTAATTTAGTGAAAGTACAGAAAAAGGTTTATGAACATAATACAAAAATAGACTATTTAAAGTAAATAAGAAATGCCTTTTCCCTGCGGGAAAGAATAAAGAAAAAAGTAAATGTTATTTTTTTGCGCTCACACCACATTCTATTTAAAAATAGAACACAAGAATCGTACCTGGCATTGGCGTGAAGTAAACAACAACAATCACACTCGCTATTATAACGGACAACACTAGTATCCTTTGGAAGGACATCAGCATGTAATTGGGCTTCCATATCACATCACTATTGGCATCCACCATCTTATTCTTCAATTCCATATTTAAAAATGTAATATGCGAGTCGAGACCACGCGGACCGCTTTGATTATATCATTTTATTTTGTTTTGAAAGGTCGATATCGTATGGTCGTTATTTTTTAAATGTTATGAGGCCATACACGACCACGCGAGTCTACCATCAACTGGCGACTGGAAGAATGGAAACAATTTTGCCTCGTGTTGTAACAAATGCAGCTTCAAGTCGAATTCGGAAGTAAATTGCAGAGTCCAAGATTGAACTGAGAACTCTCTCTCACTGCAGCATTATGTAATTTTATATTACGAAACTTTGGACATTAAAATGTCGAACACTAATGTTGTTATTTGGAGGCCTACTTTTGGATTACGCCTAGTGGTAGAATCTAAATTAATTTAATCATTCGACATAGAAGTTTATAATTACATTTTTAATAGATATTTTACGAAGTTCACATTTGTTTTGAACAGTATTCCAAAACTGTTAAGCGAAAAATACTGATTTTTTTATTTAGGAACTAACTACAAGTCGTCCTTCACATCAGATCGGTGCTAAGCGATAAGGCCCCCTTTTTGTCCCTACTTATATTTTAAGACCAACTTCTATCTGTATTGTATTTTTATCGTGTTTTGAATTACAAATAAAAAAATTATTTTTCCTTACTCCCGATCTACTACCTATCTTATCTATCAGAAATATCACATAAAACTAGGCCCGTTATTTCTACTTAAAGAAAGAGTGAAGAAAAAACGATTATACTAAGTTTCTCATATATTTTGACCGTACCTAGATGTTAAGTTTAACGATTGGTGTAATAAATAAAAAATAACCTTTGGACCTTAAACGCAAACGCAAAGTTACTCGTCTATGTTACAATAGAAATTAATTATTCGCTAAGTTTAATTTGAATAAAGACTTTGAATTTTTAAGTTTGCGGTCACGGCAAAGGTGAAGGGAATCGTTTAAGAATTATAAAATGATAAGTATTCCTTAGCTATTAATACTTTACGAACTAATAACGTCTAAAAACCTCCTTGTAAAGCAGTTTTTAATATTTCGGTCATTTACTTTACCAGTTGGTAAATCCAGTTCCTACAAAAATACCGAGATACAAATTCACTTAGGTATTACTGTAGGCTAGGTATAAATAACTAGGTCTCACTTAAACCTATCTCTAAGCCATTTTTCATCTAGATCCGTTCAGCCGGTCTAGACTATGCTGAATAAATAGTTATTATATTCAGAAATTAGAAATACTTTAATATAAGTAATATTAAGTATCTAATGCCAAAAATAATTTCTATATTCAGCCATGTATAAATTTTATTTTTCAAAATTATAGATCAAAGCCTTCTTTGAAAAAAAAGGGTTTTAAGCCTGTGGTTTAACGTTCTAGCATAATTACACTGTTTCATAATAAATCGCTAGGGCAGTACATAAGTACATATGTATTGCCATAGAAAGAGGTTTCACCACGTCCGTCTTGCCGACCAGCGTCCTTGGCCCGCTCTAGATATTTTATGAGTAGATATCTACATGAGGCATGTGCTTATGTAATCGTACGATCTTGCGTGCATGTAAGCTAATTTGCGATTAAAACTACTTTTTTAATCGATCTGTATTATGTAGACGTTTTATTTTTATTTTACGTCCAAACTTCAACTTGACCTATAGGTGAAAGGAAACGGCTAGCTAGACCATTGTAATTTTATAAGCTTGTTGCTGGTTCTTTCCGATAGAATCTACTTTCCGAAAAGGTGGTACGAGTCACAGCTGACAGACTTGACTTTTTAAAAATGCTTGTATAAACAGCCTACAAATAAATTAATTTGAAAGCTATATTGAAAGTTTGTCAGCCAGTGCTTTTTTCAATTAGGTGCCTATTACTTTTGGCAACAATGATATTTGGACCATAAATGGTAACATATTTCAAAGGTCCTGAACCTCGATATATGTAGAAATCTCGACGGTCACCGTGGCGCAGTAGTATGCGTGGTAGATTTATAAGACGGTGGTCCCGGGTTCGATTTCCGGCGGGCAGATTAAGATTTTTCATAATTTGTCTTGTTCTGGCGGAAGGAGGCTATCCCCGTGGCTAGTTACCGTCCTGCTGACAAAGACGTACCGCTAAGCGATTTAGCGTTCCGATACGATGTCGTGTAGAAACCGAAAGGGGTTTTGATTTCATCCTACTCCTAACAAGTTAGCCCGCTTCTATCTTAGATTGCATCATCACTTAATATCAGGTGTGATAGCAGTCAAGGGCCAACTTGTAGTCGATAAAAAAAATAATAATATAATTAACTAGCAGACGGCCGCGACTTCGCCCGCATACATAATAGTGTATTGAAACCTTCCAAGAACACCAAAATACTACGTGACAGTATCACGTCACGTTTTCAACGAACGTATGAGTATAGCGAGCTATCCTTAAAGGTAGATAATTATATATCGTTACTGACTTTTTATACAAATAAAGTTCAAAAACTATACCTACATTGTATTGTTATATCTCGAATAGACTACGCAGCGGTTTCAAAAAAAAAATTATCCCAATTTCTGCAAAACCTTAGGTAACAAATTAAATACTAAAATGTTCCTCAGAAATTACTCTATCCTGGTGACCGCAAGAAAGTCAGTTCAATAGGCTTTTAGTTTATCGCAAACAAACACACAGACGTGGCGGAGGGATTTTATTTCATAATATACCTTCTATTATATATTAGGCATAATATATTCAAAGGTTTTAAGCTAAGCTATTGTTTTGTGCAAGTAAATTATTCCAGGGGTCATTAAGGTCATCCCTGTAATAGCGCCTAGCGTTAAAATTTTGCAATAATTATTTACAAATTAAACCAACAGTAGAGACATATCAGTATCAGAAGGTTGACGAAGGTATACAACTTGACAGCGGTTTAATGTTAAAACCGAACGAAAATAGTAAAAGTTTGACAGCAGTATGCGATGACGATTTCACGATAGTTAGAAATAAGAAACGTAAACGCAAGATTAGTAATATGCGAGGGACTTTGGAAAGTATTAGCAAGTTACAGGTGGTAGAACCTCAATGTTGCATATATGTCTCAAGATTATTGAAATCTTCTACAGAATCGGACGTTATTGACCATATTAAAGACAGAGGGGAACAATGTAGTAAGGTTGAGTTGCTCCACCAGTTCAAAGAAACATCGTTCAACTCGTTTAAAGTTACTATACCGTCCAGTAAAATTGAAATATTTCTTGACCCGAAATTCTGGCCCACTAGTCTAATATACCGTCGTTACCGAGAGCGTAGATATCCTGCAGTCTTTAATAAAACTCATAATGGACAGAGCTTATAAAAGGCAAACTAAAATGGTTACGTTCAACTGTAGGAGTGTTAAAAGATCTGTAGAACAAGTGAGATTCCTTTGTCGCTCAGCAGACATTGTAGCACTGCAAGAGACGTGGCTTTTACCCCACGATCTTGATTTCGTAAATGAAATCGATGACGACTTTGGATGTTTCGCAAAGTCTTCGGTCGACACCTCCTCTGGTATTCTGAAAGGACGACCATACGGTGGCTTGGCGCTGTTATGGAGGAAATCAGTATTCCCTAATGTCACCTTAGTTAACTGTGCAAGTGACAGATTGATTGCTATGCAAGTAAATATAGATTGCCGCCAGTTTTTGATCCTGAGCGTGTATATGCCTACAGACTCTGACGAAAATTTAATTACCTTCACTGACTGTCTGGCCAGTATGTCCGCCTTAATAGATGACAGTAATGCTGAGGCTGTATATATTTTAGGGGACTTTAATGCCCACCCTGGTGCCAGTTTTGGAGATGAGCTTGCGTCCTTTTGCGAAGAGCACTCCTTGTTATGTGTTGATCGGGAAATGCTACCTGCTGATACTCATACATATGTAAGCGATGCGCACGGAACTAGGAGATGGCTAGATCACTGCGTGGTGACCAGTGCTGCACGACATACCGTTAGATCCGTACAAGTAGATTATGGCATCTACTGGTCAGATCATTTTCCAATGGTGATCACTTGTGAAATGGATTTAGTGATAAGCAAAGTTACGTTAACAAATGCGGACTCCTTGCAGGGAATCAGGTGGGGTCATAGGACTGACGATCAAATTCAACTATATACCAAATACTGTAGTGATAATTTAAGTTCCTTATATTTAAATGAATCTAGTCAGTGTAATAATTGTTTAGTATATAATTGTAGCGAGCATTTATATTATATTGATGATTTTTATAATAGTATTGTAAGTTTACTACAAAATGGAGCAAAAAATAGCGCAGTTATTCCAAATGGTGCACTGAGAAAGCCTAAGAAGGTTTTTGGTTGGAATTATCACGTAAGGGATTGTTATCAAGAAGCAAAATTTTACTATGGGTGGTGGAGCTGTTATGGTAGGCCGAGTAGAGGTGTACTATATAATAATATGATAGAAAGCCGCAAGATATTTAAAAATAAATTGAAGTGGTTTCAAAATAACGAAGAAAAAATAAAATTGGATGCGTTGGCAACGCATAGGACCGATAAAAATTTTATAAAATTTTGGCGAGCTACAAAATCTTTAAATCATAAATCGAGTGTTCCTCTTACCGTAGAAGGTGTTAGTGACAGAAGCAAAATTGCAGACTTATTTTCACACCACTTCAAGGTCAATCCATTGCCGGCTCGTGCTGTATATGTGCCTAGTACACAGGCTGCAGATAGTGCTGACAAGGTATGTTTTACTGCTACTGACGTGGCTTCTGCAGTTCACCAGATGAAGAGGGGAAAGTCGCCGGGTTTCGATGGACTGAGTCTTGAACACATAATATACGCTGGTAAGGCAGTATTCGAGGCTCTGGCCACCCTGTATAGTGCGTGTTTCAATTTTGGCTATTTACCAAAACAGCTTATGAACACCGTGATAGTTCCAATTCCAAAAAATAAAACGGGAGACCTTTCTAGTCTCAAGAACTATAGACCGATTTCCTTAGGCACTGTGCTAGGGAAAATACTGGAAAGGTTGTTACATCCAACTTTAACAAATAATATTAAGCTGAACGACGCTCAGTTTGGTTTCCGTACTGGTCTCTCAACAGATGCAGCTATTTTCAGCTTAAAAGCAACCGTAAACTATTATGTCAATAGACATACTTCTGTTTACGCGTGTTTCCTCGACTTGAGCCGTGCTTTCGATCTCGTAAATTATGACTTACTGTGGGAGAAACTACACGGCTCGAAAGTCCCTGCAAAAACGGTGAATCTGTTGAGATACTGGTATAGAAACCAAACAAATAGTGTAAAATGGGGCGACGCGACATCTAGCGAATACGAGCTAGAATGCGGTGTTCGCCAAGGAGGATTGACCTCTCCTGACCTTTTTAGCCTGTACGTGAACGACCTTATTGAGGAGCTGAGAAGCACCAAAATTGGTTGTCATATTGGGTCTACATGCGTCAATAACTTTAGCTACGCGGACGATATGGTGCTTCTCAGTCCCTCAATCAGGGGTCTTCGTAAACTGGTAGGAATCTGCGAGCGTTACGCCATAGAACATGGATTAAAATATAACGTCAAAAAGACAGTCACGATGGTGTTCCGTGCAGGCAAAGGTCCAGAGACGATTCCAGGGGTGTTCCTTGAAGGAAAAGTACTCGAAAGAGTTGAGCGGTTCAGATATCTTGGGCACATTGTGACTGAGGGTCTTACTGATAATGAGGATATAGAGAGAGAGCGCCGGGCTCTGGCTGTTAGATGCAATATGCTAGCACGACGTATTGCAAAGTGCAGTGACGAAGTCAAGGTGACATTGTTTAGGGCATACTGTTTATGCTTCTACTCTTGTCAGCTTTGGACTAAGTACACCAGACGCGCTATCAGCAATATCAGGGTGCAATACAATGACGCATATCGTATCCTGATGAAGCTGCCGCGGTACTGCAGTGCGTCAGAAATGTTTGCTCTGGCCAAAATACCGGACTTCTTCGCGATTATACGATCGCGTATCGCAAATTTTTGGAGTCGTTTGCGATCCTCTAAAAACGAGATCCTCATCACACTGGTCGGGTGTCTGGGCTGCTCAATTTTCAAACATTGGCTCTCAGTGCACCAGGAGCCGAATAGAAAGTAGAAGTATTAGCACTGACCGTGCCGTGCGTGCACGTCTATGTTTATAATTTTTATTTTTACTTTTATTTATTTTTACTATGGTATTTTACCTACTATTGTATATTTAAACTGGGTGTGTATACCTTCAAATAAAAATTATTATTATTATTATTATTATAAGCCTCTGTTTAAAACAAAATATATGTTTTTTTTACTGCTTGGATACCTTGGCGTTTCAAAAGTGCTTGTAAACTAAGCATACTTGAAATAACCGATTCTGAATTTTAAATTTTTAAAATTCAGAATTGGCCGAAACTTTTGCCCAAACCGAAACTGATTTCGGAAGTAGTCGTGCACGCTCGCCTAACTTCGTTTCTCGCGGCAGCACTATGGCGGACGCTGACGGCCCTGTTCGGGAATTGTCGTGCGCCGTTCGGATAGATCCGTAGCAACAAAACTTAGTCATTAATGTAAAACTTAGTCAGTTAATGCAGCATATTATTATTATTATTATTCTTTATTTGTATTCCACACACACAATAAAAAAAAAACAGTACAGAGATAACTTAAAAAATATATATGTAGGATACAAAAGGCGGCCTTATCGCTTAGCAGCGATCTCTGCCAGGCAACCTTAGGCTTAGGAAAGTATAAAGAAAGAGACTGCAGGTGGTATACTTATAAAATATACATAAATTCAAATAATTACATACTAATACATAAACCAGACTACACAAATAACACCAATAATAACTAAAATATATATCATAAAATAAACTAATATATATACCTACATTAATACATCATAAAAAGAACATAAACAAATAGTCATCTTTAGTTTGTAAAATAATAGGATTTAACGGCTTTTTTAAAAATGAAAATTGATTTTGATTCACGAATGCCAACTGGGAGTGCATTCCACAGCTCTACTGCACGCACTGCAAATGAGTTTTTAAAAAACTTACTTCGATGGTAAGGCATGCACAGAGTTAGGGCCCGACAAGGTCTAAGCTCAGATTGCACTCCCAGGAATGAAAATTTATCCTTAAGATATGAAGGAGAATTTTTATGAAATAGCACACAGTACAGAAGAGAAAGAATATGTAGATCCCGGCGACGTCTAATAGGAAGCCACTTGAGTTTCTGACGAAATTCAGATAGGTATATGGTCATATTTGCGTAAGCCAAATATAAACCGAATTGCTAGATTTTGAAGTCGCTCAAGTTTATTAAGCATAATGTGTAAACTGCATCAATTTTCAGTATTTTAAGGAATTTTTTACTTGATTACATGAGTTTCGGTTTCGGTTTCGGCCGAAACTGAAGCCAGGAAAACCAGTTTCGGTCGGACTCTACTTATTGTACCTTTTTTATAGGACTTGATTCCATGACGTAAAATAAATCCTTTTCCTTTTTTTATTTAGTTAACGCCCTGGAGTCAAAGCTTTTTTCTTTAATTACATTCTACTATAGGTTATATACCTAATCAAGCAGTCCTCTTTATTGTCTATGCTCATGCACATATATCACTAATCTGTGTATCTGACCATAGTCATGTAGTATCTGACGATGACATTAAAATCAACCAATTGACAAGTTGACATTGACAAGCAATGCTTGGAAAAAGGTAAATATTAAATTATATTTTATATTATACAAGGATTTCAAATTTTACGTGTACCTAGTTGTGATTTGTAATTGCGTTATCCAACAATTTCCTTTTACAATTAGCATCATATTACATTATACGTATTATTACTCTAATTACAGCTACAAAAATGGAGATAACGAGAAAAAACTTCGATGAACAGTTGGAAAACATTACCAAAAACTTGAAGCGATCATGTTTTGTAGGGTTTGACGCTGAATTTACCGCTATATTATCAGCAGACTGCTTCAAATATAGGTAAGATTCGTATTCGATTATTAACACGTAGGTACATATAACCTTTCAAATTCATCCATCAGGCCCTATCCGTCCACTGATGGGGATAGTCATTTTCGAAATCACGCTACCACACTCTGCTGTCTTTCTCATCCAGCCATTTCCCACTACCTACTGGATACTGAATGAGGTTGTCCGATCATGATAATATTTCAAAACTGAAACTATGATTAGTGACTTCTATGATATTCATAAGCACCTAAAACTCACGTGATTTAAAGAAACACGATTTGTCAGAACATGTCTGTTTGTTTCAAACCTGTCTTCCTCAAAAGTTGTTCATGCAACAGATCATAAACCAGACTATAACAGATATATAAATATATTTATATTTGACAGTTAAAAGTAAATATCCAGATAGCAGTTGTTACAAAATTACTACACTGAGCTTGCTGACACATTGTAGAAAAAAAATTATATCACTTTCTATTCGGGAGGCCTGGCTTCATTGGCATGCTAAAATAGGCTGATAATAATTAATTTCTGTTGTATCTATTTTTCAGATTATTTGACACAAACAAAGTAAGGTATGACCTAATAAAGAATGAAGTG
Organism: Mycalesis mineus; assembly: GCA_034621355.1. Lineage (NCBI taxonomy): Eukaryota > Metazoa > Arthropoda > Insecta > Lepidoptera > Nymphalidae > Mycalesis > Mycalesis mineus. Next base: position 14,944,049 of record CM067885.1, read on the forward strand.
AGCCAAATGATAATGACTCAAGTTGGCCTGACAATGTTCCAATATGACAGAGAGCATGACAGCTACATTGCAGTGGGCTACACCTTCCACCTGTGTCCACAATTTGTTGCTGATATCGATCAGTCTTTTACTTTCCAAGCATCTACTGTGCGTTTCCTGTGTAGACACAATTTCGATTTTAATAAGGTGAGTAAACTTTGTGATAAGAGAGCAGTGTTGTGTAAAAGAAGATGTAGTGACTAAAATCTAGAAAGGAAGGATGAAATGCTGAGATACTTTGGTCACATTGAGAAAATCAATGAAAGGAGACTTGCAAATGGGATTTATAAGAAAAGAGTAAAAGGGAATAAGGGAAGGTCAAGGTGAATGTTAACAGAATCCAGGACATTTTGATTAAAGGCCAGGTCAAAAGTACCATACACCAATGTATGAAAAGTTTAATAAAGTTGGAAGAAGTAAAAGAGACATGCAAGAAGTGGAAGGAGGTGATCTCTACCTACTACTAAGGGAATGAGGCATAATGGTATGTATGTAAGTAAACTTTGAAACATCATGTAGCTGGTGCTGACACCATGGTGTGTATGAAAACTTGTGACTGAAAGCTTAAACAACTGTCACCCTATTCTGACAGTTGGCCAGTGTGGTCTACAAAGTCTTAGGCCTGTGTGCAGTTATCATAACCAACAGTTAACATAAGCTAAATGTAAAATATTCTGTTTACAACAACCTGTACACCGGTTAAGGACATAAGCTCGGTTAAGATAACCACCCGGTTTATGTCCTTAACCAGGCGTATGGGTTTATTATAAATAGTAAATTTATAGTAAAGTTATGTTCACCGTTGATTATGATAACCGAAATCTTGGCACACACAGGCCTTAGTGATCAGAGTAAATGGTACTCTTGTGTTAGTATATGGTGTGCATGTACTACGCTACAGCCCTGGTGCTGCTACACCAATATAGTTTGGTGTGGCACAGCATCTTTGTTCTTATCACCATCTTAATCTATTATCAAGCGCAAGTCTTTCACTATTGTAAAGAAGTGGTCTCAAAGATTTTATTTATTTTCCACAGTTTACATATGATGGCCTACCTTATCTAAGCAAAGCGGAAGAGGCACATTTACAACAGCAACTGAAGAACAAAACATTACTTGCTAGTCTCATACAGAAGCTCACCATGGACGATGAGAGAGAACTACAGGGATATTGCTCTGAGGTGTCAAAGTAAGTTGATGATAAACCAAAGGCTCTTTAGTGATGTACTTTTGTAGACCCTCCTTGTAGGGGAGGGGATATGGAGCTTAGACCCACCATGCTGCTCTGTTATATCTGAGAATATTTTGGAAAATTATTACAAAATTACTAACTATTATTATATTTTACCGCCTAGTTATACTCTACCATACTGAAATGAAAAACCAATAAACTCCTTATTAGAAGCTGGCACTGACATCAGGGGAAAACCAATAAGATGGTGGAAAATGCTACAAAATATTTTAAATTCACAGTAAACATGTACAAGCTCTATAAATTAGGTTTTTTGCCAAAACAAATACAAATGCATGCATTTTTTAAATTCCAGGTGGTTGATAGATAAAGAGGAGGAAACAATTTATTTGGACGTGAAATGTCCAGTAATGCGCTACATAGTCCACTGTGAGATCAGAAACAGGTTCCCGGATGTGCTTACCACTGATAGCTTAGGTAATAGTAATAAGGTAATTTTGTATACACTTTGCAAATGCTTACAATAAGGCTGAACTCAGACTTGACTGGTTCAGGGTACAATAAATATGCTCAATGGTCCTGTTGTTGGTCTCTGCGCTGAATCATAAAGTCGCTTCTAGCGCTAGGTTGGTTTAAATAATATTCTTTAGATTCTGACTTTTGCCTTCCTTAAATAAAAAAAAATTCTCAGACCTGTTTTGGGTAGTGTTACATCGTTGAAAGTATCACCGACTCTGTGTCGCACTTGCACTATGTGTGATAAACATGGCTCTGATATTGTATGCCGAGAAGATGACGACGACAGAATGAGACAAAGTAGAAGGTCTAAGGCACTCAAAAAGATTCATGAGTAACATAAAGGCAGGTTTTCTAGCGAAGGTAAGTCAACTTAGCAGGAAACATATTTTGTGTGAGTGTGACTGATTGGCTAGAAAGCGAATGGTTCTCCTGGGGGTGGCATATCCACTACCAGATGATTACTGTGCCTCCAACCTGAAAGCAACCACCTAACTCTTAGAGTGGGTGTTTGAACTGATATAGGGGAGGTGAGGGCGGTGTAAGTACAAAAGATCCAAAAGGGTCGAAGTTCATCTGCCATGTTGGGCCTATAATAAAAATCACCCACTGTGAGTGTTACACCCAACTAACAGTGATTGTTACAGAGGCATAACATTCGAAGGCTGAACTTAGAATTGACTGGATCATAAAGCTAGTTTCCTGCACCAGGTTGCTTTAAATAATATTGAGCTTATGTCTGCTATAAATTAAAAAATATAGTTTCAGACCTGACTTGAGAAATAAGTGATGTTGTAGTCTTGAACAGCTAATTTGGTTGTTTATTCAACCTTAAGCATTTTTTCAATGGTTGATGTGCAAGGTGAACTTTACCATCAAAACAACCAAAAAGGGGACTTTAGGTCATTTTCTCAGTGTATGTAGGAGGTTTAAATCCATAGGGCACCGAACACATCAATGCAGTCGGACATAGTTATCCAGATAAACCGAATGTTGTCTTTGAGGATTTCCTCCTACAATAAAAAATTGGTTGTCTGTAAAGTCGGTTTACTGACGATAGTAGAACGTGACAACTTAAGAAAATACTGATGGAATGGTAGCATTTAATTGGTTATTAAAATTTTTAATTTAAGTATATTTTTATAAATATTAATTTAAATTAATAAAATAATTGATTTTGATTTTATAAATTTATATTTTAAATTAATAATAAATATATTAATTTTTAATTTAAAATTAATATATTTAATAATTATATTTAATAGACGGATGTCGGACGCTGCTGAACGCAAAGGCCGATTGTGCTTCTTTGTCGCTCGTTCCGCGCTCTCGCTTGCACTTCAAGCCTTACATGGAAAGCCTCAAAGCGAGGTAACGCCGCGTGAGTCATGTTTTTTCGTGCGTGCAGCCGGCTCTATCGTATTATAAGACGTTGTCACGTCAAAAAGGTCATTTTCTCGTTGTGGGTATTTTATACCTACAGCTCTATTGTGGTACCAACTTCTAGCAAAAGCTTGTACTAAATTCAAATTCGAGTTTCAAAGGAGATGTCCCAAAACTGTGCCAGGGTGGTTTTATATGAAAAAAACCTAGAGACCTAACAAAATAAAATAGCTTTATAATCATTATTCTTAAATATATAAATCGAATTGTTGGAACTAGCGGAACTTAAATAAACCTAAAAAATGAATTATTTTTATTTTCTATTGAGCGGTTTAACCCGCGCAGATGCAGTTCCTTTGTGTTTATTGTGTGTGATGTACTTTTGTAGACTGTTTATTGGGATAGAAAGAAGTCTATGTACTCTATCTGCCAGATATGCTATATATGCCAAACTATTTTCTTTTTACACGCTTTTTATTAGCTTCACTTGTATGTCAGTTTGTCAGTATGTCAGTATGTCAGTATGTAACTCTCCGTGGGTAATCTGCGCGCCTGCGGCCTTCCTTGGTTCTGGTAGCCGTTTCTCAGGCTCCCTCTCCGAAATTGAACTCTGATTCCCCGTATTTATAATATTTATAAATAATTATTTTATTCTCACTAATAAATAAATTACTAGCGACTGTGTGGCCGAGCGGTTTAAGTGCTAAACTGCCAGTACAACAGTCGCTCAGGCGTGGGTTCGAGCCCTGGCAGTCGCAGTTTTTCTGCGACTTCCAAGGCTCGCTCCCGTGCCGACTGTACTCTGGCCAAGTTTCTGTGGTTTCCTTGGTCACTGTGCTAAGGGTGGGGCACAGGCAAATGCGGGTACAGATTGTAAGTCGGCCACAGCCGCTATAGAGGTAATGAGAGTGTAAATAGTCAAAATAAGGAGGGATTCAATAATCCCATGTGTCTAGGCCAAAATAGGCTGATGCGTAAGTTCCAAAAAATCACGCTTTTATAAATAAACCAAACTAAAAAGTAAAAAATAAATAATAGTTTAAAAAAACTAAAAACACGCTTTTTATAGAAACCTAAACTAAAAAATAGAAAATAAATTTTAATAAATTTAAATTAAGAATAGTGTTAAAAATTTCATTAACTATAAATTAATAATAGTGTAAATAAAAAAAAATATTTTATTTTAAAAAAAGCGTGGGGTGCTTTTTAAGATATTATCAAAATGATAATCACTCTACTCATATCTGTCAATAAAATATTTATAACTATATTGACACCATGCACCCCACGCTTTTTTTAAAATAAAATAATTTTTTTTATTTACACTATTATCAATTTATAGTTAATGAAATTTTTAACACTATTCTTAATTTAAATTTATTAAAATTTATTTTCTATTTTTTAGTTTGGGTTTCTATAAAAAGCGTGTTTTTAGTTTTTTTAAACTATTATTTATTTTCAATGTCAAATTCTATCCAGATTTGTTTAGCTGTTGAGCCGTGATTTAGTAATAAACGTTAATATCGACATTTGCACACAAAATATATAAATAAATTATTTTTTTCATAACATTTCATTTATATGACATAAGAAAATAATTATTTCCCTTTGTGTTCGTTAAATTACCTATAACAATATTTTTACTAAAATAACTTTTAAGACAGGTATTTTAATAAAATGTTATGGTACTGATTATGCAATAACCCCTCTATCTAGGGCCAAATGAACTATTTATTATTCAATTAGATAGGATTACCAACCTGAAGGTAAAAGTTTCATTGAGGCGCATTAACTTTTTTTTTCCTGGGGCAAACAATGTATGGGAGATGGGCCATCTCCTTTCAAGTTGTAAGTAGCAGTTGGTTTATAAATAAACATTTCAATTATTTTTTTTCAGGTTCTAATATACAGGGATAAATATGTGGAAGGGGCCAACAGTGCACCGATGGCTATATTAGAAGAGAACTTAATGAGCTACTTATTAGGATTTTCCAAAATTATCAATTTGCTTGCGACTCACAAAAAACCTATTATTGGCCATAACAACTTCTTGGACCTGGTACTGTTACACAGTCAGTTTATAGGTCCCCTGCCCAACAAATATAGTGTGTTTAAGAAAAATATCAACAGTTTATTTCCAATGATATTCGACACAAAGTATATCTCATTTGAGATGGGAAGGAAATTGAGTTTTGACGAAGTATGGAAATCTAATTCACTGCAAGAGTAAGTACTTATTTATAAAATGGACTTACAATCTATTATTAACCGACGAAAAAACACGGAGGAGGTTCTCAATTCGACACGTATATTTTTTTTTATGTATAACATTGTAAAAAGTTATGCGTGGTCATAACTTTTTACAGTGTTGTCCGATTTTGATAATTCTTTTTTTATTAGAAAGGGCATACATCCAAGGTGGTCCCATTGTCCTCATGTTAGGATCTGATGATGATATCCTGGGGAAATTGAAGGAACTCTTCAAATTTTGGAGGCACGCTTACAGCGATTTCGGTTTTTGACTCTGTATCGATAGCTTTTTGGCTACTAGTGCCATATAACATACTATGACAGTATAGTACGAGTACGCTACGTGGCGATAAATCAGTAAAAAGTAAGAAATAAAATTTTTTAACTAAAAATAGAACTGACTCAAAACGCACTAAAAAGAAAAAGTAAATTAAACTAAAAAGTAAAAGTAAAAAAAACTTTAAGTAAATTAAAGCAACTAAATAACTGTGTCATTTAGTTGCTTTAATTTACTTAAGCATATCTAGGAGTCGGTGCCAGCCAAGGTTTCTACTTTCAAGGACGTTACCTAGAACCCACAAACTGCTTTACTACGTAAAATAAATGTTCCTTAAACTTGGCTATTCTATTTTTTTTTTTGTTTACTTGGTCAATCAGTTTAGAATTTAGTTTTACACCCAAGCTATTTATTATACATACTTGTTACTCATCCATGGTTTTAACAAATCTGAATTAAATATGGCACAGAGATTGATTATAATCTGATATAACACAAAGACTACTCACAAAAAAGGGATCTACGCGGGGTAAACCGCGGGCCACTGCTAGTTATTATTATTAATTTATTCTTCATCATCATCACCATCATCATTATCAGTCTATTAACGGCCCACTACAGGGCCAGGCCTCCCTCCTTACAGAAGAGCGGATATGGAGCCACCCACCACGCTGCTCCAATGCAGGTTGGCGGGCTTAGGGTGATAATGTTTCATTTATTATCGATCACTATCAGATGTTGATGATAGTGACCGGGACCGACGGCTTAACGTGCTCTCCGAGGCACGGGGGTGTAACACCACCAACTTCCAGATTCCGGGCTTGGAATGTACTGAACATTTCATAGAAGAATGAAAAAGCTCAGAATTATTCCATAATCCGACCCAGGGATCGAACCCAGGACCTCGTGATCGAAAACACATAGGCTAACCACTAGACCAACAAGGCAGTCAATTTATTCTTAGTATTTTTATATTATATTTATGTATAATATATAACATTATAGGGAAATTTTAAAAATGTAAATACAAAATAAAATAATTGAGAGAAAATTCGAATATTAACATAGATGTTGCTTTCCCCAACTATTTTTCTATTTGATTCTTGTATCGTTTAATTAGTAACATCTCTTGATTCTTCATTAATTGATTATGGTGTTTTACAGTCTATATGAATTCTTCTGTGAGGGCAAATGTAGGAAGTTAGAAAAAGGAGTTAACTTTATAAAGTTGAGCACGCCGTTCAACGCCGAACAGTCGTATCACGAAGCAGGATGGGATTCATATTGTTCAGGTAAAAATTTTTTTAATTTATTATGAGTAAAGTAATACAAATATTTTTAGTAGTGCAAATCAGAGTGTTACATGTGGATCTATAGACCTATTATGACTCGGTTTCTGTTCAGCTCCCTCCTCTTCGGCTCGGAACTAAATTTACGTATTTTCTTACGACCTCCGTGGCGCAGTGGTATGCGCGGTGGATTTCTAAGACGAGCCCCTGGGTTCGATTCCCGGCGGTGGAAGGCTTTCTTCGTTGCTTAGTTTAGTTACCAACTAAAGACGTACCTCCAAGCGATTTAGCGTTCAGGTACGATGTACGAATCAAAAGGGGTGTAGGTATCCATCTTAGATTGCATCATCACTTTACATGAGTCAAGGACCTCATATATCTTGGATGTTTTAGCCTCTTTTATAACAATCTACTAATTAACAATAAAACGTCTCGTTCATCATATTTTATTTCTGCTATATATCTAAGGGCATTGAGGGCTCATGGTAACGTAACAAGCAATGGTCAAAGTATCTCATTCTGATTAAAATAATTTAGAGTTGACGTGTTATAAGGCTGAAGTGGCAAGAGTAGTAGGGCACATAGTTCAAAAAGTCATTAGGCGTCAGAAACCATAGACGTGTCAGAATGGCGATTAAACATCGAAAAATTATTACTATAAAAACAAAAACCCGACTACTTAGAAGTTATGAACTGAAAAGAGAAAAACAAGGATCACTATATCTGTATAAAATTCTAAATACTTTATGGTGCCGCAAACGGGGACAAAATTCTTTACTACCTGCGGAAAAAGAAAGATCTTTCGAAGATTTCGAAGAAAAATCCTTGTTTTTCTCTATTCAGTTCATAACTTCTAAGTAGTCGGGTTTTTGTTTTTATAATAATAATTTTATTTGAGACTTTAGTTTTAGTTTATGGTATAGAAATGGCACACTTTGCCATTTTTTGTTAAAAGGGTAATATAAACACAATATGATATTTATATTTTTGAAATAGTCTTTTTACGACCTTTCATTTAATACCCATATTGTTAAGATAAGAAAAAAATATACACACATCCTCTCTTTTTCCCCCATTTACAGCCGCCATTTTGAAAATTTATAAAGCCTATGTCACTGCCACGATTTTGACAAATTCAACGACACCTTACATGTCAAAATCCGTTCAACCGTTTAGGCTGTAGCGCGTGCCGAAGAAATGGGCATACGTACATACATATATGCGCTCGAAAAACATAACCTTCCTTCTGACACAATCGGGTAAAAACGCAGTATTGATTGGCCCCCTAAGAGTAGGACAGTAAGTTGATCATTGACAACCAATAGCTAGAAGGATAGATGGCTTCAGACCGTTGTTTTGTTGTCCTTAGAAGAGGCTTATGTCCTGTTCATGAGGTCCATCTATTATAATAATGATTATATTTCTGTGTTGTTAGGCTACTGTTTCATCCGAATGGCTCACTGGGCAGCTTGTGAAAACAGAGGCACGTACCGGCTGGTGGGTCCCAGTGAGAAGCTCAGCGCGATGGCCCCCTACTGCAACAAGGTCAACGTCATACGGGGAGCTGTGCCCTTCGTGGTAAGACTATTGAAATATAGTAGCTATGTAAAGCTACTGTTTTATAGGGATGGGCCACTGAGAACAGAGGCACGTACCGACTGGTGGGGCCCAGTGAGAAGGTCAGCGCGATGGCCCCCTACTGCAACAAGGTCAACGTCATACGGGGAGCAGTGCCCTTCGTGGTAAGACTATTGAAATATAGTAGCTATGTAAGGCTACTGTTTTATAGGGATGGGCCACTGAGAACAGAGGCACGTACCGGCTGGTGGGTCCCAGTGAGAAACTCAGCGCGATGGCCCCCTACTGCAACAAGGTCAACGTCATACGGGGAGCTGTGCCCTTCGTGGTAAGACTATTGAAATATAGTAGCTATGTAAGGCTACTGTTTTATAGGGATGGGCCACTGAGAACAGAGGCACGTACCGACTGGTAGGACCCAGTGAGAAACTCAGCGCGATGGCCCTCTATTGCAACAAGGTCAACGTCATACGGGGAACTGTGCCCTTCGTGGTAAGACTATTGAAATATAGTAGCTATGTAAGGCTACTGTTTTATAGGGATGGGCCACTGAGAACAGAGGCACGTACCGACTGGTAGGACCCAGTGAGAAACTCAGCGCGATGGCCCTCTATTGCAACAAGGTCAACGTCATACGGGGAGCTGTGCCCTTCGTGGTAAGACTATTGAAATATAGTAGCTATGTAAGGCTACTGTTTTATAGGGATGGGCCACTGAGAACAGAGGCACGTACCGACTGGTACGACCCAGTGAGAAACTCAGTGCGATGGCCCCCTACTGCGATAAGGTCAATGTTATACAAGGACGTTATACTTTGTGGTAAGACTATTGAAATATTGTAGCTGTGTAAGGCTACGATTTCATCCAAATGGGCCACTGAGAACAGAGGCGAGCACCGGCTTGTGGACTCAGCAAGAAGAAAAAAAATTCTGTGATATAAATGTTTTATACAATGGAACTGTTTTGGAATGCGTAAATTGAACCTGCTTGAAATCGACATTGATTGTAATATAAATTGGAAAGCACATATTCCAAAAATAAAAACGAAATAAATTAAAGCTATGCTTCTAAACGCGCAAAGAGCCCACAAAAAATCACATATAAGTACTTTACTTTGTTTGACACTAGCGTTGTTTGTCCGGATTTTAAACATGTCAATTTTTATCAAGTCTTTTTGAGCCGAAACTCGACAAATGCTCGTTGAACTCTTGACTTATTCCTTCGTATCAGAAATTAAGGAACTTTGCTTTAAACTGATATAAAATCTCTTCTTAAATATTGGCGAGCGATTCCATAAGCAAAAATTTAGTTTCTATACATATTTTCCTATTTTTGTATTTGAGACAATGTATCTTTCTAATAGTGAAAGGATTTTTGGAAACATTCCAATAGTTTTCGACTTTCCCACTCATATTATAAACAAACAGATTCACACTCCTCGTGCATAATAATATTCACGTAAAATATATTGACTTTGATACGTAGAGATTTTATTTATATAAACATAGAGAGGCTATTGAGTGTATTCATGTAAAAACATATATCATAATATTGCAATAAGAACTTACTAGATAACTATAACCTAATAACTATCATGCCCTTGTAGAATGGTGGCAAGAATATTGGCTGCATTTCCGAATTAAGTAGCCAAGCTAATCCGTTGCGCAAATAACCAGCCTTTTTCTGATTGTGTAATTGCCGTAGGCTCCATACGGGACCACAGCGGCGTCACCGGAAGGGAAAAATAACTAGCCACCCCTGCTCGCAATTAGGCGCGGTAAAACATTAATTTTAATTCATTAAAAATCCTTCCGTTTTTTTTCTAAAAACGTCTTGGGTATTTTGTATTTTCTAAATTGACTCATGTTTGGTGTGGTAGCAAGTACCATGACCAGTGACCATCGTACAGGCAAAGCTATATTCTCGAGCGATTCAAGCACGATCTATGGTACCTCCAAGTTAACGCAATATCAATCTAAACCAATCCAAGACATTGTAGACTACATCATCAATTCATATAAATTTTGCCATACTTCACCTCTTAATGCAAGGCGTATGGTTGCATAGCGTACAAAAACGTATCCCAGCGATGCATTATTTTATAATAGAGGACCGTGGTTTCACCTGCGTATTTTTCGTTCCTGTGGGAATTTCGGGATAATATGTGGCCTATGTGTTATTAATATAAATCCAGTCAGTAGTTTTTTCGTGAAAGAGAAACAAACATCCATCTACTACCATCCATACAAATAAACTTTCGGTTTCATAATATTAGTAAGGATGCTAACTTTGGCGTGTTGTTTAAAGCAAAATATACCCTTTATGTCATTAGAACAAAAAATCATTATTGTAAATTATTGTCTGAAAAATATTTTTTCTTATATCCTATCTATAAATGATATAATGATTAAATCTCTCGTCAAGTCAATATCATTAAGATTTGATGTCAAAATAAAGTTCTATTTCAGAATCTGGTGGACGTCGACCCGCCGCGACACCGTCCCGAATTGCTTCACATAAAGTCTACGAAAGAACGAATAATTAACGTTGCGAAGGTAATTATTAGCTTACGTATCTCGGTATCTATAACGGCCACTTCACATTGGCGTTATTATAGCGCAGGCTTTGACGCTAGTGGTCTACGCTGTGTCAACGATGTCCGTTAAATTATCTTATGTATCTTTTAAGTCCTTTTACGCATAATATAGTTAAGATTGGTCAGCAGAATATTAGCTTACTTATTTCGAAAAGCACTCCATAGGCTTTTCTTAATACCGCAAATACGAAGTGCTCGTTGTCAACGCTGCGTCAACGATACTTACTTACCTATGACGGAACGAATAACTAGAAATTTTGAATTAAGGTGTTATTCCAGTGCATTCGCACTGGATGAAACGATCGTTGTCAACGCCGCGTCAACGATGCTCATGTATGACGGAACACAACTATCAATTCAAATGTAAATATTAGTTTATTAATTCTGAAAAGCATCATCGCGCTTTGCTTTTGCTTTTTGTCAACGCCGCGTCAACGATACTTATTTATAACGGAACGAGTAACTAAAGTTGGAAAAGTGAATATAGTGAATAGCTTATTTCGAAAAGTTACTCAGCTTGTTTAAAGTACGTGTACTTGCTTGCATTGTGTTTGTGGTCAACGCTGCATCAACGATGATCGCTTATGAAGAAACCTATAAATAACAATAGTGTCTTCTGTTACCTGTCACCAACTAAAATCTATCGAAACTTGTGAAACACGCATAACAAGACTTTTGATTGTAGATAATTAATTTTGATTTCGGCTTTGTAAAAACAAAAGAGATTTTACGGCCTCCCTAACTCAGCGGTATGCGCAGTGAATTTATAAGACGAAAATCCTAAATTCGATTCCCGGTTAGGCCAATTGAGATTTTCTAAATAAATCCACGTCTGGTTGATGCGAGGCTTCGGCCGTGGCCACCCTTTTATAAAAAGAAGCGCAGATTTTATCGCCCAGTGTCTACGGACTCTTACGATTCGTATAGAGTTTATTCGCTGAGATATATTTAGTCGATCTGGGCACTTCGCAGTTTATTTGTGCTAACCATTGGCATTGAAAAGACAAAATTGGCCATATTGTTGCGATGTTATCAACTGGCAAGTATGTAACGTTTGGGAATCTATTTACGTTCATTTTATTGAGCTTTTTGCACGTGCATTGGAAATTGTAGGATGTATGAATTTGAAGTCCAATCCCACTGCAGAATTTCAGAATTTAGGTACTTTACAATGTTGCTTATTGACATGAAAATTTTAATTCAATAACTCTTTGTCCCAGAACTGAAAAAAAACATCAATTACTGAGTTTTCTCTGTTTTTAACCGACGAAAAAAAACGGAGGAGGTTCTCAATTCGACACGTATATTTTTTTTATGTATTTATATGAGTTGTCTGATTTTGATAATTCTTTTTTTATTATAAAGGGCATACTTCCAAGGTGGTCCCATTGTCATCATGTTAGGATCTGATGATGATTCCTGGGGAAATTGAAGGAACTCTTCAAATTTTAGAGGCACGCTTACAGCGATTTTGGTTTTGGTCTCGGTATCGGTAGATTTTTGGGTACTAGTGCCGTATAATATACTATGACAGTATAGTATGAGTACGTTACGTGGCGATAAATCACTAAACTACACTAAAAGTAAGAAATAATTTTTTTAAATAAAAATAGAACCGACTCAAAACACACTAAAAAATAAAAAATAACTGTGTCATTAGTTGCTTTAATTTACTTAAGCATATCTAGGAGTCGGTGCCAGTCAAGGTTCTACTTTAAGGACGTTACCTAGAACCCACAAACTGCTTTAATACGTAAAATAAATGTTCCTTAAACTTGGCTGGCACCCCGACTTCATAGTAAATTAAAGCAACTAAATGACACTTATTTTTTACTTTTTAGTGCGTTTTGAGCCGGTTCTATTTTATTTAAAAATTTTTTTCTTCTGAACCCACGTGAAATCACAAAATTGTATATTAAAATACAAAATCATTTATTTGAAGTAGGCTGTTTTACAAGCACTTTTGTCAAACGTCAACTTTGTCAGTACATAGTTTCGGAAGGCAGATCCTGCGGAGAAGACCCGGCAAGAAACTCGGCTTTTGCCCTTTTAAAAATCAATGTAACAATTCGTATTTTATAAATTACTATTTTGGTTATCCAGTCTTGTGTGTAGAAAGGAAAGCTGATTGCTTCCAAGATTCTTTGTCGTTATCAAAGTCATTCATTTTATAGTAACCTCTACTTAGTACATGGTTTTTAACACATTCTTTGAACTTGTGTATATTTTGGAATGAGATTATAAAATCGTATAGTCAGTCCCACAAATTATTTCTGTACTCTGCTCAAGCGCAGTACCGGGGAAATTCATTTAATTCTATTACAGAGATTTGTAAGGTAATGAATAAGCTACCGAATATAAATTTTTCATATACAATTTCAATCATAAGTTTTTAAATTTAATCGCGTATTTAAACCACACATATGCATACTTTATAAATGTGTTTCCAAATACAAATTGGGCATTGTTGCCGCAATACATCAGACGAGCATTACATAAGGAGCTCAAAGAAAGTCTATTTACGTCCACAGTAGACACAGTTGGCCCGCGTCCTATCCTCCGAGCTGAAATATTTAAATTCCTTTCGGAAGACTAAATGGGTATTGTTGTTGCAATATCAGAGACCGGCAATAGCGTTACATGAAGAGCTCAAAGAAAGTCTATTTACGTCCATAGTAAACACAGGCGGGCCGCGTCGTATCCTCCGAGACGAATTTAGAGTCCATAACATTAGTTAAGAAACAGTTATGGCAGTAATTATTGTCGTTGGCTCGTGGATCCTTCGACTGTTTTTGGAATAGGTACTCATTGTTATCTTCCGAGACGAATATAGAGTTTTTTGATGTTGTGTTTTTATTCCATTATTCAAATAATGTCGGTCGTGATTCTCTTTTTCCTATTGGTTTTGACACTTTTTATAAACACAAACCACGACAATAATATAAAACATTTTCATGAGGAAATGCTCATGGATTTTCGCGCGATATATTTTACGCAGAAAAGCATAGTCGTCATATCCAATGTTTTATCCCTTAGAACTCCACGGAGTTCTATTTGTTACACCTGTAGGCCTAATCTCGTATACAGAAAATGACAAACTGTCCCCCAATCCAAGGGTATACGTAAAATAGCTCTTTTTCGCCTTAATGCAACGAAATACGAACAATCATCGATTGCACATTTTAGGCCGTACAACCCATTAAAATTTAAGGTATGAAATCTATGATCAATGGAAAACAATAAGTCCTAAACAAGTACCAACATCGATGATACAGCTACTGGTAGACGGAAACGTCCCTTGAGACGCCACCTTGTCGCCTGTGAACACCGAGAGACAACTAAAATGCTTTAAAAACATGCTTTCGTGTTTGTCTATAGAAGACAATGTATCCTAAAGAAGTACCAACATCGATGACACGCATAGAGTAGCAGCACAAGCCGCGTGTCTATACAGCGACTGGCAGAGTTCCAAACGCGCACACGTAAACAGACCCACACGCACGCCCGTACAGCGTGCATACTCCCCCCGGCTAGTTAAAACAGATTGATAATACCCAAGTGTCACTGAATCTTTATTTTAGCTCCGGTAATTCTTTCCACCACGCCCAGCCGTTTGATTTTTTAAAAAATGTAAGAAAACCTATTTTTCATGCCTCTGTCAAGGTTGATTTAAGGTTAAGATATAAATACTGCGGTGGCAATGTCGTGCGTTACGTCGATTTGGCTTGCGGCTGTCGCATGCGCGTACATACGTGATAGCTAATTAATCTGCTATGGCTATTTGTCTTTTTAATTGTCCATATTTGTAACTAATCAGTTACAGTCGCATTTAGACGTTGGATTTGGCAAACATGTCTCGTAGAAAAACAGACATATTTCATCGCCTCTTCAAATATTTTGACAGCAAACAAAACAAAATAACTAATGAGATATCAATATTATCACCAATAGGCAAAAACGCTTGCCATTTGAATTTGTATTAAAATGGCTGTATTTTTAAACTTCTTTCCTTTCTCTAAAATTCTGGCAACCTACTATGTGCGATAAGTAATTTTAAATTCAAAAATTATGGTGCCACAGGAATTAGGTACTGTGCATTTATTTTATTAGTGATCATTTCACTAAAAAGTTTATTTATAAGGAAGAGTTTCGAACGAAACGTAATTTGATTTTAAAACACTGTATCTCTTTTATTATCTTTATTCGATTTATAAACTACTAGCGGACGCCCGCGACTCCGTCCGCGAGAAACTATTGTGTGATAGTTCGAAAAAAATCTCTGTACCAAATTTAATTTAAATCGGTTCAGTAGTTAGGCGCGATTGAACGCCACAAAGATAAAACGAACAAACTATAGATAGTTTATTCGTTTTATTAAAAATTAAACGTAAACAAAGGACCGCTATGTGAAAGCGGAAAAGC
The DNA here is from genome assembly GCA_034621355.1 of Mycalesis mineus. Classification (NCBI taxonomy): domain Eukaryota; kingdom Metazoa; phylum Arthropoda; class Insecta; order Lepidoptera; family Nymphalidae; genus Mycalesis; species Mycalesis mineus. The sequence goes on from CM067885.1 coordinate 14,959,591, forward strand.
AAAAATGACACTTTTCAAGAATGATTAATTGTTTTCTGTCATTGGTCTCTCACTGTACTTCACAAGAGTTTCATAATCCAATAATATTAATAAATTATAAAAATCTCTTTATTTCGAACGCAGGTGACGTCGGTGCTCGCTAGTTTCGGCTCCATCGACGTCAAGCCGTACGGGAAGAGAACGGCGCTGATAGCGACCTCTTCACAACACACGTAAGCGCTACTCTGACGCAATCCGCGAACGCAATACGCGCTGTTATATCGAGCTGCTGGCGACTTTTATTACTTTTTATAATTGCTGATAACATTATTTTTTTTAAAGCTTTTAAACTGTTTAACTGTACACCGAACATAAACAGTTACATAAATAAGTGAAATACCCCTAAATGTCTCATCACGAAATGTCTAAAACTACACTCAATTAACTAAGAAAGGATTTCGCGATACTTACACGGGCTCTAGATTTACGTGGGTGGAACCGTTAGGCACGGATAATAGTGCAATTCAAGTCTTCCTGACCTTTTAGAGGTCAAAATATCCATTCAATTGACCATGGTGGGTACCGATCGAGCGTAATAGCAACAGTTGAGCAATTGTGATGGCCAGTACTCTTATACTACACCATTAACTTCAAACCGTACCATATACATTGTCAATAAAAGTCAAAGACACTCAACAGTTGTTCGTATTACAAAAAAAAATGTATACGCATTATAAAAAACTTAAAAAGAAGGGAAACTTGTGTACCACATTTTAAATCCCTAAAAATATTAACTTTGACGTGTATATACATACTAGAATCAATCAAATTTGTACGTAAGCAGCCAAATAGCTTTCAAAAATTAGCTATACCGCGGCGCTATAACTTACGACAAGCGCGCAAATTTAATTTACAACTACAGGGATCAAACCTCAAAATACATAGTACCGACCCAAATACAATGTGTGCAAAGCTATAAAGCTATATAATAAAATCCCACAAAGAATAAAAAAAATGAAAACGATGAAACATTTATTAAAACTGCCAAAGACTACTTGCTAAATAAAGCATATTACACAGTTGACGAATTCCTAAATGATACCATGGTGCCGTCTCTCTTCTAAGCCATTTGCTGTGCCCCTGACGGGATTCCAATTTGACATACTATTTATAATACTAATTTGACATATGTATAAATTGGAATGCAAATAAATGAATAAATAAAGTCGTTGATCCCTCGACTATACATATATACATAGGCATGAGAGATATAGATAATAGTTTTTTTACTCATTTGCTCTCTTAGCGACTTTTGAAAGTTCAACGCCCTTCATTGTCAATCTATATAGTTCCGAGTATAAGGGCTTTTACTAAAAATTGTTTGGAAAAAAACTCAATATTTCTTAGCCCAACTAAAGATTCGAGCCCTGAATCTCGTAGTCCAAAGCCGGTAAAAAATATAGGTCTAAAAAAGCAGTTCTAACCTATACCCCTTTTGATATCCTCTTTGGTACATAACGAAACCAAACATGGATATATATTATAATTTCATGTATATGTTCTAGGGCTGATAAGATATTGAAGCAATTCAAGAACGACGGCGAGTACCGGATAGCCAAGTTTAACGTTATCAGGCATACCCCGACCGGCAGAATGGCAATTTGGTAAGAATTTGAAACTATAATTTGAAAACTGCCTAGAAAGCAAAGGCCTTTAATCGAAGATTTTGAATCTCCCCAAAAACAATAAATAATAGTAGCATTTTTAGGCATAAAAGTCGAAATATGTAAAAGAACGTAGTCTAGTCTGTCTTTGAGCAGTTGTACAATATGAACGTTATATTTTAATTTGGTTTATATACCTAAGTTTGCTATTGCAGTAGTAACTGAAATTTGACATAATAGTGACTTGAAAATGTGGGATTACTTAATTTAGTCGTCTATTCTTCTTAAAAACTCAACAAATTAACCATCGAAATGCCCAAATCCGACCACAGCATTCAGGTGATATTAACTTAACAATGTTCAATTCATAAACGTATTCTTAACGAGATCTTTTTTTTAAGCTATTGTATAGCTTTTATCGCGGGCCTTGAGCGTAGAGACCGAATACAGAAATTCCGTAACGAAAAAACCTAACACCCCCTGAGTATCAAAAACATAATATCAAAAGCACAATTTCGGCAACGACGTCGGGGAACGTGGCTTAGCGGTAATGCGCTCTAAGTGCCCGGATTGCCAGAGAGACACGGGTTCAAATCCTTTTTGTAATATCACGCTTAAAAACAAATTGCGGAACCGACGGAATTCGAACCCGTGTCTCTCTGGAAATCCGGGCACTTAGAGCGCCTTATCGCTAGGCCACGGTCCCGATGACGTCGGTAGGTAAACATAAGTTGATAAAAATGCTATGCGATAGCTTTACCGCGGCAGTCTCCGAGTGCCACACGTCTTTTTTTTCATAACAAGCTCTAGACTGCAATCACACCTAATGGTAAGTGACGATGCATGATGATGGAAGCGGCCTAACTTGTTAGGAGTTGGGATACGTCTTTGTCGGTAGGATGGTAACTAGCCAAGCCTCCCACCAGCCAGACCTGGACAAATTTAGCAAATCTTAGTCTGTGCAGCATGGAATCGAACCTAGGACCTCTGTCTTATGAAATCCACTGCGCATACCATTAGGCTCACGGAGTCAGTCAAAAAACTTAATAAACTTTTTTTTTGCAGGGGAGGTGCTTTACTCACCGGCAGCCTATTATTGTATTTTCTACATAAAAGAGTCAATAAATAATATTATTAATTGTAATTTACTTTAAACACGGGTACTAGGCGAAATCAGCTAATAATGTTACGAATATAAGACTGCTTTGTGTACAGTAATGCTTTAAGTTGAGAATAAAGATCATTGAGAAAATATTTTTAGTTTCATTTCATTACATACTATGTGATATTCCAAATTATAAACTATATCTGTGTCAAAGGATAATGTCGTTTTTGTATGGAAGTCAGCCTAAACCATTGCACATCAATTAAACTCACAGAAATACTGTAAATATGCTCTAAGTTACGGTGTAACCTCATTACAAGACTTTACAATGAGGTTTTGTGATAATATTAATTTTGATTTTCTATTTAGTTTCATGTACCTATAATCTGTTGCTAATCACTAGGTTGCTCCCGAAAAATCACCTGCGAATGCTTAAATCTTGCTGCATTGCTTTGAAGGTACCCTCAATAAGCAGAGAAAACAACACTGACCAAATAATAGCATACTCGCCTACAGAACAATATTTCCCTATTCGCACCTAATTTATATAAGTTTGTTCAAAAGCATTATTTAAAACAAAAAATTTAACATAAAAAAATGTTTAATGTGCACAATAGGCGTAAATCAGGCATTCTCCTTTAATCTGGATCCGTTCTGGCGTAGAATAGTAGCAGGCATAGCTTTCGCTAATCTTCTAGTATCTAGTAAAGAAGCAACGAAGGAGGGTAAAACGAAATAGCTTTTTGTGTACTAAAGCACCTCCGCGATGATATTAGCCTGCACAATTTCTGCGTGTTGCAACTTCGGAGCGGTTTACAAGTTAGGCGCAAACAAGCCTATATTTACATAGCCACTATGAATAACAAATATGATCACATGCTCTAGTACTTCCTGAAGTTAGTTTACAACAACAAAATCTCTTCTGACTGCTTTATTAGTCCAATGACCTATATGTATTTAACCTATGTTGTTTCGGAACTCGCGGTCTGAGTAAGACTTCTCCCGTTTCATCGTAGGACTGTAATAGTGAATTTTTCTTTCATCTATGAATTTTTTTAGGAAAACTTCTCAGCCCTAAATCAGAAAATTGCTGATTTTACACCGTTTTGCCTTGGATAGCACGATAAGTCGTCGATCCTGCCCCTATTCTGCTTAGCTTTTATTAGTTGACATTGTGAATTTCATGGTCGCATTCCCGTATTTCAGACAAGAATCGCCAAGACAAAACACGCATTAAACCAATACTCTCAGATATTGTTTATTTACAACAAAGAAACCTTTCAAAATCGTTTGCTGATTCTGCGGGCAGTAACAGTTTACACAAAGGAAATTTCTGGTAAACTCTCAAACGTGTTTTGATCCGCTAAACAGATATACCGTTGCTATAACAGTAAAGGCTATTAACGCAAAGTTGTAAACAACGTCTGTTATAACAGTCACATCATGTTCTGATGGATCCAGTGATTTATTGTGTGTCCCTACGCATCTAGTTGACGTCCTACGTCTTTTCATATTAACGACATGTTTGCAGCCGAGCATTTAGTGTATTATTCGTAGTGTTTCCCGGAAAGTCAGACAGTTAAGCCATTTGGGTGTTAGCCCGAGCCAATCAGGTAGAAGCCCCTTTTTAGACTTTAAACCAACGAAAAAAACCGTGGTCTCAGTTCGATGCGCATCGACTTTTTATTGTGTATTACGCACGCATAACTTTTAACAAAGTAGTCCGTAGTTACACTAAAAAGTAAGAAAAAAATCAAGACTTCAAAACGCACTAAAAAGTAAACAATAACTGCGTCATTTAGTTGCTAAATATGGGACTATGGGACCATAGCACAGACACAGCTTCTTCACACACTTCACACCTTCCTCCGTTTTTTACCCGACTGCGTCAGAAGGAGGGTTATATTTTTCGAGCGTACGCGCTACAGCCTAAACGGCTGAACGGATTTTGACATGTGAGGTGTCGTTGAATTTGTCAAAATTCTGGTAGTGACATCTGCCGTCCTAATGAAGAGTGCAATAAGTCGAGTTTTTGTGCAAATTGACTTAAGTCCATATCCGTTATCAGGAAAATGAGCTCTATATTTTCGTCTTAGACGACTTTTTTGTATCTTTTATAGTTTCGGTTTTATTGGTTATCATAACTGCAATATGTAATATTACGATTTGTAAGTAGCTAATTATAACCGAAATATCTTGAGTTATGACTTGGATAGCTATTGATATTTTGTAATATTACATAAAATAAGCGCAATTAGTCCAGTTATTGCACTTATGACTAGTACGTTAACTAATTTTTGGCACATTTACTAGTCATAAGCGCAACAAGTAAGAGAAATTGCAGTTATCATTAGGAAACTTTTTATTTAAAATGTCTAGCGTACTAAATGTATTATACTAAAGCAAAGTTATTGCACTTATGTTAAGGAAAACAGATGATTCGAAATTGTTTATACAATTAAAATCGCAATTTATCATGAAGTTATTGCGGCTACCAGTAGTAAAAAAACCCCGAGGGGTGCGAGGGGAAGCAGCATAATTGCAAGGAGACACGCGCCCGTTTAGTTTTCATCGAAAGATCGAAAAGAAAGAATAATGTCAGAATTGTTGCCTCTAATGGCAGAGACGAGAAGGAGTTTTTGGTTTAACATACCAGTATCTTCAAAAGTGTCAAACATAGATTAAAATAAGATTACAATAACAATGCTTTTAAAGTTGCGATATATTATTTGGAAAGTCATTTCGTTCTTTTATGTGGAAATGAAAGACAGTTTTGACAAGAAAAACGAAATGACTTTCCGAACGACCTATTAGTTTACTACAATCGTGATAAGACTGATTTAAAGAATGATCTCATAAAGTGCCTTATTAGATTAAGTACTAATGTTCTTTTATGTAAACGAAGGGAAAATATTCTAAAAGATTGTTTAGTTTGTTATTACTATTAATACGAGTATGTGTAAACACAGATTCTAAGTTCTGATTTGATTTAGGGTGGCGTGCATAGACTTCGGTTAAGTGAACGGCCGATAAACAAGCAGCGTTTATTTACTGTTCATCACACGCATTCCAAGGGTTGCAATTCGGTTTGTTAACCGAGAATTTGGACGAACGGTGAATGAACGATTTGTGAAAAATATTACTTAACAAATGTATTTTACTTTTGAATAGAATGGACGTACCTATATATCAAAGAAATCTCAATTTGGCATCGTAACAAATTTTGTAGACACAATTTGCTGTTTGTCACTTTCTAGTGCATATTAAATTGTTTTAAATGAATTTAAAGGCCTGGAATCGAGTCCTTTATGGCCGCATGTTAATTTGTCAAAGAAGATAGATATTCACATTATTATCTACGTTGGTATCTGTGGGTGGTAAATTTTGTGGTAAATGAAAAAGTAAAGTAATAGGTATACTAAAATTTAAAATTATATTGTTTATTGCACTGTTAGTTTTATTTTAAAATAATACTACATCAAAAAAGCGTACTTCCAGTGTTAGTAGAAAAATAAAATAAATGTCTTGATTTAATTGATACAAAAATATAAGAATATCATAGTAAATAAGCGGATAGACTAAACAACAAATGCTAGGAAATCACTACAAATAAAATATATATTAGAAATGTATCTGTCAAACTCTGTAACCGAGGGATAACCGGGGAATGCGAGCTCGGTTAAGATAAACGCCCGGTTTACGTCCTTAACCGGCATACGGGTTGTCGTGAACAGTAAATTTATAGTAACCGACGGTTAGTTTATGTTAAACATCGGTTATGATAACCGAAGTCTTGGTGCACATAGGCCTAAGTAGCTGTTTATTATATTAGGAAAGAAAACACTTATTGATTTTATTTTCGAGAGGTAATTTTTTAAGTTTAATATTTTCTGCAATAAATAAATACGTAGGTATCTAAGTACTTTAATTCAATTAAGACTGATTTAAAGATGGGTGATTTTTCTTTCTTATTATTAAGAAGGAGATAAAAATTTTGTAAAAGAGAAGAAATAGAAGAGAAGTTTGTTGTTTTTTAAAAATATTTTTTCTATTAATATGTGAAACTACCAGAAATTCTAAGTTGCATTTTTTTATTTTTGAAAGTAATTAGTATGTAAGTAAAAAGACGCTTAGTGATTTCATTGATAACATTTGTTTAGATTTTTACAGTTTCATTTAATTGAACTTTATAAATAAATATTTATTTTCATCTATACTAATATTATAAAGAGGTAAAGTTTGTAAATTTGTAAATAAAGTTCTGTCGGGGCTAATCTTCGGAACTACAGATCTGATTTAAAAAATTCTTTTACCAGTAGAATGCTACGTTATCGATGAGTGTCATAGGCTATATTTTATATTTGCATTGTATATATTACGATATTACAGTTTTTGTCGCGCGAGTCGGACCGTGAAATTTATTAAATTTAACTTTATACGCGTACGCTGCCTTAGATATTGATACTGATGTGCTTACGTTTACGTCATTATTTATAGGACTAAACTTAAATCCTTATCAAAATAAATTGTTAATTAATCACAAGGATATTATAGAGATAAGATTTGCCTTTTACAGTATGTTAATTAGTTATATAGTTTCGGAGATATCATAAAATTTCTAAAAAACGACACAGCTGCTATATTGTCCAAATTAAGTTGACCTCCTCCGTGTTATGTTATACGTACTGGATAGGGGTCAACATTTTGGTACTGATATTCTTTGAGAATTCGATCTTTAATCTTTTCTTTCAATTTATTTGGCATGGCAGACCATATATATATATATATATATATATATATATATATAAAATACGAAAAAGTTTGTTCGTTTGTTTAAACGAGCTAATCTCTAGATCTGCGTGTCGGATTGTAAATTATTTTGTTTATTATGAAAGCTAGACTCAAAAGTGAAATAGACTATTTAATACAAGCTATACACATCAGCTTGCCATAAATATATATTGTTAATGTACTGAAATGTCGTACAATTTTTAACAAAAATGTAGATCTTTAGTACACGGGACGGGACGGAGGATATTGCTTCACGGGAAAGTATAAAAAAAAAATTGGGAGGGGTAGCGGGGAAAGAGCACACTTTATATGAAAGCCTGTCTTTAAAATTTAAAGGGTACCTAAGAGGTTTTCACGCGGACGAAGTCGCGGGCGACTGCTGGTACCAAATTATTTTGTTTTAATATATTTTCTTATAAACTTATTATGTTCTTGCAATAAACCATCTCTACCTTTTATCTAATTAAAATATTTCACTAAGGAAACCTGCAATAATTAGGACAGTTATTGCACATATGGTTGGAAGAAACTATAGGTCATTGTATAGTTTGTGCTACACAAAAGAGCAATATGTCGGCTTACTAACAGAAACTGCAATAAGTAGCGTTGTTATTACAGTTATTATTAGGAATGCTATATCAAAACAATTTATATTTCCTAATTATAAATACATTATTGCGTTTTTAGTGTGTATATAAACTCATGTACAAATATAATATACGACATAAGATTAAGCATTATTTTGTCCGTCGTTTAGTAAAAGTTTGAAATATATAGCTTAAATAGTTACGAAGATACACACAAAACAAAAATTAAATCTTTAAACGCGATTATCTCGAAAGTAGTCAAAACCTAGTTATTGCACTCTTCGTTATGACGGCATAGGCTCTATAAATTTTCAAAATGGCGATCTATTCTATTTTTTGTTAAAAATTTTTATTTCTTACTTTTTAGTGATTTATCGCCACGAAGCGCCTTATGCCCTAATAAAAAAAGAATTATCAAAAAACATAAAAAAAAAAAAAAATACGTGTCGAATTGAGAACCTCCTCCGTTTTTTTTCGTCGGTTAAAAATAGAACCGACTCAAAACGCACTAAAAAGTAAAAAATAACTGTGTCATTTAGTTGCTTTAATTTACTTAAGCATATCTAGGAGTCGGTGCCAGCCAAGGTTTTCTACTTTAAAGATGTTACCTAGAACCCACGAACTGCTTTACTACGTAAAATAAATGTTCCTTAAACTTGGCTGGCACCAACTTCATAGATATGCTTAAGTAAATTAAAGCAACTAAATGACACAGTTATTTTTTACTTTTTAGTGCGTTTTGAGTCGGTTCTATTTTTATTTAAAAAATTTTATACTAATCAAACTCTATCTATTGATGACATTGACATGTTAATACTATGGACTTCGGGTCAGCGTTAAAAGTGTCCGAACCAAAAGAATGCCAAAACGCGAAAAAGATTCCAAATCGCATTCAGTCTCATATTAGCTGACTAACAGAATACACGTCAATGATGCCGTAATGTGTTATAAAAATCTTGTAAGAACTACCCGAGTAAGGTGAGAAAAGAAGACGGTGTACCATATTTTCAGTAAGTAAATATTTAATGATGATTTTAAAGTACTATTTTGCTTAGAAACAGGCTATTTTATTAAAATTTTAATAAACTATAGAAACGAATTGCATAACCAACCAAAATGAACAAAAGTATCTATCTGTCCTTTTCCCATACGCTACCCGCGTATAGGATAGAAGGAGTGCAATATGTTTATCTAATTAATCACATTTAGTTCGGATCTGCCGTGAGCAATAGAATGTTTTAGAACAACGACTGCATAGAGTCTTGTTGGTTAACATTTGAATTATTTAATACTTAATTTTTGAATGAAAATAATTTAATTATTTTCGATTCAAAAATTTTTATTTTTTGTCAACTTTTATTTTTTATGTCATGAATATTAATCAAATAACTTTTACCATAATGGTATATTATTTTGATAACTATAAGAATTATCTACATGAAATTAGGAACAGTTATTTAAAATAGTAACGTCATTGAAGTAAAAAAATATATTTTCAGTTTAATTAAAAAGAGGAAAATATCGAGAACTTGAAATTTCAAAGTAAAGAACTATATCGAGTGGCATATCATTTTGTACATTTGTGGATTTGGTTTGTAATTAATTATTATTATAATTAATTATTATTTTATACAAGATAATTACAACAATTATTATTTGGTACAAGATTTATCCCAGCATATAGAAGTCACGGATATGTAAATATAAATTAAAGTTTGCTGTAAATATAATATATAAATATAAGATGCCAAAAAAAATTTCAAAGCTACCTACTCCACACCATTTATGTTGTCCTATTTTCACGAGAAGCTGTCATGTCAAAAAAAGGCTGCCATGGCAACCGTCAATCGAAGCTGATTACTTATTGCATGCAATTAGACCGTTGCAAATTAGACTGTATAACAATACGATAAGACATACATTACAGTGTTATTTTGTTTATAAAATCATAAATACATCCTAGTATGTATAAAATATCTTGGGACACTATTGACGTAAATTTTGCATTAGACCCGAAGTCCATAAGTACTAACTATTAATATGTCAATGATTGGTGACCGAACTTACTGACTTAACCTGAATATTTTTAAAACTGAACTAGCAATGGTTTGCGAACATAGTTAATTTAATTTTAATTAACGTTAATTAAAGATTCCCACTGAATTCGTGATGTCCTCGCTCACTAAGAATATACGACTCGATACTCCTACAGGAATGGAATCTGTGCAGGTAAAACTGCTGGGTACAGCTAGTATTAGGTATTTGATTTATCAAAAAAATCATTAAAATATCTATTTAATAACAGCTGACATTCAATTTATTTCAGTCAATATCAATATTTACATAATTTTCTAACACACAGTTATGCTATTAACAGTTATGATTTATGACTGTGAATAGTCTTATTGAGAGATTATGATTAAGTACGTTTAAAAGAAAAAAGGTTACAGTTAAGCCACTTGCAGATTTTTAATATCTTCTTATGTAAAAATGACCTTGCAGATGCTTTAGCAAGGCTTAAATCAATATTAGACATTGTTATATTGCACCAAGTGTTTTATTAGGTATAGCAATCGCCCGCGATTTTTTCCGCGTGAAAACCTCTTAGGTGCTCATTCCCCGCTCCCCCTCTCAATTTAATTTTTTTATAGTTTCCCGTGAAGCAATATCCTCCGTCCCGTCCCGTGTACTAAAAATCTACATTTTTGTTAAACATTGCACGACATTTCAGTATATTAACATTAACAATATATATTCATGGCAAGCTGATGGGTAATAAATTGATATTAAAGAGTATATTTCACTCTTGAGTCTAGCCTTCAGAATAAACAAAAATAATTTTACAATCCGACACGCAGATCTAGAGATTAGCCCGTTTAAACAAACGAACAAACTCTTTCGTGTACTATATAGATATTTGAACAAAGATCGAATTCTAAATCCATCATGTATTAACGTTTCGATCATGAAAGCATATCAGTACCAAAATGCTGACCTCTATTCAGTACGTATAATATAACACGAAGGAGGTCAACTAAATTTAGACGCCATAGCGGCATTTTCGCGCTTTTTAGAAATTTTGTAATATCTCCGAAAATATATAACTAATTAACATACTGTAAAAGACAAATCTTATCTCAATAATATCCTTAAGATTATTAAATAATTTATTTTGATAAGGATTTGGTTGTAAAAATAATAACGTAAGCATATGAATTAAATGATTTATTACAGTGTCGCACTTTTTAGAAATTTTGTAATATCTCCGAAACTATATAACTAATTAACATACTGTTAAAGGCAAATCTCATCTCTATAATATCCTTGTAATTTCTAAATAATTTGTTTTGATAAGGATTTAATTTTAGTTGTATAAATGATGACTTAAACGTAAGCATATGAATTAAATTATTTTTTAAAACACAAAAAGTTATATATCTGTTAAAATATAAAAGATAGATATATGCGTTGTGGACTTTTTTGTAGAACTTTTTAAGATACATAAAGTCCCCATACATTGCTTTCAATTATTCTCAATAGTTAGGGCAGCGTACGCACATAAAGCCAAATATAAAATATAGCCTATGACACTCACCGATAACGTAGCATTCTACTGGTGAAATAATTTTTTAAATGGGATCAGTAGTTCCGAAGATTGGTCCCTACAGAATTTTATTTACAATCTTACAAACTTACAAGCATACAAACTTACAAACTTTACCTCGTTATAATATTAGTACAGACTCAGCATACTTGTCAGTAAATTGTTTAAACATTTATTTAATTTGATTAAACATGGTAATTATCGCACTTTTATGCAATTGTTAAAAAATTATTTGTGTGTGGAAAGTTTACGTCTTCACGAATGTGTAGTCGAGTAACAAGCAATATTTTTCCTTGGAAAATTTTAAATTTTTACGAATGTTTACTTAAAAAGCAAATGTATACACTGATAAAGGTGAAAGGGATTAAACCGTAAAGCAAGACTTAAAAACAATGTCATTTGAATGTTAGCACCAAATATATCAATAAACTTAAATAAATGAAAATAATAAGCAAAGCCAAAATATTCAAATAATTCCAACAATACAAACAAAGTTATATTTTTTTTTATCAACTACAAGTTGGCCCTTGACTGCTATCACACCTGATGTTAAGTGATGATGCAATCTAAGATGGAAGCGGGCTAACTTGTTAGGAGTAGGATGAAAATCCACACCCCTTTCGGTTTCTACACGACATCGTACCGGAACGCTAAATCACTTGGCGGTACGTCTTTGTCGGAAGAGTGGTAACTAGCCACGGCGAAAGCCTCCCAACAGCCAGACCAAGACAAATTAAGAAAAATCTCAATCTGCCCTGCCAGGAATCGAACCCAGGACCCCCGTTTTATAAATCCACCGCGCATACCACTGCGCCACGGAGGCCGACAAAATCTGGTTTATTTGAAAAACTACATGGTAAAAGTGAATAGACATCTAGACAAGCATGGTCCAACTCAGAAATTTTCATGCTACTTAGACCTTATGCTAGTTTAGCTAATTGGATAAAAAAAAAACAATACAAGGCTCTGAAACTCATGATCCGAAAGCAACCATCCCAATAATCTAAACAGAAGGTAGCTGATAAATCTATATCCTTCGATGTCAAGCTTACTAAACTAAGCTTAAACTAGTATACGTACTCGGAAACTTGCGAACTTACGTACCCCCAAACGATTTAGCGTTCCGGTACGTTGTCGTGTAGAAACCAAAAGGGGCGTGGATTTCATCCTACTCCTAAAACAAGTTAACCCGCTCCCATCTTAGATTGCATCATCACTTAACATTGGATGTAATAGCAGTCAAGGGCCAACTTGTAGTAGATAATGCTTAAGTAAATTAAAGCAACTAAATGACACAGTTATTATTTTACTATTTAGTGCGTTTTGAGTCGGTTCTTTTTTTTGTTAAAAAATTTTTGAGAGCTAACATTCATAATACTAATATTTGTATGTTTATATTCCCATATATTTAACTGTACTCATAAGACAGTTCACTGTCACACTTTTATCTATCAGTGGTTTACGGATATTATATGATTTTAGTAAATTAAACAAAAGCATTTAAAAAGTGTGTTAATAAGAAACATTATATTGCAGACAAACATGATATGCTGCACTTATATTTAAACTAGCTTTTGTTTTTCATGGCAACGCATTCACACAAATATTAATGTTTGTTTATTAATATGTAAATAAAATCTCAAATAACTGTTTTAGGGTTCCGTATCCAAAGCTAAAAAATGAAACCCTTATAAGTTATTTTTTTTGTGATTTTTTTAGGGTTTCGTACCGATAGTGCCTCTTGCGTAGATCGTAGAAAGTGTGAGGGTTGGATCGAGGTGCCGATGTAGAATATTCAATCATGATCCATTGGTACATCTTGTAAGACGCGGAGGGTCGCGCTGGATTTTAGTGGGTATTTTGGCCGTTCCTCGGCCAGCGAGTCCCACATACCCTCCGGGAGGTCCCGCAGTCCCTGTACTGCCCCCGGAGGGATGCGTAAATGCATTTCCCAGCGATAAAAAAAAAGAGTTTCGTACCTAGTTTTCAATACCGATAGGGTATAGACTTATTATTAGGACTACGCTGCCACGTACTGTGGATGCTAAGTGTGCACACTGTAGAACGTATTTATTCCGTGTTCTGCTCAAGCATAATATATATTAAGGTTGTACGCTATCAGTTTACCACTTGATACTAGGTGAGTCATTCAATTCGTCACCTTTCACTAAAAAATCAAAGCTTTCAGTTGACCAACAGTTTAGTTTAATTTGTTCTTTAAACCAGTTCTTCGATCTTTAAATCATCATCATCATCAAAAGCCGATGGAAGTCCACTGCTGGACATAGAACTTTTAGGGACTTCTTAACACAACGATTCTGAGCCGCCTGTGAACAATTGTTTCCTTCACTTTTAATGTCGTCAGTCCACGTAGCGGGTCAACCAACACTTTACGAGCTCTCCGGTACGGGGTGGCTAGTCTAGTACCTTGGGCCTCCAAAGTCACTCAGTGGGCGGTGGAAAGAGCAATGCTCGGATATCGAATGTTCTGCGTGAACGAATCAGAAATGAGGAGATCCGCAGAAGAACCACAGTAACCGACATACTCGTAGTTCAGCCAGACACAGAACTGAAGTGGCAATCGGCGGGGCACGTGGGTCAAACAGTTAATCGAGTTTAAGGGTCCAAGATGCTTAATTTATATAAAGTTTATTAATGTTATCTAACTACTTTTAAATTTGTACTGAACCTTCAGTACATACGTTTGATAAGATGTACTTACTCGGATGTGCCTATATATTTACCCTCATTCGTCAGTAAATTACAGTCGATAACATGGCATTCAGAATAATTACCACGTTTCTAATATTGTCGATCGCAATTACAATTGGAAATGGTTCAATACTTAATACTGATTCCTCACCGAGAAATGTTTTACTCGATACAATAAATTCTATATTGGAATTCCCTAAAAACTCATTTTTGAATTTCACGGAACTAAGTGGCAAGTACAACTATGCAACCGAAACACATTCAGTGACGACCGATGATGGATATATACTCACCGTCTTTCGAATGAGAAGTAAGAAATGCTCCGAGTTTAAAACCACTCCAGTTTTACTTATGCACGGACTCTTTCAGAGTGCAGACGCTTGGCTCGATGCAGGGCCAGATGCAGGAATGGCATATTTGATAGCGAACGATTGTCACGACCTATGGTTGGGAAACCAGCGCGGTAACTACTACGGAAGAAAACATGTCAGCTTAAATCCAGATAAAGATCCTACATTTTGGAATTTCACTGTAGATGAAATGGGAACATATGATCTCCCTGCCATTGTAGATTATATTTTAAAAAACACTGAGCAAAATAAGCTGAGCTACATTGGCTTAGCTCAAGCTGTTGGAAATTGTTTGATTATGTGTTCAGAGAGACCTGGTTACTGCGATAAAGTAAATGTCCTAATAGCCTTAGCACCGGCATCGAGAATTACCAATATTAAATCATTGCCGTTAAGAACTGTGTTTGAAAGTGTATACAAATTGGAAGATGTTCTAAATTCTCTGGGTATATACGAAGCTTTTGCTAGAGGTAAACCCGTTCAAGGGCTAGTGAGTCAACTGTGTAAATATCAAATAACTTCGCGGATCATTTGTGGTACCGGGCTTGGACTTTTAGATTCATTTAATCCGGGAGCCATCACTGCCAAAACTCTGCAGTCGATAGCCACGCATACACCGGCTGGAACATCTATCCATACTTTATCACAGTATGGACAGACTTTGCATTCAGGTAAATATCAAAAATTTGACTACGGCGAAGAAGAAAATATCAAAATTTATGGCACGGCGCAAGCACCGATATACAATTTGACTGCTGCAACAGTGCCTGTAGGAGTTATAATTGGAAACAACGATAATGTTAATTATATAGATGATGTATTATGGTTAGTAAAACAATTGCCAAATGTAATAGAAATTACAAAAGTTACTGACCCACTGTGGAATCATTTTGATATGATCTACAGTCAGTACAGTAAAAATTTAGTTTACCCTAAAGTGAGTCAATATTTACTAAAATACAACACAGGATAAAAGCAAAAAATGCCCAAACTACTGTGCCTAGACTGTCAAACCGTTTTATTTTTCAAGATGTTTTCGATTGATATAGCCAAATAGGGTATGATACCACCGTACAAAAACGCCTGGATTAAAATATTATATAATTATTATAATTGTTCTTGATAATTATAATATTTAGCTATAATTCTTTCGCTATATTTTCTTTATCTATTGTTTTTATCTTAATTTTGTTTAATATACCATTATTGTTTGTATTTTTTATTTTTAATTCTTGTGATATTTCTTTTTCCCTTAATCTAAGATTTTATTTTATTGAGCAATTTATTATTACGTAGATTAAGATGCAGGAGAAATACATACTTCGGAAAATCTAATTTGGTAGTATTTTTATCATCATTATAATTTTAATTAACCTAGATTTTGAATGAATTGAATTTATTGACATTATAATTTCTATAAATTCTATTTTAAAATATTTATATATTTATTTTATTTCTTCTCAGAAATTGCCAGTAAATTCTAATCCTAGAGTCGCGAAACTGTATTTTTTTTATATAATATGAATGGTTATGTTATTTGAAAAGATAGTCGGAGAGAATGATATGTAGCCGGTCTGTCTATCATCAATATCTGATAGTTGATTATTATTGAAGCAATGCCACTCTAAGCCCGTAAAGTCGCATGGTGGATCCTTATCCTCTACAAATAGGGAGGCCTGGCCCTAGTGGGTCGTTAATAGGCTGACAATGATGACGTAGCCGCATATTATATTTATAAATATAACGATTAGACGTAAGACGTATGTCGCAATAAAAGATTTTAGTGATTGTTACGTTTTTAACCTGATAAAGTCACTTGTTGACCCTGACAGGTAAGAATTGCGTGTTAAATTTAGTTTAACCTTAAACTATACAAGCTATACACATAGTTTCACTTAGCGATAAGACATTCGAACAAAAGTTGTTATTATAACCCAATTTCAAGTAACATAATTAATTAAGATTAAAAAAAAACTAGAAGGATTTTCACTTACACATTTAGCTTCTTTTTTTTCGGCAGGAAGGTACAATGTACCTCCCCTACTTCCTCAGTCAGCACGGTACCGCCTGGCATTACTTCGTGCCATCTTGATTTTATTGTTCCCGCGCTTTCTTTTCCTCTTTCCCTTTCCTCTCTGCGAACCATAACAGCTCGAATCATGTGACTATATTTGTCTCACTCCTCTTCACTTTTTAACATACGAGAAACGAGGTTCCGCGCATTCAACTCCCCTGCTCCCTGCGCCACTGCTCTGATATCTGCACTGCCGGGGCATTCAAACAAAGCATGCCTCGGAGTGTCCTCCTCTCCGCAGAAGTAACAATTTTCTTGGGGTGTCTTTCCTATGGCAAAGAGGTATGAGTTAAACACCCCGTGTCCAGAGAGCGCTTGGGTTAGCCAACGGTCCACCTCTCCGTGTTTCCGCTCAAACCACGGTTTGAGGTCAAGGATCAGTTCGCGGGTCCAACTTTTTCCTGCTCAGGTTGCAGGAAAAGGTTACACATTTAGCTAGAATAACATAATTTATGTCAGAATCTGCTGCTGGACTACTAAACCGAACTAGGTGAACTGACGACATCAAACGTGTCGCAGGGAGACGTTGACCACAGTCAAGTTTGGAAGTCCCTAAAAAAGCCTTTATCCAGCAATGGACGTCCATCGGCTGTTAATAGTGATGTTGATGATGATGTGAGAATTTCTTTTTTCCAATAAGGGTGCAAATTCGTAGCCGACTGTACGACATCTGCATGCGATTTGTCGCAGCGACCACTATTGGTTTGCATGGATCTCTATGAAATAACTTTCGTAGCGAGCTACACATCGCCTCTGTATAAGTAATAGTAACTAGTTGTATCGCTGCGACACGTTGCTTGCAGTTGTCGTCTGCAGTTGGCTAGAAAAAAAACTTTTATGTAAGAACTGTTACAAAAATAAATGATTACTTGATTGATGTAGGGACTTTCTGCAAATCAATATAGCATTTTTACCCGACTGCGTCAGAAGGAGGTGCGAGTATGTATGTATTTAAGTCCATTTCTTAGACACGCGCTATAGCCTAAACGGCTGGACAAATTTTGAGATATGATGAGTAAAAAGGGTAAAATCCAGAACGTAGCGATTCGTCAAGGAACTTAGAAGGTACTAAAAACTAAGAACTAAGAAGGGAAGGACGCACTGATCAAAAACTTTTTACAAAAATTTAAAAGCATATACATTTATTTTTATATTTTTAAATATTTATTATTAAATCAAATACCTATTTATTTTACAATTCCTATTCCTGTACAATTCCTATAATTAATGTACAGGTTAATCCGTTATGTTGTTAAGCTGATATAAATCAATAATGACAGCACCGTTGCATGTCCCAGATATTACATATTATAATTTATTTTATTCTGTGCAGTAAATTGATACTTTATTTATTTTTGTGCAAACTAAAATTAATCATTTACATATAACAAAACACCCACACTTAATCAACTATATAACATGTTCATATGGTGGGGGTCAACCAACACTGGGCTATCCGGCGCGGGGTCGCCATTCTAGCTCCTTCGGCCCCCAACTCAGCTGTTCGAACCAAAAAAAATTAAAAATTACAAAAAAATTTAATTTAAAAATTACAAACAAACACACCAGATTTATTTATTTGTACGTACAGATATATTATAGATTGTAAATGCTTTGTTGTTCTACTTTTCATACCCACCCACAAAGTTCAAGACATTTTTATTTTGTAAAAACAACGCTCTTCATCAATTTTAGTGTTTTTTATGGTCATAATTATTTTTCATCACTTTTTATCAAGCATTATTAAACTGTAAATCGAGCCATAATTCACAATTCTTGTTAGTGGTTATAGGCGATGAAATAAATATTATAAAAAACCGGCTAAGTGCGAGTAGGACTCGCGCACCGAGGGTTCCGTAAATTTTAAGGTTTTCGGAATTATTCCTAAACATTGCTTCATGCGAAATTTCAAGATTCTAGGGCTAGCTGCGAGTAGTAGAGAGTTAAATATGCGTCTTATGTTGCTATATCCTTTGACTGTGTTGAAGTTTTAGTTTGTTACAGCTTAAAGGTATTATAGAGCCAAGTATTTATGTAGTATTTATTTAGTATGAATTTCAATTGAATACCTTTACGCGTTCGTGAGAAAAGGGGGTAAGTGTAAATTATTAAAAATATTTTTATTACATGATGTAACTATCTGGTTTCCTTGTCATGGTACCACCACCGGACTATCTGCTTTCCAACAAAAAAAGAATTATCAAAATTGGTTCATAAACGACGAAGTTATGCGCGAACACACATAAAAAAAAATTATATATATACGGTCGAATTGAGAAACTCCTTTTTTTTGAAGTCGTTAAAAACAAAAAACCCGACTGCTTAGAAGTTATGAACTGAACAGAGAAAAACAAGGATCACTATATCTGTATAAAATTCTAAATACTTTATGTGCTGCAGGCGGGGACAAACGTAGTTTTGGTAGATCTTTCTTTGCCCGCAGGTTAAAGTATTTTGTCCCTGTTTGCAGCACTATAAAGTATTTAGAATTTTATACAGATATAGTGATCCTTGTTTTTCTCTTTTCAGTTCATAACTTCTAAGCAGTCGGGTTTTTTGTTTTTATAATAATAATTTGTCAGTTAAAAAAGACATCGTGTTCATTATGTCGCCCAGAGTAAACAAAATCACAGTAGTTAACCTTAGATATATCCGAGTCCATAACTTGGATGTCAATGGGTATTGAACCCATACAGAATAAATATACAAGACTATAGTTTATAGGTATACGAGTAAAGTTTACATAATCAGCTTAATCAAGCGATTCGAAATGTTCAGCTCAATTCAGCTGCACAAACGGTACGTGTTTGCAGTTGTTAAAAGCGTTTGACTCGATTCCGTTGCGAATTGGTTTCAGAACTTGTCAACATCGCTCGTAACTTCATTTCTGTTGTTCGATTCTGTTATTATACCCATGAAGCAAATGTTATGATTGTAAATAAGTACATATTGTAAAACAAAGTACCAAAGTCTGTCTGTCCGTCTGTCTGTCTACGATAAACTGAAAGATTACTAAATGAAATTTCTTTCGGTTTTAATTGATAAAGTGTTTTCTGAGCAATATTTAGTATGTATCTATTTTTTATGGGTTTATATAAATTAGTTCAAATATGAAGATATTTTTAGAAGAGTCGCACGGCCAGGGTGCTTTAATTGAAAGCGCTGCCCAATCCTTTTGATATCCTATATCAAATTAATGTATAAATTGATTGCTTCTCTTTATGAGGACTTCAAGAAAGCCCGCAAAACAAATCTTTAGAAATAAGGAGCACTAAAACTTGTTAGGAAAACAGAAAACTACAGTCAAATGCATATATATAACTGGAGCAAGTCATGCATATAGATTACAATAGAAAAAAAATTTGTTCCCCGAATCATAAAAAATTATAAAGCATTACAAAATATCTATTCACTTACGACAGTACGCATAACGCGATCCATAAATTACCCCAAAGCCAGCCAGTTATTAAACTCAAGGCAGTTATGTACCTACTTACACACTAGAATTGATCAAAATAACAAACGTAACAGCTGATCGACGACCAAGGTCAATGCACTTTCCATTAATAGATTAAAACTTAGTTTGAAATGCCGGTACGAACAGGCGCGGTGCGATTGTCGGCCTTTTAAAAGACCGACAACGACACCGGCTACCGCAACAAGGGACGCCGAAAAACACGCACATTTAAACACTTGCCGCCCGCATTTTACAGTAGGTAATTTAACAGGAAAGTTTATTAAACTTGGCACAGAAATCAGCTGATTCAGTTTGAAGTGCTTTTTTAAAAGTTTATTTCGTTCTTCATTTATTTATTTTTTAACAGTTCTAAAATGTGCAGATGGGGACATATCTACCTACTTAGTCCTTCGAAGGTTCCGTGTTCGATTTCTGACAGCCGATTGTTATTATTTTTTATTAGTTCAGGTCTGGTCTAGTGGGAAATTTTGGTGGTTTGGCTTTTCTTTCCGTATTTTATTTGGTAGTAATCGAATGTTTAAGAAATACGTTCGTTCGGTACACATCACAAGGATTAATTTATGAATACCATGGATAGTGCTATGTAAAATGTCCTACATACTATACTATAAACATTTTGTAGGTATTTTTTAAATTTTATGTTACTGGTTCTACAAATATTTTTATTCCGCTGTTGTAATCAGTATCCATTACACTTACTCCAGTTTCGCCGCTGGCTAATAATTCAAACTCACCTTATATTTGTAGAAAGTACTACCAGTTTAAATTGACATTAACCTACCTAATTATGCGGGTATATAGGTCGCCGCCTCTTGCGGATTTATGTTTGTGTATTCTCGATATCATTTTGGCGTTAGCAATGTCAATAGTATCTAATAAATAAAACAAACGCTCTGCTTATCCAAATATGCCCTTATAAATCTGTTTGTCCGCCAGCACAGTCTACGTTTACGATCTGTGCTTAGAGTAAACCAGAGTGCCGAGTGTGAATTTGTTACCGAGCGACTGCGTAAAAACATAACGCAAATTTATATGAAATTTTAGTAGCGCCATCTAGTTATAAACGCCATCTAGTTATAAACGAGAGTAAACGCTTTTTTTGCTATATAATTTGACGTTATGAGTGACTACGTTTTTACGCAGTCGCTCGGTGAAAAACTCACACTTGCCCCACTGTATGTCGATTCTTGAAAAAAAATACATCGTACAAACATCTCGCTTACATCTCGTCAATCATCCCACCTTCAGTTCGACTGTCAGTCCAATATGGCATAATGTCATTGGGGAATACCGATTACGGTTACATCCGCTTTGCAACCGTTGTATGTCGGCGTCAAAATTGACGTTTTTTTTTCAAGAATCGACATACTGAACGAGCAGCTTTAATAAAAATTAACGCAACATTAAAGACATTGTAATGTGTCCAGAGCGGGTTTGTTTATTATTGCTAAGTAATTATAAAACACCCACGGCTGCGTATTTCACCAATTAACGTTAGAGAAAGACATTTGGTTAAATTAATAAAATAAATATTTCGTTCGAATCATTATTTTATGAGTTTTGAGATACTAAAGTTAAAAATTAGTATCGCATTTTTTCTATCTTTTCCACAGTCTTTTACAGTGTTGCCTATGCAGACTATTTTGTCTGCATTTGCATAGTCATAATGTAATATTTGGTGCAGGTACCTATAGATATGTATGTATGTATATCACTTGAACAAACGATATCATTATTTATTTTATTCATTTATTCATTAAAGCATTCATGTACATATATATGTTACCGGAAATGAATGAAAACCAGAAATTGTATACAAATCCTAGGAAATTTATACTATTCCCTTATAAATTTATTTAGGAAATGTACAAAATGTTGTTTCAAAAACTATTTAATACATAAATGTATGAAATGTGTACAACATTACGGTTGTTATTTATCAAATGTTATTATTATTAATTATGAAATGGATTAATTGAAAAAGGTAAAAATAATATTAACAACCCGACTCAGAGTACCCCGACTCGGATATGTTAGGTTAGTAGGTAGTTATTTTTTTTTTCAAACCACCCATAAATCGGAGCCCCGTGAAGCGGGGCGTTAAAATATTATGTTTAATTATTATTATGGTATTTATAAATTGTGTCTAGTAATCATTATGTCTTTTAAATATTATGTCTAATAATTTGTATGGTAAATAAAATTATGAAAATCAATATGTATGTCACTCGTATCTTATGGCATCTGGGTTTCGGGCAATTAAAAGTATGTAATATATCTTTCAAACAAAACATTCGGCCAAATAAAATTCGGGCAAATTAAATTTGGGAAATTGATGACTATGGCATATAATCTACGGGCAAACATTACCAAGCCCTTCCCTCGCCCTGCTATTCCCGCGCACCCATTGATGTCTCGAGTGTTTTACATTTTCGATTGCTATTTAGGAAATGTATAGATTTCCTAGGAAATGTATGTAATATAATTTATTTTACACATTTTCGTGCGTTTTTGGGAATCACATATACTTCCTAGGAATTGTATACAATGACGGATTACATACATTTCCGATAACATATACATACATATGAAGCCCTGTTAGATCGCTAACATTAATTATATTAATAAAGATATATAACGTGACATACATTACATTGAATTAAATTCAAACTAATAAAAGAGACTAACATAAGTTATTGTTTAAATTGAAGCTTGAAATTTAAATAAGTGCCTGATTGCTGACCGAAATATCCATATTCCCTCGATGTTAAAGGACACAATGCAATCTAAGATCGTAACTTGGAGGTGGTACAGTTTATTAAACTAATTATCTGACAGGACGTAGCTTTCCTTTTTGAATTCCATTTATTATACAACTAGGTAGATGGTATCACAACCCTCTCTAGATCGGTACATACCTATTGGTGATGTTGAAACTGGGTCACATTTCTGACCACTTTTACACTTTAATCTGTTCTGACGTGTCCACAAATAGGACATGCGTCGAGTTATTGCTTCTATTTTCACCCCGATGCAATTCCAGAGCCGTAATTTATAAATAACTTGAACGTACTCTCACTACCTAAGTACCTACAACAGTCTAAATGTTCGTCCATCCCGGACAAGAATGCAACCAACATATTTAGTTTCTTTGGATCACGGAACACCTATGATTTTAGTTAATTAATTACGCCAGGACGATTGAACGGATTTGGGTGAGAGTTGGCACAGGGATTTTTATTCTGAAATAGTAGGTAAGTACCTAAAAGTAAAAGTCAGGAGTCTTTTTTAGAGTCAAAAGCTACCAAGAAGTTTCTTATTTGCAACCCAAATTTTAACTACCACATCCTTTGCGAAAGTCCTAATTCTAAAGCAAACATATTACCTATTAAGCTAAGCTAACCCAAACCTAACCATCGCTTGCCTAAATCATAATCTTTCGTTAGCCCATTTTAATGGCCCAAGCCTCAGTTCTTATAAGTAAACATGAAGCCTAGATCCACCACCCTACTTCAATGTTAGTTGGTGAACCTAAAGCGAGCTTAATTCTGCAACAATCTCTATCGAATGTTAATGACATCTGTCAGTCAATTTGCATTTGCAATTCTGTTCAAGACCAGCAACTTAGAGCTCTACAAGGCAGGCAAGGAGGTTTCGGACCACTGAGAATGTCTTGAAATAAAGAAAAGCTCAATTTCATATTTATACCCAAGACCTCATAATTTAAAGGCTAACTACTCGTTATTAGAGGCAGTAGCTTGCTTACTGATTAAACTGATACTCATAGGCTACCAAACCTTGCTTACAACACTGACCCAATTGATAGGTTAGTAACTATAGGTCAGTGTATCTGGGTTGGATTAAAACGGCAATGCAGCAACGTTAATAGATCGAGCTTCTAATCTCCTGCTGCAGGCTGGGAGCTCAGTAACCAGGGGAGACAACTGGCGGCAGCCGTGCCTGTCACACCCGAGCTGCCCTTGTGGCGGACCTATTGTTCGGTAGGTACATCTGTCCCGCTGAAAAATCTACTATACATGGTGTTGTTTTTAATTAATGTACTAATTGAAAAGATCGTTATGTATGAAATAAATAGTGCGGTAGTACCTACTTCTACGGCCGAGCTCTATTGCAAGAAGACCTAGTCTTTCTACTCTCATTTATTTATATATACTTTCTGTAATTTTTTTAAGCAAGCACAAAATTGAAATAATTTTTTTTAAAACATAGGTACCCGTCGTTAAAAATATAGATAGGAATAATACTCGATATCCTCAAAAGTTGTGTCACAAGTTAAGAATATTTAATTTCCCTAGACAGAAATTTAGCTACAAAACGTCAGAAATCCTCCCCATTATAATAACAAAATCGCCGATATCATCTGAATCTGCCTTCTGAACCGATGTTAGAAGTCAAACATGGCGTTTCAAAAGTTCTTATAAACCTGAAATTTAAAACGAATATTTGTTTTATCATCTCTTTATTGTATATGGCTAAAATGTCGTTTACGTCGGAGTAAAATTCCAAAGTTCTATTCTTCTCAGCAGAACGGCAGAACCTACCTATAAAACCGGCGGTAGAGATGCCAAATAGTCTTTGACGTTATAAATGTGCTGTAAATTAAGCCTACTTGAAATGAACGAACTTGAATTTGAAACACCCTGTATACATTTTCTTTGGCAGCGTCGTCAAGAGTATTTTCATGTGGATCGCGTGGGCGCTTGCTCTGATCTTAGGCAGGTGACTGGGCAGTGGCCATCGATTTTTATTGCGCGCTATATTATCCAATATGTTTCCTATTGTTTTATTGACTTGTTGTTTATCAATGCGAATATATTGACGTAGATTTCTTTTTATTTCTATTTTATAACTGTAGCAGACAGCTCTAGTGGATACCGATGGGTTTATTTGTTGCCATGCGGAAAACTTTTGTCTTTTCTCGCGGGACCAAATTAAAGTTTCCCTATTTACAAAAGACTAAAGAGATCATTTGTTCTTTCGGAGTTTTGAATTATATTCAACTCTGTGTGTTCTGTATCAATGAAGTAGAAAATCAAGACATTGTTTTACTGGCTTCAAGACTAATAGACTAGGCCAATTAATAATAGGCTTTAACCAGTAAATATTTGCGTCTGTCAACACATAGTAGATTAACAGACAAACAGTTGTATAAAAATATATCGATTGTTATGCAAACCTATAGATAGTATCACATAAAAAATCCAATAAACAGCTGGAACTGCCTACGCGGATATTCATATTTCAAGACACGATTATGTACAGTAAAATATAGACAACTATACGAATACAAAATTTTTCTAACATTGTGTAAGTAAGTCATGCAAAAAGGTATATATTTATTAATTACAAGTTTGCTTTTGACTCCTGATGGTAAATAATGATGATCTAAGATAGAAGCGAGCTAATTTATTAGGCATAGCATGAAATCCACATCCCTTTCGGTTTCTACACGACTTTGTACCGGAACGCTAAATCACTTGGCGGTACGTCTTTGTCGAAAGGACGGCCGTCACTAAGAGTACTCTTTTAAACCTACACCCGAGTCTCAAGTCTCGGGCTCTGTTCGGAGTTTTTCTCTCAGCCACGCGATGGACCCGGCACCCGCACGGTGAATCCATGGAATGCTAAGATATTCGTCTCTTTGTCTCTAGCCTCGGCTGAAGCCTCCCACCAGCCAGACCTGGACCAATTTAAAAAACGTTAATCGACCCAGCCAGCCAGTTTTTTTTTTTTTTTTAATGACTACAAGTTGGCCCTTGACTGCAATCATACCTGATGTTAAGTGATGATGCAATCTAAGATGGAAGCGGGCTAACTTGTTAGGAGTAGGATGAAAATCCACACTCCTATCGGTTTCTACATGACATCTTACCGGAACACTAAATCGCTTGGCGGTATGTCTTTGTCGGTAGGGTGGTAACTAGCCACGGCGAAAGCCTCCCACCAGCCAAATTGTGTCCAGCTCATCCGTCTGCGCATACCACTGCGCCACGGATGCCGTCGAATCATTATAGAAGATAGGTATAGGTAGGGTACCTACCTATATATGGATCTTAATACTAACACAGCGTATATCAGGCCTTGGAATAGAGCCCTTCGAAAAAATAAAAATATTACCATTATGCTTATGTCAGTCGCCAAGCGGCATTGCTGTGTTCTGAAGAATATGATTTTCGTTAAAATTATCATTGGCATATAAGACTATGATTTTCTTCAGGTAGTGCATAAAAATTATCATTTGCATATAAGACATAAGACTTTATCCAGGTAGTGCATATTTCAAGGTTTTGTAGTGCGTAGAACCTAAACCATATTAATTATGTCTAAAGAGAAAAAAGGGACTACTATTAGGTATAGGTACATTCGTAAACACGTCCGTGAATGCACAAGGTTTCGCCTGAAAATCGCGCCTCAGCTTGCTTCATGCTGAGGCATAGACCTTGTGTGTCCTGCCACACAAACACCCAAACAACAGTTGTTATACTTTGTTGTTCTGCAATTATGTTGTGTTTATAAATAAATAACTATTAGATTCTATTAAGTCAATAAATGATTTAATGTACCTACTTATCCACAGATCGTTCATTAATTTTAATACAGAAAGTCGATGTATGATGGTCATGCTGTTGTGTTCAATTCTTGCGTACTCCAGACCATAAGACTCATAACCAACGCGACTTTCGTCCTACCTATCTACTATTGATACAATAATAACTACAAACTTAAACGCAAAGACCAATAAATAATATAACAGACATGGACGTAGCGGCAGACATATTGCGGCCTCGCTATAGACACTGCAATGAAAGCCATGACAAAACACGAAATAACAGTTTATAGCTACAATCAAATATCAAAGCGAATATCATCTCCTTTCGAAATGTAATGGCAATCCAACGATATTCCGCGTGAAGCTTGCCAAACAATGAGCGCCAAATAAAAGCTTACTCAGATCCGACATTGGCACGCCTCTAAACTCACGTTCACAGTACATTGAACGTTTGATATGATGAAGATTATATTTAATCCGTAACGAGCACTCGTTACGTCGCTCCTTATGTCTTGTTGTCTATCGATTTCGAGGCTAGCAGCAACATTTAGATATACACGTGCGGCAAGATAGTGGCTAGTTGGAGATAGTATATGGATGACAGGTGCTATTAGATACGTAATCCCAAGGTCTTTGGTAGTAGCGATGCAAGGAACTTGGACGAAAATATAATTTCATGTAATATTTACTTACATATTTACTAAACCATCTATTAAAAGCAGACGACAAGATGATTGAAGCAATCGACATAGTATATCAAACCCCAAAATGTATCTGAATATTAGAAAATCAATTCGAAAATGATATTTTTTATACCCCCGACTCAAAAAGGTAGGTGTTATAAGTTTGTAGTCGATGTCTGTCTGTGGCATCGTAGCTCCCAAATGCTGATTTTGAGTTTTATTTTATTTGAAACATGAATTAGTCGCGTAGTTTTCTTAGCTATTTTGGGTGAAAATCGATACAAAATGGCCACCGCGACACAATGGAGGATTATAGGTATATTTTTTACAATTCCGTCAATATAGGTATTAAAGGAATAGGCTTGGCTGGTATAATAAATACCACTTCAACATGAAAATTTTAAATCCCAGAATGCCACCAAAAAATTACGAATTATGTTTTTTGGGGGTCTTTAAATTTTTTACGTCTTAATCTAAATGTTTATTTCTCCTAGCAAACTAATTTTTAAACAGTTGGTTAGTATTGGCTTACATTTAGGCATAAGTTTACAAATAAAAAATACATTTGAACATGAGTATCTACTTATGTTCAAATGTACTTTTTATTATAGATCTAATATATAAAATTCTCTTTACCGATTTTTACCAAATTTTGTATGCGTATTCAGCAGGTCTGAGAATCGGCTACTATCTAATTTTCATCCAATTTTTTTTAAATTTTTAATGCAAAACAACGTTTGCCGGGTCAGCTAGTATATATATAGATATATGCATGCGTAGATATCCCGCTACTCTGGTGTGCAAATGTACTCGTATAAGTTAACATTGATATTGGCATTGGCACCAAAACAGCTGTTTCATTGAAATCGAGTGTGAGATTAAAGTAATCCGAAAATATCAAACTCTACATTGATATAATACAAAAATCCGATGAATTGGGAACCTCCTCCTTTTTGAAGTAGGTTAAAATATGACGAAATAAGCTGGAAATCGCATTAAGGTCCTCATAAAACGACACTCAGGCCGGAAGCGGTACCAGCTGGGAATCACATCAGAGTCCTCATAAAACGACACTACTACCAATAGTAGTACCTACCTACCACCATACCTATTTATTCGACTATTTATATTTATTGTCAGAAGTGTATGCCTCGAAACATTGCTTATACTTAAGGTATCGTATTTTACGAAATCGTCATCATCATCAAATGAGCCAATAAACGTCCTCTGCTGGACATGGGCTTCTAGTAAGTCTTCGAAACACCACGGTCTTGAGCTGAAATCTAAATTTAACAGCTACAACTCAGTTGGTCAATAATGTGCTTTTAGCGTCCTTCGGAGCGGAGCGTATTCTGAGAAGCGCCTTTTATAGACAGCAGTGCACTTAACATCATATAGAGAATTAGCTTCTTCCGTCAGCTATTAGTGTAAAGTACACAGGTATAGAATGCTGCTAATGACACCAAGGCAGCAATGGCGGCACCCGCTACCAAGGACACGTCGCCGCCGCCCGCCGCTCAGCGCACCCGATCTATTTTGGCAGCGGCCGGCTATTCCTGAAAGCTTACTTTGTTTTATTTCGAGCCACTGTCCAGTGGCAAGTACGCGGCTATTAGCGGTCTAATGACCGTCAATTTTATCTTGAACTAACCGACGCGACGTTTTTTGTCTATTTTTAATGGTCTTTATCATAGGGGGCTACGGAGCTTCTTCCTACCACACTTGAGTCGGGTTGACGGGCTCACGGTTATAATGGCTAACTAACTATATTGTAATAGCTTAGATGTTCACTGATTATGACCAGGGCCGACAGCTTAACTCTCCAACACAAAGGGAACTTGCTGCTTTTATCCCAACACCGAATTTACTGATGGAAAGAAACAAAACTTGCCCTATCCTAGACTCTACCTTATGACCTACTAGTATATTCGTACAAGTTAATTAATCGTAATTGTATAAAATCAGTAAACAAATCATATAACCTGGGGCAGGATAGACTTCATTTACCACAAACATGAAAATCTATCGATCATTCTTATAAGTAACAAGGTACATGGTCTTCCAGTAGATATAATATAAGTGCAAATTAAAAAAGAGAAAAGAACTTATCGAGAAACATCCAAGATGTCACTGTTCTATTACCTATATTCCTTTGCAGTTACGTCTTTAATGACGTTAGTGGCAATACCCAATAACACACTGGCGTATCCACACAATATGATGCAGCGAGTTAATAAAACAATGTGCTCACGATGTTCCCATTGAATAAATCAGAGCTCACGTAATGCGGACGCAGAAGGAGATTATGAAATTCATATTTAGTTACACAACATCGTAAACATGGCGGAGAGCGATGCAGGCGTACAGTTCAGGTGCGGGAGCATCCGCAAATTAACCAAACATGTGCCCAAATGTTTAGTAAATGTATGATCTGTGGCTGTTTAATGGAACTCGTATCGATATGCTGTGACTGTGAGAGTTGTTCATAAATATGCGGTAAACCACTTTACGAGTCTTATGCTCATTTAATATATCATTCGCATAAATTAAAAGTTAATTAACAATGGGACTCTGGCGGCTTCTAATTGCATTGACTTTCTTGACAATTCATGTCACCTTAAATATAACTTTTTCTATACTTTTCAATGAAAGTAATGGTAATGATAATTAATGTAAATCTTTTTCTTCTCCGCAATTTCGCTGCTCTAAAAGGATTAACGTTTTTAGAGTCTAACCGTTGACTGCGAAGCTGTAAAGGCATCAATACAGAGGCTTTTCGGCAATAAAAGTTGTAAGCAGCATAAGTTTCAATATTAGTAGGAAGAGTGGAAAATTTTTACAGTCTCTGAAGATAGAAGGGTTAGAAATGTTTGGGTCCGGCTTCTTAATTGTTGAGCTATTGAGACGTTTAAATACCAAGACCATTCTTCTTCGTTATATTTATAACGGATAAGAAAACTTTCTGTGCCAATTTTTTAAGGTTAGAAAGGTCAGGGTTTTCCAAAACAAAGCCGTGGGCGTCTACTAGTAAAATATATGAGGTGAAATTGTTTAACGCACAGGAATAATCACACACGAGGTGCACCGATAAACAAATTGGCAAACTAATAACGATGAGTGAAAGAAGATATATCGAGACAAGGCATTGTTGCACAGATATACCCGCCTGTGACAGTGAGTAATGCGGGAATGCACGCGCGGCTGTGGCGGCGCGGCATCAATCATCAGCGACACCGAGGAAGGCCCTGCGACGGCTTTTTTTGTAACTGTGACGTGATAGCTGGTAATGACACACTTGTGACTACCTCACTGGCGTGGTCGTGTGCGCATGACCTTTGAGCCGTTTTTTTTTGGCTTTACAAATTCTGCTTGCGTTAGGGATGGAGCATCGCCGTAGGGTTTCTTAAGGTTAGGTGCAGAAAATGATCAATCATCACCGACACCGAGTAAGGCTATGCGGGCTTTTTTAAGTGTGGCATGATAGCTGGTAAAAACACTTTGTAACTATCTCCACAGAGATGCAGCATTGGATTTAGGCGATCGCGAAAACGCAGTTAGAGGCAAACTATAGGCCAGGTAGAGAAAATCATCATGATACCGATGACCGAGACAGGACTTGCGATAGCTTTTTTGTGTATAAATACATCAAAGCTACGTAACGGCAGAAACTAGCATTAGCAGAAATAATTAGGATTTTATGATTGTGAATTGGTCCGTTTTAGATACTACCTAAGCCGGTAGCAAAATAATTGGCTTACAGTAACTGTAGTTGTAATACGGGCAGATTAGGTGAGAAGAGCATAAAATAAAAACATGACCCTCCTTCTGACGCAGTCGAGTAAAAATTAGACTACAGTAATAAACCAATGTGTCGGTCACATTGAACATAGATGTGGAGCACTTAGTGATTTTCTAATCATATAAACTATTCAAAATCAAAAACAAACCCACGCGCTCTACAGCCATTAGTGCATTCATAAAAACAGAATTAGCAAAACAGTAAATATACCAGCTCATTAGTTTTATTGTTACAATAAATTATGTTCTAACTATATCTTGAAACGATATTGCCGCTTGATAGCTCGTCCCAAATCGCTTTCAGTCCGTTTAGAGGGGGTAATGAAGGTAATAAATCCCCCATTGAATGTACATGAAGTATTTATAGTCAGCCGCGGTCACCTGAGACCTTGGCGTCGACGCTAGGTGCCAGCTAGCGACTTACACACTACGAAAGCGGTTGTGCGCAAAGAAATCAAAGAACATTCACGAACTATGATTCTCACCATCACAGATATATAAACAGACGGAACATCATTTTTTTTCTGTTTTACTCATGCGATCAGTCAGATCAGGCGTTGTAAGAAAATTGGCGATCAGAGATAACCTCCCCAGCTGGAGAAGCTCTATATAAATTTAAAATGCGGCTTTCTCTTCAGTCTAAAATTTTCCGTCGCTATAAACGTCAAATCGCCTGTGGTACCGTTAACTGCACAGCCAGGTGATTCAGATAAAACGGAACATCATTTAGATACAATATTTAACCGTCTTTAGTGCCTCATCTGGTGACAAGAGCTAGCCCGATTTTTACGCAAAGGATTAGCCTGGTTATCCAACGCGGAAGTGCACCCAGTATTCTTGCCACCATTCCACGTGGACATGATTAGTATAATATAGGTTAGTTAACTTAAACTTCTTATTGTATTCTACCTATGTACATAATTTACTCATATTGTATTGCTAGAAAAAGAAAAAAATAGATACAAATTATTTTTTATCTTCTCTGTTTGTGTTTCGTTTTCTGCTGAATTTATTATAAGACTTTAAAGATTCTATTATGATACTTCCGTTTGAGCCGAGTTCCGGGACCTATGGGGTATTTATATGTATGAGCTAAAAAATATCAATTCTGACGTGACCATGCTTAAGTTCAGATGATGTAGAAATCGGGGCACACATTAATATTTAATAACAAAATATTAATATTTAATAACAGCTGACAAAGTTAAACTCCGTAATTATTAATGTTTTTAAATAAATACAATAATAAAATAAACACTAGTTAGTGACTATTATAATATTAAAAGGGCAAAGTTTCTGTAAAACTGTTTACAAGTCCTAATTATACCTATTCCTGCAAGAAAATTAGTGTTCAAAATATAACCGTAACAACTTACGAAAGCGAAGAAACATTCCATATAAAGAATTTTCAAAACCAGTATTTTGATCGAGTTAATAATAATACCATAGATCAGTAAAGGCAAACGTGAACGTCGTGTGATTTTGTATATACAACTAAATCTGTTTGTGAGTAATAACAGTAATATTGAACATGGGTGACAGTCACCCCATGTAAACATTGGAGCCCCGCTCGCTTTGACATGTCGCGATGCGTGGGCTCCATGGCAACGAGATGCGTTGTGTTGTGCAAGACAATTGAACTGTTTTGTGTTTTTGAAATTGTATATATGTCTTTTTCTTTTATATAGTGAATTATTTTTAAATTTATGAAAAAAATATGTTGTACTAATGGCGGTGACAATACGGAGGTGAGTGGAAGTCAACCTTCTGTATCATTGTTGCGTTGCTCCTTTTGTAGTGAACCTCGTTTTTTTAAAGGAGTGCGAGGCCTTAAGGTACATTTCGGTAAAGTACATAAAAACCAAAATGTACTTTCAAGCCCCGTACCTAACGTCGTTGACAATAGTTTAAACAAAATTCCCTTTTGGCAAACATTATCAAGATTTAAAAATTCCATTCCGGTTGTAAAAAGAATTCCACGAGGCGCGAGACCCTCCGTGGCACGAAGCTTGGCTCATAGTATAGGTCTCGTGACTCGCGAGAATTCCCAAGAAGCTTGGGAGCAACTTCTCACCTTCTCTTATAGGATTCTACATGTTTCTGTTAAAGATCATTCATCCCATAAAACTTTAACGGCCAAAATTAAGCAAAATTGCTATGCTTCTTCATTTTTGGATAATCACATTTCTGACCCCAAATTTATGCCACGCCGCAAGAATTCGTTTTCTAATTATGTAGAGTCCAAACTAAGAGAAGGTGACATAAGAGGTGCATCTAGACTCCTCTTCAGCAATGATGTGGTGGCGTCTTGCTCTTCCGATACACTTGCGGGTCTGAAGAGTAAGCATCCTGAGCCAAAGGATAACCTTACCTTCCCGGACCCACCCGATACTGACATGGAATATCTCAGTATCACAGCCAAGGACGTTTTCGCAGCCGTTTCTTCCTTCCAAAGTGGTTCAGCTGGCGGCCTTGATGGCCTTTCTCCACAGCATTTAAAGGACCTATTAGGTCCAAGTGCCGGTGAGGCCGGTGAGACACTTTTGAAGGAATTAACGGCCTTAGCGAACCTTATGCTCGCCGGCAATGTGAACGAATCCATCATCGATATTTTGTATGGTGCTAATCTGTGCGCTTTGCAAAAGAAAGATGGTGGTATTCGTCCCATTGCCGTCGGCTGTACTTTTAGGCGTATGGTAGCGAAAATGTGTTGCAAAAAATACAGTGATATCTTAAAAGATAAATTTCAACCAACACAACTGGGTTTCGGCTCCAAAGGAGGCTGTGAAGCTGCCATACACGCCTTATCTACGTACCTTGGCTGTGGCGAAGGTGATGTGATCCTAAAGGTTGACCTCAGGAATGCTTTTAATTCAGTCAACAGGGACACCTTGCTAAAGCAGGCTAAATTAGAAACACCCAAAATTTTTAAATTTATTTGGCAATGTTACAGGTACCCTACCAAATTACTTTACAAGGACAATCTTTTGGCTTCTGCAGTTGGATGTCAGCAAGGTGACCCCCTTGGACCAGTTATTTTCAGCCTGGCAATTCATCCTATTATTCGAAAATTAAATTCAAAATTAAATATGTGGTATTTAGACGACGGAACCTTAGGAGGCGATTTAGAGACGATTCTTCAAGATTTAAATTTCTTAAAAACTGAATTTAAATCAATTGGCCTAGAACTAAATTCTGATAAATGTGAAGTATTTTTTACTGACAAGATTGATCAACTTTCGGCTATATCAAAATTCAACATCCTGGCACCCAATATTACAATATTAAACAAATCGTCTCTGCGCCTCCTTGGTTCACCAATTTTTGAAAACGGTTTTGTTTCCTTTATAGAAGAAAAGATTCAAAATTTCTGTGAAGTTTCAGACAGATTACTTGAAATTACCATACAATCAGCTTTCACTATTTTTCGGCACTGTCTTTTCGTACCCAAATTTACTCATTGTCTTAGATCATCACATTTTTGGAAAAACCTATCTGTTTTGGAACCAATGGACAAAATTATGCAAAATTCTCTTTGTAAAATCTTAAATGTGGCTTTGAATGATCGAGTGTGGCTACAGGCGACCCTACCAGTTCGCCTGGGTGGACTCGGCATTCGCAAAATTTCTAACATTAGTTTACCAGCGTTCTTGTCCTCGGTCCACGCCACGGAGGAATTAACCAGGAAAATTTTATCTGCTACACTGGTTAATTTTGAAGTGGCGTATAAGACCGAGGCCATAAATGCTTGGAAAATTGCTTGTCCAAGTGCTAACATACCAAAAGTTTCATTTTCCCAGAGACAGTGGGATGAGCCCCTCTGCGAACTGGTTAGAGAGAAACTTATTAGTTCCTCCGCCAATGCCGCAGAGCGTGCCCGTTTGCTGGCTGTGGGAGAGTGGGAATCAGGTCTTTGGTTACAAGCCATTCCTTCGCCCAGCATTGGTACCTTGCTGGACGACACCACCTTCCGTATTGCCACCTGTCTTCGCTTAGGTGCTCCTAGTGTTTCTCCGCATCGGTGTGTCTGTGGAGGGGCAGTCGATAAACTCGGACACCACGGTCTTTCTTGCAGTAGGAGCGCTGGTCGCATAGCCCGCCACGCTAGCCTCAATGACATCATACGTCGTGCCCTTGTCAACGCCGGCGTGCCAGCTGTTTTAGAACCGAACGGCTTGGCGCGCGACGATGGCAAGAGACCAGACGGCATGTCATTGATGCCATGGAAGATGGGAAGGCCTTTGGTGTGGGACGCAACTTGCGTGGACACCCTTGCGCCTTCACATCTTCCTAGCACGATGGGCTGTGCGGGCGCTGCTGCTGCATCAGCGGAGACTCTCAAACGGCGCAAGTACAGTAACCTCGTCGGTGATTATGTATTTGAGCCGTTTGGAGTTGAAACGCTGGGACCGTGGGGTCCGAGTACTCGCTTTTTTTATAGAGAAATCTCAAAGCGTTTAATCGACGCCTCCCGTGACCAGAAGGCTGGTCTCTTTTTAGGACAGAGGATCAGCATTGCCATTCAACGTGGCAATGCCGCCAGCCTTCTGGGCACTTTACCGCTCGACACCGATTCGGAGGAATATTATGACGCCTAAGTTTTTTTTTACTGTTTTTTTATTTTTATTGTTTAATATATTATTTATAGTTTAGGATATTGTAGTGTTTAAGCTTTTACTTTTTTATTTATTTAATTGTAAATATTTAATTCAATGTTCATGTTTAACTGTAAATAAAAGTTTTGCAATATTTAATAACAAAATTCTATTCTATTTTTTGACATTTTGCATCCTAAACAGTAACATTCAAATGCGTATTGAAATATTTTGTAACTAAGTCTTTTATTTACTTTGTAATATATTTCGTAATATTTTGGCATGACAAGTGGTTGGGAGTGAAAAGCATTGGAGCGAAGTTTACTAGTGTCGTTTTTAGGTTGTCGATGCTACTTCTAGTATTTACACATCGATGCTCACTAGCAATTTATGGCTCTATTTTTATACGAATAAATTTATTTTCATCTCTTAATTTTTTCTATAATAAATACCACCAGAAATATAGATATCAGAAATTACGATATTTATCTCGGCGCCAAAAAAAATTGTGAGAAATCTTCTTACATTGGCTTCACCATAACGTATAAAGAAAATCCAGTAAATCAATTGTTTACAGAGTTTTTGCTTACTTTTGTCCACTCCTTTTTAACTATGAAATAAAACTAAATGCAGAACTATTTAAAAAAAATATATTTTTCTTAGGAGTGCATTTTTGTCGTTTTTGCCCCTATTACATAAAATAAATAAATATTTGGTAAATGAGTCACTTGATATTGTGGGTGGATCATCGTCTATGTACATTCGCATCACCAAATGCTCTGCTATGCTAACTAGACAAATAGTTCCTAATAAAACTAATATGATCCAAATCGCATAGTTTGTAGAAACCCTAAAAAGTTAAAAGCTGCATGTTTGATGGCGAATGGCGGTGTTCTAACGGGCACGAGATGAACAAATCCAGATGTCAGTGAAATTGGAGTCGATAATGCTGCAGCGTGGGCTGAGAAAACAATCCAGTGTAATTAAAATTTCTACGAAATATTTTTAACGACCTTCTGTTTAATTTTAGTTCTTGAGCAACTTATATTTATTTACGTGTAGTCTACATATTTCATTATAGATTTTGATAGACTGCTCCAACTCTAAGTAGTTAGGCTGTCTTTACACATTATTGTCGTGTAAAAATATTTTTTTTTGTAATTTTATCTGATAACTTATGAACGCTTTTTTCCATTTGACCAAAATTTGAAGATGCTTATTAGATAACATCCTGTTAAGACAAACTAACTTGTCCTTTTTCCCCATTAGGAAAGGAAGCCAATTTGGAAAATGCAAAATGCAAGCGCACGTCCATTAATCCAATAGGTAGTTATTATTCTCAACCTTGTTGTACCTACCTACATCTCGTACAAAGTTTTTACTTACCTTTATGTCTAAAAATATGCTTATTAGGTGTTATTAAATTTATTTTATTAAATAATGTATTAAACATAGAAGTTTGTTTCACAATGTAAGACCGGAGGCTGCTTGATCTACGCGATGTAAGTATTTCAAATACGGAGAAGTGTCTAAAAATTTAAAGCTTTAAACAAAATTTGTTCTCTACAATTATTAATAATAAACCTATTATTATACGAGGTCTTTTATGTGGACTTTCTGGACTTTATGCCCTTTGTTTTCTTTTCGTCGCAGGTGTATGAGTTCATTTGTTTGTGGCAAGATTAGATTTATATTATTATCTATTATTTATTAGTAATAGATACCTTTAGATGTAGCTACCAAACTTTATGAACGTTTTGAGATACTCAATTGTTTAATACTTGTACCAATAAATTATTAGAACAGTTACTTTAAATAAACATTTAGCTTTTGAAACCGTAAATTGTAGAAACAACTAAAATGAACTCCTACGATGATTTATTGCAAAGCTCGTAAAAATCGGAAACTGTGTAACAGTCATAAAATAATGACTAAATAATATATTTGCTAGAATAAAATGCGATCAATAACTATCGATATTGCTTAACTTCTTCTGGTTTATGATTAATCACGCACACATGCAGACCTGTTATTGTTTATGGTACGTACGTGCCTTGTACCACCATAAATTCATCTAAATAATAGATAGTTTGCGAAGATCATACACAGATTGCCTTGTTTTAGGTAAATTATAAATATGAACTAGAAAGTTTATCTCTCTTTAATAAACGTAACTAAATAGACTGAATTGAAAAGAATGCTTGGAGTTGTCACGAATTCTCCACACTGAACAACTTTCATTTGAAACACATATTTCTAAGTTAAGAAAAAACATACAAATCCCCCTTTTATTACAGTTTAAATAATCATGGTTAAATAATAATTTATATCACAAAGTTGTGTTTTGTCATTGTCAACAAGCGGTCGCCAATGTCAAGCGCTATAGTTTAAAATTTAATAGTTACAATAAATCTTTTCTGATATATTGTTGTAACTGATTTTCATAGTTCATTCATTAGATTTTATAGTTCTACCCACCTTCAAAATTGTAATTAAGCGATTCGTTAAGTTAAACAAAGAAGCTTAGTATTCGCGATATTTGAAGGAGCAATGTACAGGGCCGAGATTCGATCATTGTTTGTTAGGGTAACAAAATGTTGGGATGGGAAACCCGCGTCGGAAAACGCAGTTTTGATTAACCCCAGGTGGAACGCGAGTGTCACTGGTTAAGGGCGGTCGTAGTTTCTGGAGGTATCTACAAACATCCTTATCTGGCAGTAGCCATCCTGCGATTGATGGCTTGATCTTTCTTTAGCACCCCCGATTTGTATATGACGTAAGAAATCGTTGAAAAATTTTACAGAAATTGTTCATAAACCTAGCAGATGGCCCAAAGGCTAATAAGCGAGAAACCATGGTCTGTACAGTGCAAGACTTTGCAGAACCTGTAAGGAACTCTATCCCGTGTTAACTATTACGTATCCTATGCCCGTGTCCAACTTTCGGGTACGATGCCCGGTCAATCATAGGTTCGATACATAACAGATGGAATAGAACACATACCTGCTTTTATGTACCTGTCTTGTTATTTATATTCATGTTATTACGCATACGTAAACAAGTACAGTACAATTATATGTAGACATCTCCTCAGTACAATGTATGGAGAGAACGCTCAAAATGTCAGTACTGAAACTAGCTTTTTCCGTGGCTCGCTCATGTTTATGTAGTTATTTTTTTATAATTAACCGGACTACAATCTTACAAATACTTTTCCTATTTTTCTGGGCTGTTTTCAGGAAAGGGAATGCCATATGTGTTTCTGTATCTCTGACAACGTGTAAATATAGATTTGAGTTTAACAAACGAACTCACATTCGTATTTACAATATTTATTACGATTTTGAATGATGAAGAAACTGTGTTGACTGAGAAATGAACGACATGAAAAACATTGAGAAAACAGCGCAAATAAATCATAACATTATTAAGTAATAAGAAATCGACTGTGAGATGATTTATAAGCTGTTAAAATAAATATGTTGTATCCACGACTGAAACGTTTAATGATAATTTTGATTTATTAGAGCATTGATCCTAGCGGAACGTTTCGGTGGTAAACGAGCGCACTTGTACGAAGCTTAAGATATTTTTGAGCTGTTACACCATTGATCTTGATGTAATCAATCTTCGGGGATTTGACCCGATTTATTTGTGGAACTGCCTACATACATACTGGTACATTTGCTAAAGATAATCGAATATTTTATGTTAAACACATGTTGGCTCAACCAGCTAGGCAAGTTACTGAAAATGTGAATAGTACGTGAAATTGTACGGATAGGTGATTTATTCACACCTTAATAGCACCGATTAAATGATGAGCCAGCGATTTTTCATTGAGATATAAGAAGTAATACCTTCAGTCACCAAATACTTATAAAGACATTAATTGTCGTTAAACAGAAACTTCGCAATACGCAATTATTAAAGAGTCTAAGGGAACGTATAGAGCTAGGAACTTCTTGACTCTCCACGTGATCTAATAACTTTTTTACAGTTTATATGATTTTTATATGTACTTTAATGGTAATAATTACGCTTTATGTATACTTGGATTGAATGTCCGTAATTGCGTTACTCTCACCTTCCACCATTATTCAAAACCTACAGTTGTTTACAGTATTTAGGTACCTATGGTAGGAGCACCTACTGACAAATTTTCACCTTTAATAAAATGACGAAGTTTATGCCATCACAGACTTGAAACCTTAACATTTCTTGCAAATAAATAGTAAGGTAGAAGATGCAATGTTCCATCTGTTTCTACAATTATATAGTTTTTGTGTTTTATTCTACTTGTTAAATTAAAACGTTTTTTTATTTATTAAAGCGGGCAAACGAGCATGAGGGTCACCTGATGTTAAGTGACTACCCCCGCTTATGTAATTTGCAACACCAGAGGCATACCGTATTTTTTT
The DNA here is from genome assembly GCA_034621355.1 of Mycalesis mineus. Classification (NCBI taxonomy): domain Eukaryota; kingdom Metazoa; phylum Arthropoda; class Insecta; order Lepidoptera; family Nymphalidae; genus Mycalesis; species Mycalesis mineus. The sequence continues at coordinate 15,000,003 of CM067885.1, forward strand.
CGACGTTTAAGTATAATTGATTTAAAATTTGTTGTTTTACGTTGCTTTTGTATTTTTTCTTTTGCTTTTCAAACGCTGCCTGAATCAGAACACAGAAAATCGATGTAATAAATATATAATAGCGTTTGTATCAACTAAAATAAAACAGTTAGTACCTATCAGGAATAGGTAAGCTTTGAAGTTTGTTTCCAATAGCTATTACGCCAAGTAAAACCCCTCTTTATTACTCCTGGCCTGCAGTATAGCACACTTCCGACTTACATTCCAATGATCTGCTCGCTTACAACCAGACAGATACTTGGAAACTGATTCACAATGAAAAACAAGAATTTTCCCAATTATCGAATATTAGGGAATATCTTATTTCGGTTAAGTAAAACTCATTGAAATAAAATATCTAGCATAATTTTTAAACGACTTTAAATATTGTTTGGATGGCTCCGACTTTAGAGATATGGTTAAGTAAATTGAAGTAACTAAATAACGCAATTATCTTTTAATTCGGTGCCAGCCAAGTTTAAGGAGCGTTTATTTAATGTAGTAAAGCAGTTTGTGGGTTCTAGTTAACGTCCTTAAAGTAGAAACCTTGGCTGCCATATGTTTATGGCAAGCTGATGGGTATAGTTTGATTTTAAATAGTTTATTTCGCTCTTGAGTCTAGCTTTCACAATAAACAAAAATAATATTACAATCCGACACGCAGATTTAGAGATTAGTCCGTTTAAACAAACGAACAAACTCTTCCGTATATTATATATGTAGATATCTAGAGGTCTGCCATGCCAAATAAATTGAACAAAGATCGAATTCTCAAAGAATATCAGTACCAAAATATTGACCCCTATTCAGTACGTATAACATGACACGGAGGAAGTCAACTTAATTTGGACGATATAGCGACAGTGTTATGCTTTTTAGAAATTTTGTAATATCTTCGAAACTATATAACTAATTAACATACTGTAAAGTCACAATTAAATATGAACTTTATCATCATACGATACGTTTTTCTTGATATTATAAATATAAAAAAATTTAAGTAGAGCATCATTCTGTTCGGTCATGACACGCAGCGACACAACCTACAACATCCGTGTACCTGTACACCGAGCCGTGGTCGACTCGAACTGTACTCCCCGCACCCTTCGGTTTCCCCTCGCGGCAAATAGTGGGGAGCGCCTTGGTGAACTGAACTTTCTATACAGTTTTACACGCAACCATTATTCTGTACTTTTACTTTACAACAATAATTTCATATTGCAGGTACGAGTAAAATCATGTTTTGCATGGCCTACATTAATCGGTATAAAAAAATGCTAATCTAATCATATACCTAGTAGTAGGTAAATCCATTTGCAGAGAGCCTTGCGCGCTTGACATTTACACTAGCGTATTACTGTAATCAACGACTCCGTATATACTCAAAGTTTTGTTCAAAACAAGCGTTACAAATCGTGTATCTCAAATAGTGTAGGGCTTTGCCAAAATCTATAACAGTCTGTGATTTTATTAGGAGATTTCCCAAAGTTCCGGGCTCACTGTATTTCTGGATAGAGGAACTCTAAATACGCGCTGTTATGCACTATGTCGACTTGACTATAAATAAATTTGAACGTGGATATGACATGACACGACGTATGTGTACGATGTCGTTTTTAATTATACCAGCAATCTCCGCAAACGATCGCGAACAGTTTTATGATGTACGCGGACTGTCAGTGCTTTCAGTATATTTAGTTTGAAGTACTTTTTTGCTATAAAAAATTAGCATGATCTTGCGCATTCTCGGGTCTTACTAAAAGTAAATTCCCAAAAATACAACAAATGACGCTAGTTACTTCACTTTACAAATTAGGTTAGTCTAAAGTCATGCTCATCAAGATTGTCTATCAAAAAGATATCTATTTTGCTATTCTCAACAAAAACTAAAGTAGGTATGCATGTTGATAGGTTACCCAGACTCTACAAAAAGGATGATGAGGAAATGATTATGAAAATCTATTCCGAATTATTGCTGGTTAAATAAATTATTTATTTTTGGTTAAGGTTATGGCTATTACAATAGATACAACGACCATCGATATCTATGGTAAATATACATATAAATCATAATATTCTAGTTAAAACTTTACAATTATGTAACCATCTGAAAAACATCTGTAAAACAATATCGATACATTAAAAGCTGATATCGAATAAAACAGGAAGAATATAACAGTATGTCGCGTACCGTCGTCAGCTACACGGAATTTTTCTATGGACAAGTGCCAGAGCTTTTTTTCAAATTAATTATTGTTTAACGCGTCTCTAAAGCATTCTATTAACAACACTCACGCTGTGAGTGGGAGCTATTTTCGGTTCCGCAAAAATTTACGATCATTTGATTTGCCCTCTTAATATCAGACAAGACGCACTTTCAAGACAAAATCTTTGTCAATCTATTTACCGAATGCTATCATACTTCTACCGGGACCAACATTCTCCTATCTCCTAACTGGGCTATGCTAGGAGCGGGCACGACGATATAGGCTATTTGGTGGGGACCGAGGCATCATACTAGGTAGAATAATTTTCTAAAAAACAATTCTACCTAGTAAAATTTATATAATAAAGCACGTAAATCCTTTTTGTCTGTAATTGTTAAATATTTTGTATTTAAACTTTAACAGAGTCTTATCTGCAAATAAAATGCGTCATTAAGTTGTTAAGCTAAACTGCTTTAGATAACGAGATCCTGGATCAGTTTATGAAACATTGAGTTTTTCTTCCTTGTCTTTGGCATTTTAGTTTCTAAACGAATTGACCGTTTATTTTGTTTGAAAGCTGACGATATCCAGATGGTTCTGAACTATAATTTATGAAGATCTGTTCAGGCGTTTAAATAATCATCAGAGCAATTCCTACTTGAACAACTTACATAGATCCGATTGATTTGAAAGTTGGTGTACGAACTGTTCTTTAGTATTTCCTCGTCACGCTAACCTCGAGGGTTGGAGTGATGCTGTAGCATTATATAGACTTCAGGATGATCAATTTATTTAAAACCTACAGCAGCCTCTTTAGGCTTAAAAGTATAATAAACTCATACGACTTTATTGCGACATGCGGCAGTTATTTTTTTACTATATTTTTATGTTTCATGTTTCGTTGTCGCCTTCAGAGTATGAAAGCTACTAAAATGAGTTACTATCTAATAAATTTTAATAATTCGGTTTTGCATAAAAGATGTGCTGTTAAAAAGTTACAGGCAGGTTCAGTTCTCTCTCTCTCTCTATTGTTTTTATTCTCAAACTTTATAGTTTTTAAATGACCGCGCACGTAGCGAATTATTCAACACTAAAGAGGTTATTCGCCATAAGTTGCCTCTTCATGAACTTTATGGTACATATTTAAAACGAACGGATTTACACGAATTTTGAAGTCAGAAAAGAGACTTTAAGATCTGTCGATATCATTTTATACTGACCTTGAAATAGATTTTTAAAAATTATTTTATTACTTTTTACAACTATTCTATAAAAATAAAAATAACAGGTGCGAAACTAGAGTCACCTATACAAATGGTATCAAATCAATTTCCAGATAAACGCGGCAAATAAACACGGGCATTTGTTAAAATGATTAAATCAGTGACAGCGGATATATTAACCCAATGTTTATGATATAAGGATGATTTATTCGACGCGGTGAAATCACGAATTTTTCTCTACACAGTGGCCGTGAACGCCGAGAGAACGTGATATATGAGTTCCGGGTAGAATTATTCCTGGGTTACTATAGTAAATTTAAAATTTATTATGTAAAACATTGATTCTAACGATGTTAGTAGTTTTAAATTGATTAATGAAAAAAATTTTTAACAAAAAATAAAAACGCCTTCAAAACGCACTAAAAAGTAAAAAATAACTACGTCATTTACTTACTTTAATTTACTTAACCACATCTATGAAGTCGGTGCCATCCAAGTTTAGGTAAAGACTTTAAAGTAGAAAGCTCGGGTGGCACCGACTTCATAGACGTGATAAAGTAAATTAAAGTAAGTAAATGACGTAGTTATTTTTTACTTTTTAGTGCGTTTTGAAGGCGTTTTTATTTTTTGTTAAAAATTTTTTATTTCATACTTTTTAGTGCTTTATCATCAACGAACATACTAATAAACCTACTCGAACTAAACCATAAGTACCAATATTCACTACCTACTTATAACATTCCGACGCCCCTGTAAAAGTGAATATAAAGTTTGAAGAGTTTCCTCGAGTTTTCGTAGATCTCATCATTGGATCATGACATAGTAAACATTAAACTAACTGGAAACTATAACCTTTCAAACTTCTTATTGAGACATAAATTAATCGAGCCCAATCACAAAGTAGCTACTGTAAACCGTTAAATAGCTCCCTCAACTGTCCTTCTTCATCGCCAGACCCTCAATGACAGTCACAGCCCATCTAAATGTAAAGTTCTGATTGAAACAAATTAATCGAGCCCAAACACAAGGTAGCTACTGTAAAACGTTACGGAGCTCCCTTAACTGTACGTCGTCTTCATCACCAGACCCTCAATGACAGTCACAGCCCATCTAAATGTAAAGTTCTCATTGAGACAAATTAATCGAGCCCAAACACAAGGTAGCTACTGTAAACCGTTAAAGAGCTCCCTCAGCTGTCCCTCGTCTTCATCGCCAGACCCTTAATGACAGTCACAGCCCATCTAAATGTAAAGTTCTCATTGAAACAAATTAATCGAGCCCAAACACAAGGTAGCTACTGTAAAACGTTACGGAGCTCCCTTAACTGTACGTCGTCTTCATCACCAGACCCTCAATGACAGTCACAGCCCATCTAAATGTAAAATTCTCATTGAGACAAATTAATCGAGCCCAAACACAAGGTAGCTACTGTAAACCGTTAAAGAGCTCCCTCCTTAATGACAGTCACAGCCCATCTAAATGTAAAGTTCTCATTGAAACAAATTAATCGAGCCCAAACACAAGGTAGCTACTGTTAAACGTTACGGAGCTCCCTTAACTGTACGTCGTCTTCATCACCAGACCCTCAATGACAGTCACAGCCCATCTAAATGTAAAGTTCTCATTGAGACAAATTAATCGAGCCCAAACACAAGGTAGCTACTGTAAAACGTTACGGAGTTCTCTTATATATAGATCGGCTCCATCATCAGATCGACTCCAGACCTTCATCAAATTGTAGTGCTTTTAAATACTTACCGGAAAAATTAACAAAAGTACTTGTTGTCCCTACAATTTTTGAAAGTTCCCCTCGTTTTCTCCAGGATCCCATCATCAGATCCTGGTTTCCTTGTCATGGTACCACCACCGGATTATCTTCTTTCCAACAAAAAAAGAATTATCAAAATCGGTTCATAAACGACGAAGTTATGCGCGAACACACATACGGTCGATTTTTTTAGAAGTCGTTTAAAAAACAGTGACATTTTAAAAGAATGAAAATAGCAACCTATTATTTCGACGACACCAGACTTTTTATTATTTGCATGCTAACAATAGTGGGTAATACTGTATTATGAGTATTTATTGTATTATATTGGTATTTGATGACGACTTTATTATTAGTGTCTTGCTTGATAAAATTGTGGCCCTGGGTTCGGTACCTAAATCAGGTAAAATTATGATTCTTTATTTTCTAAATTGCCTCAGGTAGCCTGATGGTTATTACTAGTAGGTTCGGCCATAGCGTACCTCATAAGCAAAAGTAAAACAATACAACGTTCCGATACGTACCTAGGCATGTAAAAAGTGTGTATGAAATATAAACTATATTACCGTAGAGTACGTTACGTCATCAAGCCTTAATGCTTCTGTGTAATAACGTAGTGACGACAGTAGCTTTTAAAAGTTTTTCTATTCATCAAAACAATCAGAACTTTCGTAGGCACTTATGTATTATATAGAATGGAAATATTAGCATTGTTATTATGTCTCAAATAGTTTTATAGGAAAGGGCGACCTTGCTTATTTTGCTTACAATACGAATATTTATTGCTTGTCTATATTCTTGATTAGTTGGTAAAGATCATAGTATTATCACTGGTAAATAAATGAAAAGTACGGTTTGGGATTTGTATTCCAGTACTTTGGGACGTTTACTTTACGTTTGGTAAAGTATGATTGCTCAAAATATTTTTCAATCGTTATAAAAATCAAAACTCTTGATTTTGATTTTAGCCTCTTTTTTACGCAATATTATGTAACAAATAATTTTTTTTTTTTATTATTATATATATAGGTTCAAAAATTATTATTATAAGAACAAAAAAGCCGACTGCTTAGAAGTAATGAACTGAAAAGAGAAAAACAAGGATCACATCTATATTTAATTCTAAATTCTTTATGATGCTGCAAGCAGGGAACAAACGTAGTGGTTATAGTGGTAGATCTATCTTTGCCCGCAGGTAGCAAAGTATTGTATGTCCTCGCCTGTTGCCCTTATATTATGTATCTCTGCGCTTCACGCTCCGGACCTAATGTATGTATTAAAGAATAGTTAAATCATCGAATTGAATGATTTGATTATATCTAAGTATAGTGAATACAAAAATTATTCATCTGAAGGAACTTGAAGAAATGCACAAACAACAGTTTCAAATTGAAACCCTGTCACACGCATCGCTGCGTTTTGCGACCGTCAGAGCTATACGACTCTTCAAGCGAAATGACAATTAATAAATTATAAACTGTCAGTAGATAATGTTCTTACATTTAATGAAAATAAAATTATGTCAAAAATTTAAAAAATTTTCATTTTTATAAAAAATGTCAAATACAGGTAAGTCTTTTTAAACATGACTAATATTTGTACATCTTGGTGATTCATTAGTTAAGTATATGGCACTGGATCATGAGATCCTGGATTAGGTTATAATGAAGAACTTTCCTTGCCCAAGAAATTTTTACTAACGATCTTTCGAAGAGCCGTCGCCATTGTAATTATCATTTTGTTGTTCTGTATAGACTAGCGCTTGGCTATGATCATGTGGCAGAGGAACGAGCATTACCATTCTGTTAGATAACATTACAAGAATAAAAATGTGTAAGTAAAACAGTAGTGATTTTTTACAGTAGAGTATTAAAGGAATATAAAAAATATTTTTAGATAGAAAACATTATTGCCTAAATAAAAAAGTTTTGTTTGCCAATTAAGCTTGATTTATTCCAAATTTATTCCAAATACTAATTTAAACCACAACGTAGTAAAGCTACGAAGTAACATTAAATCCTACGACAGGCGTAGTTAAATAATCAACAAGTCATCGCAAATAATCGTGATTTTTCGGTCAAGCAAGATCGTAACCAAGTGTAAAACCTGAAAAATCCCCAATATTTTTGAACGACGTAACTTCCTGTAATAAATTATTTCTACACTACGCGTTATAGAAGCCATACTAGAAGCAATTATATACAAAAGGTCGTAAAACTTTCATGGCTTATAACCTGAATTCTAATTCTCAAAAGATAATTTTAGAATTGCTATTTTTATTTTATTGGTCGACTTTTGTAATATATTTTAATAGGAGATAACGAATTTATTTTAAGTATAATTATGTAAACTTTATTGGAGTTCAAGATTATGTTATAAATCTAGATTTTGTTTCGATTTTCCGTATTTTCGTAAAAGGGGGTTATAAGTTCGATATCTGTCTGTCTGTCTATGGGCGTGTATGCCTGTCTGTGGCATCGCAGCGCTCGAACGAACGGGCGGATTTCGATGCGGTTTTTTTCATTTGAAAGCTAGTTTCCTTGCGGTAGATCTTAGCTAAATTCAAAAATATAAAAAAGTTAAATTTGCTCCATCAGTTTAAGAATATAAATATATATCACTCTTTTCAAAAATGATGTAAGGCATTTTTGGCGTATGATTACTCGATTTAGTGCTTCACGTGTGCCAAATGTGTTAAATGACAATTGATTGATAACTTCGACCTGACGCTGCAATCAGCATGGTCTCCAGAAAACTCACCTTTTCGAAAACTCACAGCAGACAAGGTGAACTAGTAAGGAATTATTCTTAGCTATGTTTGATGATAAACAGTCCAAAATCGCGAATTACATATTTTTTCACAACTCCCTCAATATGGGTATCAAATGAAATGGCTTGCTTAGTAGAATAATATATACATGTAAAAAGTTTGAAATCGAAGATAGCCACCATGAAAAAATGGAAAATTACATTTTTGTTAGGGGTTTTTCATTTTTTTATGCTCATGCATAAAAAGCAGGGCCTTGAGCGTGGGGACCAAATCCAGAAATTCCGTAACGAAAAAACCTAACACCCCCAGAATATTAAATACATAATATCAAAAGCACAATTTCGGCACCGACGTCATCGAGACCGTGGCTTAGCGGTAAGACACTCTAAGTGCCCGGATTGCCAGAGAGACGCGGGTTCGAATCCCGTTGGTTTCTCAATTTTTTTTTCAAGCGTGATATTTCAAAAAGTCATTAAAAGTTCTGGTATTTATCGATAGGTGGAAAACTAAACGAACCTTTTAGTTAGGCCACGGTCCCGATGACGTCGGAAGGTAAACATAAGTTGATAGAAAATGCTATGCAATAGCTTTACCACGGCAGTATCCGAGTGCCACACGTTTTTTTTTATTTAATCTTGGTCTAGTATAAGTATGATATATCGTCTTTAGCGATCTTAATTGATCGTAGGTAAGTCATCTATTGTCACTCAGCGAATGCGTGAAACTTTTGAGATTTCTCCCTACCGTCAAGATTAATGGTAGTCTTGACAGACATGTCGTGTGCAATGGTGGCGAATGGCGTCAGACGCAGACGATGACGTTGGCAAATCTGCAGACGGTCATACAGTGCCAAACTTATTTCACGAACTACACAAGTATTATACACCTTTTGTCTGAAATTCTTTTAAAATCGTAAAGAATTAAACCTACCAGACATTTTACTTATTTTTTCCTACATTTCGTCTATATGTAACAGAACCTAAAGCTTGCTGCGAGTTTCGTTTAATGTATTCGCAAAAACCAAATGGAAATGAAACATAAGTTATACTAAAGATAGACTAATAAGCAAACAAAATTTTAATTGACGGCCGAGTGGCGCTGTGGTTAGTGACCCTGCTTCTGCGTCTGGCTGTGGGTAATAGGTACTTCGAATTGACATAGAACCTTCATGGTTTAAGATTTTAGAGTGAAACTTTTTCATACGGTACCTGTGTAGTTCTTCTTTTAAAAAATGTGCAACATTCGATTATCAACTTTCAGTTGTTTTTTTTATTCAGCTTAGACAATAAAGATGGATACTTCGAAAATTCGTGTGATTTTTGAATACGAGTTCCGACGCGGAACTAACGCGGCAGAAACAACTCCCAATATTAATGTTGCGTTTGGAGAGGAGACTGCTAATGAACGCACTGTGCGATTTTGTTTTAAACGCTTTCGTGATGGAAACTTCGTTTTGAAGAACGAACCACGTGGATGACCGCCCACACAGGTGAATAACAATGATTTGAAAGAGATGGTGGTGGTGGCATGGTTTAACGTTACTTTACCAAAAATATTGACTCATTTGCGTCAAATCAATAAAATAAAAAAATATGAAAAATGGCTGCCTCATTATTTGACTGACCTGCAGAAAGAAACGCGTGATGAAACTTGCGTTGCCTTGTTGAATCGATACAGAAATGAAGGAATATTGGATCGAATTGTGACATGTGATGAAAATTGGATTCTTTATGATAATCGTATGCGGAAAATGCAATGGCTCCCCCCCCCCCCCGGTCAAACGCCGCAACAGTGTCCTAAAATAAAGCTTACCAATAAAAAGGTAATGGTAATTATTTGGTGGTCTCAGCGGGGTGTTATTCACTATAGCTTTCTCCGATCTGGTCAAGCAATAATGGCAGATGTCTACTGCGCCGAACTCCGAACAATGATAGCGAAACTAGCAGTGAAACAGCCCCGACTTATGAATCGATCTTCACTATTATTGCTCCATGATAACGCGAGACCTCATACAGCACGAGAAACCGTTTTAACTCTACAGAAACTGCAATGAGAAACCATTCGTCACCCTCCATATTCGCCAGACCTTGCTCCAACTGACTACCATTTTTTTCGTGATTTGGACAATTTTCTACGTGATAAAAAGTTTTCTTCTCAACAGGCAGTGCAAAATGCTTTCTCACAGTTTGCCGAATCTAGATCACCAGAATTCTACCGCAATGAGCTTCCTATTAGATGGCAGCAATGTATAGATAATAATGGTAATGATTACCATTCGCAAATTGGTATTCGCAAAAACCAAATGGAAATGAAACATAAGTTATACTAAAGATAGACTAATAAGCAAACAAAATTTCAATTGACGGCCGAGTGGCGCTGTGGTTAGTGACCCTGCTTCTGCGTCTGGCTGTGGGTTCGATCCCCACATTCGGAAAATGTTTGTGTAATGAGCATGGATATTTTCCAGTATCTGGGTGCTTATCTATATATTATAATTATTTATGTATAAGATATATAAAAATATTGATCAGTTATCATAGTACCCAGTTATCGTAGTACAAGCTACCTACGCTTACTTTGGGGCTATATAGCGATATGTGTAATTGTCCTATAATATTTGTGTATTATTTATTTATTTATTTACTTACACTAGCAGACGTCACGTGATAAATAGTGTGTTACAACATTATAAAAAAATCAAAACTAAAAAAACATACTCTTATAAGAAAAATGGGTATAGCAAATCCTTAAAAGATATATATTATATGCCATCGTGGACTTTTTTGTAGTCCTTATATAGAAGATCAATTCTTCCACACATTGTTTCGTCATATCTCAAATAGACAAAGCAGCGTATTTCATCTAATTTATACAAAACCTTGACAAATTGTATTCTAAAACTTTCCTCAGGGAATACTCTATCTATTAGTGAAAGCCGCATGATAGTCCGTTATGTAGTTTTTGAGTTTATCGCGAGTAGACAGACGCGGCGGGGGACTTTGTATTATATTAATTAAGTCGATATATAGATATGTAAGGAAAGGATATTTAAAATCGATATATCTAATAAATGAGTAACTTTATTTCAGTAATCTAGGAGGATATCTATACATAGTTGCCAGATTTTAAGATGAAACAAATGTATCCAATGTATTAATCTCGTGCGCTGCATGCGGTCGAAGTATTTTACAATCTTCTATTACGCTGACTAAGTCGTGGGCATCTGCTAGTAAGCTATAAAATTATCTCAGCGATGCGTGTATACGCGATGAAAATATCTTCAGAGTTACGTTAACTTTAAACATTTTTTCGATCTGGATGAAAGGAAACATATACTTATTTATTTTAGCGTACATTTTATTTACCGCGTTATGACATTCATTGACTTAATTAAACTGTGTTGTGTGTGATGTGACTTATTTGCAAAACATCATAAAAGTTGTAAATAATAGCACGATAATGAATAAAACAGGCACGAGTCAGTGCAAACTATATAACAGCCTTAAATTATTTTGACAAGCTATATTCGACTTGCAAAAATCCCTTCCCCGTTTAAATATGCATCAAAACTCACCATCAACATTTGTCTGTATGTTTTGTCAATTCATTATTATCATTGTCTACTTATTTTAGCTGCCCACTAGAGGTTGCAAGATGTCCAATGTGGGTTGACGATCTTAGGGTGGTAATGTTTTTAACTTTCTAACGAACACTATCTAATTAAAGGATAATGACAGGGGCATAAGGCTTAACGTGTTTATCAAGGCGGGGTGTGTAATACTAATCACTTATTAACTCTAGATTATACTGATATTTAATGGATTACGAGTTAACTTTCATCCTTCGTTACATATTATAAAAATGTCCTAGGTTACCAGAATGTGTATCAATTGTTAAATCTGTGTCATATTTCATGCTGATCTGTTTTGCCGACGGTAATTGTTAAAAACTTGTTATATATTACTAGCAGTCGTCCGCGTCTACGTCCGCGTGAAAACCTCTTAGGTACCCTTCTAATTTTAAAGACAGACTCATATATAGTGTCGCCATTCCACGCTCCTCCTCTCAATTTAATTTTTTATAGTTTCCCGTCAATCAATATCCTCTGTCCCGTTCCGTGTACTAAAGATCTACATTTTCGTTAAATATTGACATTATGGTTGGATGAGATACAGCCGTTTATGCCAAAAATTTCCCCAATTTTCGACACGGTCAAGTAAATCAAAACCTAACGGGTAGTTCCCGTAAGCTTAGGATCTTGAAATTTGGTACGAAGCAACATCATATAGCACAGATAATGGAAAAATAACGAAAACTGTAAATTTTTAGTTGCATCGTTTAATATTAAATAAATGCTTTAAATAATTTTAAGCTTACCCCCTTTTCTCATAAACCCCGTAAAGGTATTAAATTGAAATTTATATTAAATACTTGGGCCTATAAAACCTTTAAGTTGTAACAAAATCAAAGTTATATGTCAACATAATCAGAATATAAACCGCATATTTAACGCTTATTGTTATCAGATTTTAAAAAGTCTTGGTACAGGATTTAAACCAATATATAATCTAAACTTGAGATCTTGATAGTCTAAAGGTTTTTAATAATATTATTTTTATGTATCATAAGTTTTTGTACTTTTATTCAATGCACAGAGTCAAAAATGTTGCTCCATTAGTGGTACAGATATTTTAGTTTATAGATGTTTGGATAGAATTTAATTCCATGAGCTTTAATACAAATGGTTGTTACTAAGATGAAAAATACAAGTTAGGACTTTATGGGCAGCTATTTCTGGCACCAAGGTCGTCCGAGTCGATGCACTTTTACGTCACTCGCCAAAATGTGATGCCAAATTACGTTATTTGTTACGCAAAAATGTATTCAGGTTGCTACGTAAAAAAATTATTTTTATAAACTTCACTGATTCTACGACAGCTTCTTAAGAAAAGAGTGAGCTATCGTAGATGTATCGACTAACCTTATACACCATGAAACAAGTAACCGGTGTAGAGCGTTGCTGTGTTTCGGTCTGAAAGGTTTTGATGGTGAAATTGCAGTCACATAGGAGTATAGTATGGATGTTAAGGTTGTATGAAGTGTTCATGGCATTTCCTACAAAATATTTGCTTTGGCTACAGTTTTTTACTTAGCATCTGCATGTTTCTTTTATTGATCACCATTAGTAGCTTATTTTAACAAGCTACTACACATTGCAATATGTCTATTAATTTTCTCACGTACACTATAAAATTAAAAGATAATGACAGAGACCCAAAGCTCAATATGCTAGAACTTATTAACTCCAGATTACACTAATATTTAATAGACTGACTAACTTTTAGACCTATAAATGACCTAGGAAATCCTTATAGGTTATGTTCTATACACTATTCTACGTAGCAACGATGATGCTCTTAGAGGAAGTTGTGCTTGTGTTTCAACACACGCAATTCTATTTGTCAAAACAAAAAGTCATGATGCTGAACATTTGCGACTTTATAAATACCACAGTCTAACCTAAAGATGTTTTACTGCGTTAAAAACTTGAGTAGAATATGCCCAGTTTTGTGACTAAAATTCATCTATTTCAAGTAGGTTAAAAACGAACTTTTAAAACGTGAAATATTTGCTAATTCTTTTACTTTGCCCTCTTATGAACTAAATTTGGCTTATCCTCTCTTCATATAAGATGCTTTATAACGGGTATGAATATATTGTATAAAAAATATTTGCCGTTAGTTTGGGCTTAAGAATTCAAATAAAAGTAACCGACTCATAATCGGTCCATCCGTTTAGAAGCCACGAAGCTACTTACCGAATACCGACACACATAAACGAGCCGTCACGTCCAACTCATAACACCATTTTTAACATAGAGTTTAATAAATTAATATGATTTTTAGATAAATGTCTCCTTTGCAAGATATTTAAAATGAAACGTTACATTACGTAGCACTAACAAGATCCTGCTACGCCGTAGCTATTTGTAGAAGCCTACAACACAATGAGCATATTGCGTGCTTTACTTTGCTTTAATTATTTCCCATAAAGAATTTCTACTGTAAAGTATTACAAACTTAAAACTTAATATGTATTTCTAAAATATTTAAATTTTAGTTATAAATGGAATTGACACTTATTGCTCCTTTCAAAGTAGTTGTTACTTACATTACATGTATGTCAGGAATAAATATTTTGTTGTTTATTCAGTCTTACTTCATGTTCTTTTATTTTATACTTAAGTGCCTCTATCTTAATAAAATATTGCTTAAAATGTTGCCACAACGTAATCAAAAACTTATCAACTTTTATACAATTCGGTTATCAACGGCTAATTTCGGTTAATTACGGCTGCAACTGCGAAACATTAATAAAAGATAGATTTATAGGCATTAATTTAAGAATATTGTGAAATTAAATTTAGTTTTTTGTATGATATAACTAACAAAAATTTGTTCTTGAAAAGGTCATTAGTAAGATTTTTATTTAAAATTTATTTAACTAACATTAAATTAACTATTTTTTAAGTAGTTAGCGATGTGCATTTTGTTTTTAATAATTGTAAATTAAAGGTAACGTCAAGAATTGTCAGTTAAAATGATAATGTTATCACTTTGCGTTCTAAAAGAAAATTGCTTTTGGATTATGCGCCTTATGTCCCTGGATTAGGGAGAGATGTGTTTATTGGCGAGTGTATAACATGAGGTGATAAGTTTGCAGCGAGGTAGCTTCTAGCACTGTTAATACTTTGCGGTTTAAAAGTGAACTGCTTTTGGATTATGAGCCTTATGACTGGGAATTAAGGAGATGTGAGGGTATTGTCGAGTGTATAATGAGGGGTGATAAGTTGGTAGTTTAGTAGTCGCTGGCACATCGCCCGCGGCCGGGAACGAAGCTTATAAAAGACAGCGGCGTTTGGCTCCCACGCCCGGCGCGCCACAATCATAACGCTCTCCTCATGGGGTGCGCTAAGCTCACCCGATAGTACAACAAAACAAATTAAATTAATTAATTAATGTATTTTCACACGTAATTGGGACCAAGTGATAAGTGATACGGTAAGTTTCAATTTGTGATAGTGCGGTGGACTGTGACATGTGGAATGTGAGCCCAAGTGTTTAAAACACGTCAGGATTTATGTTATGCGTGAAACTGAACAGTGCACTAAATATTGCAACTTGAACGGGATTGTTCTGATGAACAGTGACAAAAATGCGGATCGGATATGCCAGTGTTACCAGAAGTGAAAAAGTGTTATACCCTGTGGAATATTATTACCAACAACAATTGTTAAATTTAAATAACTTACCCTTCTTTTTGATAATTCTAAAACGACAATTTTTTTGTTATAAAAAATGTTCAAGTAATTAATATTATCAAATGTAAAGTACCAAACGCAATTGTGAGATGATGCATAAAAGCTCTGTTCTCAAAGAGTTAAAGAGCTTAATTTAAATTTTATAGAAACATAGATAATAATGCCTCTTCCTACGCAAAATGATTTAATATTTTGCAAAGAGTTTAATAATATTTAATGTTGTCGTGAAATGTTGTGTTTTTTATGTAACACTTTTTCGTCTTTTGTAATACTGGCTATTCAATAAAACAAAATATGTATCTTATTCAGTACAATGATACATTCAATTAAATAACGTTTAAAATAACTAATATTAAAAAGTTCTCAATAAATTAGTGCGCTAACATGAATATTTCGAATTTAAATATCCTAAAGTTAAAACAATATAATTATGCTTGACCTTACTTACTTAATCATAATACCAACGTATTTAAATAAATTGTTATGTAATATTTTAAAAATAAATACGAAATAGTTTTGATAGAATATGGTGTACCACTTTTGGCTTATGATACTTAATTGGTGTAGAAATTCTTATTACTGTGTTGCCCTCCCTAAAATATATCTTAAAACTAGCTATGCCACTCAGCTTTCACTATAATCTATCTCTGTGCCAATTTTCATGCAGATTCTTTTAGCCGCCCAGCACTAATAAATGGTGTAACTATCCCGACTTTCCTTTATATATATAGGTATATAAAATAACGGAATACTGAACATATTTTCATAGCCGAGAATATGTCCGTCACCACCTCTAGGCATGACATATCGCATATTTATGATGACGCAAATTTGGCAAGCACCGTGAGCCAATTCGCCGTCTTTATATATTTCATCAAATTTCATTACAACATTAATTACTCGTACCTACCACATCTTTGCTATATTTAGTTCATTAAATAAGCATATTATAATAGCTAGGGTTTTATTTATTCGAAATGTTACGTAAAATATGTGCTGGCAATGGACAATGTTACGCACAATGATTATTCAAACTAAGATTTTAGTTTTATATATCTAAGGACGTCCTTTGCTGGACATAGGCCTTTTAAGGGACTTCCTAACTCAAGGATCCTTAGCCGCCTGTAGCCAGCGGTAAGAGTATACTTATTGTAAATGAATTAGCGCTGAAAAATAGGACCATTTCTTAAACTGTGGATTAGGTAGAGGATTGAGGGTAGTTGCAGATAAGATATGTATGAGAAAGTATCCTGCAAAATGCGTTAAATTATGATGGCACCACAATAGCAATTAAGGAATAATATATTAATAACATGGTATATTCAAATCTAAGTAAGTAGCAGGTGTAACTACAAAGTAACAACTGCTATATTGATGACTGTTCACAATAAACAATCGTTAACATTAACTAATGTAACAACAATTCCTGCGAGAACGAATGAATCCAAGTAACAAAATAACCCAGATTCTACAAAAATATACCTCTGTTTCGCTCTGAAATGTGATTTTATTGCAATTTTGCGCAATCGAACATTTTGGAGTCAACATCTCCCAAGAATGGTCCAGTTTCGGAGTATAACGTACATCGAGGATTATTTGTGATTGATGATGATTGATGACTTGGATTCAAAGGTTTTATTAGCAATAGAAAAATACAAAAAATATTCACTATTTCCTTATCGCCAATCAGATGGATTTATTTACAGCTTCCAGATAGACCCTTTCGAATTGTCTTACATCTATAGTATGCTTTCTCTTATCTCTACCACCCATAACATATTTTTAGAACATTAAAGTGACCTCTAGTAATTATATCAATATAGTCAAATTCTTCAGAGCACTTAATACACCTGTATTTTCTATTAAAGTTTATTAAAGCGTGTAACAAGCGGGCTAACATATAGGTCATCTATAAAAGCCTATTTATAAAAATAAACAGTTATGTCCCAATTGTTTTGACGGCCTCCGTAGCGCAATGGTATGCGCGTTGGATTTAGGTATAAGACGGAGGTGCTGGCTTCGATTCCCGGCAGGGCAGATTGAGATTTTTCTTAATTTGTCTTGGTCTGGCTGGTGGGAGGCTTTCGCCGTGGCGAAAGTTACCACCCTACCGACAAAGGCGTACCGCCAAGCGATTTAGCGTTCCGGTACAATGTCGTGTAGAAACCGAAAGGGGTGTGGATTTCATCCTACTCCTAACAAGTTAGCCCGCTTCCATCTTAGATTCCATCATCACTTAACATCAGGTGTAACAGCAGTCAAGGGCCAATAAAAAAAAGCTTTAAGACAATTCATTTACTTGAAAAATAAAATAACTAATACAATCCTCCCAAGGTTTAAATGTAATAATTAACAGTTTTCAAGTAATATATTTAGCAACATTGTACAAATTAATACAATACGTGTTTTATAGCACTTTAAAATGGAAGTTGACGAAGCAGACTGATGGACATTCATCTGTCGATTGTAGATCATCTAGACCTTTGTCACCTCTCATTATAAGCTCATTAACGGTTGTAGGGCCATTATCGGCCATGTGTGGGAAAGAGTATATGAAGCTTAGAGCTACCGCGGTGCTCCAGTACAAGTGTTAGGCGGCTCTTTATTACCTGCTACCTCCTAAAGCCACTTAGGTCCAAACTCTATGCTTAGTTGACAACAAAACTCAATACACAAAAGACATTTTGTCAATATAGAGTTAAAAGATAGAAGCAAAAGTTTAAATAAAAAGTCACCAAAAACACAAGAGACACGTTCTTCCGTGCCTGATCTAACCTACTCCTCAACCATGCCGTAGAACCCTACACTTCGGTAAATCTAAAATCGCAAGAGTTATTGATGAAATTACTTTACACTCATAGATCTGTAACTCTTGAGACTTGTCTCGCATGATAGATCGAGTAGAGCTCACCGACGACTGACAAAATCTCATTTTTATGATGTCACGAAAACATCATTACATCATTTAAAAATAATAACTCTATCTTCACGTCATATTTTATCATTTTGTACACGATAATATAATTGATTGATATCTTTCGTTTACAATGAAAACACTTGAAACTAATATTGACAAGCGAAGCTACGGTCAAAAGCAAGTCTCGAATAAAAATTCATTTCCAACAATTATCATACTTTAGGTTTACATTAATATAAATTGGTACTTTCAATTTATCCTCAGTCTGGTTATCGTCATCTAATAGATATTAAAGTGGCTCTAATTTAAATACGCTACGTACACATCTATTTTACACTTAAATAATGTTATCGTAAAATTAATCGGTAGGTACTGTATGTATGTTTACATATGCGCGTATTTATCGTAAAGAGATCGTTTAGACCACTTATACTCAATGTTCTCTGTATAAAACCTAAGGAGTCAACGACGACCTCTAAGAGGTAAATTTGATTGAAAAATTCAATAGGTGATATCCATACGGGATTCTACGTTTATTAGTTAAAATAATTAATTTGGTACTTTACTGAATTTTTAATTTTGCTAAATAATCTAGTCAGTTTAAAGTTAGATTAACTTTTCCTTCTCATAAATTTATTTTAATTTTGGTTAACTTTAATTTGAATAGGTTAGAAAATTATGAATAAAATAAGTCTTAACACCTGAATCTTCTTATTCTTTATGATGGGTCTCGAAAATCCCCAAACGATTTAGGGAAGGATTGGGGGAAGCTTAGGAAAGGTATGACACCTTTTCTAAGCGTTATTTTTTTTATTTAATTTTATAAATTTTTTCAATAATCACTTACACGTTTTCAGAAATGCTTTGAAATTCGACTTTAATGTATTACAATAGATGGAGTTATTACGTTGACATTACTGCATACGTGTAAAAATAAAATCGATTCAATTTAAAAACTATTAACATAATTTACGATGCTCGCGATTAAAGCTTCCTATTCCGATAAAATTATACGCTTGATACCACGCAAGTGCGAGCAAGATATTACTTTTTACGACCGGCTGTTAAAATATTCGATACACAAACCAGGAAATTAGATGTATTAAGAACAAAGTAACTAATGCTCTACATACTTCAGTAGACAATGTAAACGCTAGAGATATATTAAGTGCTTGAGCTTGCAGGCCACTTAATATTTGCGGGCTTTTTTTATTTTAACACCTTTGTATCAAGAGTATCGCGAAAATTGTCTAATTTTGCGATGTGTATAGAATATAATATTCTGCTATTTTCCGCGAAAACCTACCAACCATTTTTTTTTAATTTTCAAGTGTGTAACACAAAATTGTATACCTACAGTGATCATAACAATTGTTTTGAGTTTGTTATTTAGTTTTTTAATTGAATATTTTACATATTTTGGTGTTTTATCGCATTGTTTCTTTCTGGGAAACCTCCGCGTGGAAACTTTTTGCATGAAAAAGCAATCTTATTTAAATCTGATTTCAAGTAACCAATGTAGTCTTTAATTAAATGAAAATATTAGACTGTTATCCATTTGAGTGACTACCTCGTTGGTCTAGTAGTTAGTCTATGTGACTTGGATGGCGTGTGGATCACGAGGTCCTGGGTTCGATTCCTGGGTCGGGTCACAGAATAATCCTGAGCTTTTTCATTCTTCTATGAAATGTTCAGTACATTTCAAGCCCGGAGTCTGACAGTTGGTGGTGTTACAGCCCCGTGCCCGGGAGAGCATGTTAAGCCGTCGGTCTCGGTCATTGTCATCAACATCTGATAGTGATCGTTAATAAATGAAACATTATCACCCTAAGCCGCATTGGAGCAGCGTGTTGGGTGTACGTTCCATATCCCCTCTCCTATAAGGTGGGAGGCCTGACCCTGTAGTGGGCCGTTAATAGGCTGATAATGATGATCCATTTGAGTTCCTTTGTTCTTCTGGTGCTCCTTTTTGTGCTGCATAATTTATAACAGTGTTTTGTCAGTAAATGTTATTATTTTTTTTTATTCCGAACAGGAATCAAGTTTTTATGAGCTAACAGTTTCCAACAAGATTAACGCTCCGATCCTATGACACGTACAAGGTTGCAGACAAACGGAACGTATATTTATTCCATTCGATTCACAACAATATAATAAAATAGTATATAAAAATCGTATTCTCGTATCCTAGAAACAGAACATGACGAAATGGTGAAAAGTTAGATTTACTTTTTAGTATTCCTACCGCCAACTAGTACCTAATACAGTATTTCAATGTAAAGATTACCGCTATGCCTCAAATTGAAGGGCTTTGGGCAATACATGTGTTCTAAGCAAGTGTTCATTGTAAAACCATATTCTATCAATCTCAATGGTTTTTCAATTAAGATATACTCTTATTTGAGGTTATTCCGTACTAAGGTGCCTTTCGGAGGTAAAGTCAACCGAAGTTGTTTGACATTAGTACGTTTTACATTGCAGCTCCTTTGGGTGCAACATCGATGTAAGAATTTAAAATCAATGGATACAAAAGAATATTTCCTATGCAAAAATCATTGAATTCTTTAATTTTCAGATAGGGAGAAAGTTAAAATTCAGCGGCAATCGGGTCATTTTATTCCAGTAACTTACAATAAAAACAATCGATTTCTTCCTCCATACCGCAGTCATAAAACTACCACAAATCTCTAAAGCCTACATGTTAACCCTTGTTCATAACATAGGCCATCTAATTATACGCAGACACGTAGAACATGTCTAACAAATCCCTTGGACCGCCAAAAGACAAGTGGGACCTGCCAAAGCAGATGGTTACGACACACTCAAGTACTATAATTCTATTTCGATTATTACCTTCGCCTGTTTATTTCTAGATGACGAATAGCCTTACGTACACGCGCAGATAGCTGTAACATCGTACGTACGCTTTGGCGTACATTGGCTCGTTACATTATCTCGGAATTTTAAAAGCTTGTTTTATAAGTAGATTTTCTGTATCGGACTTCTATTACATGAGATACGGCACTCAAAAGTTCATCGTGGTACATGTAGCCGGATTTATATGCTTGCATACACACTTGTTACAGTTCAAACGGTGAGATGACAGCAGTATCTCATCTGAGCACACTGTCCGTGTTTGCAAAATTAGTAGCTAATGAAAAACTTGAAGTTTGAATAAGTTGTAAAGTATAAAACCCTGCCTATTGATGAATATATAGTGAATAATAGATGAATGATAAAATATGCACAATAATAATGTCATTGTCTTATCGATCTTCATACGTCCTAAAATAACTTGAAAGTTAAGGTCTGATATATTCTGTAGTACCTACTGCACTAAGCTCCAATGATATAGGTAAATGCCCTGAAAACTACTGAAAACAACTAAAATATATTAAACTCTTGTTAACGGTGACATAAAAGTCATTGTGCAAAACAAAATAGTTTTAAAGATAATAATAGTTCTTTTATTGCCGAGTGTACCCAGAAATAAGAAAGGAACTGTGCGATATAAATTAACTTCCAACTGATCAAAAAGACATTACGATAATTCCTGAGTCGAATAATCGTAAAAATCTCGCACGCAGTCACAATTTATTGTGTACAAGTTGTATCATTTCAAGTCTGTTTGATGGTTTTTTGCAAATTTACGAAATGATGCGCACCATTACAAAAATATATAAGCGGCAGTTATCTGTTCTGCGAGCGTATGTATTTTATTTTATACCTACATACATTTATTCCAGACACCAAAATAGATGTTAACATTGGCATTCAGCTGTTTCTCGGTGATTTTCTATTTTCACTCTCCAAATAAATCCCAACTTCTTAAAACACAAGGCTGACATCTCCGCCGCGATAAGCGTTCAAGATCATTTCGTTTCGCTGATAGTTTTTCCTCTACTGACATTGGAACTATGATTTGTACATAAATATTAATTTTACATATAAGCTAAATTCTCATCACGAAATCGCTAAAACTATACGCTTTAATTGACGTGAAATTTAGCATTTCATTAATCAGTAACTAATAAACGGACATCTCGATATTCCCAAGAGAACGAGAAATCGTATTTTTAAATAACTATAACAACTTTTATTTCGTGTATTTTTAAAAATTTTTCATCGATGTTAGTTTTTTTTTCATTTAAGGAGACAACCAAATGTAAAGTAAAATTAGGAATTAATTTATTTTGCTATTTTCCGCGAAAAACCGATGAATCCAAGCGGTAACATCGGCTTCACTGGCCAAAACTCCAAAAAAAACTTTTTTACTACTCAGCCTAGTCCTTAACCATCAGGTTTACTTTCAAGTGAAAAATAAACTTTAATGTTATAGTGATAACTAAAGTTGTAAACTCAATATTAATCTATGAGGATTTCAAACGCGTTCCGTCCATCAAAAATACATCCAAGTACCTGTATATTTTTTATTGTCACCTCACGTTACTTCACATCTAAAAATTTGAAACTAATACTCTCTTCCCTTCAGCACCTTACTCAAACACTTCTCGTATTTATTTGTAAGCTTTTCCTAAAAGCTCGCGTTTGTCAATTACAAAAGAGATGTCACTTCTACAAGCTTTTTCCGCAATTAAATATTATAGTGAATTTTAAATTGTGGAATATATTTTACAAGAAAAACACAAAAAAATCGTCATCATCACGTTATTCGTGAAAACCCATTTACCAAATACCTAACTCATTTACCAAACATCTAACTAACATTTTTGCAGATTTCTATAAAACTAAATTCTTTAGATAACGTTTATAGTTAGTATTAAAAAATATATAATATTTGAAAACTTGAATTTTCTTTGATGTGGCTGTAGCTCGACAGTCCGTGTCCGAAAAATCGAAATTTAACAAAATAAAAACGCCGAACTATGCTATATCACTTTGCTCGGTCAACTAAATATTGATTTTAACGTGAATGCGAGCATCGCAGGCAACGCACTACGTACGCTATAATTTTTCACCTCCTGAAAATGCGAATGGCGCCAGCAGAAAGCTTCGACGCGCCATAAAATAGCGTGACCTTCGAGTATCTGATATCGGACGTCTTACATGGGGGTGTGAATACTTTATCTTAAAATATAGATTCTTTTTCTTAACACGTTATTTGCATTTCTCAGTAGAGGCATGGGAGATCTACATTTTTAGTTAGTATCCACTTTTATATGGTCATTACGATCGTGTACAATCAAATTAAAATATGATTCTAAAAACATCAGATGACGATAATAATTTAATTCTTAAATTGTAGTAATAAACAATTTCACTAAAACTGAAGCAACAAGATTTACAACCGAATGATACTCGGGGTGGAAGATCTGATATTAAGAATTATTGCTGACGATTTCATGATTTTTGAGCAATATCTGAGTGACCAAACTTTGCCCGGTGCGTTTTCATTTTGTAGTTTTGCTATGCTACAATAACAAATATTGTGTTCAGTATAAAATCGAGCTTTCTTAATTATTAAACAAAAGTTTTTTTAACTCTATCTTAATACAAAGTGACATTAAAATAATTTCAACTCTCAACTGTTGAGGTAACAAAATAATAAATATATAAAAAATTATCTGCGGATGATTTAAATCATTATTAAGTATTATATTATCTTGTAAAATTAGGTATGAATTATTTAATATGTGTAATATTATGTATGCGTCGTCGCAATGTGATTTATTTCTAGACATAGATCATTGTCAAAGGCTAGTCTTCTTGCCAGCACAAATCGAACTGTCGGCTCACTTCCAATGTACTACACATACATAAAGTGGTCATGTACAAAATAATTAATAATTAATTACAAAACACACCGAATTGTTCTTGTGTTATTGACCTGAAATTGTAAGACCTGAAATTAACTTAAGTACAAGCAAGCATTTGTGTTTGCACTTTTTGTTCTGTGAAAACACACAGAACAAAAAAGTGCAAATTGAATAGTTAGTGTTACTATATCCATGGAGAGGTCCACGTTTTACTTGATGATTACTAGTAGAAAGATCACAGAATCTTGTCATTTATAAAATCTTCACTGGGTTCAACTTCTTAACATGGTTGGGTTCTATTAAAAAAAATCGTTTCCTGCTGTCTCAACGCTTACTTTTTATACCACTCAACGGCTTTTAGTACAGTTTCCCTATATAGTTAGAGAGTTTTAAAGAAAAGTTCATACGTGAATGTCGTAGTTCAGAGTTTTCACGCGGATAAATAAATGTTAACGTAGGTAGATAAATGTAAATGCCCTAGTAAACACCGTGTTAAAGCGCCAGCATGTCAGCACGAAAGTCGATGAAATTTGGCATTGAGTTAGATTATAATCTAGATCAAATATAAGGCAAATTCGTTAATAAAAATATGTGTTAATGTTGTATTGTTGTAACCGTACATTTTTTATTTGACACAAAAGGTCGTTGCTTCCGCGTAGTACAAGTGTATGACGTCATGACAAATCTAGCATGGCGGACAAGACACAATAAAGGTAGCAAGATTGTTATGATAGGCTGATATTTATTCTTCCATTCTTGATCGAAACGAAGCCTTTATGTCACTCCCAAACTTTACATAAGCTTTCCGTAAAAGCATTAAATGAAATTCATTGTTTTAAAGATTAGATAACGATAGACACAAAAAAGGGGTTTCCTCTTGGACAGCTGCAAAAAAATTTATTTCAATTAAACTGGTAATTTTCAAATTTTATAATTCTAACAATACCATTTAAAACCTAAGTGTAAATGACTGAATATTAAGTACCTGAAATATAACAGGTTTTTATCCTCCACAATTTTTCAACCCCTTTTATAGCCCGTCTTAGGAGTAAATTTTTAGATAAAACTTTCTATTTTCTAGATAGGTACACATTACGATTTATTTTACTTAAATAATGAAAAAATCTCCTACGATTTTTCATTTTTTACCCATTATTTTTGCTCAAATTTCATCCTAATGCGATTTTCTACTTAGGGTGAAATTTATACGAGCAAGAATAGGTAAACTTTAGATAAGGATGGAAAATTTAAATGTATTAAGATAAAAACACTCCAATTTACTGTAGTTTTATCTTGCTTATAAGAAAGTGCTGCGATAAAGCACTAATTTTAAATAGCAAAATCGGAATATGGCGAATACATTCAAAAGTCTAAATCTTCAGTAAAGTAATGGATTTAAAGTATACCTACCACTAATAATGACAAAGTCATATCATTAGGGAAATAAGTACCTATATATCCCTAATAATATGTCTATCTCAGATGAA
Organism: Mycalesis mineus; assembly: GCA_034621355.1. Taxonomy (NCBI): domain Eukaryota; kingdom Metazoa; phylum Arthropoda; class Insecta; order Lepidoptera; family Nymphalidae; genus Mycalesis; species Mycalesis mineus. The sequence goes on from CM067885.1 coordinate 15,025,512, forward strand.
CGCAAATAAAAACAATCTTTTGACAAGAAAATAATACGTAAAATTGAATGCGCCCGAATCAAGGTAAGGGTCACGCAGACCCTGGCCCTGAGCCCAGTTCTGTGTCGCGTACGTTCTCTCAATGGACGGCCTCAGAAAAGCTGATTGCATCTAGCATTATTTTGCAAATTATCATATTAAAAGGAAGATTTATGTACAACTGCTAAATTGCTTTTTATCTGTTTGGAATTCAATGTAAAGGCAAAAAGTGCACATTATAATACCGGGAGCTCGAGCCGGGCGGCCGCCGCTATAAAAAGACCAACGGACGGCCGACGACGGCGACCGCGCGACATGCAACCCTGGAAAGCGACTCGACTGTGCCGCCGAGTACTGTTGCCAAAATAATTAAAGAAATCTCCGTTGATGTCCCTCCGCCGCGCCCGCGCCGCTCTAAAATCGTCGCTCTTTGCCCGGGAGTCGCTTCTCGGGGCGCGGCGGGAAAACATCTCCCGCGTCACTTTTATTTCTTCTTTCCTTCCTGACGCTGTCGAATAAAATATTTCAGTAAGTTCCTACTCCCTCTAAAATGAATAAATCGCGAGTGTGCCAATATTCAATGTGAATTTTAGTGTCAAAATAGTTGCAAAGGACTGTGTAAAATAATATTGTGAAAAAGTGTTACATAACGCAAAGAAAATTTTGAAGCTGTTCCACAAATTTAAAAATACCGCACTTTCTAGGCGCCTAGGAAATAAAAATAGCACTACATCACGTGGTTATCTTTCGACCTATAGTAAAGCACCACATTTATTTCATGCTATAAATTATATTTTTTATATTTAGGTATTATAAACTTTACTTACGAAATAATATTTACAATAGAATAAATGTTTATGTGTTCGTGAAAATTATTTGTGAATAAAATAACGAAAACGCAATAAAAAGCTCGTCGTTTGATAACATTGGTTTCACACCCGTATAACAGATGGCGTCAGCGTCAATTTCATTTTACGTCAGTCTTGGAAAAAATGACGGCTGGATTAGATACGTGTTGGTGTAGTTTATGATATTTACGAGAAAAAATATTAACATAGTACAAAATTTAATTAATTAGAATACAGAATTCAAACAATTTTAGATAAGTGAAGTATTAATTAAGAGACACTTTGCTCATGTAATAGTAAACTTCACGGTGAGTGTGCAGTGATCAGATTAAACTGTGCTTGCAGTAGGTAAAGGAGGAAACAACTACTTAACGTCCTTCCAAATTGCGTGCCCTATTTCTTTGAACAATCAGCTAACATGAAGTTCAAGTTGCAATATTGAAAACATCTTAAATATTCCCAAAGAAAAGTGGTTAAAGTGATCATCTTTGTAAAACAACAGAAATGACAGTTGAAAAATGAATAGTTTCGAGGTTAACTTGCTTTTATGCGTAATAAAGTTAGATTATTGTAAAATAGAGACCGATAATAATAATGCCTGCCATTTCCTACATAAAACAAAACCGAATTGCGTGTAACTGTTACAGTTAGAACATAACCTCTGTGATTGATGATGACTTGTCATTTTATAACCTATATCCTTTCTTGTATTTTAGAACTGACGGCAACGTAGAAATTTCACCATGGAGGACGCTCACTCGAAATCCGTGGATGAAGTCTTAGGATATTTTGGCACAGACCCAGACAAAGGCCTTAGTGGAGACCAAGTCAAAAGAAATCAAGACAAATATGGGCCAAATGGTAAGTCACTTTGTTTATTAAATGTAATATTTGTCAGTAAACCAATCAGAGCAAGCAACACATCTCAACAATGTCCTATATCCAGCTGATATTTGAATACTCGCAAAATGCAATTATATTTTCTGTCAGCAATCAAAAAATAATGTGACTAAACATCGTTATCAAATATTATTTAAGTGTACTAAGTATTTAGTTAAACCTTGATTATTGAGTGCGTACTGTAATTAAGTTTTTGAATTATATCAAGTTTTCTGTATACATAAGTTTACTCGGAAGTGCTAATTTAATTAATGCTAACTTTTTTGTAATGAAATACTATTTAGACTTATACTTTGAGTCTGGGTAATTAAAACATATTTGAATACTGACTAATAAATTAATAACACCTAATAGTCAGATAATAACCAATTAATGATAACTTTAATCTTTTTAAACAGTATTGGCTAATATTTTAGATTTTCAGTATGATAAATAAAACTGTCAAAATTAGCACTGGACAGTATAGTTAATGATTTGTGCATTCGGTTAACACAATCTTTGAGTAATTAAGTCAATGGATTTACAATGTATAAGGACCCTTTATGATTTATTAGATGGCAGGCTCAGTATCACATCCAAATATTGGCCAATATTTTATTTTAAAATAGAGGTATCTATAATCAGGAGATAAATTTGTAATAAAAACTAAACAACAAATATCCAGTCTTTCTAATTCGTGAAAGTAACTCAAACATTGAAAAGTCTATCGCATTTCTGACGGCTCAAAACGAATCTTTCAAAAATAAAATTGAGCAACTTGAGAGCCAGTCCAAGAAGGACAGAGACTATATAACAGTCCTTGAAAATAAGGTTGAAGACTTACAAATGTCTGCGCGCAAGTCAAATATTGAAATAAAAAACGTACCAAAAATGAGTGGGGAATCGAAAGAGAATCTCATTGATATGGTACTTAGTTTATCGAATTCGGTAAATTGTAAAATGGAGAAAAGTGACATCAAGGATGTATATAGAGTACGGAGTAAGAAAGACGAGCATAATACGCCTATTATAGTCGAAACATCCTCCACTATCTTGAAAACTGAATTTTTGAAAATGAGTAAAGCTTTTAACTACAAGCATAAAACGAAGCTTTCTGCCAAACACGTTGGCTGTCACTTGAAACCAGACGTGCCAATATTTGTCTCGGAACAGCTGACTGCTAAAGGTTCCCGCTTGTATTTTCTGGCGCGAGATTTGGTCAGGACCAAGAAATATAAATACTGTTGGACTGCGTATGGGAAAGTTTACCTAAGGAAAGAGGATAACTCCCCAATTATTTTAGTTAAGTCTGAGGCTCAGGTACATCAGCTGACACAGGGAGCGTGACTGGACATTAATAAGTGTGGCTATAATCAGCAGCGTGCGATTATTTTAGAACATTATTTTTGTATAAAGATTTCATTTTATTTAGTTAGTCCTGTTAGAATAGATTTTCATTTTATAAAATACTCATTTCTTCTGCACTCATACAAATACACACTGACTCAACATTTCATATATTATACTCCTCGAACTTTATTTATGCTAATACCTATAATATACTTTCAATATTTAGTTAACAGTTTTACTTACTTTTTTAATTTTGTAGCAGTTAAACACAGTTTACAGGATACATTTCTAGTCACTGTAATATCAAAATGGATCGGTCACTTAATACTATAAACGAGATAGACAACGCAAATATTGCTCAGGCTATACAATGTGATATTGATAAACTATCCAATCATATTCACATCCAAAAAAACGATTTAAAAATTTTCTGCCAAAACATAAGAAGCATATATAGTAATTTTCATGATCTACAATTGACCTTATCATCTTTATCATTTCAACCTGACATATTGATACTTACAGAAAGTCAACTTAACTCTAAAAAACCTATTCCTACCATCTCTCAATACTCTACATTTCAAACTAGAAATCATATAAATAAAAATGATGGGGTTGTGGCCTATGTTACCAATAATATTAAGGCTACAGTAAAAGAAATTAAATTATGTGATGCTTCCTGCATAGAAATAAAAGTTAATAACAATGTAATCATAGGTATATATAGATCACCGTCTAATAATAATGCTGATATGTTTATAAATTCTCTTGACTCATATTTAGAGTCTTTAAAATCATACACCTGTATCACCCTAACTGGAGATATTAATATAAATATTATACCGACATCGACTGAACAAGCTTACGAACGTAATAACAGACAAAATTATATTAATATGTTAACTACTCATGGATTAATGCCAGGACATACCTTCCCAACGAGATTAAAAAGTTGTTTGGACCATTTTATGTTAAAAATCAATAAAGAAAAAGTGTCTGCCCATATTGCTATTTTGAATACGTCTATAACTGATCATTCTTTGCTATTCTTAAAACTTTCTAAAGTTAAAATTACAAATAAAGCTAATAAAACTAAAACAATAACTGACTTTAATAGTGCCCTAAAGAGTTTAGCTGATAAAAATCTTAACGAATTATTATTTTGTAGTAATCCCAGTGAATTGATAGACTGTTTAATAAATAAAATATCAGAAGCCTTAGCTCAGAACACAAACAAAGTAAATATAACAAAAAAGAACCGAACTATTAAACCTTGGATGACCCCTGGCATTCTAAGATGTATCAGAAACAGGAATAATCTCCAAAAAAAAGTGAGACAAGATCCATACAATGAAATTCTAAAAGTCAGTTACAAGAGGTATAGAAGTAATTGTAACCAATTGATTAAAAAACTCAGACGTAAATATGAGAGAGAACTATTGGCTACCACTAACAACAAAAAACTGTGGTCTAATATAAAACTTATTACATACATGAAACCAAATATGTCCCTAAATAATCTTCTAGAATTAAAACCCACTCCTATCGAGTCAGTTAACTATGTAAATGAATACTTTGTAGACATAGGAAAGAAACTAGCCGTAAATATTCTTGAACAATCTGATCATGTGAAAGACTCAAGAATAATTTGTAAACCCCCGCTTACATCTTTGGTGTTGCTTGACACAACTAATGATGAAGTTCTAAATGTACTGATGAATCTTAAGTCAAATAGCGCTGTCGGTTGGGATAAGATCCCTACCAGTTTTCTGAAATTAGCTAATAATGAAGTTGTTCCTATAATCGTCCACTTAGCTAATTTGTGTTTTAATCAAGGCATTTTTCCAGCAGCCTTAAAAAAATCTGTTATAACTCCTGTGTATAAGAGTGGAGACAGGGACGATGTCTGCAATTACAGGCCAATATCAGTTCTACCGTCAATATCAAAAATAATAGAAAAACTGTTAAATAAAAGATTACTTAACTTCTTTAGCAAATATAAATTACTATCAAATTCACAATTTGGATTTAGAGAAGGAAAATCTACTGAAGACGCAGTAACTTCCTTAACCTCTTTTATAACTGAACAACTAGACGATGGAAAAAAATGTCTGTCAGTTTTTCTAGATTTAAAAAAGGCCTTTGACACCGTCTCTGTTCCTATACTTTTAAACAAACTAGAGAAAGCAGGAATTAGAGGTACGCCTTTACAATTATTTAAAAGTTACCTAACTGAAAGAACACAGAAAGTAAAAATTGGTGAATACTATAGCAAAGACTCAAGTGTTAACTTTGGCGTGCCACAAGGAAGCGTGCTTGGGCCCACACTATTCCTTATCTACATCAATGATTTATTTAATTTGGAAATCAGTGGAGCCAGAGTATTTGCATATGCAGATGACACTGCAATAGTATTCACTGGTATGGACTGGAAAACTGTTCGCAATTTGACGGAAATAGGCATGACTAAGGTTGCTGCATGGTTAAGAACTAACCTATTAACACTTAATACTGAAAAGACTAACTTCATATGCTTTTCTATAATTACAAAAACACAACCCGACAATAACTTTGGTGTGCAAATTCATAAATGTGGTATTGTATCAAACAGCAACTGCAGCTGTCCTATTATTGCTAAACTGGACCAAACCAAATATTTGGGGATTATATTGGATCAGCGGCTTTCTTGGCATAAACAAGTAGAATTGGTAAGCGTCCGAATCAGAAAGTTAATTTGGATTTTTAAACAATTAAGGCATGTTGCTAATGACAAACTTCTAAAACAAATATACCTTGCACTAGCCCAATCAATTATAAATTATTGCATTCCAGTCTGGGGTGGAGCATCTAAAATAAAGTTTCTAGAAGTAGAAAGAGCTCAACGTGCGTTACTAAAGACTATATATTTTAAACCATATCGATTTGCTACAGATGAACTGTATAAGTTAGGTGACATGCTAAGTGTCAGAAAACTTTACGTATTGCATTTAGTTTTAAAAATACACCAATCCACTATTTTTGACCCAGATAAGGTAACCAAAAGAAGATTTAATAATAGTATCGTAAAAATAACTAAAACAAGAACACGTTTTGGCCGAATGCAGTTTGGTGGGAGGGCTGCTATGGTATATAATAGAGTAAATAACAAAACAGGTATTTATAACCAAACAAAACAAAATTGCAGAAAAACCACAATTGCATGGCTAAAAACTTTAAATTATGATAAGATCGAGGAGCTTTTAGAAATTATAAAATGACACCACGCACATACGCTCACACACACACACACACACACACACACACACACACACACACACACACACACACACACACACACACACACACACACACACACACACACACACACACACACACACACACACAACACAAACACACACACATCTACATAATTATGTATTTTTAAAATAAGTTTATAGTTAGACATAAATTAATATAATGTTAGTTATGGAAGAGTGGGGTCTTCTGGCACAGGCACCAACATGCCCAAAAGAAGGCTTCAAGTTACTACTATTGTTAAAACGGATTATGTTTAACCAATAAAGATTATTATTATTATTATTATTATTTCTAAAAAAATCTTATACTTGGATTAAAACACGACACAAATAAAATATTTCTCTTATAAGAAGCTGTATATTTGTGTAGTGGAAGTCAATGATGATAAATTATATTTTAAAGTACAGTAAAATTATTTTAAATAATAAGAATAGCTATTATCAGATAACAAGCAATTAAAAACATTTTGTCTTATAATAGATAATCAAATTATAATAAAACACAACATTATATTATTTAGCTACTATGTTAACTTGAATGTAATTTAATCAATATATTGTACAGATATCACTATATTTTTTTGCAAATATAAATAACAAATATTTTTACCATAACTTTCAAAGTGAAACATTAAAGTTTATGAAACAATACTTTATACACAAAAGGATGTTGTAAATAAAAACAATAACAGATGCCAAATGATGGCTATTTTTCGGTAATCATCTATATAGAGAAAGTTACAAGTTTTACATTTTTGCATAGACTATAAAACTGTGATGCCTGCTGTTGTACAGTGCTATATATAAATGTTACATAAAATGCAAGAATCCAGTTGGATGTCTCTTTCACATAGATTTCTGTCAAGCCTGAATCATGAGGGATTAATGCCTTTATAACTGAGACAAATAATTTAATATATAAAAGCATCTCGAGCCATTGTCATGGTTAAGCAATGTTGGACAAACTGATAAGAGATGACCTCATTCTAGCTCCACAACAATGAATCTTATATTTCTTCAGCCAAGCATTGTTTTGTTTAGGTTTAAAGGGTAGTTGTCACTGAAATCATAGGTACTTAGTCAAGCACTGGGAAGATACGAACTGTTATAGGACATATACCAGAGGAAAAATCTCAAAATCTATATACAAATATAAAAATTTTTTGCGACTTTGTCCACATAGTCTTTCAACCCTTCTCTTAAAGGAAGTACTGATTTTCGGTATACACAGTATCCTATATCCTTCCTTGTAGTATGAACTGTAATAGTGCCAAGTTTCATTTGAATTTATTCAGTACTTTCGTCGCGGCTATGTCGTTACTGAAATTCAGTTTTTTTAGAGTAACTTTTTTTTCTTATATCCCATCTCAATGAGCAGAGCTAAGCTTAATCCATCTCTGAAAACCGTATGAAAGTCGGTCCAGTAGTTTCAAAGTGATGTGCGAATGACATACAGACAAAAATTTTTAAAATGTTGTTTTGTGATCTGTATTGAGTATGTACTACTTAATGTACAGAATTGACTTAGTTACTATTTTATAATATGTATAGATAATATAAATATATTTTAACATAGTAATAATACCCATGCAACAAAGTAAATAGACTACTGAAGCTAGGAGCTGAGAAAAAACTAGCTTAAGATAAAGACTGAACAAGACAACAAAGAAGTACCGGCAAGCTATTCAGTGTTCTGGTACAATGACATGTAGAAATCGAAAGGGGTGTGGATTTCATCCTACTCCTAACAAGTTATCCCGCTTCCATCTTAGATTGCATCACTTAACATCAGGTGTGATAGCAGTCAAGGGCCAACTTGTAGTCGATAAAAAAAAGTAATATTTCAAAGCTGAATCAGTGTGTTGGAATGAAGTAAATCAAGCATTATTATAGAAATATTTGAACAATAGCATAAAATTATAAAATTTACCATGACATAGTAACTGTAAGAGTATATACTTTAATATTTATATATATTGTATGATATGCACAGGTCAAAATAATCAGTATGAATTGAATTACTTGTTCTGCTTGATCTATGTTTGTTTAACAGTAACACAAAATTATTTCAGTCACATTTTTATGTCTAAGATTTGACAACTTTTAAAATTTTAAATTTTTCATACTGCTTATTGAAATAGTTCAAGCTAGGTTATAAAGATGGATAGGATTTGAAGAAAAGTTACAAAGAATGTCCATGCTTTTCCAATGTCAGTTGATAGCCTAAGGGTCAATATTTACTTCTGTGAGAATTTATTTATTTATACTTTATTTGTACACCACATGACATTAAAAAATGTATACAACAGACATATTTAACAAACAGAAATAATATTAATAAAAACAAACGGAAAGAATCACTATACTAGTGAAATGACCACTGGTACCAAAAGATAAATGTTCTCTCAGAGGCATATGTGTGTACACATGACATCATCATCTTCTTAACACCAAGACTCCTTCGGAGACGTTCTTAGAAAGATAATAAATTAATATTTTAAAGTCCAACCTAGAACTCAAACAGTAACGCCATCTTAGATTAGAAAAAATAAAAATAATTTACTTGTTTCACATAAAGTATCACTATATGGTAGTTAAAGCTATCACCAGTTTTAAACCAGTATGTGAAAACGGATAAGTATTATCTCTGTCTTTATCTCGTATCAAATACGGTGTCAGAGTTTTAATAATTGTTTGTGTTTTTTTTTCTTTTGTTCCGACAACTCGACTATAGTTTGATTCAATTGAATTATTGATATGCTGTTAATTTTTATGCTAGGTTACACAAGTAAGGGGTTTGTTAATATGATGGTCAGGGACTATTTTCAGTGGCGCGTCGATGTATGGAGGTGATCATAGCGCGAGGCGTCAATGGTGCGTGTTATTGAGCATCGGCCAGCCGTCCATTCAGCCGTTAGCGACCCCTTACACCCAGTTTATAATTATAGAAATATACACTATATAGGCCATAATTCTCGAAAGAACCTTCTAGGCCTTGACTACAATTTTTTATATCATGAAACATAATATAAATAGGCGTAAGTTGATAAACCTCCTTTCCACTACAAATATTGATCCCATTTAGCTGAAATTTGAAATAAAGATAGATACTAGCATGGACTTTTATCCCGATATTCCCATGAAAATGATATCAGCTAGTACTAAAATTGTTCTAAATATGCCTTTTCTGGCACAGATTATTGAGTATATACCTACATGATATATGGTGATACTCCAAATTCATGGTGAATCGGAATTGAAAGGTCACACTAAGAGTAATAAATCATTATCAACTTGGGATATTCATAACTAGTGCAGAAATCAGTCATCCTGTTTACTATAATGATACATAATATACGATATAGTATAAGATATATTATGTTATGTACTAATATTTATATTACACAGATTTATAATGCACATTTGTGATTCTAAATCGAAAATTCTAATTCGACGACCTCCGTGGCGCAATGGTATGCGCTGTGGATTTATAAGACAGAGGTCCTGGGTTCGATTCCCGGCGGGGTAGATTCAGATTTTTCTTAATTTTTCTTGGTCTGGCTGGTGGGCTTTCGCCGTGGCTAGTTACCACCCTACCAACAAAGACGTATCGCCAAGCGATTTAGCATTCCGGTACGATGTCGTGTGCGGTGAACCGAAAGGGGTGTGGATTTTAGCTCCACTCCTGACAAGTTAGCCCGCTTCCATCTTAGACTGCATCATCACTTAACATCAGGAGTGATAGCAGTCAAGGGCTAACTTGTAGTCGATAAAAAAAAATATCTATCGGTACTAGATGTCGATAGTATAAAAGAAAATATTATAACAAAGAATTATCTGTTTCCAATAGAAAACGATTAAACTGTTTTTAGTTTAAAGCTTTGTGAATATTCTAAACTGCTATCTTAAGTAGCCTGATTGATAGGAAATTATTAAAATGTAACGCGCACGGCGTTTGTTTTTAATGTAAGGTCAATAACCTTCTTTGTTAGTCTATATAAGTGTAGGTGAGCTGAAATATTTGCATGACTCAAGTGATAACAACGATATCTTCCGTCTGCGATGTTTCACTTTAGATTAACTTTCTCATGGCTATTCATTCATAAGGCTATAGTCTGTAGTAACACACGTAAAAGTTACTTCGATATGCAATTGGACACATACGTGGCGCAGTGCTATTCACAGTGGATTTATAAGACGGAGGTCCCGGGTTCGATTCCCGTCGAGGCAGATTGAGATTTTTCTTAATTTGTCTTGGTCTGGCTGGTGGGAGGCTTTCGCCGTGGCTAGTTACCACCTTACCGACAAAAACGTACCGCCAAGCGATTTAGCATTTCGGTACGATGTCGTGTAGAAACCGATAGGGGTGTGGGTTTCATCTTACTCCTAACAAGTTAGCCCGCTTCCATCTTACATTGTATCATCACTTAACATCAGGTGTGATAGCAGTCAAGGGCCAACTAGTAATCGATAAAAAAAAACTTTCATGGGTGACGAATATGACTAACTAGAGGACGCCCACTGTTTCACACGCGTAGTTCTCGTTCCCGTAGGAATTTTGCAATAATTTGTGGCCTATGTGTTAGTCTGATATGTAAGCTATATTATTGTGAAGTTACATCAAAAGCCATTCAGTAGTTTTTGCGTAAAACAATCATCCATCCATACATACATACATACAAACTTTCGTCTTTTTAATATTAGTAAGGCTATACAAACTGCTGATGCAAAATTGTCTGTAAAAAAAATTGGTTGTCTGTAAAGTCGATTTACTGACGATAGTTGAACGTGACAAATGTAAAATACTGTGTGGTAGCATTTAATTGGTTATTAAAATTTTTAATTTAAGTATATTTTTATAAATATTAATTTAAATTAATAAAATAATTGATTTTGATTTTATAAATTTATAGTTTAAATTTATGAACTCTATAAATATAAATTAATTTATAATATTATAATAGACGTATGTGCTCTCGCTTCACTTCTGGAACGATTAAAAGATAAACGAGTCTTGTTTTTTTGCGTGCAAATAATCATAAGACGTTGTCAAAAGATATTGAATATATTAACAAATGTAATTGTGTGCCTAATGAATCAATAATTTATTAGTCATGAATTATTCATTTAACTAGAACTTCACTTTAAAAATAAGTTGGCATATGATTATTAAAATATAAACGTGATTTCTACCTTCATTTTTAGTTTGTTTGTTCATGTAACGCGGCGTGATGCACACTAATCGGGCATATTCCGACAACAATTATATTGTTTAAAATCCAAATCTGTAGATCCCGTTCCTGTAGGGTCTATCGGGGTAAAACGTAGGCTCCTTAACCTCTGATCTCCTACGTGTGGTAGGAGTTAAGATATATCAATCACCGACATAAAGCTATCCATATAATTTGAAAGCTATCTACATATCTAAACCAAGTCAAATCTGCTTAATAGGTAGTTGCGACTTGCAGCGTGAAGGATAACCAATCATACACCTTACACAATATAAGTATTCGACTTTATAATATTTGTGTGATATTTCCACGTCTCATCTGCGTAAATCCTGTTCGTGTAAGGAATATCGCAATAAAACTGAAGCTTGTTATCTCGGGTAATATAATGTAATCAATTCGTGTAAGAAATATCAGTATAAAACGTAGGCTCTTTAACCCCAATAAATAAACAATCATGTGCGGTGTAAAACATCACCAAGGGAGTGTTGAATAAGATATCCACATAACCCACGAATCTATCCCCCGAGACGAAGGAGAGTTCCCACTCGAAAGTAAAAGGCTCTTTACCCGATGTTTATATGTAAACGGTATCCACGTGGGATAGACCGTGAGACAAAGTTAGTAATTAATTAATAAATATTTTTTACCAATATCCTTCGTACCACAGCAATCTCATAGTGTAATAGCGAGGCAAAATGTTTAATATAGCTTGATAAGAGCTCGGAGTGGATAATTGTGATAACACGCATTGTTTCAATATATTTGCATAAAACCTTACTATATGCTATTTCCCGCTTTATTTCTTTCCGTTTTCAGAATATAGGTCTCGGCTTAATTATTAACATTTTCCTTTGTATATATTTATAGTATGCAAATAAGTACATTCCGTAGCAGTAAAACACAAAACGTAGGTACTTAATGTAGCAATAATAGTTTATCAGTAGAAATAAAAAACTATACAGCTCTTTATAAGTGCATAATTAAAATTCATTATCAAAATTAGGAATTATTCGCTCATTCGACACATTTTATAATTTAAAATCTCGCGTACGTGTTCAGGCATATCAACTAGTAAAAAATTTAACCGCACTAAAAAGTAAAAAAAAAATTATTGCATCATTTAGTTACTTTAATTTGCTTAAGCAATATCTATGAAGATGATTGTGGTAAATACAACGATAATATTTAGACGTAAGTTTGTCTAAATATTATCGTAGCAACAAAATAAAAATCCTACCACCATATAAAAGTTACTCAAAACCACTCTGTGAAATTGAAACCTTTGTGTTTCCTACGTAATCAGGTACGTATCAGGGAACCACTGTAGATGGTGACGTAAGAAAAGTCGAAAACTGCGAAATTTGAATTACATAAATACGTAATAGATGATGCCTAACGATGTCGCAAACGTAGACACAAAAACTTATTTCATAAATCCGCTCAGGTATTATATAAATGTAACGTAACAGTGAACTTGTTGAAGTTTTCTGAATATAATAGTTTATTCGACAATTGATGTCCTAAATTTTCTTGCCGAAAATAGTAACACCACAGACTAGATATTGGTTTCGCTCCACAGCAAGACTTATCATGAATCTATTATTTATCTATTCACTAGACCTAATGTTACCTATTTACACTTTCCCATAAAACATGGGTAGCCTGGAACTTTACCTCTTATGTCGTTTTCATTTTATTGTTTTTTTTTATTAGCAACTTAATACAAAAATAATAAAATTGCGATTCAAAATGTAGTAGAAAATATTTGACGACATATACTGACATCAACAACAAAAAAAACATTTAATTAAAATGAAAAAAAATACTACTAAAGTAAAAAAATATTCAAATTCAACGAGCCGAGTCAACACACGAGAACAAAGTCACTATGTATAAATAACAAAAGTAATAAAATGCTTGGAGTACCTAAATTATTGGAAATGTCAGCCCAATCGTGTTACCAAATCTTCCGAAGAATCCACGCTTCAAACTACACCTATATTAAAACGGCACGTTTAAAAATAGAGGGTTAAGGTAGACAAGCGATTGTTTATTTTTCTGGCCTCAAACCACTCGATGAGAGATTAGTTTGCTTCAGCAAAACAACCGCCGTCCAAACTACACGTCCGCGTCACTCCGCATTGAGATCGGTCACAATACGGAAAACTTCCAACAGAAATAGATTCTAACAGTAAATTAAATTTCTGATTATAAATTCTACCTTTAGGATGTTTTAGATTACTCGAATGCATTCGTCAGTGTACAACACCATTAAATTTATGAATAGCCTTAAATTAGCATCACATTCCGATTTATTATTATTATTTGCGCAGTGACAATTGAAATTTTATTTATATAAACTTTTCATATAGAATCGGTGTCGAGCAAGGGGTTCCTCTTATTCCTAAAATTGTTGTTGCATTAGACTTGTTTCGAAAAGACATGGCACAAGGTACCGTTGGACACAAAACTCTCTCTCTCTCTCTTATATTCACGCCCCACCCTACATGGTCCTAAAGCGAATAATCATGTGTAAAAGAAAAGACTAATTTACTGATAATTTTGTTGAAGGTTTCTATATTTTGAATTTGTATGCGTGCTTACAAGAAATTCCGTGACTCGCAACTATCTGTATATTTAATATTGAAAAAATATCATTATTAAAATTCGCTGTATCTATTCGTCGATATAACAAATGACATACTTACTTTTAAACTAAATGCTTATGACTTCAAAATTATTTACAAACAAATGCCAATTTTCTTATACATAACTTAACCAGGTTATCACACACTTCCTTATTTTACGTCACATCATTACCTAAAGGTCGTGCGTCACTTTGAATTTTTAAGTTGCGTTCAAGATCAAAACAAAATTGATGAATATCTTCAAGTGAATCTCTGCTTATATTGATCACAACATCACAACACACATTTTTAATCTTCGGAATGGGTATATATTAGGCCATGTGGTGCGTGTACATCGCACTAAGTGCGCTTACATTTGCCTTTGTACCTAAATTTCTTTGATAATTATATTATAAATCACCGGTCAAAGAAACAGACTGGCCGTGATTTAATTAGAATATTCATATTTTATCTTTTAAATTGTTCGCTCTCTCCCAAGATATATTGTTATAACACTGTTATTTTAAGTAACGGCAAACCAAATTGAAAATTCAAAAAGCTTTCATCCGTTTTTATAAAATTATAGATAAAGAATGCTCTCGAATTTCTTTAATTCTCCTTTTTATTTCTATCGTAATTTATATACTTTAATGATAATTGTGCCAAATTGTTTTAACTAATTATCGCAATTAGTTTTTAAGCTGCAAATATACGAAGAACCTGACTTTTTGTATTTAAAGGACACGTCTTATTTTTTTTATTAACGCTAATTAAAGTTTGTTTTTTTCTTCTAATGTATAATGCTATTGTATAATATTGCGAATCGAATTACACACGCACAAACTGCTTACGTGTTGTCGTGCGTCACTTGATAACTTAGTTTAGGTATTGCAGAGGAAATACGGCCGGTTAACTCTGTCTGTTAAGTTATACGAACGTCTTGTTGTGACGTGTCTTAATGGCGTACCCGTTTAGTCATGCCTCTGAGCACTGTGTGATCCCATACATCAAATAGTTAAGCAACTTTGGCCAGCCCCCGTATTATGTAATAGTTGCGTCATTTGCAAAAGAGACACATATTCAATTTTTAATATTTCTTTCAAATATCCAAAAATTTAAAATTCAACATCATTTATTTTAAGTAGGCTGTTTTATAAGCACTTTTGAAACGTCAAGTCTCTCAGTATGTGTCACTGCCACCGGTTCGGAAGGCAAATCCTACCGAAAAGAGCCGACAAGAAACTTTTTAATTTGTAACTTGGAATTTTCAGTTTTGGTTATCCCGTCTTGTGTGTAGAAAGAAAAGCTGATTGCTTCCAAGAATTTTTCTCGTTTCACTTAATTTCTTAAGATTCTCCGGAGTAGGTTCAAGAAGCGAAACGCTTTGCTTTCTTTTAAATTTGTTTTATCTCTACAATTAATATAGATGTTCACTAGTTTATAATTCAAAAGATACATACTAACACCGACATTTATCCTTATCCCACAGCTGCGCATGTCTTTAAACTACACTTCATTGGTTCCATCTTCGCTTATTGACGTTTCAATGTTTAATCCAAATACCCGATGAAGCTTTGTTTTCAAAAAGCATATTCTCCTGTCTCAGTCATATTATCTCGTACATCGAGTGGGATGTAGAGATGCGTGGCGCTTGAGAATGCTGACGCGTGATGCGTGCTCGGAGTGCCTAGTGACTGAAATATTTTATTATATACGTATAGGATAGATAGACGCCAACGGTCGGTTTATTTTGGACCATCTTACGTTGGTGTCTTGCGTGTAGCATCTACCTTGCAGCCAGCGTGAGATTAGTTCACGTTTGTACAGAAAATGAAATAATGTAAAATCGATAGTGCAATCTATATAATTGCTGTTCAAAGGTGTTTTTTTTTATTGCTTTGATTTGTATATTAAAAAAATGATGATGTTGGAAGTAAATTGGATTGTGATTAACACACACACAAACAATACAAGTATTTTTTATCAAGATCTGTTGAGCAGTCTTTTTCCTGAAATTAGACGGTAATCTGCCCATCCTCAAAAATGTTTATGTACCTACAGTCTTAGGTTTTTCTACGAAATGAACAGATTCCGTGGGTTTTCCTGTTAATCGAGTGGGTACTATTGGTCTTTTTGCACTATGAAACTAAAACATTACACACGCGATAGTATTGTAGTGGAAGTATTTTTAATCAATATCTATTTAGTAGTATTATTTCCTGTCAGTTAATAGTATTTCCTGAAATTACACGGTAATTTGCCCATCCTCACAAGATTTAAAATTTACTGTTTTGGGCTTTTCCACGAAAAGTTGGGTTTTCTTTCCGCCAAATTACCAGATCCCTTGGAGTTCCCACTAAAGTTAAGTCATCAACATGTGTCTGAATCGTTCATGTATATACGGTAAATAAGTTCTTAAGTTTAATCCATAGAAGATGATTTTTAAAACATAAATTGTTTAACCAATGGAACTGTTGGACTTCTTGCAATATTAAACGGTTAACATTATTTTGGTCCAAACATGACTGATGGTCATAAATAGGAAGTTCAAATCTTACAGTTGTGCATACAAACATTGTGTTTATAAATATATTGTAACTAAATACAACACTGCAACGCGTGGATTTACTTGCATTATTTTAAAATTTCACGCTTTTTCATCGTAAACCGCAACACCTTTATCTTTTTAAAATTATCGCAATCCGTTAAAATTTTCTTAATTATTTTTTTTACGGTTTTGTGAAAAATAATCATTCAATTGCGATTCCCGTCAATGTATTCGTTAAGTCATCGACTTTGAAATTTTAACGCTCGATGATTGACCCATCAACAAACACAAACAAGACAATGTTTATTATATAACAGAATTTCACCTTAAAACATGCATTTTTCACACTAATTTTAAGATTGTGTCGCATCTATTATAAGATGTACATTATACGTAATTATTTAAAAATATATTCTAATTGTAGCTAACGTTAAGGAATTGTGTTTCACTGATTTGTAAGACTAACATGCGAAACACTGACGTGGCTGACATCATACTAGCCTATTTCTAACGTCATAATATTCTGTTACATTGTACTGCGTAGCTTAACGTTTGCATTTATAATTTAAGAGTGCGATTTCCTTAAGAAAAATATACATATCATACTTACAAATGACGTAGAAATGATATTCAAGTTGGAATGCCTTCTTACTCTTAAGAGATACTGTTTGAGAGATCTTACTAGTGGAAGCTGAAAAAATAGCTTAAAACACTTTAACAACAAAGACATACCGTCTAGCGATTTAGCGTTCCGGTACAATGTCATGTAGAAACCAAAGATGTGTGCATTTCATCCTACTCCTAACAAGTTAACTCGCCTCCATCTTAGATTACATCATCACTTACTATCAGGTGAGATTGCGGTCAAGGGCTAACTTGTAATAAATAAAAAAAACATACATACATGTACGTAACATAACATCAACATAGTGGTTAGAAGAAATAACTTTTAACACCATAAAGTTTCTTCCAGAATACCTTTATACAATATAGTGTCCTTGTACTTTTCACGTTGACCTTCAAATTTGGCATAATAATCATTTTTAACCGTTTTTATAATAATAATTTTATTTGACACTATTTTTTTTTTATTTTATGGTATGAAATGATAACTGTTCACATAGTTCTCTTTTTGATATTTTTTCGTTAAAAAAGTAATATGAACCTGATCATGCATATTTATATTATTGAAATCGGTCTTTTTAAGGAACTCTTCAATTGGTACCCATATTGCTAAGGATTTGAGATTTGAAATACTCACATCCCTCCTTTTTTCTACTACAGCCGCCATTTTAAAATTTATATAACCTATGTCACTACCATAAGTTTGACAAATTCAATGAAAACTAAGAAATGAAATTCTTTCAGCCGTTTAGGCAGTAGCGCGTGCCGAAGAAATGGACATACATATATACGCTCGATAAACATAACCCTTCTTCGGACGCAGCCAGGTATTTAAAAACATACATACATACAAACATTAACTACGTAAAAGAAATGTTCTTTAAACATCTTGCATACTTCATAGATTGCTTCCACTCACTAATCAACTAAATACACGTTCTTTTTTACTTTTGAAGATTGACCTTCAAATTTGACATAATAATCATTTTTAATACAAAATAATGCATTATTCTCGTCAGAGATTTCATCATTTTCATCTTTCAATGTCACTGGTTTTTTTCCTGTTATTACCTTGAAGTTACAGCCATTTTCAAACAGTAAGCTTGGCTTAATTTAAAAATTTATTATATTATTTATGTATTACTTTCAATGTGCGATTAAATATAGAAGAGTGTAATAAAGAATGTATGAGTTATGAAAGAACTGGAAGAAGAAGCGCCAGATAAAAAGAAAAGCATCCTAATAATATTATAAACGCGAAAGTTTGTGAGTATGGACGGATGTTTATTACACTTTCACGCAAAAACTACTGAATGGATTTTGATGAAACTTTACAATAATTCCGCTTATAACACATAAGCTACTTTTTATTTTGAAATTTTAACGGTAACGGGCCCTACGCGGTTGAAACCACGAGCGACTTCTAGTAAGCAATAATTCTTTTAATGTTTATTGTAAATAGATTAAAAAAAATATAGATTATAAAATTATGTCGATTTTTAATTCGATATACTAACTCCATCACACACATACAGATTAATGTAAACTAATTTAAGAAAGTCTATGCTACAGATAACCAAGGCTTAAACTAATAGATTAGTTCTAATCCTATAAGATTAGTTCAGCGGTAGTCTTGTAAATCTAATTTTTGCCGAGCCGTTACGCTTGACTATACTAAAGCTAAACTCAATTGAAAATGCTTGTCAACAAACAAATTAAAAATGAAGGTAGAATTCATTAGTCATTTTACACCCATTTTTTAAAATTAAGTAGATAATGACGATTTCATGACAATAAATTAGATTAGTAAACTTAAAACTAATTAATATATTCACTATCTTTTTTAAAATAACAAAACAATTTTAAATTTATTAGGCATGAAATATGTTGCATTTTCTACCTTATTTTTAATTTGTTTGTTGACAAGCATTCTCAAACGAGTTTGGCTTTAGTATAGTAAGATATTAGATATACTTTGAATCAAGCTATTTGAGCCATATATATTTACGACGATACGGCCGAGTGAATTTTTATTTATTTTTAAAACTTTCTTTTATTTATTAGTACGAAGTAAAATATACTTATTTAGTTGTTTGATTTATTCTATTATACAATGTCTCGTTTTTCGTATCGGATATATGAAAGTGTTTCAAATATTTGTATATGATATATCTTATTTCACAGTCAACATCACGATTTCGCCTGCCTATGTCACTAATCTGTAATTTGACCCATTATTGTGACGTTCCATTATATTTCAGCTGTCACTTACGTTTGACGTTTTATCAGTCAAGTGGTACTATTTCATTTTTTTATTTTTTTTGGATCCACTTTGACCTTTCTCGTTATCTTTTTGTCTGCTTTCACTGTCCTTGTCTCCTAGTTACAAAGTTATTTTGCTATATATTATGTAATTATTTTTGAACGAAATACAAAGCGTACTGACTGGTTATACGAGGATTATTACAATTGAAGTACGTTAGTACTCTTATCACGTACTCCGCATATCTATAGCGAAATAGATGGCCACTAGGAAGCGAGGCTCATTAAAACCGCCGCTACGGGAAGTCGTATGCTTCTTCTAATTCGCGATACGCAGATGCTGACAAGGCGTTATTGGTAGTTTGACTAATTGCTTACATTAGGCTCGGTGAGTAGCTGACAACTGAATCGTTGACAAATGTTACAATACACGTACTGCTGAGATCTTAACACGTGTTATTAAATTAAAAATTAACGTGTTGTTTAAAGTCAAATTGTGAATCGTGAGATTAGCACGTTGGTAATATATATTGATATGATATATAAATATTGCTATCTTAATTACTCCCAACTATGAGATCTATTTAAGAAACATGTAAAATTACGATTACTATCATCACTAATCATGACCGTAAAACGAGTACTGATATTAAGAAATATTAAAAAAGAAGTTAAAAAAAACTGATAAAACAACTTGTTTCAGTTAAATCAAATAGTTAAAAGAAAGTTTATTGGAAAGTCAATGAATTCTCGTTAATCGATTAATAATCAACTCAGTTATAGATAACCATCGATTACAAACAAGATTATCGTCTCCACTATTATGGTAACCGATGAAAAGAGAAAACTACCCAAAAATTGATGCGAGCTATCGATTCCAAACAACAAACTCCGCACAAATTTAATTTAGACATAAACGTTGGCGCGCCTGCGCCGATATGTTGAATGTTCGTTATACACAGCAATGCAATAACTGGTGTTTGTTTACACAACATATTGCCGCGAATGTCTTAATGTTAGGGCAAAAATAACTGTTTTATTGAACAGCTGTGTAGTGTAATACACTCGCACGCTATAAGCTACACGACCTACACTAATCTTGAAAGCTAATCTTTATTTATTTTATTTTAGGATACACCTAACTGAGTATTACGCTTGCGTGGCTTTACATTTCTTCCTCGTCGCCATAAAATTAAACTCCCTAGCTTATGCTGTTTATCGAACTACCCTCCTTTCACGGCTGTTTTCTTGTATGTGTAATATAATAATGAACTGTATGTATCTCTCATCTCTGTAAACTGCGTATTATCTATTTAACCATAAAATTATTATGGTTTTTAATTAAGGAAGTAACAAAACTAAGAAGGCCTTTTGTCTGATATTGTTTAGTAAACGAGATATCGTACATATTCATACGTACACGCAGGCAGACGTTTATGAACAAAGACGTGCCTATTGTAAAAATCTGCTATCTTCCGTTATCAAGAGATCAACACCCTTGGTACAAATGTTAATTTATCTTTCGTAATTACCTTCAACTAACTCTACTCCAGAAAATAAACGTGAGAGAATTACTTTTACAACTGACAAAAGAGTATGTGTTACTACTTGGAATCTTATGAGACGATAAGCAAAATCTAAAATCAGGGTAATACATAAATTTAAAATAAGGGCTGAAAATATTAATACTAAAAATATTCAGTTTCTGTTTATCTTTTTTTAAAAAACCCTTTAAAATAAAATGATTACCGATATACTCGTGCGTTTGCACTTTGCCTGTAGCTCTGAGCTGTTTTGTTTCAATACAAACTACTTAGTTGTTAGAATAAATATTAATTTAATAATAATTCAATTTAATTTTAATAATAATATATACGGTACGTACATCACAAAATGATTTTTTAAGTTTTGTTTGTCAGCCTGTGTGGTTCAGCTAATCTCTGAAGCTAACAGACGGTGTAAAAATATGAAAAATTTCTTATATCTGTTAGCCAGACTAATAAGGACTGACATCGACTAATTTGTATTCCAATATTCTCACGGAAACGAGAACTACGGGGGCGAAACCGCGGGGCAAAGCTGGTATATAATATAGACGTTCTAAATGTGACAGTTGAAGGCCTATTTAAATAAACACTTGACTTTGACACAGTATGAAATCACAGGTCATGTCAATAATCTTTACAAAAGGTTTGCGGCCGAGCTAGCACGCTTTCAGTCAATGTACGTATATTTATGTACCATCGTAACCGGCGAGATACATCGCATGCCTGCTCTGACTGGTTTATCGTCTGTTAAATTTACCCCTTTGATGTTTTATTCAAAACTCTAATTACGGTACTTTTCTGTTTTCAGAACTGCCTACAGAAGAAGGTAAGAAACAAATGGTTTAACGGTATTGCTTCATTTGAACTCGGGGAAACCATTTACGATCACATTATTTATTCAAATGCTCGTTACCGTAATATAACTTTTATGTTAATATAAACAAAAATGTAATAATGTATTTTCTGTTATTGACAAACATATATAAATATGTGTATCACGGACATTAGATAAATTTTGTACTAGAGATTTAACAAAAGTAAAAATTCCTAATTATTAACTATTTCTAGTAATTTACTGTATCAATATGCTAGTTTCCTAATCAACATTATTTCTTTAAACTTGATTCTTATTTTTATTCAATCTTATAATTATTCTTCCATCCTGAATCTGTTTAATGTGTTTCTGTATCCATAGGCAAAAGTATATGGCAGTTAGTTCTGGAACAATTTGATGACCTTTTAGTGAAGATTTTGCTATTAGCTGCTATTATTTCATTCGTAAGTATTTCATTATTTAAATACTTATTTATCTATTTAATATTAAAATGGCCAATTTGAGCACACAAACTGGCTCAAAACCTCGAAATTTAGGCGACTTGGGATGACCTATGTTCAGATATTGCATTATCTATTTTTTTAGTTTTACGTAAAGGGAAAAAACATCTAAAAAGCAGACTAGCAGGACTAAAATGTGAGATTTTTTTTTGTTTAAGTGGAGTAAATTTTTATATTTTGTTCACAGGTATTAGCTTTATTTGAAGAACATGAAGATGCATTCTCAGCATTCGTAGAACCTTTTGTTATTTTACTAATTCTAATTGCTAATGCTGTAGTAGGAGTATGGCAGGTAAGGTATTAAACTGAGAGATAAAACATTTAATTTCAATGTGTAATAAAATAATCATGGTATTTTGCATGTCATAGGAAAGAAACGCAGAATCCGCCATAGAAGCTTTAAAAGAATACGAGCCCGAAATGGGTAAAGTAATAAGAGGAGACAAATCCGGCGTACAGAAAATCCGAGCAAGAGAAATCGTGCCCGGTGACATCGTTGAAGTGTCCGTCGGAGACAAGATTCCCGCCGATATCCGCCTTATTAAGATTTACTCTACCACCATCCGTATCGACCAGTCTATCCTGACTGGTGAATCCGTGTCTGTGATCAAACACACTGACCCCATTCCCGACCCACGCGCTGTAAACCAGGACAAAAAGAATATTCTCTTCTCCGGTACCAATGTCGCTGCTGGTAAAGCCCGCGGTGTCGTCATCGGCACTGGTCTCAACACTGCCATTGGTAAAATTCGTACTGAAATGTCTGAGACTGAGGAAATTAAGACACCCCTGCAACAGAAACTCGACGAATTCGGCGAACAGCTATCGAAAGTCATCTCCGTTATTTGCGTCGCCGTATGGGCTATCAACATCGGACACTTCAACGACCCTGCGCATGGCGGTAGTTGGATCAAAGGTGCCGTCTACTACTTCAAGATCGCTGTGGCCCTGGCCGTCGCTGCCATTCCGGAAGGTTTACCCGCTGTCATTACCACTTGTCTCGCCCTCGGCACCAGAAGAATGGCTAAGAAGAACGCTATCGTCAGGTCGCTGCCTTCCGTCGAGACCCTCGGTTGCACATCCGTCATTTGCTCAGACAAGACCGGCACTCTCACTACCAACCAAATGTCTGTATCCCGTATGTTCATCTTTGAAAAGATCGAAGGTGGCGACAGCAGTTTCCTCGAATTTGAAATCACTGGCTCAACTTACGAGCCCATTGGTGACGTGTACTTGAAAGGACAGAAAATCAAGGCTGCTGAATTCGACACACTCCACGAATTAGGTACCATTTGCGTTATGTGCAACGACTCTGCTATTGACTTCAATGAGTTCAAACAGGCATTCGAAAAAGTCGGTGAAGCTACAGAAACCGCCCTTATCGTTCTCGCCGAAAAGATGAATCCTTTCAACGTCCCTAAAACTGGCCTCGACCGCCGTTCCACAGCTATCGTTGTCCGTCAAGAAATTGAGACCAAATGGAAGAAAGAATTCACTCTGGAATTCTCTCGTGACAGGAAATCTATGTCCACCTACTGCACTCCACTGAAGCCTTCCCGCCTCGGAACTGGTCCCAAATTGTTCGTTAAGGGTGCACCTGAAGGTGTGCTGGAGCGTTGTAGCCACGCCCGCGTCGGTACTTCTAAAGTTCCTCTTAACTCTACGCTTAAAAGCCGCATCCTGGATCTCACCCGCCAATACGGCACTGGACGTGATACGCTACGTTGCTTAGCTCTTGCTACAGCCGACAACCCTATGAAGCCCGATGAGATGGACCTCGGTGACTCTACTAAGTTCTACACCTATGAAGTCAACCTCACCTTCGTCGGTGTCGTGGGTATGTTGGACCCCCCTCGCAAGGAAGTGTTCGACTCGATTGTCCGTTGCCGCGCTGCTGGTATCCGTGTAATTGTCATCACCGGTGACAACAAGGCCACCGCTGAAGCTATTTGCAGGTACTTATTCTTGCAATATACATAACCATGTATAGTGTGGGTGTCATCAATCATTAAAATACTGTCGTATTTTCAGGCGTATCGGTGTGTTTACTGAAGATGAGGACACTACTGGCAAATCTTACTCTGGTCGCGAGTTTGACGATCTCCCAGTGAGCGAACAGCGTGCCGCCTGTGCAAAGGCCCGTCTGTTCTCGCGCGTAGAGCCCGCCCACAAGTCCAAGATCGTTGAATTCTTGCAGAGCATGAACGAAATCTCTGCTATGGTGCGTGACTACTAAAACACATATACTTTGTTTCGTAACAACACATTTTAAAAATATGAATCAAATAATATTATATCCTAATATTTATTTCTTTGCAAACAACCTCTTCATAAATATAGGAAGCGTATGAGTATTATTTAATGTTTACAATTGTACTATTAGGAATGGTTTCCGAAATGTTTATGTTAGGTAGTTGGTACTGTTTATAAACTGTAGCACTCTGAAATATCTTGTCCGAATTGATAGATACAAAAACAATAGCGAGGATAGATCCTTACTCAACAAAAAGTGAATGATAAAAAACATTGCAGTTTGTTAAAAATATTCGGGAGCTTTATCAAATTAAACAACGCGTGAGATGGGTTGAAAACTGAACAGATCTATACATCAAACATTTTAGTTCGCCACGTCATAACAAACTAGCAATCGTTCACAACTTGGTATGTTTGCAACTCTGTTTACATTCCTGAATTCTTGCCGTTTTTTAAATAGAAGTATTTAAAGCCCATTTGTATGATACCGTTAGGCCGATATTTTTAGGAAAACTGCACTAATCCTATGTAATATAACACCGGAAAATCTCTTGTACAAAACCAGTAGTTAACGTGAAACATACTTCATCCAGCTTTACATTTTACATTTTATTCATTCAAGGATAGAACGTCTCGAACTAAAGCTCAGGATTAATTAATTGTGGCAAAACGATGCCAAAGAAGGCTAGTAGTTTATACAGACTGCGTTTAACATCACAAAACATGTAATTACAGACTGGTGACGGTGTGAATGACGCGCCCGCCCTCAAGAAGGCTGAAATCGGTATTGCCATGGGATCAGGAACTGCCGTCGCCAAGTCTGCCGCCGAGATGGTGCTCGCTGACGACAACTTCTCCTCCATTGTCGCTGCCGTTGAAGAAGGTTAGTTTTGTTTGTCTTTCCTATTTAGTCTTTAATAGCCACCACAGCCTAAAGAGTCACGAAAATATTGGAAGAGCCCAATTTTTGAAAAGCCTACAAAAAGCCCATGCCTTCCTGTGGATCGGCTTATATACTGGTGATGAATTTCTTGATACGTCTAGAAATCTTGTAAAACTACGACTAGATACAAATTGAGACAGCAATCCCTAATTTCTATTTCCCTAAAATAAACATCAAAGTCATCATTGCAATGGTTTTGAAAAAGCAGCTCATGCGTTCCAGGTCGTGCCATCTACAACAACATGAAACAGTTCATCCGTTACCTGATCTCCTCTAACATCGGTGAAGTCGTGTCCATCTTCTTGACCGCCGCTCTGGGTCTCCCCGAAGCCCTCATTCCAGTACAACTCCTGTGGGTCAACTTGGTGACTGACGGTCTGCCAGCTACCGCCCTCGGCTTCAACCCGCCCGACTTGGACATCATGGACAAACCACCCCGCAAGGCTGATGAAGGTCTCATTTCCGGATGGCTGTTCTTCAGGTATGTTGATTTTGTAGTTACTTATTTTTTCGAATAATTTACAACTCTACATTTTCAGCATATTATAATGGTCGATTTCCAAACGGTTGTATACCACTAAATTCCATTTAATTATATATTGAGTTATTGTTATTTAAACGCCGCAACTGTATACAGTCTGTGCAGACTCTAAATTTTTACTACCTAATATTAATGCATTCAAACTTCACATGCAACCTACTGAAGAGATGTCATTTAAGCCAGCCTTGATCACTTGATTTGCGTGTGTAAAGACCCCTGCGGATGAATAGGTAACTGTATGCAAGTGGTGTGCTACTTGGACTTCCATAAAGGAGGCACATGTCGAACAGTGGACGTCCTTCAACTCATGCTATTTGTCTGTAAACAGGTACATGGCTATCGGTGGTTACGTCGGTATGGCCACAGTGGGCGCCGCCTCGTGGTGGTTCATGTACTCCCCCTACGGCCCGCAGATGACGTACTGGCAACTCACGCATCACTTGCAATGCCTCAACGGTGGTGAAGACTTCAAGGTATTTTATTTATTTATCTCTTCTATATCACTGTGTAATCAAATAGTATTTGGTGATAGTTTACAAAATACCTTTTTTTGGTATTTATCCCACTTCTGATCTTTTAATTTTGCTATCAATTGCACTATCTGTTTTTCTACTCGACTGCGTGAGTAGTAGGGTAATGTTTTTCCGTTACAAATTCAATATGAACACTATAACTTGTAATAATTCTACACAGTTCCAGATCACAAAAGTTCGAAAATTATTTAAGAAATATGTCGACATGATAAATAATGTTTCCCTTTCATCATATTCCAGGGTATCGACTGCAAAATCTTCACGGACCCCCACCCCATGACGATGGCTCTCTCCGTGCTGGTCACCATTGAGATGTTGAACGCCATGAACAGCTTGTCCGAGAACCAGTCGCTGGTCAGCATGCCGCCCTGGTCCAACATGTGGCTCGTCGGCTCCATGGCGCTCTCCTTCACATTACACTTCGTCATTCTATACGTAGAGGTCCTTTCGGTGAGTGTTGCTGTTCAGCAATGTATGTTGAACAGTCTGAGAAGGAACTAGTATTTTTTTATTAAGGAAGATCTGACGGACAGGTATACAATGCGGTCGGACCGCGTTCTGTATGCAGTCATGCCAACTCTACAAAAGGATGTGGTATTTAAAACTTAACTTAAAACATTTTGCTAGCACGGATACCGGGCCTTGTAGTGTCTGTTAATAATGATAATGATGATGAAGATATATGGGTAAATGTATTTACGCTTAATTATTGCGTGTGCGCAGGCCGTGTTCCAAGTGACGCCGCTGTCGGTGGACGAGTGGATCACGGTGATGAAGTTCTCGCTGCCCGTGGTGCTGCTCGACGAGGTGCTCAAGTTCGTCGCGCGCAAGATCTCCGACGGTGAGAAGCGAACCCTGCTTGACTGGCTCGACGGCATGCAATGGATTGTGCTCATGTGGGCCATCTTCTTTGGCCTCATCATCTACGGACCCATATAAGCCGGTCCCGCTCCCGATCGTGCCACAGCCCCGTTTGATTCACCCTAATACCCTGCCCATGTCTGCGCTATCCGCTCAGATGGCATTCCACGTCCTTAGTGACGGCGCAATGTATCGCGAAATACGCGGTGCACTTACCACTGGACAAGTTGTCTTAAGTGCGAGCGGACGCGTTTGCGTTTTTACAAGCTTTTATTGAACTTGAGCTCTTTTTTTTATTTTTTTGGGTCAAATTTAGTAATTGAAATTTGACCCCCTTTCCGAGCTGACTCGCCCCCTTATTCTGTAACTTTGTCATTAGTTGACATGTGACTATCGAATTCGTCTCTATCTCCGTCTAACGTGAAGCTATAGATAAGGAGAGATAGAATATGTACTATTATCTCTCTCTATAATATCGCGTCAGAATGAGAGACAGAGATGAACGCGACAGTCATACAAACATGGTTACAATAGGAGGGCTGATGATGGAACTAGAAGGTGGTCATAGGAACTCTGCAATAAAATGACATAACCCCATCGTGTTTGGGCTCGATTGATTCATCTCGATGAGTAGATATGTCCTAGACAATATTACAAAATAAAAGCTTATAAAAACTTTTTTTTTAATTTGTGATGCGCCTTCACTCATGACGTAGTCTCACATCTCGCGGCGGATAGTGCCGGCTCACTGTGGAAACGGATGGACGTTGAGTTTACTCACCACAGTACCCTAACCGTTTTATTTGAATGCTAATCCCGGAGCACAGTGTGAAGTGTGGCGTGCACGGTGTTAGGTCAAGACGCTAGTGACAGTGATGACGTCATCGAACTGTGTACACATCGGACAGTACCGGAGTGTTGTAGGTGTATTTAGACGATGCATTTCGCATGTGCGAGACAATAACTCCATTTTTTTTTAATTGTAGTGACCCCGCGGAGTCTCGGTTGTAATTTCCATTTGTAATTTTTTTTGTGTCACATAATAATAATAAATACGCTAGCTATTATTTATTTATAGTGGCTGTGAGACATCGATTTAAAAAAAAAATTTTGGAAACCAAATTTTTAATTGTGAAATTTGTATTTTTTAATTTACTAAGTAATGTGGTTTATTGGATTTAATATGAAATTTTTGTAAATAACTATGGAAAGAGCTCCGTTGAATGTGGTGGAAGTGACTCGCACAGCTCAGTACCTTGTTTGGAAACTATATTATCTTGTAATGTTCATTGTTAGCTTAGAGATAATTTATTGTAAGTGTATCGTTAGGGATGTCGTATTTTCGACGGCTGTTCTTATTTAATATGAATTTCTTCTTGTCACCTCTGTTGCGTCGGTCCGGTCGCTAACAAATATTAACAAATTTTATGAATGTGTCTTCTTGCGCTAACAGCATTGTATTTAGATGAGATCTTTAGTTTGTAACGCGTAGTAGGGGAGCCCAGTAAGGGGTTTCGAGACTTTAAAATAAAAAAAATAATTACTTTATTAAAAAAATATCTTTAAACAACATACTCTACAAGTGTATCAGATTAATTAAAAACGTTACATTGATCCGAATTCTGACTATTTGAGTATATTACAAAATAGCAGAAAAGATCGTATTGATATATACGAACACATTTTATTTCATTTTTGAAAGAAAATACCAGAAAATAAATAATATGTACAATCTGGTCAATGTGTCAATACCAAGTCGATTTTTTACACTCAAACTCCAGCTTTTTTCTCCAACTCCAGGATTTTCTCCTCAGCTAAGCATTTCTAAAGACAAACAACTATTCAAAGAAATGATCAAAAAATTTAATTTAATTTTATAAATGAATACTTTAATCAGAAAATCAAATTAAAAGAAACTGCTGTTGTAAAAGAAGATAACTCATTGCAGGTGTAGTAAACATGCTAGGAAAATTCATAAACATATTACACACGTAAATGGAATAGTTGAAACAAATAATAACAAAATATACATCAATGATTTTGATAATGATGATGATTATTATAACACACCCTGATTGCAATGAAGGGCTAACTTGTAATTAATAAGAGAAGAATCTGCCGATTTTCTCATGCTGAAATAATAGGAATCGGGTTGAAAGCACCTAAACAGAACGAGTTTTTGGAAAAAAAAATATACTTTTAGTAATTATTTATTCTGCCAATTTCTAACACGTAAACCCCAATTTAGCATCATGGTCTCCCCTACCAATGCCTCATTACCTACTCATTATAAAACGTCCAGTGTCTGCGAAAAAGCAAAATTAAATTAGCGGAAATAAATTTAAATTATAGATATATACAATACACGTCACTATAAGCCGAGCGTGTTAAGGCGAATTAAATATTGGTATGACACTAACATTATTTTTGACATGTCAAAAATAAGAAACTTTTAAAATAAATTTATTTTAACACGTCTTGCAAGTTGCGTGCAGGTCATCATTATGCGGCCCACTACTGGGTCAGGCCTCTCTCCATATAGGAGAGGATATGGAGCGTAGAACCACCACGCTGCTCCTATGCGGGTTGGCGAACTAGTAGTTGGTGTGTTGTATAATTACGAAACTATGTTCTAATAGATAATTTGAAATAATATTGGTTTGGTTATGGTTTAGTGAGAATTGTTTTAGTTTTTACTATGAAAGTGTTTCATAGCCCACTCTATACATTTCTTTTTTTATATCAGCATTTGCGCTGATGGGACATAATAATAAATTAATTAAGTTATTTAATTTATCAAACTAATGGCTACATTTAGATATTGTCTAAATCTGGACACATACATGTAATCATATAAAATTGTGTAAATATCCTTGCATGTGAGTGTATTGCATGGTTTCTTTTCTTATAACTGTACAATAAATGTGTGAGAGAAACTAATTTTTATTTTAAATGTAATAATAATTTTCAATGTGTAAGCGAATACAAACTTTCATTAATTTTAAATGTTAAATTAAATGTACGAGGCAACTCTACGAGCTACGTTATATCCTACACTGCACAAAAGAGGGCATGCTCAAGAATTTGTTGTGAATCCCCGTACCATCTCCTATTTATAATAGTAACTATGTACTAAAATGTTACGAATAACTAAAATATACACATTTTACATTAAATGAAATGTTGCATATTATTCTCCTTGTTGAATTACCCTTGTATACATTTTAATGCCCTTTATATACCTCTCTACCTCTATCGTAAACCTGAAACTGCACAATACAATTTTCCGAACTACCTACATATACATACAACAGGCTTTAGGTTACTTGTTGATGCACCACTAACATAGGTACATGTTTGTATGATGTTTCCCGTGCTAACTAACTAAAAAGTTTTGCAAGCTTCAATACAAAATTGCTATTGGCTATTATTTTATCTAAATTACATAATTGAATAATGAACAAATTATGTCAAAATTTTATTAATTTGGTTTTTGTTTTCAAAATTTTTGCAGTACAATCTTATTAAATTTACTTTTGTTGGTGTCAAACGAAATTGAAATACGGTTACATGACTGTCCATTACTTTTTCGGATGAAATGTTTGTTTAATGTTGCAATTAAAAATATTACAAACATTAAACATATTTATTTAATCTTGGCGATTTTAAATAAAAACAACTTGCATTGTAGCAACATTACGGCGAAAATTGTCACACAGTTCAACAGGCTGTGCCAACTACCTACAAGAGAAATCTTGAATACCGCCACAAGTGACTATTTTGAAGTAATAGCATGTGTGCATAAATAAATTATCTAAGCTCGTTTTCATGCTTAATTATGTTGCAAACATTTGTAACGTTATTTTATATTTTTTTTACAATAAATAAAGATCAGTCATGTATCCACACCAAAATTGCAAAACTTTCCTCTTCCCCCGCCGCCCGGCGATCGGCCGGTGCGCCCCGCATGGACTAACGCCCTGTTGTCTGCCCCCAGCCAAGCCGCAGTGGAAGGTGTAAGCGCCGGGAGTCCTCGCAGCGCCCCTGCACGCACATATTCCATGAACACTCATTGTTTGTTGTGATCCCGCAGTGAAACTACACATTAGTAATACCACGACACGGTTCTCGGTTGTGATCTCTGCATGAGCTCGTAAGTTCCGACGGCGGCACCGGCGCGCACCGCACTAACTCTTGTTGCCCGTTGTTTTGCAGCGAACGAGGTGGTCATTGACAAGTGGTAATGCCACGAACCATAGTTCCTCTCCCGCTTCTCTCTGCTCGTTTGTAGTACGCGTCCGCGAGGCCGCGCGCAGGCCCCGCGCCTGGCGCGGCGTCCCGGCGCCCGCCGCCCCGGAGGACATGTTCATAATGTGTATATACTATAAGTATACTTAGGAGGTTTAATCGATTTGTTAATTGCGTTATTCTATTTGAAGACTACATGGTGCCCGTCGACAGAAGCAGTGCGATAGACTATGTGTACTTAAGTTGACAGCGTGCTATTATTTATTATTGTTATATTTTTATTCTCTTTAACTAGTTTGCTTATCTAGAGCCGATAATTATATTAGTGCTGACACCTCGACGAGCAATATGGTGTCTGTAAGGGAAGGATACGATATTATCCAGAGTTTGGGACCCAATTGAGTCCAGATTTTAAACATACCTGTACATTTTAATGTATTATTGTTTTGTACAATAAATCGTTATAAAACAACTAATGTTTCATTTACACTCACGCATTTTTCAACTAAAGGTTATTCTTTACCTGCAGCCAACGGTTTTATAGTTTACACAGCGTCGAAACTATGGCATTTCTAAGTAAAGGAGCTATTATGATGGTCCCTATGCAAGGAACTAATTTGATCGATCATTCCTTCCTAGTCTAAGACAGTGCTTAATAGTTTGTTGTACGTAACTAATTTTTTATATAAAAATAGCTGCTACGAGTCTGATAGTGGGTTGAAAGGAAGCTCTTTTAAACAAGTAATTTTGGGCCGAGAACCTGTCGGCTATAAAGTGCAGCTTGTAGATCTCAACTTCCTATAGGTACTTTTTTATTAGAAAATTTTTGACTGGACAAATAAATTGAAAACAAGTTGGCTTTTATAGTGGAGGAATTGCACAAAGTGGAGATCAACAATCTAATGCTATTTCACATTAGTTGCTATAATATTGCTAGAAAGTAGATATTACTTGGCTACCGATATTAGGTACTATAGTGTTTTATTTATATTCAATGCCTCTGTTTTCTCAGTTATAAGTTTGATCATACTAAGATTACCAACTTACTTAAACGCCATTTTTAAATTTTTATATTATATATTTTTTTCTTATAAGAATTATGTAACAAAAATTGAACAAATGCATCCATAATAGCTGTGAACACCCTGGTAAAGTAACTAGCGACTATTATTGTCCTTTAGCTTAAACGTATGAATGGCCATATTAGGTATGTTAGGAGTTCGTACGAATTTTATTTGAAAATTAAAAATTATTAACAAAAAATAGAACCGACTCAAAACGCACTAAAAAGTAAAAAATAACTGCGTCATTTAGTTGCTTTAAATTACTTAACCTTAAGCATATCTATGAAGTCGTTACCAGCTCTAATCTAAGGGTATGTATAATAAAAAAATTAGCTTTTTATCCACAATATGGTGAAGTCTTTATTTCCCTGGTCAACCGAGACATGCAGGATGGAGCTGTATTTTAGGCTTGAGAAAACAACTTTCCGTTTGAGGTATTAACCATCAAAATTAAAAACGTTTAAATGATTCATGCTTAAAATATCATGGACAGACAAGGTACGGCACGAAACGACACTGTCCTGCAGAGAATGGCGAAATCGCTGGAACTTCTCACGGAAGTCAAATGCAGAAAACTGCAATACCTAGGACACAAGCGCCATGATAAATATCGGATCTTGCAACACATAATACAAGCAAGATCCAAAGACGCCGAAGACGAACCTCCTGGCTTAAAAATTTACGCGAATTTTATGAGATCAGTACAAAATTATTGTTCAGTGCTGCTGCATCCAAAATTATAATAGCTGTAATGGTCGCTAACCTCCGTAGAGGAGATGGCACATGAAGAATTAGAAGAAATGATTCATATGGCCACTTTCTTATGCACATTAAGTCGGATTACTTTGTTGCAGTCCCATACGTGGAGACTCCTAGTAAGCATATCTATAAAATACTTTTTAGGGTTCCGTAGCCAATGGCATAAAACGGAACCCTTATAGATTCGTCATGTCTATCAGTCTGTCCGTCCGTATCTCACAGTCAGTTTATTTCCGAAATTATAAGAACTAATACTGTTGGAATTTACTACCTAAGTAGATGTATTCTGTGAACCGCAATAATATTTTTATACATAAAAATTTTTAACAAAAAATAGAACCGACTCCAAACGCACTAAAAAGTAAAAAATAACTGTGTAATTTAGTTGCTTTAATTTACTGAAGCATATCTATGAAGTCGGTGCCAGCCAAGTTTAAGGAACATTTATTTTAGGTTCTAGGTAACGTCCTTGAAAGTAGAAACCTTGGCTGGCACCGACTCCTAGATATGCTTAAGTTATTTGTTAAAAATTTTTATTTCTTACTTTTTAGTGATTTATCGCCACGTAACGTACTAGTAATATACTGTCATAGTATGTTATACGGCACTTGTAGTCAAAAAGCTACCGATACCCAAATCGCTGTAAGCGTGCCTCCAAAATTTGAAGAGTTCCTTCAATTTCCCCAGGATATCATCAGCAGATCCTAACAAGCGGACAATGGGACCACCTTGGATGTATGCCCTTTTTTTCAACAAACACTGTAAAAAGTTATGCATCCGTGTGGGATATCTTTTTTTTCGCGTTAAAAATAGAAAAAGAACAATAAATTTTGGGGTTCCCCTAGCTTAGAACTGAAACTCAAATTTGTGGGATATCTTTGGTTAGGTATTCAAAAATAATATTGAGGTTTTTAATATATTTTTTTCTAAGCCGCATAGTTTGTGGGAGGCCCTACCAAAGTGGTAAAATGTGTGTGTGTCCCCTCCTGTAACTTTTTAAATAAGAGAATGATAAAACTACAAAACATATGACTATATGATCTTACATTACAACATAAACTTTGGCCGAAAATTGGTTCGAACGCGATGTAGTAAGTTTATTTTTAGTACATCATAAATCGTAAATCGCTATTTTCCTTTTATTCAAACGACTCTAATATAAAAATAATTAAAAAAAATAATTTCATAAAAACAAACCGTGAACAAAAATATACTATTATTAAAACATCTATCTTTATAACGAACACAAGAACTTTTAAATTATATTACTTGCTGCTACGTAACCCTTCATAGGCGAGTTCGACTCGCACTTGGTTGCGTTTTCTAAGCTTGCGAACCTAGCGAATTAAATAAAAATGGCTATACAGTGTACCTTTGCCTTTTCCCTACGGGAAAGTGTAACGAAAAAAAACTTCATGAAATGACAATTAAGAGTTGTCATCACAGACTACATATATTAAACGTCACTGTCATATGTATGTTTGTGTGGCGGCAACGGAATAATTTTTGTTCGGATTATTATTTACTTATTTTTAATAATTACAGTTACATGTATGTAATATAACTTTGATATTGAAAAATATACAGAGTGAAACGTTTCTAATTTATTTGACAAGAGTAATTTGATAAACGAAATATGGAAACGTCCAGGTTAGTTGCTAATGCTTTATTTAGTGAATTTCGAAACTTTAAGTCAAAGCGTGAAAAGAATAATAAAACGTTATTGAATAACAACACCTGCATACATCTTACTAAATTGAAATTTATTTTACTAGTTCAAGAAAAAACAGAGAATTGTGAGCTTTGTCGATAAAATATTTAACACGATATAGTGTTATTTTTTGCTGCCTATTAAACACATTTTAAATAATTATAAATTAACGTATAATTTAGACTGGTCTGGAAGAAAATGATACAAAACAAAAATAAACTGAATATACTATGAGAATTATTTTCCTTTCTTAAAAGTTAAACTTAAGATTTAGCAGCAGATATCTTGATTACAGAGCTTGTTCAGAAAAGTACTACAGCCATATATAATACTTCATAAGAGTGTGGTTGCCAGTGTGATTACAGGCACATGAGGCTTAACACCATTAATTGACAGGAATAAACAGTGCATAGTAATAAAATAAATAAATGACTGCTACATAGGTCATAATTAGGGACCATTGTTTTGCACATCTGTTGCTTCAAGTTAACACCCTATAATTAATGTGCCCTATCACATATTGCTTTATTATAAACTGGTTTGACATTATCTGTTTCATCCATTCAAAATCATCTGCTTCTCCCATTAACATTTATATAAAGATAACTAACTAAAAAGTAAATGTACATAGTCATCTTTATTGTTTGATCTTCATTGATTTTTTCAGATTAGATTCGGAGTTACCACACAAAATGGCTCATTTGGATATTATGGAAGTAGAAGAACCTAACATCCAAAATGTAATGCCTGAGTCAAGTTCACGACTATTGAGAAAAAGGAAATCTGTCGTCCCTGAATCTAGCAAATCAAGAAATCGTAGAGTCAGCATGAAACCCAAAAAGCACTTATCTGAAACAGCTAATTCAAAACAAGTTGAGGCATTGTATCTCAATAAGAAAATCAATAAAGTAACACAGACTTTAGAAACAATATATGAGGAGCCGAAGTCTGGTAGTTCAGATTCAGAGCAACTCATAGGTAATAGAAAAGTAAAAAGACTGTTGACATTCCAAATAGGCAACCACTATACTAAAGAAAAGATAAAGAAACGCAGAGCTAAAATCAAGAAGCTCTTGGGCAATAAGTCATTCCTTAACAGAAAGAAAATACCAATGAATGTATTTTTAAAAACTATAGAATGTTTGGAGTTGGATGAGGTTGTCCAAAGTGAGGAAAAAACCGAGGATATTAAACCTGTGTGAAAGAGTAATGTGAATTTATATGTATCAGCATTTATTATTCCAATAATTATCGTATTGTAACATGTATATTTTTAGTACGACATAAACATACAGGTTGCTGCAGTCTATGAAAGCTTTGTAAAGTGAAAGGTGTTAAGCAAAAGTCAAGAAACTTACTCTTACTGCATCCTCTGATTCATAGTTTCTTACATGTTGGTATTACATTTTTATTAAAGCAAGCATTATAGAGATATTGTGTTAGTGCTCCTGCGGAAAACTTGTATAGTCCCCATATTATGGACAAATTAATTAGAAAGACTGACTTTTAAAATTTAATAATATTGTAAGTTTATCAGATCATACTATTGAATGATAGAGCAATAGTTTTTTTTAAGACTGGAAAGTATCTATGGACAGAATAGGAGTCTATGAGCATACTTAAAAAATGAACAGTTATTTTAATCGTTTCCAACATAGATCTAGTGAGGTAATTGAATATATTAAGGCCTTCCTGTTTGTTGGAAATAGGATTAGGCTTAAACAAACCATGCTGCTCTAATGTGGATGTGGCTAGATGTGTAATGTTTGACTCAAAAGGTCGCGATCAAATGTTAATAATGACTGGAGCCGACAGATCTCCAAGCGTTCAGTGAATTTTTCTAAAGGTTAGAACATTATGGACTGGCAACCTTTGTAGATATTAAGTAAACTGCCAGCAAAAAATTTACACAAATGGAATGTAAATATCGACCTAATCTAAATTAATGATAGGTATGTCTTCATAATCTTTAATTTAAAAATACTGGAGGTGTTAAGGGCATACTTTTACCAAATAAATTATTAATAGTAAAATTTGGTCTTTTAATTTTTTTTTATCGATTACAAGTCGGCTCTTGACTCCTATCACACCAGGTATTAAGTGATGATGCTATATAAGATGGAAGCGGGCTAACTTGTTGCGAGTTCTACATGACTTCGTACCGGAACGCTAAGTCGCTTGGCGGTACGTCTTTGTCGGTAGTGTGGTAACAAACGGCAGTGGCCACGGCGAAAGCCTCCCACCAGCTAGACCACGACAAATTAAGAAAAATCTACCCCGCCGGGAACTAAACCCAGGACCTCCGTCTTATGAATCCACCGCGCATACCACTGTGCCACGGAGATCGTCAATTTCATGTATTTCTAAGGATATAGAAAGCAAAATCAATTTAATAATATTTATTCATCTGGAATGAGGTAAGTCTTATCACAATTTTTTAACATATTTATAACATTTGCAACAAAATAAAAATCTTATAAAATAAAAACATCTATACAAATCATAAAATTAATGTGAAACATTTTGAACATAAGATGCAATTGTGTGGTATAGATATTCCCTTGATAAGAGTTGATTGATGAAGATTTTGTATACTTAATTAAAAATCACATATACATATGTGATTTTTAATTAAGTATACAAAAAGGTAAAAGGTAGTGTTATGTAGGTATTAACACATTGACTGCCCATACAAAATGAAAAAGGTAACTGGGCAGCCCAATTTTGCTTTTCTGTTATATAGCTTTATAAATATTTTGCCTGAAGGCGTCAATCATATTTAAGATAATATACATTTATTTATTTTGAAATTTGACAACTATTTAGTACAATACACACAATACAATATTTAACAATCAAGTAAGTAGATTAAAAGTAAAGAACCTTCTATAGACTGATCACACCAAGCGACGTGAGGGGCGTCCGCACCTCGACTCCCGCCATAAGGCGTAAGGGGCAGTCAATGTGTTAAAAACATGTTTATTGACAACATCTATACTTATAATAAAACTGTAACAGGTCCAATTATGTACATTGAAAATATTTTTATTGGAGGACACTAAATAATCAATACTGTGGGGGCAAGTGCGAGTTTTTCACCGCGTAACTAGTCGTAACGTCAAATTATATTGAAAAAAAAAGTGTTTACTCTCGCTATACCGAGATGGCGCTGCTTCAGTTCCATATAAATTCGCAGTTGCTCGGCAACAAACTCATACTAGGCACTCAGAACTGGAATGTTTTTTTATTTTGTTGTAATAAAAGCAATCAAATCACATAAATAAAAAATTTAAATAAAACTTATATAATACTTGGACCTTGCTCATGAGATTACTGTCATGTGGAATGTTGATTCAAAAATGATTGTTCCTATAGTCGTTTCAGTCAACGGTCTTATAGAGAAAAGCTTTGACGAACATCTTAAAAAGCTTTCGCTTAATTGTTGGATCAAGGGTCGGGTACAGAAGGCAGTAATTCTTGAAACAGCGCATATTTTGAGGAGGTTCCTCACTCTGGAGCCCTGACCACCGGTTGCTTGGACCCCCGGGCCCCGCAACAGGCTGAATGGATTTTTTTATAAATTTTTAATTGTTTTTTTTTATTATTTTATAAGCATTGTTAAAAATTTTTAAAATAATTGTAAATAAATAAATGAGTGTATATAAAATTTAATTACTATCATTAATGAAACACTCTGTAGCAGTCTTTGAACATTGTTTGTACTCTTTCAGCTGAGTTGAGTGTATTTTATCGAGATTCACACAAACGCACAGAGGTTTTTCTTGACCCGGTGTAAACATTTGACGCGGTACCCCCACCCAGTCTCTCACTATGCCCCCACTGAAATATCAAATAAAATAACACCATTAGTATTATAGATTGGAATGTATGGAAGAATTGTCCCCATTTATTAGGACTAGAAAAGTCTACAATGAAATATATCTATCTTGATAAGATAGATGGCTAAACGAATCTTTCATAGAAGGATCACAAATTTTTTTGAAAGGAAAGGTAGCTGCTGCTAGTACATTATATACAAGTATTATATTTTATATATTTTTTCACTTCTTTCTTCATCCTCAAGGACATCCTCACGGATACTGCCGGACTCCTACTGGCTAAACCCCCCCCCCCCCCCCATCACCTTGGCACTGTGTACCTGCCGTTTTAGCCTGCCACCAGTGCCCCTGTCCATATCATCCTTTTCTGTTCCTTTATTTTCATTATATTTTCTAAATAAATTCTAACGGCTTTCCAGTCCTCCTTTGTGCATTAAGGTGCTCAACTTCTGAACTTTAACTAAATACCTTATCGGAATTATTTTTTTACGTATATTTACCTTGTATTTGTACACCAAACTCTAGATCCCTCCTCCTCACTCCACGCCATGTTACAGGGAGGATACATTTGCTCTTGCAACTTAGCTGCCTCCTTTTCAGATCTACACTGCTTAACTTTTTGTTTCAGCTCAGTCATATATGAGGTGTCAGCGCCATTTTCATCATAATATCTACCAATTAATACACCTACAAAAAAAATACTGAAATTCATTTAATAATAGGTTGGGCCATTCTCAAGTAATATTTTGATTATTTTCAAATTCCACCTCCTATCATAAGATATTTAAAGATTTCGCTTAACCCACTAGCTCAAATCCTTAGATTACAAAAAAAAAATTTAATAAAAGCAGACAATTTGCGTCTTTATTATTAACTCATCAAGGTTAAGTGGCAGCCACATTCACATACATTTCAGTCACCTTGAGCACTCTAACTGCTTTAGTGGACTAACATCATGCCAGTTGTTCAAATAGAACAAAACAAATAAGCCTCATAATTACATTTACAGCAATGACATTATTAGTGAAAGAACTCACCAACATATGTATATTTTTGTTTGAAAGTTTTTCTCCAATCTAATATAGCTAAGATTTCATTACATGAGAGCTGTATTACATGGTCCTTCTCATCACTTTCATCTTTGAAATTGCCAGTGGCTAGGGCTCTGGTGCCATCCTTACCTGCAAAGCAACATGTGTAACGAACAGTAATTTTAAATAAATAAAAAAATCTATACTTAAAGAATTTTTACTTCCTTGTGTATGTATAAGTTTGTTCTAGATGCAGAAAATAACTAAGCAAGTATGAGAATTTGCAAAGATGTATATTATATATAATATATAATTTATTTTAAATAAAAAAGTTGACACGTCAAAAAGTGAAAGTAACCCACCAATGAAATAATGATATGAGGATCCTTTTTTATAATGTTGACTACCCAAAGTAACATCAAAAATGTTTCCAAGAACAGCCAAATACAGTTTCTCTTGCTGAAGTCCATCATACGTCGATAACTCAGCTGAAGAAAACACTTTCTTCTTCAAAACATCAAAATTGTTTGAACTCTTTTTATTAATATGTTGTTGATAATACACTGCACCAATTATAACTACTATAGTAAGTACAATATATTTAATAGTGCTATGCAAACTTCTTATCACAGACATTTTTATATATTAAATGAACTTACACCTATTTTTTCTGGATAATATCAAAAAATTTGTTTGTTTATATTTTTTTTAATAATTTAAAAATATGTAATATGGCTTTGGGTTCTAGTGGCAGAAACATATTTGTCGAACTGTGACAGAAACTGTCAGTGCGAGTGACATATTCACAATCACAATGATTTTATAGGTTGTTTTGTTGACAACGGACAAACTGTATGATTTTTTTATTTTTATGATTATATGAAAACTGAATTACATATTTCACAATAACTTTTTAGTGTAGAATGAATTCACTACAACATTTACGTAAATTTACAAAATTTCCTCCAAGAAGAAGAGTTGTAGTCACAGGCCTGGGTGTAGTTTCACCACTAGGAACAGGAACTGAATTAGCATGGCAGAATCTTTTAAAAGGGCATTGTGGCATAGTTGCACTAAAAGACGAGGAATATTCCAAACTGCCCAGCAGAGTAGCTGGAGTTATACCCATAGAAGCAAACACTGAAATAGCGAAAGCACTATCAAAATCAAATTTGAAGTTAATGGCCCCAGCTACTTGTATAGCTCTTATTGCTACATCTGAAGCATTAAAGGACGCAAACTGGTTACCAGAAGCCGATGTGGACAGAGAGGTCACTGGGGTGACCCTTGGCATGGGAATGATAGATCTAAAAGATGTGTGTGAAACAAATAGCGCTTTAAAAATAGGTTATAATAAAGTGAGTCCTTTTTTCGTACCAAGAATATTACCAAATATGGCTGCAGGGCATATAAGTATCAAGTATGGCTTTCGTGGCCCCAACCATGCTGTATCAACAGCTTGTGCAACTGGAGCGCACTCAATCGGTGATGCTTTTAGAT
Organism: Mycalesis mineus; assembly: GCA_034621355.1. Classification (NCBI taxonomy): domain Eukaryota; kingdom Metazoa; phylum Arthropoda; class Insecta; order Lepidoptera; family Nymphalidae; genus Mycalesis; species Mycalesis mineus. The sequence goes on from CM067885.1 coordinate 15,067,360, forward strand.
TTATAAGAAACGGAGATGCTGATGTCATGATCAGTGGTGGAGCAGAGGCTTGTATAAGTCCTTTAGCAATAGCTGGATTTTGTCGCCTAAGAGCATTAAGCACTTCATTCAACGATGAACCTACAAAAGCATCTAGACCTTTTGATAAACATAGAGATGGGTTTGTAATGGGCGAAGGAGCTGCTGTTCTAGTTTTAGAGGAATATGAGCATGCTGTAAGGAGAGATGCAAAAATTTATGCTGAAATATTAGGATATGGTCTATCAGGGGATGCTGCTCATATAACTACTCCAAGAGAGGACGGCACTGGAGCTATTTTGTCTATGAATAGAGCATTGCAAGATGGGGCAGTAGATCTTAATGAAATCTCATACATAAATGCCCATGCTACATCAACACCAGTTGGTGATGGTATTGAATCAACAGCTATTACTAAACTTTTTAAGGATAATGTTAAAGACATGATGGTATCTTCTACCAAAGGGGCTCATGGACATTTGTTGGGAGCTGCTGGTAATTTAGAAGCAGTCTTTACTGTACTAGCATGTCACCATGGTGTTGTACCACCTACATTGAATTTGGATGAGCCTATTGATAATTTGAATTATGTTGCTAAAACACCCCAGGATTGGCATAGAGAAAGAAGAATAGCGTTAAAAAATTCTTTTGGATTTGGTGGTACAAATGCAACACTTTGTATATCTAGTATTTAATTTGAACATAAGGAATAATGGTTACCAAAGAGTAAAAGTTGTTAAGCAAAATGTTTAATAATATTCTTTATTTAATGGATAGTATTAACCACACTTTAGGAGAGACAAATATGTTAGCATATTTTGGTGCATCTCTTCTGCCATCGCAGCCAGAGTGTTCCAGCACTGCACCACAGAAACTGTGCTAGCAGTTTCATATCACACTTATTTTTAGAAAATTTAATATGTTGTGAAATAAAACCATAATATAGACTTGATAGTATATTTAAAACTGATTACAAATGTTGTCAGAATGATTCCAGTGGCATGCAGCCACTGCAACTTCTAACGATTTGCTGTTCTAGCATTTCCATAATGAGCAAAAATAATAATCTATTGTGTACCACATAAGACTGAGTCACATAAAGCATGAAAATAACATGATTTGATCAAAAATGCTACTATTTTTCATTACGAAGCCTTTTAATATTTTTTAATAGTAAATATTTAGTAAATGCTGGTTATTTATTGCCAGTCGATTACAATTTCCATAATATCATAAACAGGTTGAAATCATTCAAACATGCACTTGATTTTAACTTATAATTATTACATGCTGTTAAATATTACAATATATCAAATACATATCCTATAAGCACCTTTTCCTTTTTTTCAAAATTCAATACAATATTTTTATCAATACAAAAATTTAAATATTTTATTGAACCTATTTTAATTTCAGGAACATGATTTTTATTAGGAATTCAATTTAGTAAAAAGAAACCTTTCTTGGAATAATGAGCAGTAACCTTTATTGTATCATAAGCACACTAATATTGGTACCTAATTTGTTACAAGGAAAGCTTATAGTTTTGCTTTCTAACATGCATACAATAAAATAAACAAGAAAAATAAATGTTAAATAATTTGTTTGCTAATGCGTTTTTCTTCTCTACTGGTATCTGGTGTGCAGTTTGAATGTATTGTATCTCAACGTAGATTATGCAGGATGTTTGCCTGGCTTCTGTGGGACCGGCTGCGTCTGAGGGTTGACACATAACTGGGCAAACTTCTGCCTTAAATTCTGTCTGAGCTCTTGCCTTTTCTCTGTTATGTTTATTCGTGATTTAAACTCCAATACTTCTTCTATAGGAATATAACTGGTGTCCTGTTCTTCGTCTGATGAACATGTATCCTGTAAACAAAAAACGTCACAAATCTAAGGTAGTTCACGAAAGTTCACGGATTCCACGACAAAATAAGACAAGCAAGTTCAAAATATGTTTTAGAAAACATGAAATAGGTATTAAGTTTCTCTTGTTTTTTAGTAAAGAAAAATTTTTATAAACGAAAAGGGTAAATAAAAAAAACAAAACAAAATATAAAAGTGACATTAGAACAATGCTGATTATAATAATTTATTGAAAAATAAATCGTAGTTCTTGAAACAGTGGTCGACATAAGACCAGCCGAGGAAAGGTTATGACCCCCTAGAACTGCGTCGTCGTCAGAGCCACGTAACGCAAATATCTTGCGAGTAAAGTATTATATTTTTATGTTATATATTATTTACCGTATATTTTTATTTTATGTTTGTTTAGGGAGAGTTTCGTCCTTTATGATGGTTTTGATGATTCTTTTTTTTGTTGTGGTGTGGTGTGTGTCTGGTGGTGGTACCATGAAAAGAAAACCAGGATTTGATGATGGGGTCCTAGGAAAATCGAGGGTATCGAGAGAGTCGGTGTCACCCGTGCTTAAAGCTGTTACCTAAACTTATATGGCACCAACTTTATATATATGATTAAGTAAATTAAAGTAACTAAATGACTCAATTATTTTTTAAATCAAGTCAGTTTTATTTATTTTAATCAATTCGTTTAAAACTGAAAAATTAAAATTAGCATTTTAACAGGCACAAAATGCACAGGTACTCACCAGCATTTCTTGCAGAGATAGCGTGAAACCAGTAAACGTGACCTTATCATTTTTATTGTCCAGACAGTCCCCTCTCTCATGATTGCAAAATCCTTCAGAACAAGCCACTTCGGAACCTTCAGGAGAACTCATGAGTGACGACGAGCCTGACAATGTCTCACAGCATCCGTTGTTGTTCCCTGACGAGTATCCGCAGTCGTGATGTTCATTAGGAGATAGGTTTCCGTTTTTGGCTCGCTGCTTGGCTAACTTCTTGGGTGAACAGAGTTTGGTGTAGTCGTCTTGACACGATGTACAACTGTCGTTGGACTGCAGCGAGCCTTCGCAGCATTGCGTGTAGTCGCGCGGTGTTAGCAAGTCTGTGGGTGTGTCTCTCTCTTCAAGTAAACATTCTTCACATTGGCACTTGTCTTCAGGTTCCTCCGAGTCTGCTTCCTGTAAGGAAAATCCAAACAATTAGTTTGTGGATGTATTGTCTAAGAACCTTAACTCACCTGATGTTAAGTGAAGATGCAGTCCCAACAACAAATTAATTTCAATAAAATAAATAAAAATATTTCTCTTCAACCATATTAGTGTTCATGGCAGTGTTAGTGACATTGATTACTTGTTAGTACGTCAACCAGTGTTAGAACACTGACAGTTGAGTCTGACAGCAAATGCCCTCAAGACGCCGATAAAACTGACCAGGACTCTGCGCAACAGGGATGTATACCGCTTAACGCATGGTTGCATATCAATCCACACGCGCCTCGGCGAACATACCTTAACCATATAACTTTCAGACAGAAAATAATAATAATGAAATGAAACATCACCTTGCATTTGCTTTCACCAGCCTGTCGTTCCTTCTTCTTGCGCCGTTTGAGTTTTTTCTGTTCTTTCCTCTGCTGGCGAGTAACTTCTTCCTGGGTGATCTCGTCGTACAGCAGCTGGAGCTTGGAGACGCCGCTCTTGAGCTCCACAGCGGTCTCAAACTTGCGGTACAGCGCTTCCACAGCCACCGCGACGAGGGTCTGACACGTGCCTTCCTCCTCGCGCAGCCGCAGCGAGATGCGCTGCAGACGCTCGTAGATGCATATCCCGAGACATATCAATACCTGCAACAATTATTAAGATATCATTTAAAAAAAAAAATACTTGTTTTTTATGCTTATATTCTCAAGAGGGTCTCTTGTAGTTATGTTATTATTTGTTGTAATTATGATTAGAGGTGGTTTTATTACTCCCAAAAACAATGTCATTAAGATAGATTTCCGATTATTTACTTCAATTTAAATATCATTCAGTATGGATTGAATATCAAGCTATGGAATGTTTTAATAATATTTGCTACTACACTGCATTAAAGTGGCTCCTTGATGTCACTGCCACTTTAATGAGCCATAACCGCTGAATTATCAAAAGCAAATTTTGTTACAAAAATTTTTTTTTTCATTTTCGAACAGTAACAAATTGAACCACTTCAAAACCCTCCCCTATTTATAAAATTTATGCTGCTGCTTCATTGACATATCAATAGTTAGTACTATGCAAAATTTACGTCAAAAGTGTCCCAAGATATTTTGTACATATTAGGATGTATTATAAACAAAATAACATTGTAATATAAATGTCTTATCGTATTGTTATACAGTCTAATTTGCAACGATCTAATTGCATGCAATAAGTAATTAGCTTCGATTGACGGTTGCCATGGCAGCCTTTTTTTGACATGACAGCTTCTCGTGAAAATAGGACAACATAAATGGTGTGGAGTAGGTAGCTTTGAAATTTTTTGGCATCTTATATTTATATATTATATTTACAGCAAACTTTAATTTATATTTACATATCCGTGACCTCTATATGCTGGGATAAATCTTGTACCAAATAATAATTGTTGTAATTATCTTGTATTAAATAATAATTAGTTATAATAATAATTAATTACAAACCAAATCCACAAATGTACAAAATTATATGCCACTCGATATAGTTCTTTACTTTGAAATTTCAAGTTCTCGATATTTTCCTCTTTTTAATTAAACTGAAAATATATTTTTTTACTTCAATGAAGTTAGGTCACTAATTTAAATAACTGTTCCTAATTTCGTAGATAATTCTTAAAGTTATCAAAATAATATACCATTATGGTAAAAGTTATTTGATTGTATATATGACATGAATATTCATGACATAATAAATAAAAGTTGACATAAAAAATAAAAATTTTTGAATTGAAAATAATTAAATTATTTTCATTCAAAAATTAAATAATTCAAATGTTAAACAGCAAGACTCTATGCAGTCGTTGTTCTAAAACATTCTATTGCTCACGGCAGATCCGAACTAAATGTGATTAATTAGATAAACATATTGCACTCCTTCTATCCTATTCGCGAGAAGCGTATGGGAAAAGGACAGATATATACTTTTTGTTCATTCTGGTTGGTTATGCAATTTGTTTCTATAATTTATTAATTTTTTTATAAAATAGCCTATTTCTAAGCAAAATAATACTTTAAATTCATCAAAAAATATTTACTTACTGGAAATATGATACACCGTCTTTTTTTCTTACTTTACTCGGGTAGTTCTTACAAGTTTTTATTACACAGTACGGCATTATTGACGAGTCATCTGTCAGACAGCTAATATGAGACTGAATTGCGATTGGAAATCATTTTGCGTTTTGGCTTACTTTTGATTCGGACACTTTTTAGCTCTGACTCGAAGTCCATAGTATTAATATGTCAATGTGCTGCTTAGTTTATCGTGAATACAACATCTTACCTTGTGAATACCAATTTACTTCATTAATCAACAGCACATTGTGTCGCAAGCGACCCTACTAGTTTAGGGACCTGACATGGGACATCAAAATTTGTCATTTAAGACAACATAAAAAACCGTCTCCTTGAAATTTTCGTAAACTATGATTATTCAGCGGTAATAGGTGATTAACACTCCCTGGTAAAATCTCAGACTCTAATGGATACAAAAAGAATAAATTTAATTTATCCAACTTACCTCTTCTTGTGCTATTTCTAAGGTTTTAGCATGTCTTTCGCGATGGTTTCCAAGCAGCTCGGGTTCCGCCCTAGCTATGAGGTGTGCTATGTAGTCCGTCTTAGCCTGCAGATGTAGATGTTTGTCTAACAAACATCGTTTGATGCCTCCGTACAACGCTCCAACGTAACCTTTCTCCTTATGTGGCTCTTTTTCTTCCACTAATAACTGATAAGCCCTCAATACCTGTTGGCAAATATTTAGTCTCTTACAAAGATAATTTCTTTAATTACAATAATCCAGATTGGCATTTTATGGTTATTTAATCTTAATGTACCTCTATCCTTGCTAATATTATAAAGGCGAAAGTTTGTATGGATGGAGGGATAGATATTTGTTACTCATTCACGCAAAAACTACTGAATGGATTTTGATGAAACTTTACAATAATATAGCTTACATATCAGAATAACAAATAGGGTACATTTTATCCCGAAATTCCTACGGGAACAAGAACTACGCGGGTAAAACCGCGGGCGTCCTCTAGTGAGTACATAAAGTAGTTTAAATTGTAACAAGGAGTTTTTAGAACTGACATTACATGATTGATAACATCAATGAGATAATTAATTGCTTGCTTATATTTGAATAATACAACTTAAATAAGAATACTTCGGACAATATTAGCAGCCGATTAATGCCCTAGGGTTCGCTTGTTGTAGGTGAGGGGACTTGGAGCCTTATCTCACTATACTGCTTCGTGGGTTGGCGAGCTAAGGGTAATGAATTTTTTACTCATTAACTATAACTAGCCCGACAACTCGCATTGGAGCAGCCCCGCCAAAACGCATTGGAGCAGCGTTGTGGGTCTACATTCCATATCCCCTGACAACTGACAGTCCACAGATGACCAACCTTTCCGACTTTGGCCTTAAAATTTGCTGACAGTTTTTTAGAAGCAAGAAAAATCAGCATAATTCCACAAACTGACCCAGGATTTGCATCCAAGACCTAGTAATCGCAGCAACATAGGCTAACTACATGACCGAGGTAGCCATATTTGTAATATATTTGTAGGTCAATATTGAAAACCACATCTAGATCTTTTAAATGCAACAAAATAAAAAAATCATGTCATTCATTATTCATTGATTATATTTAGTGATATCAAGGTTGTTTGTAATATAGTAAGGACAACTTGTAGTCATTATCAGATTGATAAATGAAATGTGTGGAATATAGATCAATGCATTAATATGTAAAATAATTTAATATTTTGTAAATTTGCTCTAAATTTATTATTTTTAAAATTTATTTAAATCATGAAATGAAAAACGTACTAATATCAGACCACCCATTGCTTGAGCCGCGCAACAGACTTGATTTTTTTTTGTGTTTTTTATAGGAAATATTAATGTTTTTTTATTACTTTTATACCTCATCTTTTTTTTCACTATTATAAAAAGTGACGTCTTTATTTGTTTCTGTTTTGGCAATTTTACTTTTGAACCAAACACCATGAAATTAAAGCATGTATGTAATATCAGGACTATAGAAAATAATGTAGGGTACCTTTCATCATTAAAAAAAGCTACTTTTGTAGGTAAGAATACTAATTTCTACACTAGAACAAAACCATGAATCACTACATATTACAAAATCAAGTCCTCTGTGAAGCGGTGATTACTAAATAGATTTTGATGCGGTTTTCGCCTGTAGATAGAGTGATACCTGAGGAAGGTTAATATATAATTTTATAATAGTGGGAAGAGTAACAACAACTTGGGAGCTTTAACTGAAAACGCTGCTTAATCCCTTTGAGTTATAACAAAACAATATATTGAAGAACTGTTCCTCTTCATTAGAACTTTAAAAGTCCCCAATTGATATACATATTTATTTTTAAATATATTTTTTTCTTTTTGATGTTTTTAAAAGGTAGCTAACACTTCTTATTCTGGTGACCAAAGTCGCGGGTATATGCCAGTATTAAATATTAAAAAAAAAATAACAATAATTAATTAATTTAGTACCTTAGTCTTACAATCAGCGCAGAATCTGTGTTTTCGGAGGTAGTTGTGCAGAGTGTCGTGTAATGTATTGAAGTGGACCAAAGTGACGTGTTCACGCGCCGAGGTCCTCATAGCGTCCCAGGCGAACCGCCAGGCGGCCCGTCCACCCCAACCCCAGGCGCCCCATCCCCAGCCGCACGTGGAAGTGGCCCCCCAGCCTCTCGCCGTGCCTGCTTCCAGTGAGTGTAATGTGCAACGCGGAGACTTCTTCCACCGAGGTTGACTGAGTATTATGCATTCAATACCAGAGCTGTGAAAAATCATCATCATCATTATCATCATCATCATCATCATCATCATCATCATCATCATTATATACCTATTAACGGCCTACTACAGATTTTTCATTTGAAATAGTTTTCTTTCAAGCCAATGAAAAAGCAGGTAATACATATTTATTTAAATTTTTTTATAGTGTATATAGTCCGATTTTGATAATTCTTTTTTTTATTAGAAAGAATATACTTCCAAGAGGATCCCATACTCATCATGGTACAATCTGATGATGGGATCTTGGGAAAACCAAAGAAACTCTAAATTTAATACACCAAAATTGCTACAACACTTGCATGTATTTTTTGGCTACAAGTGCTGTATAATGCTACTTTTATAGTTTAGTATGATTAAGATTATGTTAACTTTCAATTAAACACAAAAAGCAATAAAAAATTTATAATAAAATATTAACTTAGCAATATAACTCAGTACCACCAAAGCCTTATATATATACTTTAAGGATGTTTCATCATTTAGTTACTTTAATTTACTGAACCATATCTGGGAAGTCAGTACCACCAAAGCTTGCTACTTTAAGGATATTACTTTAAAAAAAATTACCTTAATAAAATTCAAAATTCAAGGCATTTAGGCTAGATAAAGTTGAGAATCTATGGCTTAGAGCATAATTCAGATCTTACCTGTGACCATTTAATAAGGTAGCAAGTGACTGTGAATGTACAATTTTATCCTCTCTGATTGTCATAACTTCATCTTGGCTCATAATAAGTGGATCTAAAGTTGGGTGTCCTGATTTGCATAACTGGTAGAAGAGTCTCTCAACACTGAAAATTATGCACAACTAATTAATATGATCGATAAGTTTTAAGTTAATATAGTAGATTGTGGGCAAAGCCAGCGGGTTTATAGGGTGCAAATCTGAATATTAGATATTAATATTAGTAAAAGTCTCTTCACATCAGTTTAACTTGTACTCAAACTTGAAAATAACTGGATTTTTTAAAAACTTAAACCTGACTATGTCTGTATAGTAGAGGCAAGTTGAACTAGAAAGGAGGTATTTAAGTTTGAGTCATAAAACTAATTTTGTGGATACAGAGTAAATAAAATACATAATGATATCCAAAATTATATTAAAATCTTGTAGAACCCTATCTTCAGACCCTTATTTGTAAAATCAAAATTTATACTGAGCTATGACGGTGGTATATGTGATAATTACAGTAGTATTCAGTAGTCTCTGTCAATTGATTAATATTATCTTTGTTATTTTGATCAATTTCATTATTTTTATAATTCATCTAAGTAATTAAATAAAAAAAAAGTTTAAATCCTTGTAAGACATAGAATTATTTTTTGAAAATACATAATTATATAATAAACTAGAGGACGCCCGCGGTTTCACCCGCGTAGTTCTCGTTCCCGTGGGAATTTCGGTATAAAATGTAGCCTATGTGTTATTCTGATGTATAAGCTATATTGTGGTAAAGTTTCATTCAAATCCATTCAGTAGTTTTTACGTGAAAGAGTAACAAACATCCATACATCCATACATCCATACAAACTTTCGCCTTTATAATAGTAATAGGATACTTATTATTGCAGAATAAATATTTACATAAATAATAAAAAAAAATCATACTTACCTCATCTAAACCAATGTTAACTATATAATATGTAAAAAGTTAACTTGAAAATAAATATTTTATATTATATAATTTGTTACAATTAATTCTTTCTACTTTGAAAACACTTGTTTGGCATACCTTTAGACTTAGTGCAATGTTTATTATGTTGTTATATGTAACAGTAACAGCTAATGAATAATCAAGGAAAAATGTACTTTGCATAATTAATTATAATTACAAGCACAAATATTTACAACTTAATAACATGTTAGTTATTTTAATATGATTAATCAACAAATCATTACCTTCTCCGGCAGCCAACACAAGGAATGCTTTGATTCAGTACGTTAAATATATCGGACGCGTCCACCCTTAGGGCTGACTTCAGTTCGTCGGTCGTAAGGATTCTGTACTTGCGCATGAATTCCTCATACTCGCGACCTTTCACTTGAGGGTTGTCACAAATAAGGCCCATCGTATTTAGATCCATAATCATCTGAAAAATATACTCGTATAGATTAAACAAAAAAATTTTCCACAAAATAAGGTCAACTCTAAGACGTCATTGTATTTAGGAAATCGATCACGTTTACCAAACAAATCACGGCAATGCGGATCTATTCAAATACTAAAGTTTGAAATGTCCGGATGAATAATTATGTACTTTCATAGAGCACATGATTAAATTCCTATCTTTTTCGAGTAATCTACGTTTGAGGTAATGTCAAGGAGCAAATGGACTTACTGTTAGATTTTCGTAAATAGTAAGTGGTAATTGTCGACGTTTGATAACGGGCTCCTTTTCGCAATTATATATATCAACCAACTTAGCCATTTTTCACGATTAAATCACATAAAATTGCCGACAAAATACACAAATATAACAAAATGACGGCTGATGACGGCCAACTTTTACGAAATACACGTCGAGTTGCGAAGATAATTAAATTAACACAGAGTATGCATAACCGAAAGTTTACTGTACAATACTGATAAACGCTACGTTTTGAATAATTTTTTATAATTTTCATAATTTGCTGAAGAAAGAATTTCATATCAGTAAATATATTGAACTAAAGTAATTAGTAAAGCTATTTTTTAGTTGATAACTAATATTTTTGTCAACGTGATTTGTACAGTGCTACCACAATAATAATGCAAATTCGAACTTTATTATCCTCTGAGACAAAATTTCATGAGGAATGCCTCTGTTGTGTCCAATTCATCAGTAATCTGTATGATCTCCGTAATTTATTGGGAATCTGTGTATTGATTTATTGCAAATTTTAAACGTCAGAATAAAAAATAAATAAATTCAGATTGTATATGTCTAAAATTTTCAAATTCAATTATTTGTTGTTGCCTTGCATTTATGTGATATTGTGAATGATTGACGTTACTAAAATCTATCATAATGTCGAAAATATTCACACCGACCAACCAAATTCGTCTCACGAATGTAGCTATTGTAAGGTTAAAGAAAGGTGGTAAAAGATTTGAAATAGCATGTTACAAAAATAAAGTAGTATCCTGGAGAAGTAAGATGTAAGTTACATTTTACAAATAATGCTACCATTATTATTTGTACACCGCTTATTTTGCAGTGTAATTTAGTACATTAATATTGTGCAATATAATTCTTGGTACTTAATAATTTCAGAGAGAAAGATATTGATGAAGTGCTGCAAACTCACACCGTATTTACTAATGTATCAAAGGGGCAGGTAGCTAAAAAAGAGGATTTGGTCAAGATTTTTGGTAAGGAAGACCAGACTGAAATATGTAAGGAGATATTAGAAAAAGGTGAACTGCAAGTGTCAGATAAAGAAAGGCATTCTCAAATTGATTCGCTCTTCAAAGACATTGCTACAACAGTAGCTGACAAGTGTGTTAACCCAGAAACAAAACGACCATACCCTGTCTCAATTATAGAAAAAGCCATGAAAGATATCCATTTTTCTGTGAATGTGAACAAAAGTGCGAAACAACAATCTTTAGATGTTATTCCACTTATTAAAAAAGAGATTCCCCTTGAAAGAGCACAAATGAGAGTGAGGATTCTTCTGCATGGCAAAGATGCACGTAAAATAAGAGATAAAGCTGTTAAACTTGCTATGAATGTTGAAGAAGAGAATTGGGAAGCTGGAACTGCAAATATAATATGCCTCATAGATCCAGGCAGCTTTAGAACCTTAGATGAGATGATCAAAACCGAAACAAAGGGCAGTGGCCAGTTTGAATTATTAAATTTGAAAGAAATGGTTGAAGGCGAACAAGCCCTATAAAAGGGTTCAAACATTTCATACTTGTAGTCTTTTGTATTGTAAGCTAAATTAAAAATATTAATATAACATTGATGTTAACATGTTTTTATAACATAAATAAAAATTACAACAATTAGAAGCATTATTTTCTTAATACCTTATTGAATAAAAAGCTTTTGTAGTAATAATGCTTGAGATACTGGTATACTTTTTGCAATTTACTTGTGTTCATGAATTGTAATAAGTATACTGGTTAACAGGTCAGAAAACAGAAAAAAGCTTTATAAAGCATGTATCATTATTAGCCTATTAAAAGCCAGATGGCTTGACAGGGCCAGTCCTCCCTCCTTATAGGAGACAATATGGAACAAAAACCCACCAAACTACTCTAATGCGGGTTGGCGGGCTTAGGATGATCTTTCATTTATTAACAATCACAATTGATGTTAATAATAATGACCGGAACCGACGGCTTAACGTGCTCTCAAAGGCAAAGAGGCCCATCAACTTCCCGACTCCGGGATTAAAATTTACTGAAAATTTCTTAGAAGTAAGAGAACTCGTAATTATTCCATGAACCAACCCGGGACCTCGTCATCGAAGCCAAATAGGCTAACCACTAAGCCAACAAGGTAGTCTATAAATCATGTATACTGTGATTGTGGAGCTAAACACAACATATCACAACATAATGTGTACCATAGACTTAACAGAAAGTATGTTTCAGCTCTGTGGAATTAATTTATGTCCATTATATCTGTGGATATTTTTTGTCGTTTGCTTTTTAATCTATATTGGTTAATAATGAGACAAAGAGTGATAACTAATTTGATAAAGTTACAATTTCACCGATATTATATTGATCTTAATTTAATTTTCAATCTGAACATTTATTTAAATAATTGGTCCAGCTACTAATGTTTATTTTCAACAGATGATTTGAAAAAATTTCGATTTATCTTAAAAACCGAAACTGAATCGAAACGTGTAATGGAACGTTGAAGTGAATGTACCCATCAGCAAATGAATGACAAATTAAAAAGTTTTATTTTTCTTATATTGGTACGAGATTTTATTGATTGTTTTCTTTCAAGATTTTCGGCCAGACGGCGACTGAAATTGCAAGTTACTGTGATATATTTATTTTCAATAATTAACTATTCTTATCAACCAATTAAATGAGCAGGGATATCGAGTTATGTCTATAAGTAATGGAAGGTACAGAACTGGGTGGCGACCAGCAATTCTGTTTGAGATGGAACAATTTTCAAGCGAATATAACTTCTCAATTCGAAGCACTGCGCGATGATGAGGACTTCGTGGATGTCACCCTGGCATGTGAGGGACACAGGCTCGAGGCCCACAAAGTGGTTCTTTCGGCGTGTAGTCCTTATTTCAAGGAATTATTTAAAGTAAGTCCATCTTTCACTCCCCACACTGATGTGTCACCATTACAATGACTCTAGTGAAAGTTGTTATGTATAAAACACTTGATCTACTTACAAATGCCATGTCTCGCGATCCGGTTAAGTATTCGTGATTTCATTATTTGTACCTACTTTAGAATTCTGTTTCACAATTTCTAATTAATTCATTCCTATTGGGGCTCCCAATAAAGCATTTCGTTTGGAAAATTGACAATATTTGCATTTGAACAATGATTTATAAAAAAATACACCTTTCTAAGTTTTATCATTGACTTTTCCCTTTCTATTCAAATTGTGAGCACATTGTACTGCACTAGTTCTATCACTCAATCTGAAAGGCATATTTTTTATTTGAATAATGAATTTCAGTTTGATTTCACAATGAGACCATACTTTGTTGAAACTAAAATCTCAACATTCAAGGTGCACCAAAAATAGTATCAATTGTAGAACTACCAAATCATTTAAATACATTCCTCGATTTTTGGTGCAATGATTTTTTTTCTACAGTAAACTATTATCATTTTATAGTGTTAGTAAAATATAACATTTTCTTAAAAAAACTAAATTATACTGTAATACCCAAGTTTCAATGGAAGAATTAACTTAGAAGGGTTCTATGACCAACTTTGACCTTTGACTAATTTCTTCTTTAAGTGCCTCTCCAACTAGTGAAGTTTGGCAGTCAGCTTTGTAAACTCCTCTCTATCTTTTATGTGGTGAAATTATAGTGCGGCACTAGCGATTCTGGTCCAAACTCTGATGTCCCTCAAACAAGACTTCTTTACATATCCAATGCCTATACTGCTGGCAACTTGTCCCATTAAAATGAGTTATAAGAGATGTGACTAGTTTAGAAAGACATTTTTAGACATATTCAGATTGTTTTTAATATTCCATAACTCATGACATTAAACACAATAAATGATTGTGTTTTACAGTTTACATTAAACAAATTTTTGTAAATATGTATGTATATGTAAATAGAAATATTTTGTCTATGTATTATATATTTGGATGTAATATTATTTATTATTTGTAATTTAAAACTTAGTGTCCATTTTTGATGCAGGTTATTTACCAACATACAAACTGCAACGCCACAGCACATCACATGTAAATGGGCCAATTAACTACTAAACATTTTATGAAATCACTTTATTGAAAGGTCTTTGCCCTTAACCCAGCAGTTTACATATTGAAGTGTACCTTTCAATATGTTACGCAAAGCAATCCTTTTCAATATTTCATGTAGTAATATACATAAAATATTTTATTTGGATAAGCTATAGCAAACTTGCTGAATTGAGCAATTGTTTTATTATAGTAGTACTAGTTTCTTTAAACCCTCATTTATTTACTTTCAATTTTTTTTTTAATTTTCAACAATTTAATGCAAAACATAAAAACACTATTAAAGATTTATAAAAAAAATTTGCTCCTCTACTTGATTGGCCTTTTGAGAGCCCAAGCAACTGGTAGTCAGGGCTCCAGAGTGAGGAAATTTGAAATTTTTTATTTACAAACTAATTGCAGTTTTACTTACATTTAGAAATTTTTGAAAAAGAAATAATTTAGCCTTTGTGCTATTCTAGATTAAATCTATATCTATGCTAAGTTTTATCAGTTCCAAGAAAGTTCTTTGTTCTAAACTTAGCTATACCAACCTATACCTCCAAATTGACTTTTTGGTCACCTGTGTGTGTTATGGGACATGTAAGATATTCTTACCTTTAACAAGGTAGCAAGGTACAGACTGGGGGGGAGCAACTGCCCTCCCCTCTGGAAGAGCCGGTCACTAGTTATTAGTAATGTTAATAAGCTCTATAAGAGCAGAGAGAATGCTCTTATAGGGGATCTGCTCGGATAAGATGCTGTGAGAGGCAGTGCCAGCGGTGCCCAGGCACAGGGCGCAGACCCTGTAGGGGCCCAGAAATGACCCCATATACAATCAATACCTTATTTAGAGTCAGTTACAAGTCTGTAGGACGCAGTTACGAACGCTAGCACAGGGCACATAAATTGCTGGTTACAGCTCTGGTGAGAGGTGAGGCCACTATTGCACTGTGCATTCGCCTTAGTACTTATTAAAATCATCAATCAAAACAATATACCTAGTCTAGGATTTCCTTTACTTGCCCTCAAGATAGAAACCTGGCTATGCCCTTGCTTACATTACTAAATTGCTAATTAATTTTTATTACTTTATTGTCTCCCATAAATGCATTACTTATAAATAATGTAGGTATAATAATTATATGAAAAAAATATGTCAAGTAATATAATTGTTTAGTTCACTTTACCATACATTATTTATTGTGAGAGATAAAACTACACTTAAAGATAATGTGTAAAAACTTAAACAAACAATTACCTAACTTTATAAGAATGATAACAATCACATACTTGAGTTCCCCCGCACAGTCGCTGGGTGTTACAAGGTGATGTTTAAATTGAAAGTTGACATTGCACACCATTATCATGATCTGTCAATGACCTCTTGCAAGAGTGATAAGATTCTGCTGAGATTGTGTTGATGTTTACTACACAATGTCTTCATTTACTTTAAAACCCTGTATATCTATTTATTGCGCTCCACAATGCCAAAAATACCCTAGTAGAGTTTTTGTTTGAGATAATATAGATAATAAATTGAATACATCATGTGTCCATCAACAGTCTGAATCCAATTTTTATGTCTATTACATACTTAAAGTAATAACTATATCTTTGTTCTAAATATATTCCTTTTCTCTAATGATGCAAAAAGCATGTGTTAGGAACTGGTATGTCTACATATCTCCAATGTAGACTTTGACATGTACCCAATTTTGGAAGAAAGCAAAGGAATCATATATATATATATATATTATATATATGATTCTTTTGTATGTCCAATATTTCATTAATGTGTCAAAACAGATAAGCTATATTTCAAAAGGGCTTATAAGTTTAGAAATAAACAGGGGAGATTATATGTAATTTTCAACTTTCCTACAATGCTCATAGTCTTCAGATTAATTGCATGGGAAAAAGAACAAATTTTGTTGCTTTTTTGTAAATTTGTTTGTTCATAATTATTTTATGTAAAATTATACCTGCTTCTATTTAGTACCTGATAGTATTACTGAACTCAAAGCTGTAACATTCGTGTCATTTAAATATCTCCATTAGGCAATGTAATATGTCAATTTTACTCTTATAGTATGAATTCCAATGTGACCTAGATTGAAAATAGTCTGTGACTATAATTATTATTAAACTGTATAGACTGAGATGATCTATATTCTGTTGCAAAGTAAATTTTATATGAATAAGGAATTAAGTTTAAATAATTTTGTTTTCTTTGACAGACAAGTAATTTTGAATGATATTTTAATAGTATAAAACATATTCTATTGCATTTTCTTTATGCTTTAAACTTCAAAGTATACAGCAGAATTTAATGTAGTTTTCTTTAATATATATAAAGTATACAAGAGAAATTTTTAAATATTGTTTTTAATAAAAAATGTTGTGGTTCAGTATTTCGATTCTTGCCAGTGTAAGCCTTGACTTCGATGGACCCGGCACCCGCACGGTGAATCCATGGAATGCTAAGATATTCGTCTCTCTTAGACAGAGAGTTAGAGACATTGTCAACTTACTCTGTGGAATTTCCTTATGTTATGAGAGACAGGGTTTCCACACAGTAGTCACTGGCATAAGCTAGTTATAAATAAAGTGGAGGCAAAAATATTATAAATGAAATCAATTACATTTTGCCTTTATCTTTTACTTACACTTTTGGTACTTTTTGCCTTGTGATTATTAATTCAATCCCTTAGTCAAAACCACATGTTTTAAAATTATGATTCAGATTCTTGGACATCATCGTGTGAATTACCTATTACAGAGAAACAATCCACATTGGTCACTATTTGCCCTGAAACAACAACATAATAATTCATATTCCACCACATAAACTACATTCTTTAAAAACTCCTTCATCTTCATAATTTGTTAATTATAGTATATTTTTCAATTGGTGCCTTGTTTAACTAACTAATTATACTCTTTTTTATAATTCTGATGGGTATTCACTGATATATTTTTATTGAAAATTTATTTATTTATGAGTCTTGCTAAATCATGTTTTTAAATTACAAATAAGCCTACTTACATTCACTAAGTCACTAAATGAAATATTTACATAACATATTGTTACATATTTATTAGGTACTAACTGTCTGTTGTATACATTGCTATTGAAATGCTGTCACATATTATTAAATGCTTGTAGTACTTTAGTAGTAATGTATGGACAATAATTTGAAAAAGTTTTAAAAGACAAAAATACAAAGAAAATATATGCAATTTCAAAGTCAAGTTCTTAGCAATTGCACATTGTAGAGTCAACATTTTCTAAGGATGCTCCGGTTTCCGACTAAAACATTCGTATTTTGTCAGATCTGGGTGACTTAATTGCTTGGATTCTTCAGCCTAAAAATAGCACAATGAATAACTTATTAACTGCTAGCGGATGCCCGTGACACCGTCCGCGAAAATTTCTGTTTTGTAATAGTTCGACCAAAAGTTCGTCTATGTCATTTCTCAGGCTCCTGACTATCTCTGTACCAAAATTCATTTAAATCGGTTCAGTACTTTAGGCTTGATTGAGTAATAAACAGATTATTTTCACATTTATAATATTAAATATAGCATGCAAGGAAAAAATCATTTCACCATGGGTATATTAAGTTTAACATTTATTTGGTTAATTTCAACCATATTTTTTTATTTTTATCATCATTTAAAACAAAGATTTAAATGATGTCTAGTTAAAATCTTGAGTTTTCTAGACTCATCTTCCTCAGCAAAACAAAGTCTCTTATTTTAGGACTGAATAGCTCAAAAGATAAAGTGCTCAAATAGGTACGAGTGGCCTTACCTTTTTACATGTGCAATAATAACCATGCTTAGTTTGCGCCAAAGTCCTCTGTGAAGTTGCAAAACGCAGAATTGCGCAGATGTAATAGTGTTCGTATACCTCGTGCTCCGAACGTGCTTGGCGATTTATTATATTATACTGGCGATTCATTATATTATGATATTTAGCTTTTCGTTAGTTGTATAATAAATTATAACAGTGGTCATGTTTAAAAAGACATGATTAATATTTAAAAAAAGTTTATAATGGGATTTGACTGTACGGTAAATCAGAAAAACAGAGCGAAGTCGCGGGCTAACAGTTACAGAACAAAGAAAATATGTATTACTTGGCGTAAATGCGTCAAATTGGAATCATTAATTTTCGGTGTCGCTCTTAGGTACCAAGTCCTTAAAGATCGGTTATCGTGCCAAATCTTAATAATGTAATTTGTAGGGCACAGGAAAATTCCCCTATATCAATCTTAGTGGCAATAAGGTGGAAAGGAATTTTAACAGCAAAATACCTACACTTTTATAAGCTGCAACTTTTTATTGCGTTTATCTACAAACTTGAATTTTTTACTAACAGGTTATTGACCTTTGCATTTAAAATTTTACGTGCATCGAGCCTTTGAATACAGACAGATTAAAAAAATATGCCATAAAATAAAAAAATAGAGATAGAATGCTAAAATAGATATTATAATGAAGTAGGTATTATAGAATCACGTATATCGAAATTGGGAAATCGTGCAATATTATGAAAATCACACAACTCATTGAATAATTAATAACCATAAATGATAATGAACATTAAAGTTTATCGTCAATTAGACGCGTACAAGAAATCTATGGAAATGTGTGGTAACGAGCTAAGTGGAAACCAATTAACCTAATTATTATGATGACCATTTTACATTATTCCTTCAAATTTTTTTAAATCACTTAATACCCTGTACCTAGCATGAATTTTGCGGAATATATTACGATTTTAAAAGAAACTTATATAGGTCTATAATACATATAGCTAATTCAGCATCGAGCATTTGTCGTATACTGTGTAATGTTACTTAGTTATTGTAGATAGTTTGTATACTTAAAATAAAACTGTATCAGGCCCTTTGTCTCTCTGGCAATCCGGGCACTTAGAGCGCCTTACCGCTAGGCCACGGTCCCGATGACGTCGTTGCCGATATTGTGCTTTTGATATTATGTTTTTGATACTCAGGGGGTGTTAGGTTTTTTCGTTTTTAAAAAGGTGTTCGCCTTACCGCTCGGCCACGGTCCCGATGACGTCGGTAGGTAAACATAAGTTAATAAAAAATGCTATGCAATAGCTTTGCCGCGGCAGTCTCCGAGTGCCACACGTCTTTTTATTAGAGGATACTAGGTATATATAGGAAGCGTTTAATATTTCTTTTAATTTCTTGTCTAAATTAAAATTGGCCATCACATTGGTACAATCAACTCCAATAATATGTGACCTCCCTTCTATTTCGGTTATTGAAATTTGTCCTTATCATGGTATAAACAGCATAAATCAAATAACGTTATGAACTGGGTCTAACTATTCAATACGCATAGAAATGTTCGTGAACACATCGCGCCAAACTAGGATGCTCTAAAGTTATGACTACTTTGCACTTATACAAATGTTTTTGCCTGTTTGTTTGTTCAGACATATCGAAACTACTAATCGGATTGTAAAAAATCCTTCCTTTTTTGTATATATTGTATGTATCGTGTATGATCCGCTAGTGAATTATAAAATCAATTTGTTAACTGCGCAGTGAACAGGCAAAAATATTATAAATGCAAAGTTGCCACGTCGCTACGTGGCATAGCCAGGATACTATTGGAGTCGAGGACAAGTAAAGAACCCTCCAGCCAGCTCCACTTCTATCGCAAAGGATGGAGCTCTTGACTGCTCTTCTAAGAACCCGTATAACTAGCGGCATGTAAGTCTAGCGCTGAACGAAACGTAGTAGGGATGGCTGCGCATCGGTACCGTCGCGTACGCAATACAATATTTACTTTAATTACCTAATTAATATCAAATCATGTTACGACATCGTTTTAATATGTGTGTGTGTGTGCGTGCATGCGTGTGTGTGTATGTGTTTGTGTACGTTACGTGCGTGTTTGTGCTTATATATGTTATAGTTCATAGTTCTAATTTCCAAATATTAAAAATATAAAAATATTAAAATATATGGATAGTTACCATAAATGAATAAATAAATTTTATAAAGCTTACGGGGAGTAGAAAAATAAAACATTATTATATTCTCACGTCGCAAAACGGTATTTCTTCTAGTTTATTCCCTTTAAATTCATAAACAAACTTAAAAAAACAACAAAATATATAATTATATTTAACAAACCAACTGAAAATTAACAATAATAACAATGCAACTCAGAGCGAGACTGTACACTGGAAGTCCGCGTCGCGTCGTTTCGGTGCGGGAGAGCCCCTCATTCCTCAAGCTCCCCCATGATACCTAAATTTTTACTTCTGCGCAATAACGGTCAGCGCTAGAGTTTCGTGCCGCTACTTGTACCTTTGCCCTTGGAGACTTATACTAACCATATATCTCTCGTCTTTTCAGAACAATCCATGTCCTCACCCAATAATTTTCATGCGCGACTGCGAGGTGTCGCACGTGCGCGCGCTGCTGCAGTTCATGTACGTGGGCCAGGTGAACATCGCGCAGGCGCAGCTTAGTGCCTTCCTGCGCACCGCCGACGCGTTTCAAATACGCGGGCTCACGGACTGCTCGCAACACAACGACAAAGTATGTTATAAACTGATACAGGGCAAACAGTGCTGTCAAAACCATATACAATCTGCGACCTATCTATACATATAAATAAAATTGGAGTGTCTGTTTGTAATATTGAAATAACCGTTTTTTACTACATGCGTATTAATATGTATCCGGTACATACACCAAAATAACGTTTTTTTTTACAATTTGACTGTCTGTTTGTTCTGGATAATCTCTGAAACTACCAGTCGGATTGTAAAAAAATGTTTTGTATATAATAGCCAGATTCAAGAGGAGTGATATAGGGTAATTTGTATCCAGTTTTTCCCACGGGAACAGGAACTATGCGCGTCAAAACGCGGGCGACCGCTAGTAACAAGTGTATAGTAAACAAAATATTCTATTCACAAGCTTTTATTTTGCAATATTGTCTAGGACAAAGCTATTAACTCATCAAGATGAATCAATCAAGCCCAAACTCGATGGGATTGTGCTACTTTAGTACCGAGTTCCATCAGTTTCAGCATTAGATCAGTTTCATGTCATTTGCATGCTTAATTTCAGAGCAATCCTTCAAATTCAAGGGGTCAAGGGGATCAAATTAGTAGATATGGCGTGACGTCAGCGTGACGTGAGCGTGACGTTTTGAGTTCTAATATGTAGTAATTAGCCAAGAATAGCGAATAACAGAGTAAAATGGAAACAGCTAAAAGAAGCCTATGTGTCACAGATGACAGAACACGCTGCTAACAACCGGAAAATCCGATGAGTTAGTTCATATGTTTATCATCATCAGGTGCCTTCCTCAAAACGAAGATTGGCGATCGGGTGGTTCATATGTTACGTTTTTATTTGATGTGTTTAAACATTGTAATAATTAGTATCAGGAATAAAAGCTATTATTATTATTATATTTAACAAACACGTCAGAGCTCGATACGTCGCGTCCACGTCACGCCAGCTTTGCAATACCAGAGGTACTGCTAATGCTTTGCTGGTCTTTGACGAAAAGGTTATTACGCCCCTTAAATACCCTCACGTTCAAATTGGCAGGGAATACCGCAGCAGGAAGTTGATTCCATAGTTCGCAAGTGTGCGGTAGAAACGATCTAGAAAATCTGAAGGTTCGAAAATATGCGGACTGTGGTTTGGTCAGTCCTGATCTAATGTATATCTTCTCGCTGTTTTGGTATTGTTGGTATACAGATGACTTATCCGGTTGATTTTTGTTTGCAGAAAGTGAACCGGAAGTCTCCGCCTTCCCAACTGCGTAATTTGCTCAGCGCCAAGCCGTCACATTCTACCTCCTCATCCAAAGCCGCAAGCCAAAATGTGGAATCGACGTCCGCCGATGACCTCGACAAGAGTGCGAGTCGCCGCTCCGAGAGAAATTCTCCCGACGTTGCCAGAAACAATCTCAGCGAAGAAGCTTCCTTTCAAACTTCTAGTCAAATGAGGCCTAATAATGACGACTATAACCAAACTTGTAACTACCCCACTTTGAGGGTGAAAACTGATCTCGAAGCCACTGAAATTAATAATGATGAAAACGAAATCCTCATGGACCCGGGCGATTCCGAGGACAAGTGCCAGGAGTTCAGCGCGACCGATCTGCTCGAGCCCAAGATGGAGGTGATGGAGCAGGAGGCCAGCGACGAGGAGCGCTCCGGCTTCCCGCCGCTCTACTACAACGAGAACAACGCGCTGGCCAACCCCTTCGCGACTATCCAAGGTACGCTATACAGCACTCCTGCTTTAGGGAGGTACTCGAGTTCGCTCGGATGGTAACGTTCGCTCTTGCGCAGGTAACATCGATCTCATGGCCGGGATGAACGCGGAGCTGCGCGACGAGAACGCAGAAGGTAACTATGCCCCTCGCTTGTCACCCTCACTTCATTCACACGCACAAGTCGAGTCGGACAGCCGCGCCCCCGGCGAACCTTTCCGTAAAGTCTCGGATAGTATCGGCTATGCAAAGAGAGAAAGACATTGATGAATAGAGCGCGCGGTCTCGTTGTACTCGAGTCAGGTGCTAGGCGCGCGGGTGTCGGGCCGACGTGCCGCCGCTCGCGCCTCCCGTCCGCCCCTCCGCAGCCCGCTGCGCCCGCCCGCGTCCTCGTGCGAACTACCCCCACTCAGACAACACTCGGCTTTGTCATTAACATACAGATCCATTGTCGATTTCATCTGTCTATACACCAGTTCACTTTTGTGCCATCCTTTATCATTTACTGAGTTTAAAAGCTAGACTAGATTCAGAGTGCATTTAAAGAACGTACTGTTTTCTTAAGTGCTTAAAAAATCTTAATGAAAATAATAGATTTCTCAACAAAATAAAATTAATCAATAATCTACTTTTACAATAAAAATATATCAGTAATACAATCTAGTCATTGATTGTTCATGTAACTTATGCAGGCTATAGACATTCAAGTAATTTGATCAACAGGCTGCTTCAAAGAGTTTTGTAAAATTGGCATGAAGAGCTGTGTAAAAAATTTGATCAAATATTAGTTTCGGTATTTCAACTTGATCAAAGGGTTTGATCGAACTATTTGATCAAATCACTTGAGCTTGTGTATTGCAAACGTTGCCAATTTTCGTATAATAGTGTCGTTATTTCTAATAAACGATAACGATAAAAACTTTAAATATGTATCCCCTTTCATTCCCAATTAATAATGCAAGTGTTTAGGAGCAAATGTCAATTCAATTAACAAGTTAGTATGCGAATATTCGCCTTTTTTCATGAGCCACTTTGTATTGCACCATACAGTACGATTTTTCTTTCGTTTCTTGGCCTTCAAAGCAAACACTAAACCGACTATTGCTACAGCATAGTCTGTAGAAATTGTAGAGAAACACAACAACTCTTGCTCGCATCGATAGAGTAACTGACGCGACTTCAAGTCTGCATGAAGGTGTGTAGTCGCTTCTCAGATCATGCGAATTTGATGAAACTGTTTGAAACAGCTATTTAATCAAATTACTCGAAGGTGTATGGCCTGTATTTAAACATAAAGTCGTGTCGCCGAGTGGGGCGGTAGGCGCGTGTGGGCGGGCGCGAGCGGGCGGGTGCGGGAGGCGGGTGCGGGGCGCAGTGCGAACGTGGTGTTGTTGGCAGCGGGCGGCATGGGCGGCATGGGCGGCTTGGGCGGCGCGGGCGTCGGCGCGGGCGTGCGGTGCGCGCAGTGCGGCCGCCGCTACTCCAACGCGTCCAACCTGCGCCAGCACGTGCGGCTCATCCACGAGGCGCAGCCGGTGGTGTGCGCCACGTGCGGCCGCTGCTTCAAGACGCCGCTGTACCTGCGCCGGCACACGCTGGCGCAGCACCCCCCGCGCCTCAAGCCGCCGCCGCCGCCGCTGCCCGCGCTGCACCCCGCGCCGCACTAGCGCCGCACCCGCGCGCTGCAGCACGCACCCCACACCGACTCCCAGGGTCGCAGGGGAGAAACGTCGAGCTCGGAAACGATTTAACGTTCCCGTGTCTAGCGACCGTCGGAGTATTACTGTATCTGTTCGTTGGGTAACATCGTGATATGTGGCTTAACGTTATAAAGACTGTCAGTAGATATATCTAGTCTGTGATCGGAGTGTCGCCGGGGGCCTATCTGCCGTCACACCTCTCCGCTTATTGCGTGCCTTTCAATATACCGAGTGCCAGAACGAGTCGCCTCGACGAGAGCCCAGTGCGGGCGAGCGCCGAGTCACGCGCGCGGGCTCTCGTCGAGGGGAACGCTTGAGTAGGTACCTTCGTTTCTGACAATAGACTGATTGTTGTTAAAGCATTTGTTGCTACCGGTGCTGGTTTATCATAGGTTATTTACAGGTTACATATTATACATACATTACATTATACACGTTATCCGCTCGGCCCGTTCCACCGCCCCACTAGCGATTAATAAATATTTTCTTAATAGAGTGTAATATTTTGTACTGCAACGCGTTGGAATCGGTCGAACGCGTCCGTTTTTTGTGTCGAACGCGCGAGTCGCACGGGCCCGCGATCCGCAACAATAACAATAGCAATATTTTTATACACAATAGTTTTATCTTTACACAGATGTTATATTGTTGAGTGATTGGACGGCTCCCGGTCAATAGTTTGTACAAAACGTCACATGTTATGGTTCATATTTGATATCTTCAGATTTTCGTATCCAGTAAATACCTTATAATATAATAATAGATGTTAATGCTGTTATAATTTAACCGAAGCCTTGCCACTTCCCCTAACAGAGTCACGACGCGGAAAGGCAAACCTAGGAGATAAGTGAAGGTGTATTTTACTTTAGTCGTCTACGTTTTTGTGTATTAATTTTGGTTCTGTCGACTGATTCGTATTTTATCTATATTTTTTAAAAAGATTGCCATTAAAACGCATCTAGTCATTAATAAAAATCTGCATTTAGGAAAGGTAGGAATGATAAAAGGAGGACGGTATGATTAGGGTTGTGAATTACAATATTAGTTTGTCGTTTGTAAAATAATAATAAATCTGTCTGAATAATGTTAGATCTCATGTCATTTATTTAATACTCTCTTGATCTCTAAAATTTTATCTGCATTTATTTAAATTATAAAATATCTGTATTGCAGAAGGTAAAAATTACAAAGAAAAAAATATGCCTATGTAATCAACTTATTAGACATGTATTTTGGAGAGCACTTCGAAATTTTAATTAAATTAAATCCATCACTAAGTTAAGGTGCAGTTTACACTATAATCTTGCAAATTCAGTATATTTAGGGAAAAAAATAATCTCATACATTCTTGATCAAAATTAATATAAAGGTTATTTTAGAATTTTATCTGTATTACGATAGCGATGTTAATAAAATATGACGTTGCAATAAAACAAAATAGTGTTAAAACGTTTACAGCTTCTCACAAAAGTCGGTTTTTAAAATCGAGAAAGTTTATTATAAAATAACGTTTCGTACACATTAGGTATAAGCTTTGCATAAGTTCTGCTCTTAAAACAATCGTTTGGATTGCCTTAATAAAATGAGGTTTCAACATTTCTTTAGTAGGTACGTTCTTTTAATAAACTTACAGTGCCATTAATATAGATCGTAAAACGAGGAACCGACGTCCTTGTGTAACAGCGTAATATATAGAATTAATAAATTGCTGTTTTCAATACCTATGTTATCTATGGGTATATTGTATGTGACATTACATAAGTTCTTAGTACTAGAAGCTGTAACTTGGCATGGGCTTACAATAACGCGAATAAAATAGTAAAATGTTGAAAACATTACAGAGCACAACTGTACAATTTTGCCTTATTTATTTATTTGTATACCTCAAGGAAGAAAAATATAGAACAGAGATATAAGATGCAATAAGTAGAACTGTTACTACTTAACAGTGATTTCTTCCAGACAAACTTAAATGAGGTCAGAAAGTTTTCTTGTCTACCTCAAGGTGTGAGATGCTGTGAAGAGATCCTTTTATTAAGCCCTAAGTACTTTTTGTTCAATTAGTCGCTCCCTGCCAACTAAATGTTTACTGCTTTGGTGAAGAAATTCATGGTAGATAAGCAGTTCATATATCTTAACTATTGACATTCCAGTCGATGTAACTGTAGAATATTATATTACATGAATCGACACACTTAGCCCTGTGTGCACCAAGATTTCGGTTATTATAACCAACGGTTAACATGAGCTAAACGTAAAATTTACTGTTCACGGCAACCCGTACGCCGGTTAAGGACGTAACCGGGCGGTTTTTTTAACCGAGCTTACGTCCTTAACCGGCGTACGGTTTGTCGTGAACAGTAAAGTTATGTTAACCGTTGGTTATGATAACCGAAATCTTGGTGCACACAGGCCTTAGCAATTTTATTTTACTTAGATGCCGGTTATCAATATGCCCACAGATTAGAGATACATAGGTTGAAAACAGCTGCGAGTCAGTGATTGCATAGTTCACCAATGTTTAAAGGCACTCGAATTTTCATTTATTTTACCATTGGTCAAGGTTACATACATACTTATTGCTGAATAGAGTCAAACGATAGTCCAACGGTGGTTTGCAAAATTGCAACGGAGTATGTATGCTGGAACTCCAACATTGTACGTTGATATTGGCGTAAGATACGTTGGTCTTCTCTTATTACATTATTCAATATAGCAGGACAAACACTGAACTTTTGATTCTTTTAAACGTTATAATGAATTACAGTGATGGCAAATTATGTTTACTCTTACAAAGTGTGTATTATAGCCCATAGCGTCGGTATATAGACACAATGTTTTTTTTAATATACATATGTTTTTTTTATATACATATAGTATTTTATAGATCAATTTATATACAGAGTTATATAAAATGCTTTCCCATGTGTTGAAATACGCATTGCCTGCCATTGGTTAAAAATACACAATTTGAATAAAGAGTATCATAATTACAGCCACTGCCCTCCCCTCTATGCTACTGTGATAAAGACTAGTAGAATATTTAGGTTCACTAGTATCATCCGATAATGATGTTTAAACACTGTTGCAATAATTTAGTCAATTTAATTGCAAATTGCAATACTTGTTATATCACTGACTAATGGTCCATGCAATAATGTGAATGTAGATTTTACTTTTTTTTTAATTATTTTTTTGTGATTACAAATAAAACAATGAAATATTAAATATCTGTTCGTCTGTGCAATCGCTTTGTGCAGTTTATTATTTATATTTAAAAAAAAACTTTAAATGTATGTACATACAATTAACGTAATTTTTTTACTAAATACGAGGACAAAAATAAAGTATTCCGAATACAATGAGCCGTTTTAGTTTACTGTTACTTTAATACTAACACCTTTAGACTAACACTGGATGATTACAAGTAAGTATTTCAACAATACTGTTAATATTATTAAATTTGTAATTGCAGTAACTACTACAGAAGGTATTCACTCTAATATACATACATACATTCATACTGTTGTGATGTTGTTCGCATATTTTGTGAAATTACCCATGTAATTATATATAATAATTTGTAATAAGATGCCTTGATCGTAATTTATAAAATAAAAGTAAAAAAAAAAGTTACATTGCAGCTTAGTCCGGGTTCTCTGTCGAGCAACATGGTCCAAGCAATAAATTTATGCATAAATTTGAATGAATACTAGTAGTAATATATGCGCAGTTATAACGGAGCTAACCGTTATACATACAGAAGATAACGAAGTGGTTGCGTCAGCAGGCGGCGGGCGGTGGGACGGGCGGCGCAGTCGGCCGGTGCCCGACGCCGTGTGGTTGGAGCAGCACCGACGCGCGCTGCCCTTCGTGCTCAAGCGGGAGAACGAGCGAGGCGCGCCCGCACCCAGACTTGTAAGATCTCATGCTTATTACTGCCTCCAGTGGTTAGTTTTTATGGCTTCCGGTCACGAGTTCCAGTCGCACTTTGTAATGTTGAGGATTGTCCACAAGCCCCGCAATCTCGAGCTACGAATTTGGTTTGTAACGATGTAATGATCATGATTGATATATACGATATTCAAGAAAAACAATTCCCTGTAACCAGTTGTAAAATAACTTTCAACTACATTGCTTCTGCATGGAATATATGCATAATATCTAAAGTGTGTCGTTGTATAAAGTATGTCCATACAGTTAAAGTATCCATCTGCGGTAGTTCCTAATCGAACACGCCCTTTCCATTCCCTCGTTATTAAAATAAGTATGTTTATATCAGATAAAGCTGGGCGAAGGCGTGGAGATACGCGAGGAGCTGTTACGCGGCGTGAAGTGGGGTGACTACCGTAAGGTGACCCGCGGGCTGGCGGCGGCTCTATTCTCGCCCATGGAGCTGGCCACGTGTTCCGTCACCGGCCAGCGCTGGTCGCGCGCGGGGCAAGAGTCGCGCCCCACCAAGCCGCCGCTGGACCGACGCAGAGTGCACGCGCTCATCTCCTACGTCAGCAGACACTTCCCCGACGTCGAGGTCAGCCGCATCAAGCAGGTGCTCGCTTACAAGTGCAAGGAGAACTGCGCCGCGCTGCGCATGCGGACCGCCAGGTGACATCTGCATCCCAACATACACACGCACACACCCACACGCGTTCACACACGCACGATCACGTACGCACACACATACAGTCATACACACAATATCGCATATGATGCAAACGTTTGCAAGCGCAGTGCAATACGTGCGTACGTGCGTGCGCCTACGTGTAACATATATTTGACGAGTCGAAATTCTGGTCGGGTTCTGTTCAATCTTGTACGCATGTATAAGTAAAAATTTTAGATATGACTTATGAGTATCAACTTGATAACTCTACGCATTCCGATCTCTACTGAGGAAAATGGTAATAATTTTATAATTAGCTCATAAAAGTAATGTAACTAAAAATTATTTTTCTTCAATTTGGTTTTCGATTTAATCGAATCGAATTAAAACATTGTTTCATGCCAAGTTTGAAGATCGACTGGAAATAAGTTATGTTTTAATTCCCTTGCGAGTAGTTGCGAGATTGAAATAATTCGGCTTAAATTGCTATTTCTTTTGATTTCTTTGACTAGAAGAACCCTAAAAACTACGGGAAAGTTGTTGATTACAACCTTTATAAACAGCATTACGAAGCAATGGTAGAAATGTTCACGGCACACAATAAGTAAACGAGGCGATTCTATAAAAAACGTCCGACGTGATGCAAGTCGTTTAAATATACAATACATTTTACACGCTTAACACGGTCGAACTGATTTAATTTAGTCTCATACAACAACTTTCCTAACTGATTGACTGATTGGGAACTTTATAAATTAAATGTCAACCCAGATAACGTGACATTATATAGTGCAATTTTCAGAGATTTTTTATTACCATTTATAACTTCATTTAGTCTTGTAAATCGGTAAGTTGCTTTCCAACGTTGTTTTAAGATAATTATAATAATACACTGAATGTGTGAACAATGAATAATTCAATTATTGGAGAGTTATTTAGAGGTTACTTAGTTGTAAAAATGAAATGTTGAAGCTTTTTTTGTTGGGTCTTGATAGCATTGCTGTTCGGTTTATCCTGGAGAATAGCACAGTAAATTGATTATTCAGTGTTCATAATGGATTCGCACAAAGCGTTTGTGAACTGCTTCTATTCAACTTGTATTGTTCTATGTTAGAGTTTTATTTATTTTTTTATTCTGTGGTGCTCTGACATGTGATATTAATTTTAAAATGGTTTAATACAATTAGCCTCAACTCCAAGTAGCTCCAAGGCTAGTCTCTAAACCAAAAGAAAAGTTCGACCCCGCTACAAATGCCAGAGAGGCGCGGTTTCGATTCTCGTCGGGTCCGCAATTTTTGATATTATGTTTATTCTTAAATATAAAAAAATCCCTAAAGTGTGGGTAACACTTTTCAATAAAAACTAAAAAAAATTACACAATAAATATAAACCTCACAAATCCCGTTGGAATGTAAAAGTAAGGCGCGAATGGTTACTAATATTGTAAATGCGAGAATTTGTAAGGAAAAACTTCTGAATGGATTTTGAAAAACTTCACAATAATATAGCTGCCCTATCAGAATAACACATGACCATATTTTAACCCGAAATTCCCACGGGAATGGGAACTGCGCTGTTGAAACAGCGGGCGTCCTCTTAATATTCTATATTAAGAAACCACAAAGGTTATCCTTTTATCAATGTCGTGTAATGGGGAATGTTGAACGTCGTGATATGTTTCTAGTTACAATGTTACTTTGGCTCAAACTACAAACAATATTAGTGTTCATATCAAAGGCCGTTGAATTTTTATCTTATTGTCGTATTTGAATATAAATAAATACATCTGCTTGCACAATTCGGTGCATTGTTTGTTGAAGTTATTAAACTTGAATATGCCTGATTCAAACATAATTATGAAAAAAAATATGTGAATGGTTTATACAATGTTATTTTATCTATGAAGAAGGATTAACTATGGTTATAGTAGAAATATGACAGGACAAGTGCATTTGTGTCGAATGTCACGCCGACCGCGACGGCACTGAGTTCATGGTTAATACATAAAATCACGCCTCGTTCCCACAGGGGTAGGCAGAGACTACATCCTTCAATTTGCCACATTTCTTGCATACTACCTTGACTTCTTTCTCTGTTAAATACGTACATTATGAGCGTGCCCACCCACATCAGACCTTTTTTGTGTGCATATTAGTGCCGATAACAGTTAATCGAACCGACATTTAGGTGTACTTTTAATGATTGTAACCAGTTTCACGATCCATAAATAAAAATTCTTGTATACTGTACTGCGAGCGCCTCGTACCGGCACACTGGAGGCAGTAATACAATTTGAAGCAGGCTGTCGAACTGTTTCAGCGAGTCCAGCAACTACCTGCTGAGCGCCCTCCCCCACCCGCCGCTCGCGCACTCCGCGCCCCACTCGCACTAGTGAGTATATTGCGCTCCTACCCTCATGTCTTTACAACTACCCTCTGAGCGCGGCCGCGCGGCCCGCCGACGATGCGCCGCATCCGCCGCAGCCGCCGCCCGTCACCACACGCTCCTCGTACTCACACTAGTGAGTATATTGCGCTCCTACCCTCATCTCTATACAACGACCTGCTGAGCGCGGCCGCGCGACCCGCCGACGACGCGCCGCACCCGCCGTATCCGCCACTCGCGCACTGCGCGCCGCTGCCCGTTACCACGCGCTCCTCGTACTCGCACGAGTGAGTATATTGCGCACCTACCCTCATGTCTTTACAACTACCCTCTGAGCGCGGCCGCGCGGCCCGCCGACGATGCGCCGCATCCGCCGCAGCCGCCGCCCGTCACCACACGCTCCTCGTACTCACACTAGTGAGTATATTGCGCTCCTACCCTCATCTCTATACAACGACCTGCTGAGCGCGGCCGCGCGGCCGCGCGACCCGCCGACGACGCGCCGCACCCGCCGTATCCGCCACTCGCGCACTGCGCGCCGCTGCCCGTTACCACGCGCTCCTCGTACTCGCCGCACCTACCCTCATGTCTTTACAACTACCCTCTGAGCGCGGCCGCGCGGCCCGCCGACCGCCCGTCACCACGCGCTCCTCGTACTCGCACTAGTGAGTATATTGCGCTCCTACCCTCATCTCTATACAACTACCTGCTGAGCGCGGCCGCGCGGCCCGCCGACGACGCGCCGCATCCGCCGCATCCGCCGCACCCGCCGCTCGCGCACTCCGCGCCGCCGCCCGTCACCACGCGCTCCTCGTACTCGCACTCCTCCCTTCTTTACAACTACCCTCTGAGCGCGGCCGCGCGGCCCGCCGACGATGCGCCGCATCCGCCGCAGCCGCCGCCCGTCACCACACGCTCCTCGTACTCACACTAGTGAGTATATTGCGCTCCTACCCTCATCTCTATACAACGACCTGCTGAGCGCGGCCGCGCGACCCGCCGACGACGCGCCGCACCCGCCGTATCCGCCACTCGCGCACTGCGCGCCGCTGCCCGTTACCACGCGCTCCTCGTACTCGCACGAGTGAGTATATTGCGCACCTACCCTCATGTCTTTACAACTACCCTCTGAGCGCGGCCGCGCGGCCCGCCGACGATGCGCCGCATCCGCCGCAGCCGCCGCCCGTCACCACACGCTCCTCGTACTCACACTAGTGAGTATATTGCGCTCCTACCCTCATCTCTATACAACGACCTGCTGAGCGCGGCCGCGCGACCCGCCGACGACGCGCCGCACCCGCCGTATCCGCCACTCGCGCACTGCGCGCCGCTGCCCGTTACCACGCGCTCCTCGTACTCGCACGAGTGAGTATATTGCGCACCTACCCTCATCTCTACAACTACCTACTGAAGGCATTAGAGACCAACGGCAGGAAGCTGCTAGAAGCTGCTACGAAGCAGTCTTCCCATAGCCTAGCGGGTGTGAGAGACACTGAGTTTACTTGCCCTTGCACATCATGCGTAAGACCTATGCTTCAAATTGACGGACACAAGGCACCACTTTATATGATGTGCTCATGTACGCCCGGTGAAGTGTTATTTAATGATTTTCACTACTATGAGATGAGCTATATGCTATTTCTAATAATTGTAACTGTGTTAAAGGGTTTTGTAATACATTTCTTTTTTCCTAATATCTGTCGTTGTTAGAGCGTTGACTCTGGATAATCGTGAATAATTGTTGAGAAACCCATTACGCTTAGATTAAAAAAGCCAAACTTAATTGCAAAAGTGTTTATATTTACAATGATGATGTCACGTGACGCCATGCATTATCTATAAAATATAATAAAACATAAGATAACCGTAATGGCAAACTGTTTATGTTCAGATATAAATTCATTGTAATACTTATCGGAATTTAAAAAGAAGACCGTGGTTAAATCCATTAACAAAACGTAAACAATTCGTTAAAAAAACAAGAGTATGGTTTAAAAAGTAAAAAGTTCTCTCCAAATAACAGTTTCTCAACTCCTTAGGCGTTTCAGATTTTTAAAGGACAGTAGTAGATCTAGAGGAAAATAGGGGGCGTTGAAATGGCACAAAAGGACTTGGTCTAATATAAAAAAAATAGTATGTAACAAAGCATTTGAAAGCTAGTTAGTTAAATGTCTCAAATATCGGTAATGGATGAAAAATGATATATTTTGAAAATTTTTAAAAATAAGTCAAGTAAAAAACGTAAGGATAACGGGAGAAAGCTTTAGAAGGCGGTGGCATTATGATGTTGAGAACCAATAATATAAATTACTAAACTATCGAAAGTCTTCAAACACGAACGTTGTAAACGTTCAAATGTTTTTACGTTAAACATAGAAAACCGATGACTTGCCTATTGCGTTCTGAGAAATGAAGTTACATGAACGTGACCCTATTGTAACTCTAAACACGTAACGGCAACTATTGAAAATTGCGTCTTTTTGCACAAGCGTTCATTTATTTACCGTTTGTGTTTGAAAAGTAAGATTGCTATTTACGGAAGGTAGGAAGGTATAGTTTATGACGTACAAAGAATACGTTTGTGTTTTCTGTTCTCTGAATTAGGTTTTATGATGACTTCAAAATGTTAGGAATAGGAGGGATGACGTGAATTTTTGTTTTTACAGAATTACATCAAATATTTGATTGCTATAATAAATTATTCTAGGTAAATTAAAGGTAAAGTTGTTAATGTGGCGTGCATCTTGAAAATTTGTGAAGCCGAAATGTTGTGCTCATTTTGATATGGTGCCGTGAACAACTTAAGCTTAAATTCTTATACGAAGTATTGTCTATGAAATACTGTGAAGTCATATCTACTACCCCCAAAATCTACATCTGAAGGCCCATATTTTCGGTAAATTCAAAGTCAACTCTACAGATTAATATATCTTATAATGTTTAAGTCTTAAGCTTGCAAAGAATGGAAGTGTGTATTTTTACTATCTGAATAAACAATCCAATGCATTGCGCTTGTTTGCAGCGAGGCGTCGAAGGGTGGCGGAGGCGGCGGCGGCGGCGGCGGCGGAGGCGGAGGCGGAGGCGGAGGCGGAGGCGGCGGCGCAGGCGCAGGCGGGGCAGGAGGGGCCGAGGACGGCGAGGCGCCGCATTGATGCGCGCACATCACTTCCGCAATCTTGTTATTTTTACCAAAAAGAAAGTACCGACGCCCGGCGGCCGCCGCGCGCCGCCCGTCGGCAGGGGACAGAGATTTATTTAGCGGCGGCGGTAAAGATTCGTATTTATTTAGGTGATATTTTTCTATTGGCTACGATGAGGTGGATCGTCGCGGGCCGCGGAACGCGTTCGAAGCTCTAGCAATAATTTATCAGGTTCCTAAGACATGTTTTGTAGTTAGGTTCTATTTGCACGAATTTTCGCGAAACACTGCCGCTTTTACTTGTACGAACCCTTTCCTTCTATATTAGTGAAATCGCTTCCTTCGTTACGTTATTTACGATGATAGTCATTCTCCTTCGTTACGTTTAAAATTTATATATGAGGCATTTAAGTGCTGTTCGAGGGACCGTTGCAATCGCAAGTGAATATATCAAAATGGCATAATTTTTAGAGCTAACGTAGAGAATATTATATAGTCATTTCGTTTTATAGATATAATGTAAAAGAGAATTTATTTTGGAGTGTGTCGAGTCGGTATAATGAAAAGTCTTCGGTGAGCTGTGATCGTGATGGTTATAAAGGAGTCATATTTTTAAATATTTTTAAGAGTTATAGTAATTGTAGCTTGTGTACAGATGTACAGACAGACGGGGTCTGTGGGGAACATGTCAATTGTGCGGGGCTGGGCACAGCTGCACAGCTGCACAGGGATGTATGTATCATATCATCTAAGCAATAACTATTATTTGATAAAAAAAAGTAATAAAGAATTTTTAATTTTTAAATACTATTTTAACCGTGTTGTTATAAAAGTAGTTAGTAAATAACTGAATTCTCTAAAGTCCATGATCATTTATACTGTTCTTTTGAACGATGATCTAATCCTCATAATAATTACTCGTCACATATGAAACTTCATATCAATGTTATTTTACGAAAATTTGTACTATTTTAGTCGTGTTTATCTTATTGTATAGGGACGAGCAGATATTCACAGCTAGCGACTCAAACCTGACCTGATTTTGATAATACTCGCTTATATTTGAGAAGATTTGATGTGCGTTGGAAATCGTCTTCTATAAGACGTGGTAACTTTTTAGGGGTATCATTTAAATCCTTAATAGTTCCATATACTACTCCTGGCACCAGCTTTAAGCTTAGTTGGAGGAGATAGGGAAATATTCGCCATGCCTAAATGATATGACTTATTCTTCGAATTAGAAAAAAAATCTATACCCCTTTTAAGTTAGCCCGCTACAATTATTATTGTGTCGTCATGCGGTAATTTGCAGATTAAGAAAGTAAACTCTCATTTAGTCTCGAACGGAACAAATACTCATAATATCTGCTTGTCGCCGCGTGAGCACGCTATACGCATAAGTTGCAGTTACCAGAGCGCTGTTCCTTAACGTACCGAGTGACTGTTACGATGCCAACTGGATGTCTTTGATGCTCAATTTTTGCCAAATTTTACTTGCCGAAAGTCTTGTCTATATAATTTTTGTGTAACGCTTTATCTGAACGCCATTCCGCCCTATTCTCCTCGTGATCTCAGAGGACAGATGGCTCGACAGATTTGCTCAATGATAAGCGTTATTATTCCTTCGGATTCTGTTCGTGCGTCCGCTTAGAGGTTGAGGGATCGGCCCGATCAAGTTTATATATATATCATTAGAAAATTTTTTAATAAAATAAAATTAAAAAATAATTGTAATATTTAGAGAGTGAAAAAAGAGGTTTATCGAGAATTGTTAAGTATAAATACTTATTGTGACGAATGCTCGAGATGCAATATGTTAATTTAGTGCCAAATGATAAGTTAACTCGTAGCAATATCGTAACCTAATGCTCTTGTAATTTCTCGCGTAGTGTTAATGACCTATGAGGTTAAAGGTTTCTTTTACAAGACTATAATAATATATTTATACAGGGAAAGAGTTAGGGATGTACGGTTCGGATATAAGAATGTTGTTGCGGTAATAATACTCATTGTGGCAGGGTGTAAAAATAAAGAGCCTTTCTGTACCTGCTTGGACACTGGCAAGCGGAACAGATGCAACTAAGGATTCAGTACTTCAAACTAGTCCAAATATGAAATAATCGTATCACACAGTGACACCTATTCAAAATAGCTAATTTAATATTGTGTTTTCGGGGCCTCCTAAACATATTTTGAGAGCGACGCGCTTGATATCGTGTACAGCATGCCTTCCCATTGGTTGATTCTAAATTAATGATAATTCTCTCGAACGCCATGTTTGCCTAATGTATTTTAAATTTGTTTAGTTCAGTTACTTAAAAGTTTTTCAAAGATTCTTTTGGAGATTTTTGCGTAATAAAATAAAGTTATCTTGTAACGTTATCTTCTAACAACAACAATGATTTGTTTGAATTGACTTGTTATAAAACAATATGGCAACTTTGATGTGTGAGCGAAACAGATTTTAATCTGTGTTGCGTTTATGAATGTAGCTGCTTTACACGACATGTGGTTATTAACCAGTAAAGGCGGGAAGGGAATGTACGGGAATGTGCCGTACATTTCAGTCACGCCTGCGCCTTAAGTGATCAAATTAATACAATACATTTTCTTACAAAGGATGTATGTTCCTGAGAAATAGTTTTACATATCGGACCTTTTATCTAAAATACTGAAATATTAGTTGGATCTCTTCAGCTGAACTCGTCCAAGTTGTTATTTAAGTTATCACACGTTAACCACAAACGCAAGACACGCCACCTACAGGGTAGTTAATTTAGTGTTCTCTTTGCTTAACACTTTATTATTTTTACACTCTGTTTTAAAAGCACTGAATGAGCAATGGAACAGAGAATTGATTTACTCCAATAAGTCTTTTTTTTATTAATTAATTATTTATAATTATAATATTTTTTTTATACTAAAATATACATTATTTTGCATTTTATGATTGTAAATGGCAGCTGTCCATGTTTTGCGGTGAATGATAAAATCACTCACTGAGTTTTTTAGAGTTTCATAAATTAATTAGAAACGAAACATCGAACATGACACAATGGGCACAAATATTAGAAAAAAAAATCTATGGCTTACTTTTGCTTGCAATACGTAATATTTAGAATGTGATCGTTCCGAGTTTATCGGGATATACTCGTATGTGGAGCCCTTGTTAACAAATCTATATATTTATTAGGTATATTTTCACTGAGCAATACAACTTTAAAATTATCTATATATTTAAGGAGAACAACATCGATGCCACTGCAGGTGCAGTGTTGTGCCAAAATTAAGTGCTAGTCTTTATAAAAAAAATGTTGTTATCATTTTCAGATTTTTATTTAGTCCAGAATGTGTTTGTTCCTGTGCTGTGAAAGTCATATTTTCCGACAAATCAACACTTGTGTGTGATGGACGATTAGATAATATAGTTGTTTTTCGTTCAATTAGTATTTACGACTTTTGGCCGGACATATGTACTTCACGTTATATTGTACACTAATCTATTTAATATCACGTGAATAATTGGGAAGCAACTATATTGTCTAAAAGTAGGGTTGCCATCTGTCCGGATTTAAAAGTTTTAAGAATAAAATAAATCTAAATAATAATTAAAACAATTTGTAGTTTGTTACAAATTGTTTTAATAATTATTTAATGTAATAGTTTAGATTCTGTTTTGTTAGTTCATATAAAATGATAATAATAATAAAAGCCTTTATTCTCTTACCATACAACATTTCATTTGCAAAATGATGATAAAAATGACTAAATTTAATTGTATGGTCTATAAATAAGTAAAAAGGGGATATGTGATATTTTCAACAATTTTTTCTACACTGACTATGTTTAAAAAGACTTTGACATGCCCAGGTTATGGACTCTAAAATACTGGATTTTCACGCGTATAGTTCTGTTTTCCAAATTTTCGAGATGGCAACCCTATCTGAAAAGGGTGTATAGGTCGACAACATCACAGGGTTTGTCGTTATAAAAATTATGTAAAGATATTAATAGGAAATAATAATGCCTGAGCGCGCGTAGCAAGTGAAACTTTTTTAGTTCATTTTGATTTGCC
Organism: Mycalesis mineus; assembly: GCA_034621355.1. NCBI lineage: Eukaryota > Metazoa > Arthropoda > Insecta > Lepidoptera > Nymphalidae > Mycalesis > Mycalesis mineus. Next base: position 15,105,913 of record CM067885.1, read on the forward strand.
CTTATTTAAATTGAAATGGATTAATACATCAAGCCTCAGGTGCAGTCTGAGTTACCAGTTTACTTCTGTCCTAGGCCATTTGATTGTGACAGACTATTGTCTATTGTTTTATGTTTCACATTTTATGATTCAAGTGTCAAAATTATTTGCTCAAATATGTGTTTATAAATTATATTAACATTTTTGTTGAGACGAATATCTTAGCATTCCATGGATTCACCGTGCGGGTGCCGGGTCCATCGCGTGGCTGAGAGAATAACTCCGAACAGAGCCCGAGACTTGTGACACGGGTGTAGGTTTAAGGGTACCCTTAGTGACGGCCGTCAACACTCACCTCCTCTGTTCAAGTTATTCTCCCTGCCCAACCATATTCGGAAGGACCCTACTAGTGCAGCCTTGGACACTCGTTCTAATATGGAGCTTACTGCACTTCTAGTAAGGCCAAGGTCTTTTAGCAGGTTGTAGAGAGACTTCGCTGGTATACCCCTCGCACCCACTTCTACCGCGTATAAACTAACCACATAGCCATTTTTGGTTAGTTCATTAGTAAGGTCATAGTATTTATTCACTTTGAATACATGGTCTTTAGGGATGTTTGTTTCCCACGGCACTGTAAGCTCAACAAGTACTATACGTTTGAATTGTTTGGAAAAAAGAAATATGTCCGGTCTAGATGTCGTAATAGCTAAGTCTTCCGGAATTTTATAGTGCTTTTCATACGTGTCCATTAATATAGTCCAATCAGGAGCAGAGCCCAGAATTGAATAAGGCTTGCTGGTGGAATTTGTACTTGAGCCTGCTTTAACGAAGTTAGTTTGTCTTTTATTCGTCGTCAACCCTTTTTGAGCCCTAGCTACTGAAAGGCTTATAGCTTCACGTATGATTTCTAGTACTCTGTCGTAAGACCCCTGTCCAGGAGCAGCTTGCATCCTACCAATAAGTGCCTTGCAGTGCCCACTGCCTCACCACAGGAATAGCAAGATTTTTCCGAGGCTTTTCCCCATCTTACTAGGTTACTCTGATCTGGGAGAGTCAGTTGAAAGGCATTAAGATAAAATTTCAATAAGGCAGGAGACCAATCGTACAACAAGGCGCGCCACTTCAGAGCCAGAGGGATGCAGAACTCGCCTAAGTTTAACCACTCGTTTTGCATTTCTAGGTTCATGGCATGCACTTTGTAGTTGTCGTCCTCATCTTGTTTAAGAAAAGATTTTATTATGTCTTGGTCTTCCTTTTTACGTCTTGCACCCAACCCGGTTCTATTTACCTGAGCACCTGCCATAAATTGTTTGTAAAATTGAAGCCTAGAGTCAAGTTTTCCGGCACCCTCGTCTTTAGGAAGTGATGCAACTAGTTCGTCCTGGGACTTAACTAGAATGTGCGTTCTGGTAACCCTGAGGTGTTTATAGAGTTCCGATGGCCTTTTTAGTTTTAACCCAAAATTATTTTTCAATGTTTTTATGACATTTGCATCTAGTTTTGCCAGATGGGTTCTGCCAATATCATAAACGAGGAATGGCCAAGTCAGACGTGAAGTGAGATAGTTGTCATAGACCTTTTTTTATATTGTTAATGGGCTGTTGGTCTACCTTATTAAGGTCATTTATGAAGTTATCGACGACTACCTCAAGGGATGGTGTGCGTCCTTTGTAATCAATCTTTCTACCGAGGAACTTAAAAGGCAATGCTTCAGCAATGGTGGTTACACTTTGGCCACTAATAGAGAGACCCGGATCATAAGATGTAAATTTAGTATTTCGTCTCCCCAGACATAGACAGTGACATTTGCTTGGCTTTACCCTCAGCCCACCAGTCCATGAGCAGAACTCATCCACTACATTCAATAGCTCCTGACAATGTTTTGGGTTTCGTGTCAGTAAAGCAAGGTCATCTGCAAAAGCTAAGATGGACTCTGTATATTTATTGTTAATTTTAAACCGATAGCCCCATTTCTTTTCTTGAACAATTAATTTATCTATTAGAATATTGATGACTACATTAAAAGCTATTGGGGATAAGCAGCAACCTTGAAACAGCCCCACATTGTAATGTAGGGGTTTTGAGTACTCATTGTTTACTGCTATGGTGAATTTCAATTTTGAATAGTAAGAAGTGATTAAATCAATAACTAGATCAGGAAAATTGTACCACCTCAAGGCGAAAGTCAATAGATCATGCTGGACAGAACCAAACGCATTTTCTAGGTCTATCCAGCAGATCGTAATTTGCCTTTCATATTTTCTAGCATCCTTGAGACTTTCGCCTAGAAGTGAATTGTGTTCCAGGCAACCAGAGATTCCGGGCAAAAACCCTTTCTGGTGATTAGGCCTGAAATACCTATTGTTGTTAAATATAAAATTAACATTGGAATTGTTTTTAAATAATACATTTTGGCTGGTGGTAGGCTTTCGCCGTGGCTAATTACCACACTACTGACAAAGGCGTACCGCCAAGCGATTTAGCGTTCCGGTACGATGTCGTGTAGAAACCAAAAGGTGTGTGGATTTCATCCTACTCCTAACAAGTTTGCCCACTTCCATCTTAGATTGCATCATCGGTTAACATCAGGTGTGATAGCAGTCAAGGGCCAACTTGTAGTAAATTAAAAAAAAACATACATGTGTAATGAAATACTTCTATACTTCGAACCATATACATAATTATATTGGCAATAAAGGGCGTTGACCCTCGATACGTAGATGAGGGAGAGATACATAGTAGTTTGTCTATTCCCTTGCTCTCTTAATGACTATTAGTCTATGGTTCCGAGTATATGTTTAATAATGGTTTTATTTTTATGTACTCTTTCAAACCTGAAGAAGTTTCACTTGAGAATATAATATAATAATATGTTAGAACTTGTGAGGTGATTTGCGCGTTGGGTTCTAATTGTATTTACTGTGGTCCATGATATTGTATAGTCAGTTGTCGTCCTATAGTGAAATTGTGATTTGAGTCATAAATGTAATTATAATATGATGAGTTGTGTTGATTTGTTGCTATATTTATAGTATTTATATCGATGATGATGCACACGATGATTTAGCTTTGAGCTAGTGCAATATTATTCCAAATTGTTTATAGGAAAAGAAAACTGTTATGATAATTTCTAAATTGTTATATAAATATTTTTGTAATTATAAAAGACATAGGCAACTTGAATTCTATTTTTGTTGTGCATTTATTCTCAAAGTTTATCGCATTACATCTCCCACATACCCATTGTGGACTGTAATGTCTGCGTCTGTGAAACTTATTGTTAAGCTACGTACGGTAGATGGTTTGTTTTATATATCGCCGATATTATGAGTCAATCCTAGTAACGTTAATTGTTTAATTTAGAATAATTTACAGTAAACCAATTACATTTGCTCAACCAATATGCGACACTAACTGCAATATAGACAGAAGTAATTTTTGTATTGTCCTTTTTATATCGTTATTTATATAATAATTCAGTTTAATTAATTTTGTGAGTTGTGGCAGCGCATGTTATAGTCTTACGTTTATTCTAAATAGAGGCCAAATGTTGACTTGCTTATGTGAGACTGTTTTGCCAAGAATCAGAAAGTATATTACCTACATTGTTTTAAAATAAATGCTTTTATATAAAAAATAAGAGTATTTTATTTTCCTAACTCCTCCTTTTTTTAATTTTTATTTGTACTTGATTTAACTCTTGAGATTGCAGTTTGCGCTTTAAACTTATAAATCTTGATTTTGCTATAGCTATTATCTATATTGCATCAGTGTTCCCCAGATCTTCGTAATTTTTAAAAGTTGAAAGTTTGTCAGCTTATGCACAATCAAATGTAAGTATAATATGCAACTTTAAAGGTAACTTGGTGGTAGTAGAATTTAAGGATCCAGACCCTCCATTATGTAATCAGAAATCATATATCCACTCTCCAGTCGCTTAGCTTTATGGCAACTCAGTGTTTCACTCGAAATAATTATGAATCTTCGTTATGTCGAGGAAAACAAAAGAATTAAGGTACTGTAGTAGGAATTTGAGCTGACAAAACATTTTGATTTCACGATCACAGTCTCTCGATTCTAAGAAGCTCGATGCTAGAACCAACAGCCATAAAAAAAATAGCAAATAGCGGGTCTATGGTCAAATGTCAGTGAATTAATCAACCGTCAACTTGTCAAATGTCAGTTGTATTTATTTTATTTACAAATTACCACATTTTGCCCACAAAACTTATTAGTTATTATTCTATAGCAAATATTTTGCATGAATAATTTTAAATTCTAGCAATTTGATATTATTAGATGGCGTTTCCTCAACCTAACGCACAGAGAGGTTAGTTTCGAATTCAATAAAACTATTCCGAAATAGAGTTCATTGCCCTCACTCAACTCACTTGTACATTTTCTATACTAGTTGTGCCCAGTGGTTTCGCTCGCGTTTATCGCGATTCCGTGAGAGTATAGAGAAATCTGTTCTTAGTGAGCGTCTACAATGTAAAATGAGTAACTATGCTAAATTTCAAGTCAATCTAGTGTACTGTTTTGGAGATATTGTACTTAATAAGTCAAGAGGTCCGTTAGTAGTATAATTCAGTTGTGCGAATGTTAGTTGGTATGTGTATGTTACAAAAACTCAAAATATACTGCAACAATTAAGCTTATAGGTAGGTATATACAGACATATGCATTGTTTTATTCCTTATGTTATGTTTTTTCCATGAAACCATAATGTGTCACTGAAAAACATGGTATGGAGCAGCTAGTACCATAGATACGGCAAGCAGTATCATAGGTACAGCAAGACACATATTGGTAGGATGCAAGGTGCTCCTTAACAGGGGTCTTTACTCACACCACCATATATGATAGAGAATCAATTCAAATCATATGTGAAGGTTTCAGTAGCTAGAGCTCAAATAGGATTGACTACGAATAAAAGACAAATTAAATTAAATAAAAGCAGATCGAAGCATAAAATCCACAAGCAAGTCATACTTAATCTTGCACTGCACCTGATTGGACTATATTAATGTCCAATCAGGTGCAGTGAATAACACATGAAAAACAATATAAAATCCCAAAAAATTTAGTTATTTCGACATCTATATAGACCAGATATTTACCTATATTTTTTAAAACAAATTAAACATTAAGCTGAACAAATAGCATTTTTGAGCTTACAGTGTCCTGGATAACAAATATCATTAAGACCATACATTAAAAGTGAATAAGTATAATGATCTTACAAATGAACTAACAAAAAATGGCTATTTGGTTAGGTTAAATGCAGTAGAAGTGGGTGCGAGAAGTATACCAGCAAAATCTGCCTACCTTCAAAGACCTTGGCCTGTCTAGAACTGCAGTAAACTCTATTCTAGGCTAAGCAAATATCTTTTGCTACAAAAGGCCTACACAATATTGGAAATTATTTGATTTTTTTCTCTGATTACTGAAATCAAAAGTATTCTTTCATTTCTCAAGGATACAATCTGTCTGTATGCTAAATTTTATCAAGGTCAGATTAGTGCTTAATACATAAATTAAGCAACATAATGACTTGTTTCACATTATAAAGGCTGCAAAGACAGAAATAAGTCAACATTCTGTGTTCTGTGTTTTCTGTTCTCTGAAATGTATCTAAATTGCACAAAATTCTAAACAACCTTTTCTATTTTGTCCTTATTTATTTTTAATTTAATAATATGATTAAAAATATTCCATTGTATTACAGAGTTGACAAATAGGAAGATATTAGAGGAATTGCAACTAAAAAAGCAGATGCTATTAAAGCAAGGAGCTGTGGCCCCCCTGACTGCAACCACAATCTCCCTCACCCAGCCGAGCCCTGTCAACCAACTGCCTATGTGCTCCATACCACCGCTCTCAGCTACTGCGGTATTATTGTATTCTATTTTTATAATTGGTTATGTTACCTTCCTAACAAGACTCATGTCTAACAAAGAGAAGTTGTTTGGTATGAATCCTGAAATTACAACAAGGGAAACTGCACAGATAAAAGCTAATTGTATGCACTGTCATTTGCCATATGTTCAGACAGACTAGTCTAATATTATAGTCTCAATAGTTCTGAATTATAAGGCCAGCCTTGAATCTGGGTTAGATGTGCATCCATTAGACTCAAATACATAATATGTTTAAAAAAGGACACGATAATTTCCTAGTCATGTAGAGTTATTTTAGTAGTCTAGTTCTTTTTCTCCCTAAATATATATATATACCTACTCAAATAAAGAAAATTCAATTGTTTTACAGGGATTTCCACAACTACCTGAAGCTAACATTGTGAACACAAGTCACAGGGCTGCACTACAACACGCCACTGCAACATCTTGTGGCTTCTTCGTCTCCCAAGACTCATCGTTTGGCAATCAGATACTGCCGGTTCTGCCCAGATTTGACAACAAGTGATTATGTCAGCAGTAATAAAGTTGAAAACCCTAGAGGGCCATTTGGGGACTCTGTCTGGGTTTTCAGAGCCGAGGATTGAGTTGGAGCAGTATGAAACACCAGCACATATTGCTGCAGTTGCACTTTACACTATACAGGTAAATAAAATTAACTATGCAGACAAACAGCTTAGACCTTCTGAGCTCTAAATTCTACATTGCGTTACAACTTGATACATACATACAGACATTTTGACGAAGTGTGCGTGTGAGCTCAGTGGATTTATTAGACTGAGGTCCTTGGTTCAATTCCAGGCTGAGCCGATTATGATTAGTCCACATATTTAAATTGGTCCAGATCTAGCTGATAGGATGCTTCAGCCGTGACTAGTTACCATCCTACCAGCAAAGACATACCACCAAGCTGTTTAGTGTTCCAATATGATGTCCTATATAAACCGAAAGGGGTTTGGATTCCATGCTACTCCTAACAAGTTAGCCTGCTTCCATCTTAGATTGGATCATCACTTTCCACTGGTTGTGATTGCGCTCAAGAGTTAATTTGTAATGAATAAAAAAAATAGAGATTGATTCAATTCTCAGCTGCACAAGTAAAAAAACATGTTACACATATTTTTACAATTTTTTTTATCTAATTAATTATTGACTAAACTTTCAGACCCAATTTGGAGCACTAGAAAACAAACTAGTTCTAGATGCAGGCTGTGGTACAGGTATGCTCTCTCTAGGAGCATCCTTATTGGGCGCTGGCACAGTAGTCGCCGTGGACATAGATGAGAATGCCCTAGAAGTCTTACAGGAAAACCTTGAAGACACTGGAGTTGCTAACATTGATGCTGTTCAATGCGATTTTCTTAGCTCTAATATTTGTAGGTAGGTGGAATTTTATATTTGTTGCATGTATTTGCATGGTGTGGTAGGGAGATGCTTTACTCAATTCAGATAAAATTATTATTATTACTGTTTTAAAAGATTGCGTATATAAATAGGAAAAATATAAACCCAGAACTGTATGGCTATGAACCTGTCTGTCAAATATCCATATTCTTCAGTAAATACCATAGTCCAGATGGACCCTTTTTTTGTCATTGATTTTTAACTAGTTGTAGGTACATTGACCTAGTTAAAAATTCTGTTATAATATGTAACATAATCATAAAATATCTTTTAGGTGGGACAATTATTTTGATACAGTACTCATGAACCCCCCATTTGGCACTAAGAACAATAGTGGAATAGATATGAAGTTTCTGAAAATGGGATTGGATCTCACTTCTGATAGTGTTTATTCTTTACACAAATCGTCTACAAGGTATTTATAGATTTAGCTCTTTCTAAATTATTCAATTAATAACCATGTTGACTGCCTTTTTGGTCTAGATGTGGCTTTGGATTACGAGGTCTGGAATTCGAATCCTGTGTCGAGTTGTGTAATAATTTCAAGTTTTTCTTTTTTCCAAGTAAAATTCTAATCCATTAGTTGGAGATTGGGTAATGTTACATCCCCTTAGTAAATGAATCAAATATTAGCATCCTAAAACCGCCAACCTACATTAGAGCAGCGTGGTGGTATAAGCTATATATATCTCTCATACAATGGAGAAGGCCTGGCCCTTTAGTGGGCCGATAATAGACTGATAATGATTTTCATATCTTACTTTATAGATCTCACATTCAAAAGAAAATAAAAGATTGGGGTGTTAAAGGAAGTGTGATAGCAGAGCTCCGTTATAATTTACCAGCCACATACAAATTCCATAGACAACAAACCAGAGACATTGCTGTAGACCTATGGAGGTTGCATCACCCAAACTTATAATAATTTATTTTATTAAAAATATAATATGGATTGAAGTATATAAAACAACTTTTGTATTTTACAATTTTTTAATACTTTAAATGAGTTACAAAATCAAATGAAATGATGTAAATATACTTAAGAGATAAGTATACAATGAAAATAAATTCTATGAACTTAATAATTTTGTTTTAATTTATCAGTCTTCTTACTATGATCGAACATTTTATATAAAGTTAAAAAAATAATAATTGATATACAAACAAGAATCGAGCGAATTAATGTTTATGTTTACAAAACGCGTTATTTTTTAAATATATACAAATGGGAAAATTAAGTAGGTATATACAGTCAGTGATAATTTCGAGGTATTCAGTTTTGGTAACTAATAATTTAAATTTTTTTTTTCGTAAAGAACAGTATGTTTTGTAAACACGACAACAAATCTCCTTTTTTCTTTTGAACTGCAAATGAAAGTGAGGGTATTGCGAACTTTGAATATTGTGCATTAGTTCACGTCTATATCATCTATGGTCATCACAACCGTTGAGCTTAAAACGTCACACATTGCAAGGTGTTGTTGAGTGCTAAGTAGGACAAGCATTTTTAGATGAAGAGGTTTTCCTTCTCTCGCTGTCATATTATATGTGCAATGTGAATGAAAATATACTTAACAAAAACTTAACTACAAATTGAGGGTAGTTTAATACAAGTATAGCTGTTATTCGTCGCCAAACTTAATGTTCTGCGCCAGTTTGATGGTGCCAGAGTAGTTGACGGTGACGGTGCTGCGGCGCATGTAGGCCTTCCACGCGTCGGAGCCGCACTCGCGCCCGCCGCCTGTCGCCTTCTCGCCGCCGAACGCGCCGCCCACCTCCGCGCCGTTGGTGGGGATGTTCACGTTCACGATGCCGCAGTCCGAGCCGTGCGGACCGATCCACTGGAATATTGTGTTTAGTTAGTGCCTGCGCAGACTGAGTTCCGAGTTTTATGTTATGTATGTAATTTCGTGACACCGCACAGAAAGCGGATAGCGCCATCTAACCTCGACGGTACAAAATTATAAACGTTATGCAGGCCACAGAAATTCAGATAATTTGATTCAAACAGTATGTTTCAATCAAATAGTTTGAAACGACGCTCAAATCTAATTAATATATATCGCCACATGAAAGATTAGGCGCATATACGCTCAAACTATTACATCAAATAGTTCAAGATCAATCCGTTTGAACAAGTTGAAATATCAATATTCAAATTTCTTCATGCCATTTGAAAACTCAAATGAAAAATCAAATTTTCACACAGGTCGTCATGGCAATTTGATAAAATTGTTTGAAGCAGCCTGTGATCATATTACTTGAATGTCTATAGCCTGCATTACTTAGCACACAGATCTCGAAACTCATCAACACTTTCCATCTGCGCGGGCCCTTAGGTATCGTCTCAAGACGCGACGCAGCGCGCATGTCTGTATTCTGAAAGTCCTTGAGTGGAGACCGCATCTGGCCAAGCGGTGTGTGACCCCAAACTTGAAAGTGGCAGACAATGGCAATGGCAATTCGATGCCAGCCACTTTCCGGAACGAAAGCCAATAATATAAAGGGTTGGCGCTGTTTAAAAGTCCAACGCTGGTTGGGTAAAGCTTGATGATGATAAGTCCTTACAATGTTGGCTTACCTTGAAAATATCACTCAAATTCTCGGTGAACACACTGGAGGACAGCCCCTGCTCCACCTCGTTGTTGTACTGGATGCCGGTGTCCAGGTCGGGTATCTCTATGCAGTACACGATGGGCGCGAAGCACTCGTTGTGCACCAGCGGCGAGTCGTGCGGCAGACCCGTCACTATGGTCGGCTCCACGAAGTAGCCCGAGCGCTCCATCACCTACACAATGTCACATGTAAGTATTACTGTTCTTTAATGTTATAAAGGTCAACTTACACACTATTACATGGTAGGTGTTAAGAACATTTTTGATATTTATTTAGTTCATTTTTTTTCTTCTATTTATTTTAAGCATGTTTGTACCTAATACTTAAAGTAAATTTATTATTATATATTAAATTATATGTATAAATATATAATATAAATGCGAAAGTAATTCTGCCTGTATGTTACGCTATCACTATTTAATAGAGATAGTTTAAAGCCTGCTGTATTGTATAGTTTTGAAAGCGATAAAAGGGCTTTTAAAGTTGAAATAGGAGATGAAAGTTTGTATGGAAATTACATCATTTTAAAGCTTGAAACTCGTTTCATAGGTTTTTGATTAGATATAAATAAACAAGACATTTCAATACTTAACCCTACAGTTACAATAAAAATAAGAAATTCACTTATTTTATAACTTTCCATTGAATACTAGCGGAGGTCCTGGATCCCAATTAGAAGATTGATTACCAAGCATTCTCATGAATGTATATGTAGCAAAATAGGTATGAATTAATGGTATATGAAATAATACAACAATGTTTTAAATAATATTTATTGAATTGAGATTTTCAGACACTCTGCTCACTCTCAGAACTTGACCAATCACTCGAAGTGCTACTGTCGGTTACCTCAATTATAAAGTTGTCAATAATATTATCTGTTATGTGGTCAAGTTCTGCCATTTTTTTTCTTCTTTTATAACATGGTTTATACATTTTGCCATGCTGCAGGTGTTATTAATTTTATTGCTTCTTGGAGTAATGTTATCACTTCTCCCATTTTAAAAGTTTTGTTTTTCCCTGCAACATGACCTTTTACTTGCCCCCATATCATCTCAATTGGATTTAATTCACAATGATATGGAGGCAATCTAAGGACTTCCATGTTATTATTTTTAGCAAGAGTGTCTGTAACATATGCCATATATTTATGTTTTTCTGGCTTAACTAAATCTATTAAATCTCTTTTGAGCATTGTCGTTTGGAAAGAGATACCCTTATCAGTAAGCCATTTATGGATATCCGATTTTAACCATGCCATTGAGGGTATTCTTTCCAAACGACGAGAATGGTAAGGCGCGTTGTCCATTACGATGACAAGAGTTGGAGTCAATTTTTTTAATTATTTTTGTGAACCATTCTTCAAATAATGAAGAATTCATTTCTTGATGGTAATCTCCTTCTTTGTTGCTCTCAAAAATAAGCTCTCCGCCATTAAGAAATCCATCTTCATTGCCTGTAAAATAAATAATATAAAATAAATGATGGAATAGAATTCTTTATTGAAATAAATTTTTTTTTCTATTTATTGGTATGTTAGTCCTAGTAAGTTAGTGACAATGCAGTCAAAGATGGTAAAATAAATAAATATTTTACAACAGTATATACAACAATATTTTATATTGCTCGCCCCAAAGTAAGCTTTGCTTATGTTATGGGTACTAAGAAAGCTGATGAATATTTTTAACAATTATATAAAGAGAATTATAATAGAGGAACACCCAGACACTAATATCCTCAACTGTGTCAAAGAGGTGACAGCAATAAATTTATATTTGAAAATATTGTCTTAAAAGTTTCTACTTACACCATACAAAATTAGGTACTTTTCTATGGTATATATACATACCTTTGCTCCACTTGAATATGTTCCGCCTATTTTAATGGTCTATAGTGGTGGCATATGGTGCTTAGACTCACCACACTGCTTCAACACAGGTTGGCAGGCTTAAGATGATAAATGATAATTACCTTTGTAACAATCACTATCAGATATTAATGAGAATGATGCAACTGACAACTTAACACTGAGGCACAGGGGTGACGGCGTTAAAAGTAGACACTCCAATTAACACATGTGAGCCAATATATATATATATATATGGATAAAATCAAAAATTCGTAAAGTATTTACCAATATGTAGTATTATTAAGCGTTTCCCTTTTCCTGACGGAGTTGTTAGTCCTGTTGATAAGCCTTCTCTGTACGCTTTCCGACTTGACTGTATACTGAGATCTTGCCACACTTTTGATCTTGTGTGCCCTAAAATAGAAATAGCAAGGAATGATATCCTAAGGAAACATGTATGAAAAGGCTTAATGCAACAAATAATGTTGTGTTGTGTACAAACTAACTCTTGTAGGCCCCAGTGGTGCGCGTGTGCAGCGGACCTTGAGGTCCGCCTGAAATGGGTCGGATCCGGCTCGCCAGTGTAAGCCTTACCTACTTAGCTGTAGGAATATCGTGGTGTTTTATTACATCATGGCCATTATGTACCATCAACAACTAATGTTAGTTGTTATGAACTCAATCATTAATACCCTAAGCCAGCCAACCCACATTGGAGTAGGGTGGTAGGTCTCAACACCACTTCACTGGGATTTACCTGTTGCGTGTTTACAATGGGTTTATGTTAAAGATTGTAAAGAATTACTTCAGAACCAAAGAAGTGGTATATACACCTTCATTGAGAAATGTTTCGTCAAGATAATATATTTTCCGCTTTTCTTCACGGTATTTTAAAATGTTTTTAAGGTAGTCACACCTCCATCGACAAATTTCAGTTTTTTCTAGCATACTTCTTCTTGTGCCTTTTAAATATTTTATATTTAGCTTTTTTAAAAGGCTTTGAAATGTCGTTCTTTTAAAATTTGGTAGTTCCTTTCAATTAAAACCTTTGCTATTTTGCTCCGATAAGTTGTGGAAGTTTCTTCTAAAGGCGCTCAAGTTATTTTTAGGGTGTGGTGTTGGCGAGCACACACGGTTTTCCGTGTGTGCTCTGATAATACTCTATACACAGTTAAAGTACATTTCTTTAAAATAAACTATTTTTTATTTATTATTAAAAATAACTGTCTTTTCCGCTGAACGGAATGCAGTTTTTTTTTGGCGTTTCTTTTCTCAGACCACAAAGTCCATTTAGTGTAGTAACAATCGAAAACTTAATAGACTATGTTAGCATTTAAAACTTAACGAAAACTAACGGTAACAAATAAAAACGAACAGTAATAATTAATTAATGAAATAAACGCACTAACACCAAACACTTGTCAACTCCGAACACAACAACAAGTCAAAAACATGGCGGTTAGAGATTAAGTTTCTTCAACAAGAAGTGTGTTGAATAAATCATGATAATTTATTTTGCAATTACTTTCATAAAATATTTGCAGGAAAATAGATAAAAGTTTAATGGAAAATTGTTTAATTATATTTATTTAAAATGAGTACCATTTTAAATATACTGTGTTATATTTTTGCTAAAAAAAATAAATATTTCAGTTAAATGTTAAGCGTGTAATGAAACGTTGACCATCCTTAAGATGGTGTTGCTGCTGCCTTATACGGATCTTAAAACGAAGGGCCTCAGCAGCGACGCGGCTATTGTTGTTGATACTTTCTCCAATATGACGATTAATTAAAAAGTAATCCAAATGTTTGGAACCCATGATCGGTAATAAAATATAGGGTTGTTTGATGTACAGAGTCAAAGGAATCTGTTCGCGCCGCCACAAACTATGTGCAAGGTAAAAAAAATTCTCTTTACTTAAAAATATACAAAGTTTATGCGCGCGCACATCCATATTTTCTTTTGACGTCGGCTAGTCGCAAAATATTAGAAAAGATGACGATTTTTCTCAGTTAACTTAAAGACTGGATAGGCACTTACTGCCAAAAATCAAAATAAATATTAGATCAAGAATACAAGATATGACTCTATTCTTCATTTTGAAGATGAAAGAGACGTGCTTATATGAAGTGCTTATACGAGTATACAAGCCACAGCGGCGGGCGTGTGCAGCGGCCCTATGAGTCTTCCCACCTCCTCTCCAGTTTCTTTCATGATATTCGTCATTCTCTCGCACTCTTGATTCGATAATGTTGTGGTTCCCAAGTTTCTAGTAGGTATCTGCTCAAATCTTTCTTGTCATCTCGGAAACAGTGCCGTAATTAGGACAGTACCAGCGGATATTAGAAAATAAGACGATTATTGTCTTACTGCCAAAAATCAAAATAAATATTAGATCAAGAATGCAAGATATGCCCAGGCACAGGGCGCAGACCCTGGAGGGGCACAGAAGTTACCAGACCATATATAAACAATGCCTTATTTAAAATCAGTTACAAGTCTGTAAGGCGCAGTTACGCACGCTGGTACAGGGCGCATAAATTGTTGGTTATTAATTTTTTTTTATAAATTAATTAATTCCTCTGCTCAGAAATAATTATCTTCCTGCTGTACTAGATATAACTCTTTGTTTTACTCACTTTCTTGTGTATAAGCAGTCTTCTGGTAGTGGTGCAGCGCTGGCCGGCGGTGCCCGCACATGCGAACAGCGCCGCGTTGAGCAACAGGTCGAGGTTGGCGTCCGAGTTCACGATGATAGCGTTGTTGCCGCCCAGCTCCAGCAGGTGGCGCCCGAACCGTTTCTGCACTTCCACTCCAACCTATAAGCGAAAGGCAATCTTAAAGGCAGTATAGCCGTAGGTACTTCAGAATTAGGTATTTGTTAGATTTACACAAAAAAAATATTAGTGCTTTACCTATGTATGAAATTGCCATTCTTCAGTACTGGTCATTTCAAATAAAAACATCTGGAATTGCTTGGTAATATTGCTTTCCATTTTGGAGATTTTGACTTGAAACATGAAGCTCGTGGTTGTCTGGATACTTTGGTCAACAATGATGAATTAAAGGCAATTGTAGAAGCTTACAAAACTCAAACTACAGCTGAGTTAGCAGCAGCTTTTGCGACAAATTGGCAAGGTAAAAAAGCTTGATAGATACCCATTTATCAAGCTTTTTTACCTTGCCAAACAAACTTAATTATCTTGTACTAAACTAACACTAACCACAGACAAGTAAACCTTATTTAGTTACTGTCAAACTTTAATAATGGTGTTGGCTGGCTACTACATAGCACCTATTAATGATTAGATGGTTTCCTTAACTATTAAAAGTCTTAAGCACCTGTTGCCCAACAGCTGTGCTGCCGGTGAAGGAGACCAGTTTGACCCTCTTATCCTGCACCAGCGTCTGTCCAATATCTCTCCCGCCCACGCACAGCGCGGCCACTGCTCCCGGGATGTTGTTCTTAGCGAGCACGCTCTCGACTATCTTGGTGACCGCCACCGCTGTGAGCGGAGTCGTGTCTGAAGGCTTCCATATGCTGACGTCGCCACAAACCTGACGAAACGATCACGGATTTATTGTTAAAAAGGTTAAGAATTTTGTCTAATGAGTAATGGATTTTTTCGTATGTAGGTATCGTGCCCAAAAGCAGCTAGTTCCTATTGGAACAGCAAGTTGTAAAGCTCTATATCTAGGCTACTATAAAAAATCTAAATTAATTTATTTCAAGTAGGCTTTATACAAGCACTTTAAAAACCTAAAATATGGCAGTACGGACTAAGGAGTGACTACCACCAGTTCGAAAGGCAGATTCTACCGAGAAGAGTCAGGCAAGAAATTTAGCAGTTTTTAGTTTAGACAGCCCAAATTCCCCGTCTCCTTTAGCCTATAGTGGGCTGTTAATAATAAAGAACAGCCAAATATAAGTAAATACAAGAATATTATAGGACAATACACACATTACTATATAAAAATAAGATTATACTACCGGGTACCTCTTTAAATATCTGCGCGTCGTTCCAATGGCTAGTTATCCATTGGATAGGTATAATAAGGTTCAAATGCGGGTTCGGGTTACAAAAATGAAGTCATTTAAATTTTAAAATTAAAAAGGTATATATATCGTTCCAGAAATTTTTATGTTTTCATTCGGCATGTTTTAATTTTCCACCGCCACCTAGTAACTACCAAAATTTGGCAACCTGATTTTAAACATATAGCCCACCCACCGTATTTTATCATGTTATGATTGTTATCTACGTAGGCCCAAGAGGCAACTAAATAATCTAGATTACTCATTATCGAACTTATAATCCACACTTTGGATTAGATAATAATAGATATAAATAATTGTATATGGTTTGAGCGTATCTAACTTGGTATCTAATGGAAAAATAACGAACCGGTCAAAGGAATTTTTGGATTAATTTTTGTTTTTGTTATAATAGATTCGGTTAGATAAAAAACAATTTAGACTAATTGAAGCTACATACCTAATACACATTTAGTTCATAATCTATACTCAATATTATAAATGTGGAAGTAACTCTGTCTGTTTGTCACAATCCCACCTAAACTACAGAACCGATATAAATAAAAAAATTATAGTGTAGAGCCTGAGAAAGCCCCAGGCTCTACCCTATACTCTGTATCAAATTTTATTTGTAGCAGTAGGTACATAGGTAGGCTACTTTTGTTACTGGTGAACTACTTATCACTAAACAGAATTTCTCGCAGACGGAGTCGTGGGCGTCCGATAGTAACATATAAATACAAGAATAGTACCTAAGTAGTAGAGCTTAAGACAGAGTTCGTTCGGGCAGTGCTACAGTCGTGCTTATTTTGTCACCAAACAGTATTGCTGTGCTCCTATCCGTGAGGCAAGGTTGGCGATGTAATTACAGGTATACGAGACTTAACACAGTAACACTTACACCTTAAGTTGATGGGCATAGGGCGGCATTTTGTAGGACGTGTTCCTTACAAGTCTTGCAGGGTTAAGTACGTACCATAGCTATAGCACTGTTCCAACCAAACACAGCGACGGGGAAGTTGAAGGCGGTGATGATGCCGACCAAGCCGAGCGGGTTCCACTTCTCAATGAGCACGTGCCCGGGCCGCTCGGACGGGAGTATGGTGCCGGGCAGTGTACGCGATAGGCCGAGAGCCAAGTCGCATACATGGATGTATTCCACCACCTCGCCTATGGCTTCTGGGAGGATTTTACCTGCCATGTTAAAAAAAAACTTTAGATCGTGCTTAAGATTTTGAGCCTGGATAATTCAAACTTCTTCTATCTTTAGTTTATAACAACTTTCAGTTCGGAAAGCTGGTTTTGCTGGAAAATCCTTACAGTTGCTCCTTATAATGGTTTACAAATTTTTATTTTCTATCTTAGTTTCGAGATTTTTATTCAACCTATACGAGACCCACCCGTTGGATTTTTGTACACTTACAACAAAATAGCCAAAATCTACAACTCTACTAGCCAACATCTAGTCGTACTTTCGTCAAACAAAGAGAAACTTGGGCAGAAATTTCTGCTCTACTCAATTTTGAATGTTATATTTTCTATGGAATCCGTAACGTTATGTTTTGATGTAAGGCTACGGCCGTCATATCACCCTACCGGCAAGCATTTACAGCCAAGGGAAACTCAATTTACTTACCCATTTCCAATGAAACTAATTGTCCAAGCGGCTGTAATTTCTCCCTGAGTGCATCCCCGATTTGTCGAACGATCTCTCCCCTTGTGGGGATGGGTAGTTCCGCCCAAGCATGCCAAGCCTCTTGGGCAGCTTTCGCGCATGTTTCATAGTCCGCTGCACTAGCCGATTGCACCTCCGCTATCACTTTGCCATTCGCTGGACTATAGGATTGTATTAGCTAAAAATTACATGCGATGAAAAAAGTTAATCTTTTCTGCATTTTGTCATGAAACTCATGTTGGAGTAAGTTTACATATTTTATTACAAGCTAATGTAACTAAAACTAATTTCTTATTTATTTTGACAAGGTATTTAATTTACCTTTTTACCCACCTCTTTTTGGTGTGGCCTTGGCTCTACTAGGTAGGTAGTACAGTGATAGCAAAAACGAATGCGTTTTGCAAACAAAAGGAACGTTAGCACAACACAAACCTACTTGTTTTTATTCAAAAAATTCAAAATCGTTTATTTCAAGTAGGCTTATGATAAGTACTTTTGAAACGTCATCTTAGACTATTTGAAGTGACTCTACCACCGGCTCGGAAGGCTTTAAAATAAGCGATAAAGGATAATAATAAAGCGATAAAGGAAGCGATGTTTCAAACCAATTAATTTTACTTTACCACAGTTAATTACCATGTCAAATTAATATAGATACTTTAGTCATAAACAGATAAACAGAATTGCAGCAAATAAATTCACATCAACTGATATGAATATAAATGCTGGGTAAATAGGTACGTACCTTCATATTGTAGAATAAGGGAAAGGTCAATGAACTCCTCAAATGAGCAGGTCCCAATTTGCTAATTTCCAAATTAACTATCTACCATATAAAGCAAGAAGAGTAAAAATAAGAAACTAGCTTACCTGACCATTCGCTTCCCATTTACCGGTAAAAACCCCCACATTTTTCTGATCCAATCCTAAATCCTTCAAAAAGGAGTAATTCGGATCGTCAATGAGGTAGGACGCGTGTCTGGCCATTGGCAACCTCAAACGCAGAGCTATAACACTACGGCACAGAACGCGACACATCGGTACAACCAACTCGAGTCAACTATTCGCGAAAGTGATATACCGTACAAACAGATAAAACATTTATATTTGTGAACAATAAAATGAATATTTCGTCATATCGCTCGCATTACCGATAACTTAGTTGCTGGGTCACAGCATCGATTATGTTATTGCAAATATATTTATATCTAATTAGGTATACCGTCCTTATCTTGTTGATTAATTATATCTACGTTTTATAAAGGAGTATATTAAATGTAACATTCTGAAAGCAACCTAACTGCTTACATTAGAATACATATAGTGGTGATATCTATGGTAATAAATATGTCATGTAATCGGTGTAGCTTTAATGAAGTGTGTTTATATAACAAACCAGCTCCTAATTATTGCATTTCTTAATTTTGTAGGTATACCAAATAAGTTAATACTTCAGGGTTAAAAGATAGGACTTAATATTGAAGTTATGGGGTCAAACCTCTTCATTCAAACTGCCCACTCCTAACTCTTAACATAGTCTTTCGACTTATTGAATATTTTATTTAAAATATATAATCCTTACGTCCCAGCACCATTTTTTTTTTTATCGACTACATGTCGGCCCTTGACTGCTATCACACCTGGTGTAAAGTGATGATGCAGTCTAAGATGGAAGCGAGCTAACTTGTTAGGAGTGGGAGAAAATCCACACCCCTATCGGTTTCTACACGACATCGTACTGGAACGCTAAATCGCTTGGCGGTACGTCTTTGTCGGTAGGGTGGTAACTAGCCACGGCGAATGCCTCCCATTAAGAAAAATCTCAATCTGCCCCGCCGGGAATCGAACCCAGGACCTCCGTCTTATAAATCCACCGCGCATACCACTGCGCCACGAAGGTAGTCATGACTGGAAAATATTTTCTTAACATATAACAAAATTATATTAAAAAATACAACAAAGTATGGCGGCAGAAAGAAGTAGGTCCAAGGGCCAGTTATCCCTAGACCTACTGTAAATTAGTATTTATTTACCTATGAACATTTAATTAACACGTTATGACCACTAAAAATAAAATACATACTATATTATGTAAATGCATATGCAAAGCCAAATTCAAGCTACAAGTTACCTGCAAGTGCTATTTAAATTGAGGTGGTTTTATCTACTTTGTAAACATTTCTATCAGATTTGCAAAATAAACAAGGCATATCATTCTGTATCATGTTATATATTAACTATTTGTACATATAACTTGTATAATACATACTAGGTATCTACATGACAAACTTTGTACACAAGTGACAGAAAATATTAAAACTCTCTTACAATTTCAATTTCAGTCATTTTATTATTAACTTAACGTCCATTGCTGCTTGTTTTTCAAGAACTTAGCATAATATTGAACATAAAAATCACTAAAATATTTAACTTTAACTGCAGAAGAACAGCAAGCCAAACATACCTAAAAACACCTATTTCTTTTATTACATCCCAATTTATTTTTTGAATTAATGTTAAAATTAAATGTTTTTATAATATGCCGTGAGGTAATTAAAATTATTTAATGTTACTTTTAGAACATTAAACAGCTTTCGCAAGACCACTGCAGGCAGCATAGAAAATTTAAATGGTTAGAATTCATACTATTATAATTTAATTGATATCATTTAAAAATTAACTGAACAGACAGCTTTACTAAATATAGTTTTGTGGCGAAATTGTAGTATTCTTTTTAAAATCAACTACTCATCAAAAAATAAATATCTTAAGGCTAACAAAAAGTATTCACTACATAATTGAGCAAAAGCTATTTGCACTTTCATCGTCTTTGCCTTCTTTCATTTCTTTGGCTTTATATGCTAAGTACGTGTTTTCATCTCTCTTGACCATCCACTCTGGTAAAGGTTGGTCCCAATCCGGAGGCGGCCCTTCTCTTTTAGTCCAGGTATCGTTTTGATAATGTGCCCTTAATCTCTCGAGTCTGCGGTTTTTCTCACTATTGATTACTGCTTCCTTGAAAAATATAAATAGGACAAATATTAGACACTTTATAAATCATACATAGGATAGGATCTATAAGGGGCCGTTTAAGTATTATGTAAGCATTATAGGAGGTGGAGGGGGGGGTCTTTGTTTTGCTTATTTTTGATGACATGGGGGGTGGGTCATCGGTAGTTATTAATTTTTACACGAATGGCAAAAATTCGTGAATGCTCTATCCTTAATCTATTTTCTTACTTTTGCATTTCTGAATTACACAACAAGAATTTAATGCATTTCGCTTTAAATTTAGAAAGGAATGTCCCACTAGAAGAACCTGACTCGCTGACTTATGGGAAATATCTGGAGCTTAAACCCAGTATGCTCCTCCATCATCATGTAAGTCGCGATGTCCAGTGTTGGCTGGCTTAGGGTCATAATAGTTTAATGACTATTTCAATGGCCCACTAGAGGAACCTGACTCCTTGATTTGTGTGAAATATCTAGAGCCTAGACCCACCAAGCTGCTTCAATGTGAGTTGGTGGCTTTAGGATGATAGTAGTTTTATGACTATTTTAATGGCCCACTAGAAGAACCTGACTCCCTCACTTATGGGAAATGTCTGGAGCTTAAACCCACCGTGCTGTATGCATTTTATGGCCTAGTAGCATGCATGCCCACAAGGGAGGGACCTTGTGGGAAATGTCTGGAGCTTAAACCCACCATGCTGTATGCATGAGTAGCATGCATGCAACGACAACATTATAATGTTTAACTCGAATAAACACTATCTGACTGCAACTGATGGCTTAACGAGTGTATTGCCACTAACGCCCTGACTCCGGACTGCGTATTTTTACTGAATTATCATGCATGCGGGAATGGAACGAACTCCAATCCAGAACATCGAGTTCCGATACCACATTAAGCTAATCATGGGACGTAACCATGGTAGAAAAAAGTGCAAAGATTTTTAATGGCCTTGCCTCAAGGGTTCAGAGCTTTTTGGCCTTTTAGCATATGAGTATTCCAGGCGAGACTCGAGTCTATCAGAATGGCTTAGTCTTTTTTAAGGTTGCGAGTCCCCAGTGCTACGACTCGGGGTGCATGGAGGTTGATAATTAAGTAAAATATAACATTGGGTTCAATATATGGCGTAGCAGGAATGCAGGAGTGTGAATAGCTAGAAACCATTCTATGACCCAAGCGTACTAAAATATAATTGACACATTATAGTTATAATATTGAAAAAAAAAATACATTTATAATTGAAAAATGTTTACGTAAGCGTAGGGGAAGGGGTAAGACCTTTGTTTACTTTTGCTGACAAGGGGGGTGGGGGGGTAAATAATTGTAATTAATCTGCTTACGTAATATTTGAACGGCCCCTAACAGTATTACAGTCATAGCATATATCTTCAATCTCGCCCTCTATAGAACCAGGCTTCCATACTTCTGTTTGACTTTTGATTTTTGTTTTAAAGTGGACTTAATTATTTTTTTACAGGAATGCCAAAAATTTGTGAATTCTTTCGTTGAATACTGTATCAGTAAAATCTAATCTCTATCCTAAATCTATTTTCTTATTTTTAAAATTATAATTATGACACAATTTAAGTAAAATATTTAAAAAAAGATGTAAAAGCTTTAATAAATCTCCTTACGTAATATTTGAAGGGACCCAAAACAATTTTTTTTGATATTCGAAAAAGATATAAGTCATGCAATCTTTGAGTCCCCTCTGAAATTGCAACATGCCCAACTGCATAAGTTAATTGTAACTATTTTATAACAGTGTTGGTAACAATTTAGCAGTACAAAATCAATACTTTTAATTTTCAGAGTGAACTTAAAGATTGGCACAATATACTATTTTAATTGTTTGGACTGATACAGAGCTTCAATAAGGAGACTGACAGAGCAAACTCAATCATCTCACCATCATCATATGTACTCCTTTTTAATAAGGAGGTACTACATAGGCTAGTAGTTAGCTGTAATAACTCCTAGAGGAAAGTGCAAGATGCAAGACATGCTTGTCTAAAAAGTCTCTAGTAACTTTTGACTTGAAGGCATATACAATATTCTGTTGTAGAATGAAAATAAAAAGGAAAGGAACTTACAGCTGCTTTAAGATCTTGATCATCAGTCCACTTGCAGCAGTTATTGTAGTCCTTTTTCCACTGGTTACAGTCTAATGTCTCACCATATATGAAGTACTGGTGGAATCTTGCTCTGAAACTTGTGCACTCTTTGTACTCATCTTTATACACCTCACAGTCTCTTATCTGTAAAACAAAACACATATGTTTGTAGTTGTGACTTTTTTTTTAATATGTTGTGACATGATTAATTAAAATAGTAGTCTTATTTTTAAAATCTTATTTATACTAAAGCCAAACTCGATTGAGAATGCTTATCAACAAACAATTTTAAAAGAAAGGTAGGAAATGCAACACATTTTATGCCTAATAAAATTAAAATTATGTTTTCTATTTTTATAAAATGAATTCGTTATTAACTATACTAAAGCCAAACTCGATTGAGAATGCTTGTCAACAAACAAATTTAAAATGAAGGTAGACAATGCAACACGTTTTATGCCTAATAAATTTAAAATATGTTTTGTTATTTTAAAAAATCTCATTTAAAGGATCTTGGATATATTAATTACTTTTAAGCTTACTTATCTAATTTATTGTTATGAATTCGTCATTAACTAAAAAAAAATAGGTGTATATATAGAAATCACTAGTCATTTTAGTGATTTCTACCTTCATTTTTAATTTTTTTTTATCGACTACAAGTTGACCCTTGACTGCTATCACACCTGGTGTTAAGTGATAATGCAGTCTAAGATGGAAGCGGGCTAATTTCTACACGACATCGTACCGGAACGCTATTTGTTTGTTGACAAGCATTCTCAATCCAGTTTGGCTTTAGTATAGATATTTATTGTGAAAATATTTGTGTTTTTTCATCTGATAAATCTTTGAAAATCATCTGTTAATCTAAAATTCACAAATGAAGTGCTAATATACACTTGCTGTTATTAGAATAAATTATCAATTAGTACTGAGACAGATGGGGTTACATTTTCAGTTCATCTTCATCCATGCCTAGAACCAAGGGTGTAGCCAGGATTCTATACATTTACGAATTAAAATAATCCTAGACTTTATTGTATTAATGGCAAGGGCGTAGCGAGGAAGAGGCAAACAGGAAAGGGGATCAGCTGAAGATGAGCGGTTGAACACTGGTAATTTGTAAGGTTCACATTCAACATAGCTTAGGCGTCAGAAGAGATTAGGCGTCCGAGGGGAGGTCACTGAGGCACCTTGCGCGTATCATTCGCCTTAAAAGAGTTTCTTATTAAATTCTACAACTTCAGCTTATTTACTAACCAGCCACTTGTCTTCCGGTTCAGTTGATTGAGGTACATCTGTGTTTGGAGCCGGTTCATTAGCCTCTGAACCTTTAGCCGCTTCATTGGCTACTGCTTGTTGTTTCTCACTGTCTTCCGACATTTCTTTCTTTTACGTTTTATTTCTCATAAACATTTAATCCTCATAATAAAATCTTATTGTCTTCGAGTTGCATAACTTTTTTGGTTAAAAATTTAGAACATATTTTCTTATAAAATAAAAAATTACTTAAAATGTCCATGTAATGTTCGACGTAAAAGAGAGTCGAATACAAAGTTTCGCTTAATTGACTATTTACGGTTTGCAAACCACCAAATTCTAAGAATCATATCAAAAATCTATAAACTTTGAGGTTATAGTTGCACACTGAAATGACATCCATTCATCATCGATTCATCGCCAATTGTAGACTAATCAACGTCATTTGTGACAATCAGCTGTTTTTCGGATGCCAATTCTCTATAGTCTATGATTGTTTATACTATTTGAAAATTCTAGAAAATGCGAAAATAATTAATGCAGTGGTACTATTTTAACAAACACACGTGTTCGTGTATCAAAACGAGATAGCTAGGTATACATGATAAGATAATTTATTTGTCAAGAACGACAAGTTTATTGAGCAGCCATGTCAACTTATTAGCAAAGAGTATAATAATAATATATTAGTATATTTTATGGATTGTGTGTATACTGTACTGTGTATTATTTTGTGAACGTAATAATTTGCATATTGGAGAAAAATTGACAAGCTATTGTTGTAAACATAAATTGTAATTGAACTATGACCTCTGCATACGGATAATACTTACTGATCAGTTCAAAAAGATAATTTAACTTTACAAGAAGTGTAAACAAGGAAAAAGACGTAATCGTGAAACATAAGTGTACTACTCACTATGTCGCTAAATAAGCTTGTCGGTGGAGACTGCGGTGGCAATAACTCCTTAGTTCAGTTAACTAATATTGTAAGTCGCGATGCTTCCAGCGCACATAATTTATCTCAGTCTGACAGATTCGTTAATGAATTTATGGCACAGAACTCTCAGGTTCCACAAACATTTAACATGAACGCCTTGCTTAATAATATACCTGAAGTAGAGAAATCTATGGCTAAACCTGTGCAGTTGCCCATAACGAGTGGGGCATCTTACAGTTCTCAACAATATGCACCCTGGGTAGCGGGACCTTCGTCATCTTTTATGGCTGCTCCTATGATGCCATTTCAAATGCCATATCGCCATATGCAGAAACCCATAACACAGTCCAATGTTCAGATACAATATGTTAGTGAATCTGAGCTACAACAACCATCTGTTCAGTCTAAAGCTCAAGAATATGTTAATAGTGTCAAAGAGGATGATGAGTTAGCTTATAATCAATTCATGTCATTCATGAAAAAAATAAGTGCAGGAGAATTGCATTTTGGAGACACAGAAGAAGCAGAACAGAAACAGGCGAGCAAAGATAAAATAGTTGAAGAAATGGCAGAAAAATACAAAGATGAATGGGCTAAATTGAGCAATGTAAATGATTACTGGAACACTGAAGTTGCAAATGGAATAGCCCAGGAATATAGTTTTACTGAAGGCAATGTTATGTTGGAAAATAAAAGTGCTTTAGAAATAGGAAAAGAGAGATTGAAGATGGGCGATGTACCAGGTGCAGTGTTATGCTTTGAGGCAGCAGCACAGCAGCAACCAGACTTGGCAGAAGCATGGTTCCTTTTAGGGACAACTCAGGCAGAGAACGAGCAAGATCCATTGGCTATAACAGCTTTAAAAAAATCATTGGAATTGGATCCTAGACGACTAGAAGCCTACATTACATTAGCAGCTGCGTACACTAATGAGAATTTGGACAAATATGCATACATGACATTGACAGACTGGTTAAAGGCCAGTCCAAAATATAGCGACTTAATTCCGCAAGATATAAAACCTGAGAATATGCACATAAAAGAATTAGAGGCATATGTGACATCTTTGTACCTAAAAGCGGTACAGTTAAATCCTTCAGAAGTTGACCCTGATGTTCAAAATGCACTGGGAGTTATATTTAACATAAACCACCAATATGACAAAGCTGTAGATTGTTTTAAGGCAGCACTAATGGTATCATCTGACAATGCCAAATTGTGGAACAGACTTGGTGCTACTTTGGCTAACAGTGATAGATCAGAGGAAGCTGTAAATGCATATCACGAAGCTTTGAATTTGGAGCCTGGCTTCATTAGAGCTAGATACAATGTTGGCATTACTTGTATGAATTTAAAAGCTTATAGAGAAGCAGCTCAACATTTTCTAGTTGCATTGAACCAACAATTTAAGGCCAAAGGAATGTTCCCCAATGATTCCTCAGTCGACAATAGTTCTTCGACCATTTGGACTACCCTCAGAATGGTTTGCTCTTATATGGGAGAACATGATGTTGCTAAGTTAGTTGATGAAAGAAATTTATCAGAACTTAATAAATTCTTTGAAGATTCTTAAGTGTCACACAGTTGTAATAAGTAATTATTTTGATAAGCATTATCAAATTGTGATATGTAAAAGGGGCAATACAATGTTATATTTTTATACTGTTTGTAATATAATATTGATAACTGATAATTACATGGTATGTTAATGAGATAAAAGATGGGTTAAAAATGTAAAAACTTTTATTTACATTTTGGCTTAAAATATTAGTTAACCGTACAAAATGAGGGTTCTCACAGTTGATCTTCAAACAAGATTACTTTATTTCATTTATTAAATTATACATCCAGATTAGATTTAATTAAAAAATATTTTATGTATTTATGATACTTCCATTATATTCCAGATTTATAGGTATGTTTCATAAATAACTGTGTAAAAACTACTGTCTGGATTTTTATGAAACTTGTTTACTCCAAAATTCCCACAGGAATGAGTGTAAAACCGCGGGCATCCTCTAGTACTTAATAATATTTCATGTTAATTTACAAATATTTTTTTAAGTACTTTACAGTTTTTCATGTAGAAAACTACACACAGCCATATCCAAAGGACACCCTTGTGGGTGGTTAGTGTAGAACCAACATTTCTTCACTTGCATTTTAACATCAACTCCCTTTTTCTTATCGTTCATAGTTTTTTTCACCTCGTCTATTGATCTGGGTAGCCTAAACTGCACGCATCCCTTTTGAACTTCAAAAATATGATGATTGTTTCTGAGAAGAGTTTGTAAGCCACCACATTCTGATTTTAATACTTTCAATAAATTTGATGGTATCAATTCAACAAGGTCATTTATTAGTACTCTCTTGCCAATAGACCAATCCGACTGTGAAGAGCATCCCTCCAGCAAATAATCTGTAATTAACCTAATTATTTGAGAAGTCACCCCTTTATCTATCTGTGTACAATTCCTTACTTTTTCTACAGGGTCTCTAGTTTTAAAATCATTTAACTCATTATCATTCAGGCTTAATCCTATTTGATTATTAACAATCTCTTGAATGATATCTAAATATTTGTTGTATTCATCTTTTTCATACAGTCTGCTTTGACCAATGAGACATATCCTTTTTGTGCTAGGAATTTTGAGCCTGTCCATTTTGGTTTTAAATCCAAATTCTTGGCACACATTTTGGATGTATTCCAAATATTCTGTGTATTGGCTTTTTGAAGAATTTTGCCTCCTATATTTAGTGCCATCAAAATTGTATGCACAACATGGCAGTAGAAAGAAGTTACATTTATAGGAACTTCTTGCAGCAATCACAGGTATCCAAGGTGTGAGCTCATCTGAGTGGTTGCCTATGATCCAGTTCCCGTGTGAAATTGTGTGGATATTTGTAGGAGTTATTGTCATTTCCTGAAATGACAGTCATTATGAGTAAACAATTTTGCTACAAAACTATCACTCATGGTTTAGAAAAGATGAATCATATAATAAATTTTAAACTTTAGTTTTTTAAGAATCTTATATTATTTTAATGATAATTAAATAGACTTGTTATTGACTAAAAATTATGTGCAAGCAATGATGAGGTAGTAAATTAACAGTAGCAGGAAACAAATGACAGAAAAGTATTACACAGCTGTTGTTACAAATACACAATAAAGTATGACAGCTAATAGGCTTTGAAGCTGTGTGGGTATCCTACAAGGAAGGCCCTGTAGTGGGCCGTTATTAGGCTGAAAATGATGATGACGATGAATTACCTTCAATTTAATATTGTCTGGATACAAATCCCATATTCTTCTTTTTCTAACGTCAACGCCAAATCCATCATGGCCCTCCATAGTCAGGATGTAAACGAGTAAACCATTACCACATCCCACATCAACAAATGTCACAAATGTTTCTTCTTCCCATAGGAGAAGAAGATATGTTGCAATTGCTACATCTTCATAAACAAACTTTGTAGGATCTGTGCATTCAGGCCATATCTGAAAAAAAAAGCAAATGAGTAGATATAATGTTCTAATTTGCTAGGGCTGTGCTAGCGGTGCCCAAGCACAGGGTGCAGACCCTGGAGGGGTGTAGAAATGACCAGACCATATACAAACAGTACCATATTTAGTCAGTTACAAGTCTGCAGGGCCCAGTTACGCATGCTGGCACAGGGCGCATAAATTGTTCTGATCAGGACTACTTTAATGTGTAGTTCATGTGATTTCAGAGTGGAGTATCACTAATCACAAAAAGTTGATATATTGATCAAATATTATTTATACACCACAATACATGTAAAACAACAATAAATATTATAGGATAATTATGCACATTGCTATATAGCCCCAAAGAAAGCATACTTGTAAGCTTGTATTATGGGTGCTATAATAACTGATGAATATTTTTATTTATATTATACATACATACCTATAATATATAGATAAACATCCAGACACTGGAAAACATTCATGTTCATCACACAAACATTTTTCCAGACTTGGGAATTGAACCCACATACTGGCAGAAGCAGGATCACTACCCACTGCCCCACTCGGCCATCAAATAAAATAGAAATCTAGGACAGAAGATGTAGAATACAAAAAGACAGCTATGGGAGTCAACTTCATATATCCTATTAATATTATAAAAGTGAAAGTTTGTAACTATCGATTGATGATGTTTGTTACTCACACAAAAAGTACTGAATGGATATTGATCAAACTTTACACTAATACGTCTTATATATCAAAATAACACATAGGCTATTTTTTTACAGGAACAGGATCTATTTGAGTGACCTTTAGTTTTAAATAGTCATTTTAATTATATCAAAAACATTTACAAAGTGCATTTCCAGGAAATAAGATCCCAAGCTGATGATTTCTGATCTCTTTCACCCACACCTAAGGCCTGAGTGCATAACTATTTTAAATGTAAATAAATATAATATGTTATACCTTAACCATCTCCTTGCCATATTTCAATTTCAATTGGTTGTATTTTTTATAGTATTTATCCAATGAGACCAGGGCCAGTGACTCGTTGCAAACTTTACTGTCATTAGTCAAGAACTCTTTACTCCACTTGATAACTTGAGGTAGAACTGTGTCTCTGAGCCATTGATTTACTTTTTCAGTAGCATCTACAATGAAATGTAAAGAAAGATTATTTTAATAAAGGATACTAGTAACTTTTCATCTGCTGCTACTAAAAAGGGCCATGACATGGACATTATACCACAAAATTTAACTGTAATTTTAAGATTTACTAAAAATATATTGAATTCCTATACAAGTAGACAAATAATAATTAGACTCACAGAAGTGACTGCTGCAATATAAATTAATTATAAAATATTCAATAAAAAATCAATTTTATATTGAATAAGAATACAATAAAAAAATTATGTACTAACTATAAAAATCATGGTCAAGTGAAATAATTGCAAGAATACTGGCTATATTTCTGCATTAAATCCTTTGCCCAAAAAAGGTGAAAGAAAGACTGTTCACTCATCAGTCGAGGCTTAACTGCATAGAAGCATGTTAAGAAATTAATTGACTTTCACTGTAGGTTTTGCTTATGAACAACATCTTAACAAACAGAATCAGTTATGAAAGTCCTAAGAATAAAGCAAGACATGCTACTGAGGGCATGATCAGGGCATACTATTGAGAGCAAGCTTTACTAACCAGGTGGTGTTTTTAAAATTATTTCATTATTTATTAATGAAAAGCTGTATGGAAATGTAGGACATAAGTTTTGTTGATCTTCCCTAGGCGTCACGTCAATAAACTGGACTTTTAACTCAGGTTTTTGTAAACAAATTATTTGGAAAGCATTACTTTCTCCGTAGTTTTTAGGAAACAGTTCTACTAACATGATTTCAATTTCAGTATTATGACCACTACATTTTGACGATTGCTCAAACAATTCTTTGACGAGTTGCATAAAAGCTGGTCCTGCATTTAGACCAGTTTTTAAATTCATACAATCCAATAATGCTTCGTAGTTGCTTGGTAATTTATCATAGCTTTGTTTGCCTAAAACTGTGGAACCCCAACATCTTTTATTCACTACATGTGGTTTATTAATTAAAACGTTAATAGATTGCCAAAATGAGTTATGACTTATAGTTTCTGAATAAGGACTTATTACTTCCATATTTTCTAAACAAGAGTATAATATATAGCAAATTTCTTGCCAAAATTATAAATGAGACTGAGAGGCCAAGGCCCGAAAACTCTGATTCAGGAATTCAGGATAAAGTAAGTCTGACCTGACGTTGATAATTTTTATGTCATTGACGTTGACAGAGAAGTTATATTCTTTTGTTTTATCTATGGTTGATTGTGATAGATACGATAACCCAACGATGAATAATTTTTTTTTATAAAATTTATCCATCCTCTTTCGTCGTCCGTCATTTTAAGGGTCTACGAAGTAGAAGTCAACTATTTTTGTTGTTTATGGTCGATCGTTCAAATTTTTAAATAGAGCCAAAAGTGTTAGAGCCTACAGCCAGTAGGTAGTTAAAAAAATGTTGATTACTACGTTGACGTCAAACTAGAGATGAGTCGTACTAGGTAAATTCTATACTAGGTGTACCTAGTCCAGTTCCGTACAAATACTTCATCCAAATACCTGTTCCACCTAGTAATATAAGTATCATAGTACGTACGTACCATGTTACGTACGTACTATGGTATACTAGTAGTACTGAACTGTAAGCTTTCCTTCATATTTATACAGGCTTAGGACTGTCAACGTAAACATTTATGTATATTGTTGGCGTATTTAAAAGATTTCAATTCATTTTTTAAAGTAAGTAATCCGATTCTTGTTTTTGGTTTTTTCATGGTAATCCAATTTATGGTCTCATATCTAGAATCAATAAAGAAGCCACGAGGTAGGTTAAAAACATCATTTGGCGAGTCTCCTTTCATTTAATAATAAGCAAGGTTTGAATAGCTAAAACATATGTTTTTGTTATATACAACACGGCAGAGTGACGACTTAAATTTTTGTTTTGCATTGTATTTGCCTGAACCATCGAATCGTTCAAATTTTTAAATAAAGCCAAAAGTGTTAGAGCCTACAGCCAGTAGGTAGTTAAAAAATGTTGATTACTTCGTTGACGTCAAACGTCAAGGTCTTCGGGTTCGGCGAGCCATCAAAAAAATCTTTGTCTTGCTTGTCAAATACTTCAATTAAAAATAGATATTTTGTATGATTAATAATCATCAAAGTACATAAAACTTTGTACTACATTTGATATAATTAAATGCTTGTTTTATAGTTGCCTAAGATTCAAAATTAAAGGGATCTATGTAGGTAATGTCATACACTGAGCTCGAACATGGCTATCAAGGGTTGCGACAAGCTACTCAACCGCAGTTTTATGTCGGCCAGGACGGAAATCTTGTTCCTATAAGATCCCCCGTAAGTAGACAAAGACGACATAACTGAACTGTATGCATGTATAAGATGTAGATTTATACTTTAGTGGTGCAATCATTATTTATAATGACAGTACAAAAACACGAAGATACGATTATAAAACTTGAAAAAGATTTTATATTCCCTGTGTATCGTGTATCACAATGTTAGCTAACAAAACAGATTATTCCTAAATCTATAGACACAGCTAAACCCATTTCCTGGATTAGCAAAAACAAATATAAAGATAATGTGTTAAAAGCAAACACATGTTCATAATATAAGGCCCGATGGCCGTTTGTTTACTATCACAGAGTGAGGAGGATATTTATAGCTATAATTGTAATGACAATGACAAGTGAGGTAACATTAATTTGTCAGAATGCCTGTGTTTTATCATGTGTAGAGTTGTGACCAATCATTTGTTAGATCTCTAGCACTTATCAGGGAGCTCTGTTTGATTATGATAGTGTTCTGATTGTGTGTGATGGAGTGGCAGTGGCTCAAGGATTGGTGGCGTTTGAAAAGATGGAGGAATAAAAAAAAGAAGGAGCAAAGTGATGATGAGTTTTGCTACTGTGATGAGTGTTTACCCGATGTGAGAATTTCCTACAGTCTCAGAATATTTATTTTAATAATGGGTTAAATTTTCTTAGTTTTATACTATATAAACATAAGCAACCTTGGCAGTAACTATTCTAATGGGATTATGACATCACTGCTCATCACAAACTGTGTGTTTGTGAAAATATTCCTTACATTGATTATAATATTCTATACTCTTCTGAAATGTAAATAGAAGTATGTCTGTACATGAAGAATATGATATATGTCGGGTATTAATTGATCTGCATTTAGTAGTCTCCTGTTTATTTATGTGTGAGGCTTAAATTATTGGTCCATATTAGAATAAATTAAATACACAGATATTTGATTGAAGTTTTTAAAACAAGCTAAAAGTGTTGTGTGTAATCATGATATAGCTGTTTGAGTATGATATACTTTTTTTGTAAATTATGTGATTGAAAAAGGGTGCTTGAAGCTTAAAATAGATATAAATATTTTATTTTATGTATTGTATGTACTAGGAATATTTCTACACTTGAAGTAATAATATTGTGAATATATTTTCTAAACAAATAATGAAATATGTTGAAATTTTATAAATTCACCTTATGCTAATGTCTAAAATCTTGCCTAACCTTGGGAGTAAAAACCTGTCCATATAGAAGAGGCCGACATTTTTCATTGGCTATTAATATTTATTAAAATTTCCTTAAAATTTATTATTAAAAACATATTATTTTTATGAACAGGATAAATAACTAGGAAACTTATTTAAGTGACAATATTTTCTTATCCACTTTGTCCATATGGAACAAAAATAAAAAAAATTAATAAAATAATAAAAATAGCCTAAGTTAGTAACATAACATTAGCCAATGAGTTTCTGAAAGTCTTGTCAAAATCAGTCCACCCCTTTTAGAGATTAGCTGGAACAAACAGATAGAGAAAAAAAACAGAAATACAAACTGGTTGTCAATGAACGTTGGTACTAATCATATGTAAATATGTATGTATTTTATATGCATTTATAAAAAAGTTGTTAATTTAAAATTATAAACAGACACTTCAATTAAAAATTATTTATTTGTTACAGATTTATCCATTAACTCTTATGAAACCCTTATATGTATCCAACCCCCTTTAGGGGTAGAATTTTAAAAATCCTTGAACTATATTATATTTTATATGTATGTAGCAGTTCTTATACCAATTTTTATAAAGATATCTTGAAAAATTAAAAATATTCAATCAATATAACTTTGTTTGGAATTTTAATATATCTTGAACCACATTAGATTTTGAATTTTTCCAGTCATTTTTATGTTAACTTTCATAAAATATAATATAGCTTAACAGATACCTGTGAAGACTGCTTGAATAATTTTTTTAGTAATTTTGAAGATAACAGACATACATTTTTATTTTATGATCATTTTGCAGAAGATAGAAAGCTCAATATTTCATAGTTTGATCTAGGACCTTGTGATTTGGATACAGGTCCCAACAGAACTAACAACGGACAGTTACAAAATTACACACTTGATTTTTTAGCTTTTTCTTTATCCATACATATAATTTACCCTATTTATTAATGCCAAAAACAAAAAATATTTAAATGGGTGAAACTTTAACTTTTCGATTCTCTTTAGGGCGAGTTGGATCTGTGCGAGTCCCTGGATCCGCACTGCGATGGCGGCGGCAAGAAGGTGGTGGTCGGCGTATGCGCCATGGCCAAGAAGTCGCAGTCCAAGCCAATGAAGGAGATCCTCACGCGCCTCGACGAGTTCGAGTTCATCAAGATGCTCGTCTTTCCCGAGGAGGTTATCCTCAAGGTTCTGCTCACTATCTAACCTATAGTGAAACAAAATCAATTGAAATAGTGGGAATTGCCTTTAGGGTATAGGCAAACCGCATGAGTCGTCGCCGGCGCGTGGCAGGAGTGGGAAGTATGATGACAAAAGGGAGCGATAGAGGAGCGGATGTGCCTCTCTAAGGTTATGTCCTGACATGAGTGATGGTGCATCGCGTAGTGGAATTCGCGACGCTCGAAACGAACAATCATCATTATCAGCCTCTATCTGTCCCCTGATGGACAAAGGCCTTTCCGATAGCGCGCCAAACACAAATGATTCTCTACCTTTCTCATCCAGCCACCTCCCATTACTTTTTTGATGTAATCGGACCATCAGGCTAGAGGGCGTCTAATGATGTGCTTTTGGTACATGGTTTCAACTCCACAACACGCCGGCCCCAGCGCCTCTACAACTTTCAAGGCCTGCCCTGCCTGCCTGGCTTGAGTTATTTCCTCTAAATTAGTTCTCCTACGGATGTTCTCATTACGGGCACGATATTTCAGAGAAACTCTAAACATAGCCCACTGAGCGACCTTAATTTCAACAAACAATGAATAAGTTTTAATTTGTCCTAAATCCTGGGCGCAGTCAATGCGGCAAATTCATTTTGCTGCTGGCACTAAGTAACAGCGTATCGCACGCGTAAACTCTGTGGCGTACGAAATAAACACTGGTTTTAATTTGTCCCGAGTGCTCACATTTCTTTTGTGGGCCATTGCGTGCGCAGCAGATTACGCGGACGTGATCCGTCACTTGGGATGCACCCCTTGTAGTCATACCCCCTACTATATCGTCGTCTATAAAGCTGATTGCATATTAGAACTTTGCAATCGCCTCCGCATATAATGCGTTATTGAAACTGAATGAAATACTGTACAATCTCAGAATATTTAATGCAATTTAAAATTAAACCTGATAAACTACTTAAACTGAATAAACCGAAAGTATTATAAGTGGAAGTTCATCAGAATAGAAAAATCGTAACTCCTTTTGATTAAAGTATACAATGTTCATCATAAATAACCATAAACTTCCTAAATCTATTATTAGGAAATAGGTTTTTTCATTTAGGAGCTACGATGCGAAACACATACAGATAACCTGTATCTGTGGAGCCATAAAACAGGTTTGCATGGTTATCAACGAACCTAAATTAGTAATGAACTTACTTGATAACAACTAACTTTAACTATGAAATCTTAATCTAACAGATAGATATAGCAGAAAAGAAAGAACTAAGACGCATAAAGAATATAACTCGAAGCAAATAAAGCACCGTCCTTTGCATAAGCTGTTCGCACATTGTCCAGTTGGCAAATTTCACTCAAACAAAACTAATCTGAAGAAAACATTTCGTCTCTGTCTACTGCGAGTTGTAAAACATTATTTTGTTTCACTATTACATAATAAAATTCAATTAACACTCATACATGAATCATTCTCGTGTTCATTGTCTGCTTCATTTTTACGCATGCATTTTTCATAAACTTCGACAAGCAAACCAGTGCTCCGATTGTTGTATACCTCATGCATGGTTGTGGCTGTTTCAATCGATACGTAATAGCACTTTGTTCCAATAATGTCAGCATATTGTTGACATTACTCCAGTGTTTATGATTCTCGTTCAAAGTATGAGACAGTTTGAATACACGGTGATGTGAATTTGCAGAAGCCGGTCGAGGAGTGGCCGATATGCGATTGTTTGATCTCATTCCATTCGAAAGGCTTCCCTCTCGATAAGGCGATCCAGTACGAAAAATTGAGGAAGCCGTACGTGATTAACAATTTACACATGCAATATGACATACAGGTACCTAAATTATTATAATGTTACTTATTGATTTTTTTGTAACACTTTTTAATTTGTTAGTGCAAATAAAATTAATTTTCAACTCTCTCATCCTGGTAGAATTTTAAGTTAAGTATCTTAAGTTAATTCCTGACAGGCACTGCAAAATGCTGAGTGAGGACTTTTTTGGGATCACATCACATCCACATCCTGTATAGCGAGCTATTTTATTTTTAGTGGTGTTTTTTCCTGAATAAACATTTTTCTTCCTTTCTTAATTACAACAATTGTACTTATTAATTAATTAAGAAAATTTCTTAATTAAAACAAAGGTAAATTCCTCCAAAAATAGCCATGATGAGATAGATCTAGATCAAGCAAGTGTGAGGCCAATAAGAAATTCTATCTTCTATCTAGGTCTAGATTTGCTAACGGATCTTAAATATAAATTGACAAAAAGTTATATCAAATAACAAAACTGCGCGAAAATAGGGGGAAATTCAGGAGAAGTAGACGGACGCGTATCAAAAATACGGAGCTTTTAGCGTTCCGAGTGGTTCTATAGGGGGCTATGTTTGATTTGGCGTTGATCGTGATGATTATCTCTCACTAAGGAGAAGGTTTTCTATAGAGATTATTAATATTTTAGGATCGAAGAAAAGTATACGCGATATTAGAAAATGAAGGCATTGAAATACCGAGGTACGCTGTGTTGGATAGAGATTCACCGGATCCTAAGCGTAAGTTTAAGTTAACTTTAGAAACATTGATATTTTTTTATGCATTTTAAAATTAAATTCATTTATTTTAAATGAGTTAAGTAGTATTCTAGATACTACTTTAGGTTTTAGTATACTGTAAGTGTGTGTGTTAAGATGCCAGATAAAAAAATAACATAAATATAATTGCTTTTAATTTTTTTCTAATAGATCACGAGTTAGTAGAATCGGAAGATCATGTGGAAGTGAATGGAGTAGTGTTCAATAAGCCCTTCGTAGAGAAACCAGTCTCAGCAGAGGATCATAACATCTACATATATTATCCCACGTCGGCGGGAGGAGGCAGTCAACGGCTTTTTAGAAAAGTACGTAATACTGTGAATTTTTATAGTACAATTTTCTTAGGACCAAAAATAAAGTCAGTTCATGGCTTTTATAAATATATTTTAATAAAGCATATCCGTGCTTTCGTCCGCGTTGTTCCTGTTCCCGTAGGAATATTAGGATATAAATTAAGCCTAAGTCACTCCTTTTAGTCAACCTATCTTATAAAAAAAGAATTTTTACAAACAGACAAAAATTTTACAGTCTTTTACATATATCCATGTATTGAAAAGATGTTAATTTGAAAGTAATAACAAGACACTACAATTTTATTTATTTGTATGGATTGATGATTTAATTGGAGTTTGTCACAAAAATATTCCTTTGATAATATTCACTAATTTTGGTATCGGAATTAATAGATTTGTGTAATGTGTAATAATTAAATTATTGTTTAAAATATATTTACTGATGTATTTTGCAGATTGGAAGTAGGAGTAGCATTTATTCACCAGAATCCAGAGTTAGAAAAACTGGATCATTCATTTATGAAGATTTTATGCCTACAGATGGTAAGATATAAATTAGGACAAATTTTTGATCTACTAAAAGATTGTTAACTGTTTTTTAAAATTAATTTTATACTTGTACTTATGTGTAAAACAAAAATATAAAATGTATACAAACTTTAAATAAAATATATAATTTAATTCACTTTTAAAATATCCAGCC
Source organism: Mycalesis mineus (assembly GCA_034621355.1). Classification (NCBI taxonomy): domain Eukaryota; kingdom Metazoa; phylum Arthropoda; class Insecta; order Lepidoptera; family Nymphalidae; genus Mycalesis; species Mycalesis mineus. The sequence continues at coordinate 15,143,649 of CM067885.1, forward strand.
AAAACGCTTTCAACCTTCACACTGGCGCTACGTCACTATCCGATTAAAAGCGTTTTAACTTAGTCTTTTTACCAAACTTCAATGTAATGCTGAGATGTAATAAGTCGTAATTATCGACTTGACTTTAATAAATATTTGCTTTTTAATGTGATCGAGTTTCACCTGTAGCATGTATTAGGTAGTATACGTAATTCCAGGTACCGATGTCAAGGTGTACACGGTGGGGCCGGACTACGCGCACGCCGAGGCGCGCAAGAGTCCAGCTCTAGACGGAAAAGTCGAAAGGGACTCCGAAGGAAAGGAGATCCGATACCCGGTCATATTGTCCAATCAAGAGAAATTGATATCGAGGAAAGTTTGCCTAGCCTTCAAACAGACTGTGTGTGGATTTGATTTATTGAGGTAATTACGAGCTTGGATTTTGGTTTTAGTTGGCATATCTAATCTAAGTATTATGTTACTGTTGACATTATAAAAACAGATGATTATGAGGATGAAATAGTGTTTGTAGTTATTACATTAAAAAAAATATGACATACCCATGTCTCCGTCCGCGAAAAATTCTGTTTTAAACTATCTCTTTACTAAATTTAATTTAAATAAGTCCAGTAGTTTAAGCATGATTGAGTAACAAACAGACAGTATTGCATAGCTTGAGACTTTTGAATTCAAATATGTTTAATCCTTATTTCTTTTAATATCAGAGATAAAGTAAAACAGACATTACATTTAACATTGCCCTAATACTGAACTTAATTTAGTCTCAAAATTTTCAATCATTAATGCCAGCAAATCGTATTTGTTTTTGCCAATTTTAGTTATTTATAAAAATAACACAGATTATGTCGAAACTCAACTGAACGGTGATAAATAATTCGCATCTATTGTCATAAATGATCTTCAATAATTGCAATTTTGTAACATATTCTTTTTATAATTACAAATAATATTTCAAAACAATTGAAACTGCTTCGTTATAATGATATTCCATTGTTTTTCTGACCTTGAACGCTACAAAAGACTCAACTAAAAATAAACATTACAGAGCCAACGGCAAATCATTTGTCTGCGACGTGAACGGATTCTCGTTCGTTAAAAACTCCAACAAATATTACGATGATTGCGCCAAAATACTCGGGAACATGATACTGAGGGAGCTGGCGCCGACGCTGCACATTCCGTGGTCGGTGCCCTTTCAGTTGGACGACCCTCCCATAGTGCCCACTACATTTGGAAAAATGATGGAGTTAAGATGTGTGGTGGCTGTGATACGGCACGGAGATAGGACTCCTAAGCAGAAGATGAAAGTCGAGGTTCGACATCCAAGGTAAAGATTTTTTTTAATGAATGAGGTATTAGCAACATCTTTTAACTACGATCAATTAGCGAACCTCCGCGAGTAGTGCGAGAAAATCGGTCTTTTGCAATATTCCAAGAATATAATTTAAAAAAAAGGTAATGAAGACTATTAATTTTTAGGGTAACTTTTTGTCATCTTAAAAAAATAGTCCTGCCATACATTGTTTTGTTATATCTCTAGGGGATAAGACAGGGAGTTTGTGGAAAGCTCCCAGGTAGGCAGGGCCAGGTTAAATTTTTCGGACACCAACATTTTTTTTATCATATTTCATTCAATTGAAACAAAGCCCCGGCAAAATTATATACTAATTCACTTTTAGATAACTGTTAGTGAAGCTGCATAAAAATCGGTTCAGCATTTATTTATTTTATCTCATTCAGTTAGACAGATGTAGCGCACTTTTTTCTTCAACTGAACCGAATACTGTACGGAAGTGTCAAGTTATTAAGTAATTAAGTTAATTTAAATATGTTAGACGATTTCGCATTCGAGTGTTATCGAAAAACATTGAACATTGAAATTACGTTTTAAATTTTGTAACCAAAAAATATATTTGTTATAGTAGTTGACAGTATCGCACAAATGAGATCCTGATAGTGCGATAATAAAGCGATAACACAGTTTCGTCTTGAGCACTTGATTGTAATCTCAAGAATATCATCCTTTCACTGATAGCAATGACTTTAACATGAATTGTGTCTGTTATATTTACGCCTTTCATGTTTGTTGAGAATTTCTACTGAAAATTCTAAAATACTGTAAATCACTTTTTTGAACAATCTTTCTCCTTTAAAGGTTATTGTATTTTTTTTTATCGACTACAAGTTGGCCCTTGACTGCTATCACACCTGGTGTAAAGTGATGATGCAGTCTAAGATGGAAGCGAGCTAACTTGTTAGGAGTGGGACGAAAATCCACACCCCTTTCGGTTTCTACACGACATCGTACCGGAACGCTAAATCGCTTGGCGATATGTCTTTGTCGGTAGGGTGGTAACTAGCCTCCCACCAGCCAGTCCAAGATAAATTAAGATAAATCTCAATCTGCCCCGCCGGGAATCGAACCCAGGACCTCCGTCTTATAAATCCACCGCGCATACCACTGCGCCACGGAGGTCGTCAAAAATAATTTAGACTATTAACTTCATGGTAATAATGTTAGGTAATTATGTTAGGTTTTTCGTATAGAGAGATGTGATGAGAGAGTATATTAAGCATAATTGAAAATACGTAATGTCGGTCACATATACCTACTTTAGTCTAACTTATATTTCGCGCTTAGAACTCATTTTTTTATGATCAGCTTATAATTTAGAGCTTGGCTGCAGTCTCTGTTGATACAAAAAGATACATCCTACGAGTGTGATGTAACGCAGTTTCCTATAGTATCTCGGGCCAATCTTGGCCAAGGGATACCCTCAGTCCCACTCCCACAGTAAAGTAGAAAAGCCGATTTACCAAAAGAATCGGTATACCGGTCTCCGATTTTCTTACATCATCTGGACGCTCATGGAACCGAATACGAGTTTCACAGGACACGTTTTTCGAGAGTCGTTCCTCTGCTCCCTTTTTATCTTGCCCTCGGGCTCCCTTTTGGTAGATCTGCGTTCACTATATCTTTCTCTGCAATTTTCCAGATTCTTTGAAATATTCGAAAAGTACGAGGGCTTCAAACGCGGCCACGTTAAACTGAAGAAGCCCAAGCAGCTGCAAGAGATCCTCGACATCGCGCGCGCGCTGCTGGCCGATATACACACGCGACACGCCGACCCAGAGATCGAGGAGAAGCAGGGCAAGCTTGAACAGCTCAAGAGTGTGTTGGAAATGTAAGTGTTGCTTCTTGTTCTATAAAATACTAGAAACTAGCAAAGTCCCACGAGAAAAATGATATATCTTTCAAGAACACCAAATAAACATCGCACGTGATCTCGTTTTTGGAAAGAAAATTGGGTATACTTTTAAAATATGGAGTATGCTATAGGGACTTTCTGTAGTCCGGACAATGTTTTATAGCGACGTGGGGTGCTCCGGTATAGATGCGTGTGGAGTTCCAATATTAATCGTCGCTAATATAAATATAAAGTCAAGTTTTGAAGTTGAAGAAGGAGCGAAGAAGAAACGATAGTGATAGCACAGATTAGAGTTTATTATTCACAGGCACAAGATATATTTTACAAGCAAACAGAATAGAGTTACATAGGTTTAGCGTAAGTTATTGAGACACTATGTATATCTGCGAGGCGTGGTTAAAAACGGACTGCGCTGGTTTTGGCGGCGGGCGCGCCATGTACGTTTGACGGCAGTCTAGTGTGTGTGCGGCGTTGTACAATATATGCACACAAAGGCCGCGCGCTAAAACGCGGAATATCAAATTATTAACTAAACTAATTATGTACTAATATATATAAAGGTAATGTATACTATGAAGTAACTAGTAATTAAATAATAATATTTATAATGAATTTTTAATATAAGTTAAAACTTGTGCTTATACCTAATCAAGAGTAATAAATGCAATATATATTATATAGGTACATAAAAAAAATTATATATGGCAAGGGCAGAAGTTGCCCACAGTTTTAATGTATTGTTTTGTTAAGTCTCAATACATTGAGGCAGTGTTTTCAATTAAAGCTTAAAGCAGCGCGACACTTCTAATGATTACCGTCATATGTGAGCCAATTTACACAAAACCTTAACAAATTGTAAACAAACCTGTCTCTGAAATCACTATGTATTGGTAAAAACCGCTTGAAAATCTGTTTTCAATAGTCTTTGAATTCATAACGAACAGACAGACGGACTTAGTGGAGGACTTTATTTTATAATATATATTATGTAGTTAAGTATGAGGACTTCGAGCGTGGCCACGTTTTCAATTTTGTGACTTGTTGTTATACGTCGAGAGGTTTGGTTTCGGTTGATGTGTGATATGAACATAAATTAATAAATTTACAATCTAAAGTGGAACGCACATTGCAGGTACGGGCACTTCTCGGGCATCAACCGCAAGGTGCAGATGAAGTACCAGCCGCGCGGCCGGCCGCGTGGTTCCAGCTCCGACGACGGTAACGCGCCCGCCACGCACGGTCCGCCCTCCATTGTTACCTACCGCCTAACATTACCACCTAGCGCTGACACTGCTATGCACTATGTACACTACTACACATGTATATTAAATGCCTTTAGGTGATAACAAAGATTGAATCATCATCATCATCATTATCAGCCTATTAACGGCCCACTACAGGGCCATGCCTCCCTCCTTATAGGAGAGGAGATATGGAGCGTACACCCACCACGCTGCTCCAATGCGATTGGGCGGGCATAGAATGATAATGTTTCATTTATTAACGATCACTGTCAGATGTTCATAATAGTGACCGGGACCGACGGCTTAACGTGCTCTCCGAGGCACGGGGGTGTAACACCACCAACTTAGAGACACCGGGCTTAGAATGTACTGAACATTTCATAGCAGAATGAAAAAGCTCAGAACTATTCCGTGACCCGACCCAGGAATCGAACCCAGGACCGATTGAATAACACGATCAAATTCAAAATTAAATAACATTTGTAAATGACATAAGTTGATGTATGTTATTTGTAATCCACACATAACACAACAAAAATAAAATACAGAAATGTCTTAAAATATAAGTAGGACACAAAAGGCGACCTTATAGCTTAGGAGTGATCTCTTAGGATTAAGAAAACTATAAAACAAGAGACTGCAGGTGGTGTACCTATAAAATATAGATACATTTCATTAATAATTACGACAATAAAGCTAGATTTTTTTAACTTATACTTTACTCTTCTTCTACTTCTTACCTTTAATCTTAAACCATACTAGATAGATGTAAGGTTTCATCATCATCATAAGCCTATTTTAGCGGCCTCGCTCATTTCACCCAACATACAAAAGATCACGCAAATGTACACGTGTTGAGTTCATATTGCATAGTAGGGTAGTACCTAAATAATAAAATATCCCTTCAATATGTATTGGAAGGCTGCTTGCTTAATATTGTGGTGCGTTTACATTTAGCAAAGTGAAGGCTTTTTGGTTTACTTATGCTATTACATTATAACCATTTTAGACAGACTAAAATCAGGTCAGATTGGAGTCTATCATTGAGGCGACGAAATAAGACATGACTTCGTTGTTGCTCATTGAAAAAAGACGTGTGGCACTCGGAGACTGCCGCAGTAAAGCTATTGCATAGCATTTTTTATCAACTTATGTCTACCTACCGACGTCATCGGGACCGTGGCCTAGCGATAAGGCGCTCTAAGAGCCCGGATTGCCAGAGAGACGCGGGTTAGAATCCCGTCGGTTCCACAATTTTTTTTTCAAGCGTGATATTTAAAAAAGTCATACTTTACGTACGTACAAAAGTACAAAAATAAAAGACGGGATTCGTCGTGCCTTTGATGTTATGTTTTTGATATTCAGGGGGTGTTAGATTTTTTTTCCTTACGGAATGCCTGGATACGGTCTCCACGCTCAATGCCCGCGATAGAAGCTATGCAATAGCTTAAAAACCTATCAATTGAGCTTACATTATGTTATTCTAGGCTTTCGCTAAGTTAATAATTAAGTCAGTAGTTATTATTATATGAGTTGGTTTTAATTTTGCTTTGTGGAATGAAAACGCACCTTTAGAATATCAAGAAATCAATACAATAAGGAATATGCATGATTTTTTTTTATTATTTTAATCCATTTCTTATTTTGCTAATCTATGATGAAAGTTAGATTAAGTAAACATTATTGTGATACAGAACTTGTCATAGTTATACATTCCTACGTTGATCTCACTGCATATGTGTGTATGTCATATAATGAATTTCCCGGGGCATTCTATACGCTCTACTTTAGAACTAAATGATTATAATAAATATGGTTGTAAGTATGAAAATAATAATATCAATAAAGAATACAAAGACAATATTTGACTAATTCGGATCACATGCATATTCCCTATTACATTATTGGCAAACTATAAAACTCAGTCCTCATCAACGTAATACAGGGTTATTATAGTATAGGAACATGATAGTATTCGTCATTAATTTTTCAATAATCACACGCGCATTTCCGGCTCTCCTCTCTTGTTGTAAGCCTTATATGCCTTACGCGGAGGTATAGCGATTCCAGCGTAAAGACTTCAATTACTGATTTGCCTACAGTAATACTATACTAAAGCCAAACTCGATTGAGAATGCTTGTCAACAAACAAAATAAAAATGGAGGTAGGAATCGCTAGTCATTTTACACCCCTTTTATTTTAAATATGTTACTTGTTAATGACAAATTCATGACAATAAATTAGATTAGTAAGCTTAAAACTAATTAATATATTTAATATCTTTTAAATAAGATTTTATAAAAAAACAAAACATAATTTTAAATTTATTACACATAAAATGTGTTGCATTTTCGACCTTCATTTTAAATTTGTTTGTTGACAAGCATTCTCAACCGAGTTTGGCTTTAGTATAGTAACTTCATGTGTCAATTGTCATTACATTTTAAGACGCAATTAGACATGCGTCTGAGTTGTAATGTTAGAATTTGTTTTTGTTTTTTTTCATGAAAAACGCTTTGTTTTCTTTATTGTTACGAATGCCAGTGGGGAAAATACCTAATAAGACTTATTTTATGTACATCCCAAATCTGTAGGCGAAGTTATTTAGTTAAGTGTTGTGTAAAAATGTGTTATTGTTTAAAGTAAAAACACTAGTTGTGGATCGACGTTAGGAAGTTAGTTTTGGTGTATGACGCTAACAACTTGATTGGCCTTGGACAAACAGAGCAAAGCAGATGCCCAAAAACTCGGCATCCTGAATAAAGTGAGGTGGTACTTCACGCCAGGACAGCTTCTTACTTTATACCAAACTCAGGTTCGATCGTGCATGGAGTACTGCCCTCACTTATGGGTTGGGTCTGCCAAGTACCAGCTCGCTCTAGCCCGGAGATCAACTCCTGGACTTGGAGTTGATCTCCGGGCTAGAAGACTCATTAGCAATGACGCGGTAACTGGCACTAAACTCTAAAATTTGTAAAATCGCCGAAAGTTTGCCTGTCTGTCGGGTTTTTACAAGATATATTTCGGAAACACAGTTTGTCACTCTCAGTTTTCTCAGGACCTGTTTGATCTCATTCCCCCATCACCATGCTGTCATAGGATTGCTAGGCATTGCAGAGATCTACACCGTTAAGTAATCGATATCCCTTAGACGCGTACTAAACGGCTTTATTTCTCATTTCTTATACGCGCTACTAAAACCCAAATATTTCATTATATATTCCCTTTATTGGAAGTTTATCTTTTAGCTTGATGACCTTATACTTGTAAAATGATGCATCACGGTAACACGCGTAGGTTGCGACGGTGAGCCTTCCCTGGTGCTGATACTGAAGTGGGGCGGTGAGCTGACGCCGGCCGGCCGCATTCAGGCGGAGGAGCTGGGCCGCATGTTCCGCTGCATGTACCCCGGCGGGCAGGGCCGGCATATACCAGGTCAGAGGATAACATATCTGTGTGATGGTAACACGCGCAGGTTGCCATGCAAAGCCCTCCCTGGTGATGATACTGAAGTGGGGCGGCGAGCTGACGCCGGCCGGCCGCATCCAGGCGGAGGAGCTGGGCGGCATGTTCCGTTGCATGTACCCCGGCGGGCAGGGCCGGCATATACCAGGTCTGAGGATAACATATCTGTGTGATGGTAACACGCGCAGGTTGCCATGCAAAGCCCTCCCTGGTGATGATACTGAAGTGGGGCGGCGGGCCGGATTCAGGCGGGAGCTGGGCCGCATGTTCCGCTGCATGTACCCCGGCGGGCAGGGCCGGCATATACCAGGTCTGAGGATAACATATCTGTGTGATGGTAACACGCGCAGGTTGCCATGCAAAGCCCTCCCTGGTGATGATACTGAAGTGGGGCGGCGGGCCGGATTCAGGCGGGAGCTGGGCCGCATGTTCCGCTGCATGTACCCCGGCGGGCAGGGCCGGCATATACCAGGTCTGAGGATAACATATCTGTGTGATGGTAACACGCGCAGGTTGCCATGCAAAGCCCTCCCTGGTGATGATACTGAAGTGGGGCGGCGGGCCGGATTCAGGCGGGAGCTGGGCCGCATGTTCCGCTGCATGTACCCCGGCGGGCAGGGCCGGCATATACCAGGTCAGAGGATAACATATCAGTGTGATGGTAACACTCGTAGGTTGCGATGCAAAGCCCTCCCTGGTGCTGATATTGAAATGGTGTGGCATCCTTTAGTCGAAATAACAGTTATAATAACCCCTCCATGGTGCCATCTTGTCTTGCAACAGTGCAACGATGATCATGACACTACAACGATTACGACATCTTATCGCCATATTTGTATAACATTCTATCCCATATTTAATTTATTTTCTTGATTTTGGTATATCAGTTACAATTTTGCGTAGGTGAAGGTGGAACCCAAGGCTTGGGTCTACTCCGGCTGCACTCGACCTTTCGCCACGACCTGAAGATCTACGCGTCTGACGAAGGACGTGTGCAAATGACAGCGGCGGCTTTCGCTAAAGGGTTGCTGGCGTTGGAGGGAGAACTGACGCCCATACTAGTGCAAATGGTCAAATCTGCTAACACTAATGGACTGCTCGACAATGATTGTGATTCTTCTAAAATGCAAAACATGTACGTTTATTTTATATTTTAAATTCCGCGATAAAATACTCTTTGCGCACTTGCCATTGGAGGGTAGATTTTGAATTAGTATACAGATCTTTAATGGTCGCTGGAACGCCATTAGGGTTTAAACAAGCGTTGAGAAAAGGCCAGAACAAATCTTGAAGATTTAAGAATGTCATTTCGGTTGTCACCGTGTCGTTTCAATTACTTAATAATTGTAACATTCTAGGGCGAAGGCGCGTTTGCACGAGGCAATGCAAGTTGACCGCGAGTTCACGAGCGAGGACCGCGCGCGCATCAACCCTTGCGCGTCGCTCAGCATCGCGGCGGCGCTGGACTTCGTGAAGAACCCGGCGCAGACGTGCGCGCACGTGCACGCGCTCATCAAGCACCTCGTGCGCATCGTGCTCGCCAAGAAGGACGACCCCAAGACTAAAGGTGACAGCTTTCAGTCCTTTTGAATGTGACAACAGCCCGGTGCGGCGCTCAACTTATTCTTGCTATGACATATCATACCATACAACCAATCAGTGGTATGTATTTCTCGGCTCTCTATATTCCTCCATCTTGTACAGTCTTTGGCTTTCACAGTACAGGGTATATATCATAATAATATGGCAAATCCAAAACCAAATACCGAAAGTAGGCAAAGAGATAGCAGTCAAGACTTGTATAACAAAGTTTATTACGATTTTTGTATGACACAAAAAGTTATTTATATTTTTGTGTGAATGACCGCAAGAGTATTTTTTTTATTTTGACAGATACGATATTATACCACGGGGAGACATGGGAGCTAATGGGGCGGCGGTGGGGAAAGATCGAGAAGGACTTTTGCACAAAGAACAAAACGTACGACATATCGAAAATCCCAGACATCTACGACTGCATCAAGTACGACCTGCAACACAACCAACACACGTTGCAGTTCGATTTGGCCGAGGAGCTGTATATTTATGCCAAATATTTGGCTGATATTGTTATACCACAGGTGAGAACCGTGTAATTTTATACTATAGTTTGTTCACGTTAAGAATGCAGTGAGTGCCGGCGTAGCCCCGTTCCCTAACCAATCAAACCTTTTAAAATTTCAAGGTCAGGTTCACAGTGACCAGTTGAAGGCACAGCTTCGAATCCGACGCACGATTTGATAGATTACGGGGCGGGGCTCGGCGGCGAACAATGATAATTCACTGCTTTCTTAACGCGAACGAACTATGAACTGTTATATTTGGTAGAGATTAACCTAAACTACTTATGCGTTCTTAACCTTGCTATGTTATGCTTTCTTATTATTTATGAACTAGTTGGCGCACAGATTTGACTAATTATCGTCTTTGACTAATTTGTATGTAGAGTGTAACTCTTGTATGAATTCCACAGGAGTATGGGCTGACAATGCAAGAAAAGCTGACGATAGGCCAGGGCATCTGTACGCCGCTGCTGAAGAAGATACGCGCAGACCTGCAACGGAACATCGAGGAGTCCGAAGAGAATGTAAACCGGCTTAATCCGAGGTACAGTAAGACAGTCAAGATACTATAATTATCAGGGATATTATCTATTACTAACCCCCCTCAAGCAAAAAGAGGGGTGTTATAAATTTGTCTGTGGCATGAAAGAATGAAGCAAGAACGGATTTCAATTTAATTACTTTTATATATTACAGGTGACCTATAAACGAGTGCTCTTAGACATGATTGATAAAAAAGCTGATTACATTATTTGTAATTAATTTACAGGTTAGGTTTGGAGCGGACCCCCAACGTTACAGTTTTTTTTTTAAATTTTTAATGCTTACTTAGGTGCTATAATATTTTTTTAAAGGGAGTTTAAAAGTAAAAAACGACGAAACGTAAACAACGAGGAAAGACGATTTTGTGTCGGTAGTTTTTTTAATTTTAAATCCAAGTTACTATTTGATTTGATTATCATATAGTACGCCTGTTACGTTCTATAACAATTATCGTATAAATAAATTATCGAGTGCGTCGGTGATGGTTTGTTCTAGTTGTCGTATTTGATTATCGGCTATGTCTGTCAGGTACAGCCACGGCGTGTCGAGTCCGGGGCGGCACGTGCGCACGCGCCTGTACTTCACCAGCGAGAGCCACGTGCACTCGCTGCTCACTGTACTGCGGTTTGGCGGACTACTCGATGTATGTATTATCGGCTATGTCTGTCAGGTACAGCCACGGCGTGTCGAGTCCGGGGCGGCACGTGCGCACGCGCCTGTACTTCACCAGCGAGAGCCACGTGCACTCGCTGCTCACTGTACTGCGGTTTGGCGGACTACTCGATGTATGTATTATCGGCTATGTCTGTCAGGTACAGCCACGGCGTGTCGAGTCCGGGGCGGCACGTGCGCACGCGCCTGTACTTCACCAGCGAGAGCCACGTGCACTCGCTGCTCACTGTACTGCGGTTTGGCGGACTACTCGATGTATGTATTATCGGCTATGTCTGTCAGGTACAGCCACGGCGTGTCGAGTCCGGGGCGGCACGTGCGCACGCGCCTGTACTTCACCAGCGAGAGCCACGTGCACTCGCTGCTCACTGTACTGCGGTTTGGCGGACTACTCGATGTATGTATTATCGGCTATGTCTGTCAGGTACAGCCACGGCGTGTCGAGTCCGGGGCGGCACGTGCGCACGCGCCTGTACTTCACCAGCGAGAGCCACGTGCACTCGCTGCTCACTGTACTGCGGTTTGGCGGACTACTCGATGTATGTATTATCGGCTATGTCTGTCAGGTACAGCCACGGCGTGTCGAGTCCGGGGCGGCACGTGCGCACGCGCCTGTACTTCACCAGCGAGAGCCACGTGCACTCGCTGCTCACTGTACTGCGGTTTGGCGGACTACTCGATGTATGTATTATCGGCTATGTCTGTCAGGTACAGCCACGGCGTGTCGAGTCCGGAGTCAGATAAAAAAATATTTATTTAATATCTTAAAAGTATAATATATTTCTAATTTGTAAAAACTGTGACAGACTTGACTTGTGTTAACAAACAGCCAGAAGGGAATACAACTTAAAACACCAAAAGACAAACTTAATAACAATTTATTTATAAAGACATCAAATATGATCAAAATGAAACATTATTACAGTAATTACTTAATTAAACATTACAAGCACAGATTCTAACAATGGTCAAACATTATGACTTCACAAGACTTGGACACTAACGTGAATGACCAGAATTATCCATAGGGGCATATTTTATAGCCTAACGCCCGATGAGTACCGCCCCTAGTCTATTATCTATAGTTTAACCGCGGTACCAACAATACAGCAATGAGGCCACTATATTGTCTATAGTCTACAATGCTGCCAACACGGCCCTCCTGATATTGGGTCGCCCTCGACCCAGGCATCTCCGGAGACGTGGCTGGGACCAGCGACACCGTCACTGACGACTGCACCTGGAGCCGCACCATTAGCCTCTACTATAGAGGCCTGTAGAGCTCGTAGTGTCTGACACCTGCATTGAGGAAGTGCAATGCACATTCATCATCGTCACCGTCATCTGTGAAGAACAATATATTAGAAGGCAAATTCAACATTCTAAATTTTATCTTCCAACTCTTGCATCCTGTCATCACAGCAGTTCCTTCAATTAACTCTTACATCAGACAACTGAATCATTTTAAATGCATTCTTACAGGTTTTATCTGCGAGGGGTCTCAAAATAATAAAAACAATTTGATACAGTCCAATAGTTGTCCGTAGAGATAAAAGACTAAAAGAGCACGATAGAGGTCCATGAAGTCTAATAGAGACCAATAGAATCTAGTATCGCCCTATAACGAATAGAGCATACTTGATATTTTAATAAGGATAACACAAATAGTAAAAGTAATCAATAGTATTGAAAATAAGTGGTTAACCAAGCCACCACATGCATGAAGACAAACGTTCAAGGAGCGTGGTGCACGCGGCTAGAGGTGCGCCAACACCGCGGATGCAAACAGCTGTCAGCAACGCAGTGTTGCCAACACGGCTATGCTGCACGGTGTCTGCCCCGGGCACCCCACGAGTCGAGATAAAGTCACTGTTTAGAAACAATACAGATTACAACACACATATACACAGATATATACAGATTAGACGCTCCTGAGTCATGTTTTGTAAATTTTGCGTAGTTTTTAGAGGAATATTCCACAATCGACTTTATTTATTTACTTGATATTTACTTTACTTGATATTTTTATACTCTAAACTTTAGACTTAATACTTTAACCATGAGAGACTCTTAAAATACCAGATTATTTATTGCTACAAAGTTGTCAACGGAATATTGTCCTTTCGTTTTTACTCTCTTACGACAATCTCTTACATGATCTCAAACTAGACTCCTACAACATGACCACCCGACACCTAAAGGGAACATAGCCACACTTAGGATTCCAGATTCGCCATTATTGTAGACCATTTTCACTTAAATTCTATACGACAAAGAAGCTCTTACAACATGACCACCCTTCCCTAAAGGGTCATAGCCACACTTAGGATTCCGGATTCGCCATAGTTGTAAACCACTCTCACTTAAAGAGCATGTATCTCACTTAAGCTGACCAAGTTGGTGAAGACATCTTGTACTTAAAGAGCATGTATCTCACTTAATCATACTAAGATGCCTTCAAGCTTAAATGTCGTTTTGTGTTTCTGCAAATTACTCGTATATTCTTAGACCAATATTCCGTTTCAACTAACATTCTATTATTTTATTACAGCTCGCTACATCTACATAATTATGGTTTACTACTAGATTTATACCAGAAAATACAAAGATAATTACTTCTCACTTATTTACTTCCAATTCCGAAAAATAAAGATAGAAACTTTTTTTTTTTACACAGGTGGGTACTTTCAAAATTAATAACTTAGATCGTTATAGCTCGGTCAGCCCTGACCTCAACTTAACGTTTTATTTTACTTTGCAACTTATAATAGATACTTTTACTAATAACTTTTTACTTTTCGTTTAATAATAAAACTATTTTTCTTACTAATCCTGGTCAACTTTACCGAATCTCTTTTCTCACAATATTCTCACACAGCCAGCCAACTGATGTCCACAGCTCATCATTTTGTCATCAGCTCATCATCATTTTGTCACGTAGTATCATCAACAGCATGCGACAAAGCCACCATTCTGTAACCTTTAAAAAATCTATGTTAGAAAACATCACACAAACGCCACACTATAGAGCAATAGGTACTTCTTAACCCATACATTTTAATTTTAGATTGCTTAATTAGACATTGAACACTAATTTATTCTAAAAATGGTACTACTCATAAGCGAGACAAAGTCTTTCATTTGATAAGTACACAAACTTTTCTTTTTTTTTTTTCAAACAAACCAGCATAGCAACAAAGGTATTCGTAATTGTGTCGAAACAAATTCTCGTAATTTCGTTATGACCGTTTATTGTTAACTCGTTCTTTGTTCTTCAACTACCATTGACATATTAATACTATGGACTTCGGGTCTAATTTAAAATTTACGTCAAAAGTGTCCCAAGATATTTTATACATACTAGGATGTATTTATGTTTTTATACACAAATTAACATTGTAATGTATGTCTTATCGTATTGTTATGCAGTCTAATTTGCAACGGTCTAATTGCATGCAATAAGTAATCAGCTTCGATTGACGGTTACCATGGCAGCCTTTTTTTGACATGACAGCTTCCCGTGAAAATAGGACAACATAAATGGTGTGGAGTCGGTAGCTTTCAAATTTTTTTGGCATCTTATATTTATATATTATATTTACAGCAAATTTTAATTTATATTTACATATCCCTGACCTCTATATGCTGGGATAAATCTTGTACCAAATAATTATTGTTGTAATTATCTTGTATAAAATAATAATTAGTTATAATAATAATTAATTACAAACCAAATCCACTAATGTACAAAATGATATGCCACTCGACATAGTTCTTTACTTTGAAATTTTAAGTTCTCGATATTTTCCTCTTTTTAATGAAACTGAAAATATATTTTTTTACTTCAATGACGTTAGATCACTTTTTTAAATAACTGTTCCTAATTTCATGTAGATAATTCTTATAGTTATCAAATTAATATACCATTATGGTAAAAGTCATTTGATCAATATTCACGACATAAAAAATAAAAGTTGACATAAAAAATAAAAAATTTTGAATTGAAAATAATCAAATTATTTTCATTCAAAAATTAAGTAATTAAATAATTCAAATGTTAAACAACAAAATAACTCTATGCAGTCGTTGTTCTAAAACATTCTATTGCTCACGGCAGATCCGAACTAAATGTGGTTAATTAGATAAACATATTGCACTCCTTCTATCCTATACGCGGGTAGCGTATGGGAAAAGGACAGATAGATACTTTTGTTCATTTTGGTTGGTTATGCAATTCGTTTCTATAGTTTAATAAAATTTTAATAAAATAGCTTGTTTCTAAGCAAAATAATAATTTAAAATCATCAGTAAATATTTACTTACTGAAAATATGGTACACCGTCTTCTTTTCTCACCTTACTCGGGTAGTTCTTACAAGTTTTTTATAACACATTACGGCATTATTGACGTGTATTCTGTCAGTCAGCTAATATGAGACTGAATTGCGATTGGAACACATTTCGCGTTTTGGCTTACTTTTGGTTCGGACACTTTTTATCGCTGACCCGAAGTCCATAGTATTAATATGTCAATGTCAACTACCCTCATTCGTAAATAGTTTCACGTAATAATCTTTTCTTATTGCAATAACTCAAACAGGTTACTCTTAATAGCAAATCGACTAGTAATAAAACAAAATATGCAACTTCACACAATAATACCGTCAAACACAATGTCTTTCTTTTTCTTACCAACCATCGTAGCCACTGTCTTACTCACAACTTTCTCCGATTATCTTCCGTTACTCACAACTCCTCGTTACTTTCCGCCACATGAGTACTCAGCTGCAGTAAACCACGATGTTTGCGGCAACGTGTGTCAGAGGCTCGCCCATAAGAACCCAGACGTACGCAAAATTACACTTCAATCCCGAATCACTACTTTTATAAGATTTCATTTTGATAATCATTTTAATTTCTGTTTAAACAAAAATTTTTTTTTTTAATTTCTGTTACCTTTTTGTGGGCATTAAGATCCATACCACTTCTGATGTTAACAAACAGCCAGAAGGGAATACAACTTAAAACACCAAAAGACAAACTTAATAACAATTTATTTATAAAGACATCAAATATGATCAAAATGAAACATTATTACAGTAATTACTTAATTAAACATTACAAGCACAGATTCTAACAATGGTCAAACATTATGACTTCACAAGACTTGGACACTAACGTGAATGACCAGAATTATCCATAGGGGCATATTTTATAGCCTAACGCCCGACGAGTACCGCCCCTAGTCTATTATCTATAGTTTAACCGCGGTACCAACAATACAGCAATGAGGCCACTATATTGTCTATAGTCTACAATGCTGCCAACACTTGACGATTTAAATTTTGGTTTTCTTTAAAGATCTTAAATGACGAGCAATGGAGGCGAGCTATGGAGTACGTATCGATGGTGTCGGAACTCAACTACATGTCGCAGATCGTAGTCATGCTCTACGAAGATCCGACCAAAGACCCGTGCTCGGAGGAAAGGTAACTCTTTCGTACGATTTTTACTCGTCAAGACAAATCTCGAAGTAGTTTTAGACTGAAAGATCTTTAGAAGCAAGGGCTATAAATATTTTATTCTCAAACCTCCTTTTGTCATACCCATGCAACAGGCGTGTACTAAAGTAAAGGACTAATCTGGATTAAAACTAAATCTAAAAACTCCCCAGATTTCACGTGGAGTTACACTTCAGTCCTGGTGTTAATTGTTGCGTGCAGAAAAATTTGCCCCCCGGACCTGGGTTCCGACCGCACAGTCGGAACCATTCCACTACCAACAACTCGGTAAGAACTAGAATATTGAATAATACTTGTTACTCTAGTGAAATTTTCTCCTGAAAATCTGAAAATGTTTTATCTTGAATTGCATTTCATTCTAAATTATGTATTTTGTGTAAATAATTTGAGTGTTCCTTGAGATTGCATTCTCAAGACAAATTTAAATTATTATATATTAGTAAATAGACCACTAAAATAAGGTCTAAAGCTTTTTCGACTTGCTGGAGGTTGCGCACATTAAAACGTGTATTTGTTGATTTAATTTATTCAAGACTGCATTATATCCAAAATGCAAAGTTGTGTCCAAAATTTTGGTTTCAGATCTAATTTTACTGAGTTATAGCCCAGTAAAACAATTACACATATTCTTATATTATATTTTGTTCTCATTTCCACATTTATTTTTGTGAGACCAAAATTTTATGTAACCAAAAGTAACCGAAATATCATCTAATGTTAAGTGATGATGCACTCTTAAGATAATAGAGGCTAACTTGAAATAGGTACCGGTTTATTCAACCGTTGCCAGTCAAAGGTTGAGTAAACCGGTACCTTTTTCTTTTGCATTTATTTAATTTTTTTTTTGATGTGGAATCTGTTGAACACTTAAAACAATTGCCTACAGCAGAGTCCTTCTGACGAGGTGAAGTGTATAGAAGAGGAAGGCGAAGACGATCAGATGGCCAGCCAGGAGACTTTACAACCTGTAAGTAGAAGCTAAATGATTTAATTACTGACCTGAACTAAGGCCATTACTTATTATTACCCTTGCGTATTAACCCTAAATAATTTGATTACTAAACTAAGGACTTTTCTATGTTCTGTTCTTACCCTTGCTTATGTATAGTTACCCTTACCGTTAATTTATTTCAGGAAAATATGGACGAGTTGGACAATACCTTTTCGCCAAGAAAATTGTCCAGCTCTAAATTGAGACCATCAGATCCCATACCGATTTGGTAAGTAATGAATGATATAGGTACAGTTTTAAAAATACCTTTTCTATACAGCGGATCTGTGTTAAAATAATGAGCTCTGCGAAATAAAATAAAAGACACTTCTAACGTGCATGTTTTAGAATAGTCTCGTAAAGTGTATACTGGTAGCAAACAGAATGCTTCAATCCACGATGAAATTGTGAGCTGCCGCCTTTGATAATTGCTCGGTTTGGTTAGGCAGGATCACATTTCATATTATTTTTATATGGTATACCCCGTAAATTTCTTGATTAAACTTGCAAAACACTGTTTATGTCTAAACAAGCAAGTGTATACCTAAGCATACACTGGTGCAGAGAAAACTTCCAACTGAACCTGTTAGAATGGTTTAATGTTGCACGTACAATGATGCTTAATACTGAACCGTTACATGGAATTAGTGGTAATTATGATAGTCGCCTGTTAGTATTGGCTAACAACACAAATGGTCAACGAAATTGGGTTAAAACTATCTTGAGGCATTTGGATCTATACACAGTGTCCTTATCCATCTACTTGATCTTCAACTACTAGGCAGTATAAAACAATTATGCAGCACATTTGATTTACTTAGCAATCTGATAAATTATCTAATATATAAAATTTCCCTGTCACAATGTTTGTTACCGTACTCCTCCGAAACGGCTTTACCGATTTTTACCAAATTTTGTATGTGTATTCAGCAGGCCTGACAATCTAATTTTCATCCAATTTTTTTAAAATTTTTAATGCAAAACAACGTTTGCCGGGTCAGCTAGTATTTTAATAAATATACGTATATAAGCTGTGTATGCTTTAATTCCAGCAATCTCCACTACACGGTGAGTGGTCACGAGGCGTCGGCGTTGGCTGCGCGGCTCAGCGAGGAGCTGCGCGCTCGCTCACACACACCTAACCATCCGGTGATAGCACACACATATCCTTTCGTCATCTTATGTTTATCATCATTAGCATACTTTCCATGACCTCTAATAAGAAGAATGTATCTCCATTGTACCCTGATGCACATAGACGGTAGGGCTATGAAGTCATTCAGTAGCGATACTACTACTAGCACTAACAAATGACTGCGCCCGAAAGATTAAAGTTATTTGCGTGGATTGGAGGTGTTACAGTACAAACTTCATAAGTTTGAGATTACTTAGAAGTTGTTGAAAGATCAATGCCAGGTCAACTCGTCGTGAGTCCTCGGTGGGCCTAACGGGACGTCTTGCGTAAGCGACAAATGCGACGCGAAGCGACATGATGCTACGCAACACGACACAGGTGCACATCTTCATAAGCTCCATATCCTCTTTCTACAGGTTGCTTCAATGCGAATTTGCGGGCTTAGGAGTTCTTTTTTTTAATCTCATTTATTTACACATTTTACAACATTTTTTTAAATAATCCTCTTTTAAATACACCGTTACAGAGCGAGGAGAAAGAGCCCAAAGACACTGAAGACCCACAGCCCCGCGCGCGCAGCTACGACCAACACAAGCAGACGCACGACAATGGTAAGTGCGCGTACACACACAATACTAACATGCTCGCGTGTGACCATAGACTAACCGTAGACAAACCAGTAGCACAGTGTAGTCAGCCTATCCTGACTTGATAAAAGATAAATGTAAGAGTTTGGAATTTACTTAATCGTTCAGCGCTAGAGTCAATAGAAGTGAACGACAGAACACAAAAAATAGATGTCACAAAACGTCATCGGCGCGAAAATGTGTCACTAAATAAGAGCGTTTAGAGTTGAATATTCGAAACTTTTTAGTATGTTTTATCGATTTCCGAAGTATTCATAAAGGTATAGTGTAAAGAAAATCAAAATTGCGACTAGTCGTAGACTCATATAAAATACTTCATACATACATCCTAAATCAGTCAATTTATGATGGAGGAAAAAGTCAAAAGAATTTCTTTAAATAACTTTTTAAAGCTCTACAATTTTTTCGGCAACTTTTACCGTTGTAAAGTAATTGCAAACTTTTTAATATTTTCTACTTTTCGGGGTTTGCGAATTCTTAAACTTTGTCTGTCAACGAATGTGAACGACAGAATATCGATATAAAAAATCGATATCATACAACGTCGTCGGCCTTTTTACTCTATGCGATGCTACCTTCCCTTTAACTATGTGCGATTCATAACTATCCTCATTGAATGTAGATTATTCTAAATCATTTTGAGTGGTTTAAAATGATAGAGAGATAGATCTTCCTGTTTTGTTAACTTACCCAACCCATTTTCATATTGGGATACTATATAATTGGGGAATTATAATCAGGTTATATAATCATTTCGCTATTACATTTCCGCGGTTTTAGTGTCAATTTCCTAGATTTCAGTTAATCTTGAGTACATAGATGTAAGTGGGGTGTCCCACAATCAAATGCCACTACATAGTAATACATATATAATCATTTCGGTATTACATTTCCGCGGGTTTAGTGTCAATTTCCTAAATTTCAGTTAATCTAGAGTACATAGATGTAAGTGGGGTGTCCCACAATCAAATGCCACTACATAGTAATACATATATAATCATTTCGGTATTACATTTCCGCGGGTTTAGTGTCAATTTCCTAAATTTCAGTTAATCTAGAGTACATAGATGTAAGTGGGGTGTCCCACAATCAAATGCCACTACATAGTAATACATATATAATCATTTCGGTATTACATTTCCGCGGGTTTAGTGTCAATTTCCTAAATTTCAGTTAATCTAGAGTACATAGATGTAAGTGGGGTGTCCCACAATCAAATGCCACTACATAGTAATGCATATTATATCCATCAAGTTAGGTTTTCAGTAGTTAACTATTATTTCACGTATACCTATCCACGCTTTGGCAAATGGCCATACATTTACACTTTTCTCATTTTATTAGGTTATTATTTTGCCGAGTAGATACAATTAATTCAATTCTTTTATTAAAATACTTATTCAATTTACGTGAAGTAATTTCATTCAGGATTATAATTCTTTTTATATAGGTTGAATTAGTGCATGATTCTGTCATGACTTTGTATCTAGCTATAACATTTAGGAAAGTAGTATTAATATTTGGAACACCGTGGCGGCATAATGAGACGAGAGTAAAATAACAGTAAACTGTGGAAGATTATTTTTATTATTGGCCTATTACTAATTATATAAATATTTATTTGTCAAGATATTATTTAAAGTTATTATTATGACATTTTATATTAATAATATTATTGTTCGCGTGTGATTTGAGTGGCTATCTGATTCAATTACAATAGTAAATCTATATAACTGCGTGGCTAGAAGGCTTTGTGGATTCATTTTGCAAGAAAGGGACGGAAGACGCCCGATATTTTATAGATTTTAATTTTATATTCACCGTACGTCATTAATTTTATTCTACTTTATTATAAAGTAATAAAAATATTTAAGTCATTTTCGTAATTCTAATTATAGTCATATCCCACAAATTTTTCAAATCCTGACAACACGTCAAAGCTCGCTGTTGTTAACGCAACACTTTACGCCGCGTTAGATGAACTAATGATTAAGGAAGGAAGCTCATGATTAAGGGCCTCGTATAGGTTAACAGTCGCGTGAGTTTCAACAGTTTATTTTAATAATATGGACACTTACGTTCCGATTTACACACGTAGCACTCAAGTCGCGCGCGTACTGTATTACTATATACTAAGAACACTGCCTTAATATCTGCAATATATTCGCTGGGTCTCGTTGGGTCGCCTGCTATGTTAATATTCGTTAATGTAAACTATCTTTTCCTATATTTTTCTTGAATGTATGAAAATATACGATTACTTTAGTGAACAAAACTACAGCCACTATTTGTTATGTCTGACACGTTTATTTTTATAGTAATGGGGTATTTTACATTATATTTTTCTATAATGGATATAAATAAATAAAATACTAGATTCCGCCACGCGTTGCAATGCTTTATAATGAAGTAAATGTTCCATTGCTCGTAAAATGGTTTTACTAATTCTATAACCTCTTGATGTGGACAATAATTCATTAATTTTTCATCGTTTTAGTATTTTTGATATAGCATCTTTAAGTTGCCCCGTAGTACGCACGCATGACGCTCTCATTCGTGTATTGCGACCATCTCATGCGGCGCACTATACCACCGGCAGCGGGAGCACTTATTTTTAACCGACGTAAAAAATGAAGGAGGTTCTCAATTCAAAGCGTATATATATATTTCTTTTTTATTTATGATCACGCATAACTTTATGATACTATTATTAAACCTTTAATTGATTAATTAAATAGATTAAACTTATTATCATGTAACACCTAATTTGACTAAAAGTGTAGAAGTTGTATTTTTTTAATAATTAAAACATACACATTTAACAGAGTTGGTTAGAGTGAAATGCCCCATTATGCTGTGTATTATTTGACTTGTGTATTTTGGAGTGTGTAGAATTTCGCCGCGGCGGCGCCTCGCTGCCGACCTGAGCTCATTCTGGCCGGTGATCTTGTGTGTGTTTGCGTTGCATTCTTGCTCCTCGCGTGTGCGTGTGTGCGTGTGACTACTGTTTGAGTTGGCATGCTTTTGAGTTTCATTAACGAGTAACAAATTAATTACGACTACTTTATAAATACAATTTATGATGACATAATTATTGTAATCTTACGAAGTTACTTTGGCCACTATAATGGACAAGGGAATTTGAAATCTAGTTAAGAGAAAATATTTGTTAAGAGAAATTATTTCGATTACTCAAATTTTAATCGATTTGATTCTCATTGAAAGGTTCTATGCTGTCCCAGCTTTATTGAGCTTTTAATTCGGCATAACATGGTAACGAAGTCCAACGATATCATTGAATGTAAAGTTCTGTTTCTTTGACAATATTTTAACTAAAATAAAATGTTAAAAATTATTTTTAAACTATACATAACTGATTTGCTTATAATTAACGTCGTAATCTTATATATAAAATTCTCGGGTCTCAGTGTTAGTTACCATACTTTTCCGAAACGGCTTGACCGATTTTTATTAAATTTTAGATGCATATACAGTAAGTCTGAGAATCGGCTACTATCTATTTTTCATACCCCTAAGTGATAAGGGTTGTCCACCCCTAACATTGTATTTTAATTTTTTGGACAATTTTTTTACTAATGTGGCATTAAAAAATACATACAACAATAAATTTTCACCCCTACACGATCAACCCCCATGTAAAAAAAATGTTTCCTAGAAATAATATAAGTACATGGCAAAACAACGTTTGCCGGGTACAGCTAGTATTTATTTAAAATTATTGCTTTTTCTATTTCATATTAACACGTTCATACAAAGTTAGTCCATAATTTTAAATGGCATAGGTCAGAAAGGCAGTGGGGCCTATCAATGCATTCTCTATTAAAATACAATTTCTATTCAAATATTCTAGTATATACGAATAGTGTGCACACAGCCTAATGCTGAGTAGGGACCTTTTTGGGATCATCACTATTTAAAACCTGCATAGCAAACTATCTTATCGTATTCTCTTTTTAAATGGAAAAAGTAATTTCGTAAGTGTAAAAAAATTTTTACGCAAAAATTATTTTTTTAAAGTGCATTAAACGTGTGCTTCAGTCGCGATGCTACTCTCTCGCTCACACGCGTGTGAGTGCGGGAGTAGTATGGCGGCGCGCGGCCTCGTTTGACCGAACAGTCGTCACGCGCCGCGCTCTGGGCTTTTGGACTTCGGTTCCATTTCGAACGCGTCCTATCGCAGTCTGTCATTCGGCACGCTTCGACGCACACTACTTACTATCTTACTACATACTTTTTTATCTTAAGTATAATATGTATATTTTTCTCTATTTTATTTATCTTTATATTCTTCTTCTGTAACTCGACTCGTATGAAAAAGTTAGACATGGAGAACAAATATGTTGATAACATTGAAGATTTATTTTTAGTCCATAATCAGCGTCAGTAAACATCTAGAATTTAATTAATGAACCTTTATATCACTGACAGGAAAGTGGTATTATCCTAGAGTAATTAATATCCCCTATTTCAAAATTTAGTATGTACCTACGAGAAGCGGTCTTGAAGCTAAACAGTACTTAATCTAATTCAAACAATCTGAAATCTAACAATGATAATGTTTAGTTATGTCGTCCATTTTTCCTGTCTATCTTTTTCGGTGAGTCAGAGCGAGACACTAATATATTTTGTTTCCGTCACCCCCCGTATCTAACGACATTCCGCTCGCATCTATCACGTAACGGCCGTGTCGCACCTCGTTTAACACACACACACACAGACTTGCCATTACTAATCGTATCGCGATCCGCGTCGACCCCCCTTCCGCCGGCGACCCCTCCCACCCCGCTCGTGGCTCCCGCCGTGAACGTGGAGGGCGTGGAATCGTCGACGAACGAGCTGCCGCTGTCGGCGCTGACGTTCGGCGCGGCGGGCGGGGCGGCCGAGGCGCGCGGCGCGGGGCGGCGCTCGTGGCCCGCGTCGCGCGCCGCCTCGCCCGCGGCCGACGGCTGTAGCGTGCGCGGCGCAGGGCGGCGCCAGCGGCACAGCATCGCCGGCCAGATGAGCTACCTCAAGATGCTGGGACTGGCGCGCGGCAAGCTGGCGGGCGCGCAGGGGCTCTTCAGCACCGCTGTCATCTCCGGCTCCAGCTCGGCACCCAACCTGCGCGTGATGATCCCCACCGCGGCCGCCTCCAACGGTGAGTCGCACGAAAACATGACAATTGCTCACATTAGAGAAAAAAACGTTTCAAACCCGCATAGTCTGAGAATAGCCCATGACATATTTTTTTTTAAAGTGTAAAAATTAACAAATCTCCAGCTGCGCTCGAAGGGTTCGGCGGAGTGCCGGCCATTCGTCCGCTGGAGACGCTGCACAACGCGCTGTCGCTGCGCCAGCTGGACGTGTTCCTGGAGCGCGTCACCGAGGCGCCCGTACTGCTGGGCACGCCGCCGCATCCCCCCCACACCGCGCCCGTGCCCTCGGCCAAGCAGCCCTCGCCTACCAACAGTGAGAACTATACCTATAGAACGATCTACATCCGTCCACTAACCCAATTTAAACTTCAGAATAAATAAAAAATTATAATTTGTGTTTACAACACAGGCGTGGGTTGGAGCGGTCCGTCGTCCCTGATGTCGTCGTCCGGCGAGCTGCCTAGCGGTTTGTCGTCCGCCGGCCCCTCGTCGCCCAACTCAAACTACGCGTCCAACTCCGAACATAATAAGAACAACTCCTCGGAGAGGTATACGGTTATATTCTCCTTTTACATGGGCCCCGCAGACCACAGACTACATGACCCACCGATAGTTCTAATTTTAATACTGGATCTACGATATTTTCTTTTTTGGATCTTAGCTTCACAAGTGCACTTCTGCCACTCAAATTTTCAGATGTTTTCAGCAAAAAATAACATAATAATTTTGCAATTTTTGCAAAATTACCAATATTCGTTTTATTTATTTTGTTTAGAAACATCACGTTAACTACAGCTTATGTTCACTCTTGATTTCTAATAACCAAAGGTTATGAGTAGACACGAAAATAGTCCTAAAGTAAGAAAAACGACAATCTTAGAAGCACATGCGACTAAGCTTCATACCTTCTGTAACTTTCTAATTAGATTTTTCCATAGGGAGAATATTAAATCACCCCTTCTTATGCGTTTATACGTTATATAATTAACGTTTAAGATTAAGTAATCAAACGGATGGGATTTATAGTTTATGGTTTGCGGGGCCCGTGGTCGTTTACATCACCGTAAACTGCATGTATGTACTCGTAAAGGTGTAAACGAAGGACTCTCTCACATTAGCGGTTTAGAATGTTAGTGTTTGACTGCCACTTTGGATAACTTAATCATGTCTTCCGAACTTTAGATTCAAAATTTTTGGAACGAATTGAGCAACTGCTAGAATTGCGCCGCAAATTTGAAATTGCAAAAATTTCAAATGTTTGTACATTTGTTTCTGCATCTTTGTAGGCATAAATTATATCTACTCAATAAATATGCTACATTCTGTATAATAATTTTCTTCATCAGAAAGTAGGCTTCATTACTATTAATTGGTATTAAAATTTAGGCTTCATTGAAATATAGGTTATTAGAGGATTTAAGAAGGGTTGCTAAACGTATGTTATGGATATCCTGTGTAATCTGTAAGAAAAGCTAAGTAAAGCATAACTTTGCCGTATACCCGTATACCTCCAGAAACAACATTACACTTTCTAGCAGTAAAAACTTCGGACAATTGGCAAAATTTTATAAAGATAAATCATTCGGAAAACTTTTTTAAGAATTACTTATCTTCGCTCATTGTCTTGTCTGTGCTATTTTATGAAAAAACGTGCTAATTTAAGGCTTACTTGTTTTCTTTTCTGTTTTGAATATTTAGTTACTCACTGAAAACCATCGTTGATTGATAGAACTGTATTAGTGCTGCGTGTTGTACATACAACTACTCTGTGGCTATAACGAGCATCTCACAAACGCAGTGTCGGCTTTTGTAATTAACCGCTAAAGAGGTCGTATAACTTTTCGAGTGGGCGTGTATATTAACTCTCTTAACCATTTTTAACAAGAGGAGCTGAATTTGATTAACGTTTCTAAGTTAGATTTTGTTAAGAAAGAGTCCTCTTTCACATACAATAAACAATATAATAAAACTTATCGTGTCAGTCAATGGTGACGGTAGGTCACAGATAATTATTTGTTTCATATAACAGATCTGTAACAATTCCGCAAGGTAATTTATAATGCCATAAATCATAAACAGTAATCGGTGTCAAAATATTAATTTGTTTAATCATAATTTATCAATGAAGTCAATATTGGACTGAGTATGAGTTGATTACAAAGCCGACGACACACCGGCCTGTGGCCGTGGGGGGGCGACGTCCATTGATCATTGTGGATTGCAGTAGCAATTGGAGTAGAAATGTGGCGAGCAAAGCGCCCGAGTGGGGCGAGGCGGCCACCTTGTGCGCGCTCTCCAGCGGGCTCTCCGCGCTCGTGCCCGCCGCGTGCGCCGCAGGTACCACCGCACGCGCAGACACGCCGACACCCAGATGCAACACGCACACGCAACACTTACACGTCGACACGCAAACACGAACATAACAATCACACGTCGACACGCACGCGCAGGCACTCGCACACCGACACGCAAACGCAAGCACGCACCCGCACACGAGCACACGCGACATACTAGTAAAAAGTCATACTTAAAAAATTTAAATCTCACTTTTTCCACACACCTTCCCAGAATACACACAGAAGAGAAACATAATATTTTTAAATTACCTTATACCAGGTGTAAGGGGCATAATAACGAAAACTAGGTGAAGAGACTACCATTATTGCCTAGAATTATATAATGAAAACCACTTATGTCGGGAAATGATAGGTTATCGATTATGCATTTTATGAGTTCGCAATGTATTGCGGACAATACGACATCAACATAAATTAAAAATTAAATTAAATTGTAGATAGACTACATAAGTGACTATATTGTAATTAATTAAACTGAATGCACCGCACTACAAAACCATGAAATAAGCGACGAAAACGCTTAGTGACTTAGAATCATATACTGAATCATTGATTACGTTTATGACCCTTACATCCGCTATTTCCCTACTTTATTTAATGTGCATTACAGAGTATATGTAAGGTAGCCAAGTTATGTTGCGGTTAAATAATAGAAAATGTATAGGACCGAATAGTCATGAACCGTAGAAAATAATATATGACAAACCCCCTAACTGAGTCCTTGCCCCGGTAATTACTCGATATGATCACAAAAGGCACCGAGAGATGTAAGACCAAAAGGCAGGTAGGGGGCACGTGTTATCGCGAGGACTCGGTGACTAGGTGACTCGGTTTACCTATATAAAATATCCATTTAGCTCGATACCTGCATATTTAGTAAAGAAAACATTAAATATTTCCATCATCATAAATTATCTACTATATTATTATATTTCTTTGCACTTCTACATACACTGTAAATATGTCATGTCAAACCATTTACACCATTTATAACCTCAAAATCACATAAAACCGCACTTTTTATAATAATCAAAAATGCGAATAACTATTAAAAGTAGTAAGTACTTACAATACACACACATGCACACATACCACCTAGATATAAGCATGTTAACAGGAAATTAAATACTCGAAGATCAGGTAAGTCAAAACATAACAATATTATCAAAATTTTTCAAAACGCAAGAGACATAAATAATCGACGACGACAGGTAACTAGGATTATATGAAAACAATCTAACTGAAAACAAAATCGTATGGAATACAATAAGTTCAATCCAGTTTATTACTTTCTTCTATAAATATTTCCTCTTTCTTCCATTCTTCCATGAACCGAACTACTGAAAGGTTCATGTGTATCGGTGTCTGCATGCATCCTGTATATTTGCACGCTGAACCCTAAAACATTGTCATGAAGATCTCATGCATGATTACGATCACAGAAATCTAAATTTTAGATAATACATGTAAAATGCATAATTAAGACTTCTTTTCAAGTTCTATTCAGGATAAGCAATGAAATTAATTACTAAAATTTTTATCAAACACTTTTCTATACTCTATGCCATCTGTGTATTATAATTCTTGTAACAGTTATTTAAAAAAAAAGGTTTTAATAAAAGAAACATACTTTTGGAAATTGTGAAATTTTGAAACTAAATAAAAGTACACAGGCAGGCAGTACATGGTCCGAGTATATGTTATCTACTCATTTCTAGTATCTCATTATTTAGATTTCTGTGATTAGTTTTTTATGTGGAGTGTATTACTCTATCAGGAAACTATCGCATGTTCATCAGGGAGTAAGACTTTAATATATTACTTACTGTACAATTTTAACTATTTTTCTAACCTTTGTATAGTGAGTAAAGGTACTTGGATCATTGTCTCCTCCTGTCTTGTGTATTTGAATATACGATAAAAAAGGACAAAGCATCTGAAACCTATATGTGTTACATAATCATAAGGGAACGATCACGTCATACTAAATGACCAATTTTATTGACACATCACATATTTTGCATTTCAATATAAAAATAAAATCCCTCTACAAGTGTAATTTGCAAATAAATGAATAAAAATAAATTGTTATTCCTTAAACATTGACATATTAATACTATGGACAGCGCTAAAAAGTGTCCGAACCCAAAAGAGAGCTAAAACGCGAAAAATATTTCTAATCGTATTCAGTCTCATATTAGCTTACTGAGAGAATACACGTCAATAATGTTTTAGAACAACGACTGCATAGAGTTATTTTATTGTTTATATTTGAATTTTTTAATTCCTTCATTTTTTAATTGAATATAATTTTAATTAATAAATTTTTATTTTTTATGTCATGAATATTAATCAAAGAAGTTTTACCATAATGGTAAAATGGAACCCTTCTGTCCGTTCGTCCGTCGGTCCGCCCTTCACACTCGATTATTTTTATAACTATAAGAATTGTCTACATGAAATTTAGAACAGTTGTTTAAAACAATGACCTATTTAGTATTTATTTTAGTAAGTATTTTTTACTACAATGACATAGTAATATTGGTTGGTACTAGATTTATCCCAGCATATAGAGGTCACTGATACATTTAAAGATTGCTGTAAATATAATATATAGGCTAAAGATGCCAAAAAAATTCAAAGCTACCTACTCCACACTATTTACGTTTTCTATTTTCACGAGAAGCTGACATGTCAAAAAAAGGCTGCCATGGCAATCGTCGGTCAAAGCTCATTACTTATTGCAAGCAATTAGACCGTTGCAAATTAAACTGTATAACAATAATATAAGACATATATTACAATGTTTTAGTTTGTTTATAAAATACATTCTAGTATATATTAGATATTGTGGGACACTTTTGTCGTGAATTATGCATTACACCCTAAGTCCATAGTACTAACTATTAATATTTAATATGTCAATTTCCTTATACCAAAAAACAAACACTGATTCGTTGTGGTTGACACGGGTGACTCTGCGATTAATTTATGAATGCAATGGATGGTGTTATGCAAAATGTCCTAAGTGAGTAGATACTTTGTAGGTAATTTTTAAGTTTTTTGTTACTGGTTCTAGAAATATTTTTATTCCGCTGTTGTTATCAGTATCCATTACATTTAATCTAGTTTCAACGCTGGCAGATAATTCAAACTCACCTTATATACTAAAATATATACCTTATACGGTGCATATATCTTATCTAGTAACGCGTAATTGTTTGTGTGTGGTCCAGGTTCGTCTATTAGCGGCGACGTGACGCCCGCGTCGCTCGCCTCCGAGCTGGAGTTCCACAGCAACGAGGCGACCGCCGGCTCCATCACCGACCATGACATATTGGTATATCATACGAACTAATTTCTAACGCTTTGAAAGTTTTTTTTAAACATAATTTTAGAGGCACCATAATTATAAATTCGAAATGGCCAGTGCTCGTTTTTTATTAATTATAAGTAAGTCCTGAACTGCAATCATACCTGATAATAAGTAATCTAAGATGGAATCGGGTTTTTCCTTTCGGTTTTAACACGTCATTGATGGTTCGGTGGTAACTATCCACGGCCAAAGCATCCTACTCAAATTAGAAAATCTTAATCGGCACATCCAAAATCGAACCCAGAACCATAAACTTATAAATCTACCGTGTATACGGGTATAAGGGCACCAAAATGTTAAAGTAAAAAATATTAATTACAAAATGTTGTTCTTCTTACCAGTTCTCAGCAACTAAATCCTAATGCCGTCATTCAATTTGCTGATAAGCTGTTGCTAAGGTCTTATAGAACATTTCTAAATATTTCAGAGTGCAGAAGGTGAAGATGACGAAGAAACCTTATCGGTTGACGCGTGCGGTTCCCCCGCTAGGGTCATAAAGAATGACCTCACGCCACAGAACGAGTCCAAGAACTCAATGAAGACAGACAGCGAAGAGTCGTCTACACCAGTGCCTCTAGATCTCTATGGTCTCAGTTTCCACGAAACAAAGGAGAACTTTTATAAAGAAATGCCATCGAGCAGTAAAAACCTATATGTAGATAGTGACAAAAATAAATGTGCGATCGGTCGCTTGCAATACATTAGTAGCATAGACTCGCTGAACCTACAGAGTAAGGAAACTAAATGCAAAGCTAAAAAGAACGAAGTACTCAACAACGGTAGCAGAAGATATAGTGATAGCAGTGCGCAAAAGAGTAACAATAACTCTCAAACAGTTTTAGGCAGTAGATTTACGACAACTTTAGTTGATGAAGACTTGTTTAGAGCCGCATCGTCCAGTGACAAACCTTGCATTGATCGAAGCCAAAGTGTACCGAACGACCAACCTTTGGTAACCAAGGCTAAACCGATCAATGTGAAACGAGGCTTTACTATCAATGAAAATGAATTCAGTTAGAAGTAGTTCTAATAAAATATTGCGTGATCTATAATTTTTAGATCGCAGTACATTTATCGACATTGCTGGCTTCTTGAAATGATTTTTTTAAACTATTTTTTATTATTTCTTTCGAATATTTTTTATATTTGCTTTTTCAATATTATTCCATTAAATGAAATATATTTTTTTAAATATATAATTGTTCAGATAAGGATGTTATTTGACGTTGACCTGCGTTTTGAGTCTTCACAGACAAATGTGTGATATTTATGTGTTAAGCTTCCCGCTTGTCCATTAACTTATATGTACCTAGTAAAATATTTGTAGTAGGTAGTTTTAAGAATTTTGACGAAATATATTGCTTTGCATAACTGCTTTTTCATTTGACACATAAACATAATTTTTTTATTATTTATTTTAAGTTAACCCTTGACTGCAATCATACCTAGTGGTAAGTGATGGTAGATGGAAGTGTTAACTTGTTACGAGTAGGATAATATCCACACCCCTTCGGTTTCTACGCGACATCGTAGATACCGGAACGCTAAATTGCTTGGCGATACATATTTGTCGGTAGGGTGGTAACTAACCAAGGCCGAAGCTTCTCACCTAACAGACCCGGACCAATTCAGAAAATCTCAATCCGCGCTGCTGAGAATCGAACCCCCGGATCATCCGTTTTATAAATCTACCGCGCATACCACTGCGCGACGGAGGCCGTCAGAAATCTATATTTAAATCAATCTACTAATATTTTATAGAGATTTGTTATACCTTGCCTTTAAAGTATTCCCGGAGTTGGAAATTTAGTGATGTTATACGAACCTTTAGTGATGTTATACGAACCCTGTACCTCGAAGAGCACGTTGTCTGTCGGTTTTGTAGGTCATGTGTCAATAGACTAATCTCGTTTGTGTCGTCTCGAGAAAGATTGCCGATCAATAGAGCATATTTTCGGTTTCACTCGGGGCCCCAACTACAGTGTCCAGGCGTCCAGGGCCACGCTTGCCGTAACTCCGGGTCTACCTACCTACCTACCTACTCCGTGTTTGAGCGCGACCTACTTCTCTCCGCGTACAACCGACAGCGTGCCGATTATTCTCAAATCTTCTTGTGTTGACGTTTCATTCATTTCTCCCTCTTTGAACGTCACAACCGCTATTGGTCGACGAAGTCTATTTCTCTACGCGAGTTGTGTCAGGCAAAATTTTTTAGCGCATTTTTTTTCTCGCAGGAAGGTAGGTAGTCTACCTCCCCTACTTCCTTGGTCAGCATGGTACCACCTGGCATTACTTCGTGCTGACCTTCCTGATTTTATTTTTCCCGCGCTTTCTTTTCCTCTCTCCGAACCATCACAGCTCGGAGCATGTGAGTATATTTGTACCAGTCTTCTTCACTTTTTAACATGTGAGAAACGAGATTCCTTGCATTCAACTCCCCCGCTCCCTGGGCCGCTGCTCTGATATCTGCACTGCCGGGGCATTCAATTATGCCTCGGAGTGTCTTCCTTTCCGCAAACGTAATAATTTTCTTGGGGTGCCTTTCCTATGGCGAAGAGGTAGGGGTTAAACACCTCGTGTCCAGAGAGCGCTTGTGTTACCCAACGGTCCACCTCTCCGTGTTTCCTTTTAAACCACGGTTTTAGGTCAGGGATCAGTTTGCGGGTCCAGCTGCCCTTTCCTGCTCGTGACCATTCTCTCTCCCACTCTGTGATGATCTCACGGATTTCAAAGGGGAACTATTTGACGAGCAGGCAATAGCGTTTAGCTTTGTTTTGTTTAGCGTTTGTTTGTTTGAGGTAGCGTATTGCCTTCTTCCAAAAATAAAAAAGACGTGTGGCACTCGGAGACTGCCGCGGTAAAGCTATTGCATAGCATTTTTTATCAACTTATGTTTATCTACCGACGGCATCGGGACCGTGGCCTAGCGGCAAGGCGCTCTAGGTGCCCGGATTGCCAGAGAGACGCGGGTTCGAATTCCGTCGGTACCGCAATTTTTTTTAAGCGTGATATTGCAAAAAGTCATTAATTAAAAAAAAATTACTTTTTGAAATATCACTTGAAAAAATAATTCGGAACCGACGCGATTCGAACCCGTGTCTCTCTGGCCATCTGGGCACTTATAGCGCTTTACCGCTGAGCCACGTTCCCCGATGACGTCGTTGCCGAAATTGTGCTTTTGATACTCAGGGGATGTTAGGTTTTTTCGTTACGGAATTTCTGTATTCGGTTTCCACGCTCAAGGCCCGCGATAAAAATATATACAATAGCTTAAAAAAATTTACCCTTTTTTTTTTAAGAAAAATACTTATAGACAGTTATCCTCAAGAGGTAGATATATGCCATCGCGGATATTTTTGTACTCCTAAGATAAACATCTTTCCTAGGAAAAATTCTTCCATAAATTGTTTCGTTGTTTTTCAAATAGATAAAGCAGCGTCTTTTTCTGTGACTTTTTCAACAGTTCTTGTCATATTACATCCAATTTACATAAGTCATTGACAAATAATACCTTACAAATGAACAGTAATTGTCTATTTGGTTAGTTTATATGCAGTAGAAGTTGGTGCGAGAGGTATACCAGCAAGACCTTGTCCTGACTAAAACTGCAGTAAATTCTATTCTAGAACGAGTGTCCCAAAGCTGCTCTAGCCGGATGTTACCAGATTTGGTTAGGAGAATAATTCAAACAGATAAGGCGAGCGTTGACCGGTCACAAAGAAGTACTCTTAGGTATGTGTGCACCAAGATTTCGGTATCATAACCAACGGTTAACATAACTACTGTTCACGACAACCCGTACGCCGGTTAAGAACGTAAGCTCTGTTAAGATAACCGCCCGGTTTACGTCCTTACCCGGCGTACGGGTTGTCGTCAACAGTAAATTTTACGTTTAGCTTATGTTAACCGTTCGTTATGATAACCGAAATCTTGGTGCACACAGGCCTTAAGCCTACATCCGGACTGCAAGTCTCGGAAGTTTTGGTTGAAAGTTAAAGATGGTTATATAGTATAGAAGGAAAATGGTTATTGTGGGTTACCCCTAAGACATATATCATCGCGGACGTTTTTGTTGTTTTAAGGTGTGCAATACTGTGGTACATTATTTTGATATATCTCGTTGCGTTAATTTACGACATCACATCAGAAACCTCTAAAATTATCTGTATTTCTCTACTATATTATACACATAAACCTTCCACTTGAATCACTTTATTTGATAAAAAAAAGTCGGATACGTAGTTTTAAAGATTTGAGCATACAAAGGGACAAACATAAAAAAGCTTGTTTTACGAGTATACTATGTAGTGATGATTAATGATTAATGCATGAAGTAAAAAACGGATATTTCAATATTACAAACAGACACTATTTATATGTAAAAATAAGGACAAAGGGATATTAGAATTTAAACTATAGAGAGTATTTCAATAACAAGTAAAGAGATATTGATTGGTAAAATGAAAATACATTTTATACTAAATTTATTTTTAATTTAACCCAATATACTTTATTAAAGCTCACAATGAAAAATTAAACTTAACACAATGACCAGACCACATCACATATTATACAACTATGGATACATTTAACTCTTCAAAACCAAATTAATTATGGTTGACATTCAAACAGTAGTTTCTAGCTGCAGCTACTATTGAAAATTCACCAATATAACTTACTAATTTTACTACAAACTCTCAATGTATCTGAACATAATAAACTAAACACTTTATTTCTAAAGAATTTTGAAAATAAATAACACCCAAAATTAAATAACCGATTGACGGGAAAAGAAATTCAAATGATCTCAAAGGATATTTATTTTCAGAAATTTTTATAATATAGTATTTTAATAAATAATTTAATTGGTGGAACCTACACTATAACAATATGCACTTAAATTTCAAGAATTTGATCATCTACTTTGATTTCTTGGTAAATTTTTAATAGTATCTTTACTGTACAATAAAAAATTGGCACTCAAGCAGGAATATTGATTGATAATGTAATTGGTATCTTATATACCAATCAATATATTCCCCTTGAAAATAAGGTTATATATATGGGGATATTACCAATGTATATAATTATAAAAAAAAAACAAGTTGTGGTAATTTTGTAAGAGGACATTAAAATCATTAAGTGGCAGAGAATTAAACATATAGTATCAACAACTTGCAAAATTAAGGTCCATAAATACACAAGTGTTAGCACACAACATAACCGCATAAAGACATCTACATAAGCACTAACATACTTCAGATAAACAATACTTGTGCCACAAGTAATAACTCATTAAGCATATGTCTATTTTGCAATGCAATCCACTAAGATTGGAATGTGTTCAAAATAACTTAATCATGACATTTAACATTCCATTGAGATTTTATATAATATAATATTCAGCATTATGTATTATATCCCATCCAGGGGACGCTAGGCGCAAAACATTTTAAAATGTTAAATATCACAAATCTACATAAGAGATCATAAGGTACAAATTCTTCAAAGTGAAAAAGCTAGTTGTGAATACTGTCTCACAAAAGTATTTTACTCTGTTTTCGAAACAATTTTGGGGACTTTATAAATTAATGATGTAAGGTTGTTAAAGATGCCCCGTTCTCTGATGCCTGGCCACAGCAACATAACAGTAGATAATATGTAAAGTAGAAATACATTGTTGATAGTGGAAGCCATCCAGGCGAGGACGCACAGCATACTCAGGGAGATTATGTAATACTGAAACAAAAAAATAGTATTAGAACTGTTTTTACTTCCCTATAGGAACGAGGCGGGAAACTCTAAATATCTATATAATGAGATATAAACTTACCATAGAAGGGCTATTCTCTCTCATAGAATAAAAAGACTTCACTTGGTCCAATGTCTTATTATAGTTCATGACAATGCTTCTACATATTTCTTCATACATCTTCTCCTTTTGTCCAGTCCAGCCCGCCGGCCCGTATATAGTATTGCATATAATTGGGACAATAAAGTCAACAAAGTTTAATACCAATCCAACAATTGCAAAAGACGCTAAAGTGCTGAGATCCATGAGCCATATTGTTAAAAATAAAACAGTCACTGATGCAACTATAGCACAAGGGTGCCATTGCTGTTCCCACAGGAACACAGACTTCAAAGGCAAGAGAGCCATGCGCCAGCCC
Source organism: Mycalesis mineus (assembly GCA_034621355.1). NCBI lineage: Eukaryota > Metazoa > Arthropoda > Insecta > Lepidoptera > Nymphalidae > Mycalesis > Mycalesis mineus. Next base: position 15,180,238 of record CM067885.1, read on the forward strand.
TCCAAAAGCCTCTTCAATTTCTTCACTTGAAGTTCCTGAAAAAATAAATTGACTATAGAGAGCAGTGGAAGTCGCTGGAGGAGGCCTATGCCGAAAGGCACACTGTGTTAAGAGACATATTATAATTAAAATAATGTAAAAATTGAAATCTCTTAACACAGAATAAAGGGCTTATTATTATTATTATTATTTAGCCAGAGCCGTAAACAGCAATTTATGTGCCCTGTGCCAGCATGCGTAACTGCGCCCTACAGTCTTGTAACTGTCTCTAAATAAGGTATTGTTTGTAAATAGTCTGGTCATTTCTGCAAACCTCAAGGGTCTGCACTGTTGGCATTGCCCTAGTTAAGCCACTGTATTTAGGATAAAATAATGCAGCTTGTTCGCATTATTTTAAAATTGGAAACTCATGATTAATATTCAACTCTGGTCAAAGGCAATCTTTATTAAAATTGCTGTAATTTAATAATATGTAAAGTTGGAAAGTCTAGGTAATTTTCTTTTTATCTATTTAGTATAATAGGCTGTCTTGATTTTGCAAAGGGAGTGTAAAGTCTACTACGTTAAATGTTGCATATTATGTGTCTCAACATGACCTATGGTGTTGCATTATGTAGAGCAACTGTAGTACAAAGTAGTTTAGTGAGTGATAATGACGTCATAAATTACAATATTGTCTAGAGTAGCCCAAACGATCTAAAAATAAACATTTTTCAATGGGTTTAAAGAAAATTTAGAGAATGATTTGCAAATTATACTCTGTATGTGATAAAAAGAAGTACCCAGTGAAAATTAATGTCTTAAAGGAAACAGGATCCTTAAGATTTATGCTGTATCTTTATGAGACTTTCTTTACTTATCAATTATTTAAAACGTTATGCAGAAAATTCTCTTTGTTCAGAAATGGCCTCAGTGACTTGCAATGAATAATTAAAAAAGAGAAAATCGATCTTAAGCACCCATGAGCGACAACCGAATGTATAATTTATATAAACACTTAACAAACATTAATAAGGTAAAAATAATGAAAATTATATCAATTTTATGCTAAAATAAATGAATTTTTATACCTGAACCGCATCTGCCATTTTGTTTGCAGTACCTTCCGATTTTAGAACGCCAAAGGTAGCAACTGTTCTATAATTAATAATTTAGGTAATAAGAATACGTGATTTTTTTGTTTTTAATCAATGAATGATTAAAATAATTAAAATTATGAGCAATATCGAAATAGGCAACGGCCGCTTTTTGATTTTTTTAATCAATTAACCAGACATTCAACTGTCATGTATCTTGTCACTTGTCAGTGTCAAGTTTCCACCATAGATGTCAACGATAGTGATGTCTTGTTTAATTTATTTCTCAGAGGAATGAAATTTTTCTTTTTAAAATAAACCTTTTTGAAAGTATTCTAATCCCAGTCTGCATCAACATTTTACTTTAATTTGCAATATAGAATCCACAATAACAATTGTTTTAGAATTAGCATTAGAGCCTTTTTAATCGAAGAAAAAAAACGGAGGAGATTCAATTCGACATGTATATATATATATATATATATTTTCTTTTTATATATACGTATGTATAGATAAAAATATAATATACCACGCATAACTTTTTACACAGTTGTCCGATTTTGATAATTCTTTTTTTAATAGAAAGGGCACACTTCCAAGGTAGTCCCATTGTCATCATGTTAGGATCTGATGATGATATCCTAGGAAAATTGAAGGAACTTGAAATTGTATAGACACACTTGCAGCGATTTCGGTTTTTGTGTTAGTATCGGTAGCTTTTTGGGTGCAAGTGCGGTATAATACACAATGACAGTATCGTACGAGTACGTTACGTATCGATTATGGAGAGTTGAGGTAAGGAGGACAATCTCTGTATATAAAAAGTGTCCGTCAAAATGTATTAAATTAGGATGGCGCCACAGTTGCATCAAAGTAACTTTCAAAAGAAGCGCCAAATACAAAATAAAACTTTTGAAATCATTTTTTTTGAAATTGGTTATAATTCTGTAAGGTTATATTTACCACAATATTTTGTACAACGTAAGTTGTTGAAGTTCTCAATAATTAACTACTTTAGTCGATAATGACATTAAATTTTTTAACTCGGCATACTTCAATTCATCTACGATTGCTACATTCATACCATACCCTGTGCATCCACCAGCGCCATTGTGGAGGATTTTTGAACTGTTATTTAACGCATACAACTGGACAGTGGACACTTTTTCAACTTTTCTCCCATATAAGATTGTCCTCCTTACCTCTACTCTCCATAGTATCGATAAATCACTAAAAAGTAAGAAATAAAAATTTTTAACAAAAAATAGAACAGACTCAAAATGCACTAAAAAGTAAAAAATAACTGTCATTTCGTTACTTTAATTTACTTAAGCATATCTAGGAGTCGGTGCCAGCCAAGGTTTCTATATTAAGAACATTACCTAGAACCCACAAACTGCTTTACTACGTTAAATAAATGTTCCTTAAACTTGCTGGCACTGACTTCATAGATATAATTAAGTAAATTAAAGCAACTAAATAACACAGTTATTTTTTACTTTTTATTGGAAAAAGTATAGTTCTTATGGAAAAAAGAGCATATTTATGTTGGATGTAGGTACTCCGTACTGGAAATACTAATTGTGAATAATAATGGGGAAGTATTTATTAACTCCATGACGAATTTCTAATAAAACCAAGTAGCGTTGTTGTGGTTTAAGACTACATTTGCCGGTAAAATATGCTAATACACTATTTCATATTTTCATAACAATGTAATTAAACGACTACTATGTCAAATTTAAAACTTTAGCTAACTATTCATTTGCAACTAGTGCTTAATTAACATTTAAATAAATTTAAATATTGTTAGTCTATACATAATATTACTTAAATTAATGCAGGGTAGATGAATAATACATCTGAAATGGAAATAAGTAGGTATTTAATAACATATTTTAGTCAAATATATCAAACAAAGATTATAAAAATAAAAGAATGTAGATATAGTATATAAAAATAACTTAAAAATTCAGTTTGACTGATGATTAAAGATTCTTCTTAAAGTAATACATATTACATGATAGATCCTATTTAAGACTTTACTCTCCTGAAGTATCTTTTGCCTGGTGTTTTTGCTTTCTCATGAGTCAATGTCTAAAAATAAAAAAAAAACATTTTAATTAAAATATTATTTTTAACAATTTAATTAGCACAGAAAATATTAATTGATATTGAGGAGGAATATGATGATTTATAAAAAAAAAAATTTTTTAACAACATTACTCGGATTTTTAAGTTTTTGTTCAAGTAAAAAAATTGTTATAAACAAAGTATCAATATTCTTTTAACTTTTATGGCACGATCTTGTTAAGTATGTATGTAAGAAAGGCTCTACGAAGCGAACATTTTTTACGACCATTATTTAAACATTTTTTTTCACTTATAATTAAGACGATAGTTCGAGAAAACTTCGTTAGTTAACAATTGTTTAACTCGTTGAAAAATTAACTTTAAGTAAAATTTCCAACGGGAATAAATTATTTATAGTGTTCAGAACACACCATAATTTTATCAAATTAAAAAAAAAATATTTAATACTTTAAATAAATTAATTAATGCGCCGTACTCGCTTTTGACGCCACGCGCCCATCCTAAAAATGTCACGCGTAGACCTATCTTCAGCGTTAAATTAAAATTATAAATAATGGAGATAGAGTTCCGAGAGTTAGGAGTTTTTTATTGGAAATTTCCTCCTCTTTCAGAATCTTTTTTTCAAATTTCTTAAATATTAATAGTTTATGAAATATTGGTAAAAAAACGAAATGCCATTTTTTTTTCATCTTTAATTGTTTATAACTTTTGCAATTTTTTATGTGCTAATACACGCTTTTAGCACATTTTTCTAGACGTCATTCCGGATCCAATGAGCTATTGCACGTAATTTTAAGAGCAGTATCTCTATTTTGTACCATTTTCAACTTATCGCCTAGACTAACATTTTAAAACCTTATGGTACATTATATTCTTTTTTTTTTGTAGAATAACATGAATTTTAACCATTTTTTATTTAAATAATATGGTAAATATTCTCGATAGCTTAAATTCTAATATGGAGAAGGCTCCAAAAGTTTAAATATTTTTAATTTTATTGGACTTACAATAATACACTCATCATCAGTGAACATGTAGTGCCTGCCGCATTTATCACCAGTCTCAGGGATAACAGACTGAGTGACCAGTTCATTGTCATTCACCAAGGTTGTTATGCTCTGAAAAGGACAAAGTAATATTAGTTATACCCTTGATATAATTATGCAATCTATACAGAGTGCCTAGTGTGAGATTACTTCAAAACAATCGAAAACTTCACATTCGCGTTAAGGGCAAATTTTATATGGAACTGAAGCAGCGCCCCTGGCGGGAGTGAGAGAAAACTCAAATGGGCGAGTGTCAGAACGCTTTTAGTGACTACGTTTTTACGCAGTCGCTCGGTGAAAAACTCACACTTGCCCCACAGTACTATAACTATAATAATAATCACTTTAGCTCTAAAAAGAGAAGTATGAGAAGGTAAGGTTTCATCATCATCACCATTATCAGCCGGTGGACATCCACTGCTGGACATAGGCCTTTTTAAGGACTTCCAAACACAACATACCGTGGGCATGTGCCCAGCGGTAAGGTTTATAAGGTTACAATGTCTTTCTAAAAAAAGTATCTTAATTAAAGGTATAAATAGGACTAGTGTGTATCGCTTTATTTCAGGCCCCAATGATACCTTATTACATAATATAATGAGATAATTACAGAAACTACAAGTACAACAATCTATATACCTCCAATATATACAAAAACTTATCTTGTCTCTGCATCAAATGATAAAATAATCAAGATTCCATTATGTGATAAATATTTGTACTTACGTTATTTAACGTTATTTATTTGTTAAATGCATTCAAAACCTAAATCAATGAAGACTGTTAGTACTATAAGAGTAAAACTGAGAAACCTTGAAAATCCAAATCTTGCGAAAATCTAGCATTTTATACACACATACTTGCACACACACAAATACTCACATATTTTTGTAAATATTTAACTGACATTATTATAGTGTTAAGCTTGTATAAAGCAAGCTAGGCTGGCTCGAGTGATCCATCAGCGTTTCAGTATCTGCCAACCTATATACAAGAGCCAAGAGCAAGAGAGTTATTCAGTATAGAAAAGACCCAGAAGAAAGAAAGTAACTAGAGGCACCAGTGTAATTAGCCTTTATGCACCCTGTGCGAGCATCACTGATGCACCCTGTGAAATTGTGAATGACTCTATAAATAATTAAGTATTGTTTGTATATATGATCTTGTGATACCAGGGTGTGTGCATCCTGTCCCTAGACACTGCCCTAGTTACAGCACTGGCCAGACGCTATACATACATGTCTTATTATCTCAAAACATTAAAATTAATAAAAATTTACCTTAATAGTTGTGCTTGGCATATGCTCCTCATATTCTTCTCCAATTTTGTATTTCATCTCAACTGTCCTTAATAAGGAAGAATTTTTTATTGTTATATTGTCACCATCTACTGTTATTTCCATTAGAGGTGATGACATGGCCATCATCTTACGGCCCATATAGGGTACACCTACAAATATACATAGCTATGTATTTTAACATACATGACTGAATAGTACAAATCTGATGGGCCCCTATAATTGTTTGTTGATATAGCGGTTAGTCTATATATTCAATCACGAGCTCCTAAAGCACGAGGTTCTAAACCTGGGTCAGGTTATGGAAAATTCTAAATTTATCTTCCTTCTAAGAAATAGTCAGTTTTTTCTAAAACTGGAGTCGGCTAGTTGGTGTGTACGATTTCCCTTACCTAGGAAAGCACATTAGGCTGTCAGTCGCAGTCAATATCATGAACATCAGATAGTGATTGTTAATAAATTAAACATAATTAATATGCTGATAATGATAAAGTACAATAAGAAGCGTAGCTTAAATGAAATGCTTAGCTTCAGCAACATTATACTATGCTTCTTCGAAATGAGATGAAATCAACAGATGTCCACAAACAAAGTTGTGGATGTTCATTTCCGTTCATTTATAACACTTACCTACTGCAATGAAATAATCATCAATATCCTCATTTTTGTAGTGTTGATATTTTCCAGCTATTGACGGCATTATTAATTTATCTTCTTAGTCCAGTCTAAAAATAAAAAGTAAATTATTAAATTATATGTTGAAAAAGTTAATAAATACCAGAGGCAATGCTCAAAAAACCTTGAAGCTTAAAACTTTTTAATTTAATGCACTTTGCTGTCTAGTGTTTAAAACTGATAACTTTTATCAAACATTGCTCACGTACAGAGATTACAAACGATGTAAAAGATGACCGATAATTTAAAACTGTTCATAAGCGAAGAGTGGCTCAATCAATTATTATTATTTATCACTATTTGGTATTTGCGCTTCCTGACGTGAATTGTTTACATTAATTAACTTACTTTTTATGGTACAATAAAACCGTCACGCCTGAAAATTAAATTCTTGAATACCAATTTGTAATCTTAAATAAAAACCTACCTTATAAATCGAAAATAAGTTATATTTATCAGCTGCAGCTATGCAATTCGTATCAATATTTTTCTGTAGTAAAACAATAAGCAAACAATCAGTCAATGAGTCAAGTTAACAATATTTTATTCTGTGCAACCAGAGACAACAGAAAAGACGTTTATGAAAAGATGAACCACATTCCACATCTCTTTATACTTAATCTATGCTTAATCTAATCAACCAAAAACACTAACTATCCTGTCATGAACGCAACCATAAATTATCTCCCTTGTCGTTGAAACAGAGCTACTTAGTGTTACATGATGGAAAAAATTCGCAGATGACTTCTCTCATACGTTTGTCTATGACTTTTATCTTGTAAATTTTGTAGTTTATGGTTATTGTGTTTATGAATTCCTGACGTGTGTGATTGTGGGCTAAATGTTTTTTGAGTGCAAGTGTTTTGGTTTGTATCAATATAATAAAAAACTAAGTGCAGTCACAACGCGAGTGCGCATATTTTTAAGATAAAATGAAACTGCGGTAAATTGTTAAACATTGGTTTTTTACGCCAACTCCATAATTGCTAATAAAGGTGTTTATCCATTTAAAAACACGGAATTTTGGTTGTGCGATAATATTGTTGAGTTAATTTTGTTCTGTTTTTGAAACATTGTGAGTACGATGGCTGATAAAGACGATTATTTGACTTCCTATCGGGTGTTCTTCGAGAACTTCGCGGCGACCGTCGACCCAGAGGATCAGTTGCCTGTTAACATAGCGGGCTATACAATAACAGAGGCGGAGTTGCCGGGCGAAGTTATATATTGGACAACCCAGTATTTGACTGAAAAGTAAGTAACTTAGCCTTTACTCTCTTGACCTTATGTGGTTACCTTTTTCGGAGAAGACAGGTCAGGCTTGGAGGGAGTTCTGGTACTGCAAATATAAACAAAATTGAAGACAAAATATTTACTTCAGTCTTTACTGATATAAAACTTAAAATTGTGAGATTTTTGAAAGACAATATAGTAAACATAAGTAAATAACTTTCAATATGAAACAAATATGTTTTGAGCCCTTTCCTTCATATAATAAAGTATAATATAAAATATCTAATAATATTGATAAATTACATAAATTTGTCTGCTTTTAATTATTTTTTAGTTCATCATAATAACTGTATTAAATTCAAGCATTTAAAATATATATATATATATATATATATATATATATATATATATATATATATAATATATTGCTTATATGTAGCTTTCCAATTTGTAAAATTAAAAAAAAAACTACTTCATATTTCAGAACCAAAAATGTTCTTTTCTCATACAGTCGCTAGCTATAGTCGACACTTTTTAAACTGAGTCATAGAGTCCATCGGTTGTAGTGATAAATAACATTGCTCAACCACTTATCGAGGATTTACAGTCATTAATATTCAAAATATCCTGGTAGTGACTACCAGGATATTTTTCAAAACTGCACAGAGCTTATCATCAACTATATACTGTCAGTGACATTTATTGCCTGATGACTCAGTTTAAAATGTGTTGACTATTGGGTGCGGAAAACCCTTCCCAAGAATGTTTCCTTTTTCTGTAATTTATTTTTATTTACATTTCTTTTTTTAAATTTTTAACTATGTCAAATGCTCCAAAAATATAAATAAAAATACTATTAAAAATTAAAAAAAAATCTGTTTCTCTGCTTGCAAGGTTTTTCTTATTCGTACAACTTGAGTACTATTCTTATAAATTCAGACATCTTCTAGGCAAGGGTATCCCATCTTAGGTTATATCTACTTACCCTAGGTGAGATTAGAATTAAAAAGATCCCAGGACCATGATACCAGAGCCATATAGGCTAACTCCTGGATCAACAAGGCAAGTTTTTAATTTATTTTTCAAAATGATATAAGTCAAAGCCATAGTGTTTATTTTTCATTCTTAATAAGCATTTGTTTACCAAGCATGAATGGTGATTTTAAAAGTGCCTACAAAAAATTAGATCAAGAAAATACCACCTTTTTATATAAGCCTTGACCCTCAGTTTCACTTCATTTGAACTAGATCAAGTTACAAATACAGTGTAAACTCCATGTAACATCCCTCAATTTAATCAAACTTTTTCCATACAATGATACACTCCACATAGCCTAACACCCACTCTCAATTGAGCATTCAAATAAGATTATTTTTTAAGTATGTAACTACTGAGAGAGAGATGAATATCTTAGCATTCCATGGATTCACTGTGCGGGTGCCGGGTCAATCGAGTGGCTGAGAGAAAAACTCTGAACAGAGCACGAGACTTGTGACACGGGTGTAGGTTTAAGGGTACCCTTAGTGACGCGCGTCAACACTCACCTCCTCTGTTCAAGTTATTCTTATTATTCAAGTAGGGCCCTTCCAAATTTGGCTGGGCAGGCCAAATTTGGAAGGGCCGAAAAACAACCACATAGCCATTTTTGGTTAGTTCATTAGAACATAATATTTATTCCGGAAGGGGAGTGAATTTTCATCCTACTCCTTATAAATTAGTCCGCTTCCAGATTGCATAAAGACTTACCATCAGATGTGATTGTATCCGTGTCTGCCTATCTTTTTGTTACATTATCAGTTATTATTTAAAGAAACCATTGTATTGTATTCCATTGTTGAGCTTTTTTACTTTTAATGTTTGAAATGCATACAGTATTATGCCTTTGTTAAGCTAATATTGCTTAATATTTGTACAAGTGTTGGTGTATTACTTTAGTTTATTAGATAATGGAATGTGGAGGGTCATTAAACTAGGATGTACCTGTTTAACTTGTCTTGAAATAGGTCAGCACAATAATTTTACAGCATGTTTAGGATGAGTTCTAAGTTAGATAATATTGATAAGGCTAATTAGAAATGCAGAACTGTTTGTTACATTTAACTCCTAAATCTCTGAACTAAGGACATCTTCATCTCTGTTATAGGATATATTACATCAAGTAAGCCAACTGCATATTTTAAAAATAAATCTGGGCATAGACACATTTTCTAAAGTATATAGTTCATTGTTCATTTTATTTAAAGATAACCATAAACAAAGAACTGGTAAAAGCGGAGAATATTATCATTGATCTTATCTTTCGTAAGCAAAAATGTTTTTCAAGAATGGTTAATTTGTTTTCTGTCGTTTCGATGGCTCAACTAGGCACATACTAGCGGACACGCACGTCTTCGTAGGCTTGAAAACTTTGAACGAAAATTTTATAATTCGAAAAGGGAATTCTGTCTTAGATGATATTTGCGTAATATCAATCGCATTCGCATCACACGCTACGAGAGCTTCCAAAAGTAATATTTTTTCCGTTTTTAAAACCGTTTTCTTTGCTCTTATTTGTCGTAGCGCGATTTTATATAGTATCTGTCTCATTGATAAATAGACTGTTCAACTGAAAAATATTATTACAATTCGATTCAGTATCCTCCTAGATCCCGAGAATAATGCTTTATCAGAAAAATAACGACTTCAGCTTTATAATATTAGATTAAATAAAAAGTTTTAGTTCGAGGTCTGTATACTTGTACTGGCCGTGCGTCGTAAAAATAACCTTACACGTCTCATCCGTCGTACAATAAGTAGAAGCGGAAGTTTCACTTGTGTGAACTTTCCTAATTACGCCAAGCGCCACTCTACTTTAAATCAAACCGAGACTGTTTAAGTACGTTCTAACTTAAACATGTTGCTTAGAATAGCTGCCCTTAGAATGTACTTAAACAGTATGTTATTTGTATGTCTTAAACATATGTTGACAGACCTACACTGTGAAAAACGATTTTAATAGAAACTTTAAGTTTTGAATTGAAAAGCTCCATGATTACTTACAGAACCTGCCTTTAAAAATGTCTAGGATTCGATCCCAGCCAGGTTAGTACAGTCATATATCCGCCTCTAGTGCAGTAAGTGCATGCTTAGGGGAAAATAGGAAGACTTGCGAATAATAATTGTGTAGAGATCATAATAATATTTGTTTAAAAATTCAAACTTTTTGTTTAAAGTAGCTACGATAATGATTGACGTAGGATTACACGTGCAATAGGTAGGCAAGTATAATAAGTCGATGACGACAATAGACAAAATAATATCTTCAGTGGTTTTCAATACATGTTGTATCTACATAATGAACGTTGTAGTGAGTTCATAGCTATAAAGCGCATATTCCGACAAATTCACGTGAGTTGAGCCAGTTACTCATTCCATTACAGTAGCGAGCAGTTGTAGGTCAAGGATAGGGATTTAGCCAGGTCATAAGGATAATAAACGATTTAATCCCTTAGCGGTATAATGTTCACAGCTCATTAGAGCCACTTGGCACTCTCCTAGGCCTGAGTTGCGCCGGAAGAGATTGCATCGTGTAAAACTGTAAAAGATAAATACTTATCGTCGCTCAATAGCAGCGAAATCAGAAATATTGCTCTCTTTTTAAACGCAACGAGCGAAAAAGTGATATATTTGTTTGCACAAAATGGGTGATCGTATGTCTTTTTGTCTATACGATATTATGTATGTTTGTTGTTCTGCCCATCTTAGGCATACAGAAACGACGCCTTGTCTTGCGTTGTCACATTAACTCCATAGCATCCCTGCATGGCTTTGCTGGCAAGTTGTCAATAGGCGAAGTGGTGTAGGTCAGGTGCTTGGTGGCTCTAATGAACTATGTTCTTTACTTATGACATCACTTAGATTTTAATTATTTTACCAAGCTGTCATAACTCATAACTTGACATGGTAGGGTTAAGTAACGAAGGTAGAACTGAACCGATTGGGATGAAATTTTGTTTGTTTTCCTAGATGGTTTGAAAATGCAAGAGAACATGGCATGTACACTGAAAACTTCACGAAAAATTTTTAACAAAAAATAGAACCGACTCAAAACGCACTAAAAAGTAAAAAATAAGTGTGTGTCGGTTCTATTTTTTGTTAAAAATTTTTATTTCTTACTTTTTAGTGATTTAAGTTATGTGTGGTCATACATAAAAAAAAATATACGTGTCGAATTGAGAACCTCCTCCGTTTTTTTTCGTCGGTTAAAAAACGGATTTGCCTGATTCAAAATATTAGAACGTATGTCGCGTCGGCTAGTAACGATAAAGATTATAATCCTAAAAGCATTTACCTGAAAGCTATTAATATAATGGCACAATAGTTACGCAAATTGTACCTACGATACAATAACGTTATCTACGTAATCGTTTTTAACGTAACTAGACCGAAAAGATTTTACGATTGTTCCGTGGAATGTATGTTTAATTGCGGGCCCTTACTTTACGTAAGTGCCATTGTGACAAACAATAGGTAATAAGTATATTTTTAATTATAACTAGAGGATGCCGGCGTTTTCGGCCGTGTAGTTCCAGGGTGTCAGCTTACTCGATACCAAATTTTATTAAAATCGGTCCAGCCGTTTAGTCGTGAAGAAGTAACAAACATACACATTTACAAACTTTTATTTTTTTAGTATAAATATCACTGAAAGGCAAAAGTACCACTACAGGGCCAGGCCTTATATATAGCAAAATTTATAAGATTTCACCACGTTGCTCCAAAACGGGTTGGTGGACTTAATATGTTTTGTTGTTAATAATATCTACCCTGGACATCATGACCAGGAAGTAAGGCACAAATGACGAGAGACTGAGAATTTTTACTTAGAATTTCTTGCAACAAAGAAAAGCTTAATTTTTAATAGCCTTAGTTAAGCCGCGAACCATGATCCGCCATAAGCTAACCAGATTCACTGGTGACTGGACCAATGAGGCAGATAGAGACAATTTAAGAGAAAATAGAGCTTTTTAAAACCATAAAATATCTAATAACTCAAATATACAGGAATTGATCACTCACATCAGATGAGAACTTTAATTATTCTTCTTCATGAGTCGTTTCCTCAGCTTCGAGGATCGTGGTACCCCAACGATATGAGCATTTAACGGTGGTACGCCATTTCTCTCTATACGCAGCCGCACGAATGGCATTTGAATGGGCGCGGCTATAGCATCTTTTAATTTGGTCCGTCCATCGTCTCGGGCTACGCCAGCGGGGTCTCTTTCCTTCGATCTGACCACTAGTTTTTCAATGCTATCTGAGTTTTTCTTGGCAATGTGACCTAAGTAATCCAGCATTCTCCAAGGCAGATGTTGGAGACCCATATACCTTTATTATTATCGTTGTATTTTTTCTCTCATTTATCTTTATTTACATATTTTTTTAAAAATTTTTAACAATGTTATAAGTAATACAAAAATATATATAAAAACACTATTAAACATTTCTAAAAAAAAATCTTCTCCTTCGTTTGCGGGGCCTTTGCGGGTCCAAGCAACCGGTGGTCAGGGCTCCAGAGTGAGGAACCTCCTCACAATACGCGCCGTTTCAAGGACTACTGCCCTCTGTATCCGACCCTTGATGCAACAATTAAGCGAAAGCTTCTTAAGGTGTTGATCGAAGCTTTTCGCAAAAAGACCATGGACTGAAACGACTATCGGAACAATAATAGTTGACTCAACATTCCACATGGCGGTACTACAAGGTCCAAGTACTTTGATACTTTTTCCTTTTCGGCTTTCACGAGGCTATCGTCATGAGGAACAGTAATACCGTTGTATTATTATTAGTAGTCACATATTATAGAGATATCAAACAACATTTACATCGGCCGAATATTACGCAATGAACATGGAAACGTAACGCGCACTTACGCCGACTCTACCGGAATGGGTAACACTAAGTGGAGTGTGAATAACTCTAAAATTGCTCATGTTTATGATTACTTATTTATAGGCTCCTGTTGATGATCCATGTTTCCTCTTCCTCTAAAATTGCTGTACTCACTGTTTTAGCAGTTTTTTAAAAGCTCTATTTACTCCTAAATTGTCTCAACTCTTCTATTTTAACGACTTGTACTTATGTACAATTTTTATTTATTTAATACAAGCATTTGAGTGCAATCACACTTGATGGTAAGTGATGATGCAATCTGAAATAGAAGCGGGCTCACTTGTTAAAGTAATATGAAATCCACATCCCTTTCGGTTTCTACACGACGGCGTACCGGAGCGCTAAATCGCTTGACGGTACATCTAGTGTAAATAGGGTGGTAACTAGCTACGGACCGCCAGCCAGACCTGGACCAATTTAGAAAAACTTAATTGGCTCAGCTGGGAATCGAATCCAGGACCTCCGACTCATAAATCCACTGCGCATACCACTGCGCCACTGAGGCCGTCGGAAATTTTCAGCCTACTTGAAATAAACGAATTTGATTATTATAAAAACCCTGCACAGTAATGGAATGTAACATTGCCAATTTACCCTATATTCTAATTACAAATTGAACAAAGAGTTCTGTTCACAAATTAACAACATCAAAAGGAAAATTCACATTACAAACATGAACGCAATGTGAATACCTTCATTCGTTATACTATGTTTAATGTTTACTACACAGTCACGTGAGTCATTGTTTAGGTTTTATCTTATCGTGGTGAGACGCACCTACCTACCTTTAGCTAAAAGCGCAAAACAATGCCAATAATTCAGATGCACCAAGCGTAATTCAATACTATACAGCTTGTGACACAAGTGTGGGAAAATTTATACTTTAAAGATATTCACTGTAAAACCATTAGAATATCCGTATAATACGATATGAATAAACTGTATGTAAAAATTATGCTGGAGGAGTCATATGTGTATAGACAAGTAGACGCCGGTGAGTTTGTCTGTGTAGAAAACAATATCAACCTAGATATATATGTCTAAACCTTCCTCTTGAATCTCCATCGATCTATTAATGAATTTGACGCAAAACGGTACTTTCGGAAGATCAGGTCAAAGCGTTCTTATGCCCATTAGTACAATAGTAGCAGCCAGTTCTTCTGTGATTCGTGCAACTGGATTTTCAAATTTTCAAAGTTAATATCAGTATGTCGATTCTTGAAAAAAAAAACGTCAGTTTTGAATCCGATGTACAACGGTTGCAAAGCGTATGCAACAGAAAACTGTATTCTCGAATGTCATTTTGCCATATAAAACTGACAATCGAACTGAAGGGATGATCGTCGAGATGTAAGCGTGATGTTCTTACGATGTATTTTTTTCAAGAATCGACATAGTGGGCGCATATCAGACATAAGAGCCAAAGTGTCACCTTTGGCGGACACGTCAAGGAGGACATCATTAATGAATACCGCATTAAAATTCGTTGCATAATAGATCTAAGCTTACATTCAGAGGGACGGCGGGAAGTGATTTGGTTTTAGGTACTTACACACTTTAGAAGGGTTGGACAAAAAAGTTAAAGCTTATGCTTGAACCAAGCACGAGCGGAGTCGTTTTGCTCGTCGTTCTTCTTCTCCTTTCTCCCTGGGTCTTTTCCTCATTTGGCCAGTAAGTAGGCCGTTAAGTGTGGAGTACAACGAGCTGCTGATGAACGCTATCCCCAAACGCCTTTGCGTTCGTCGAAAAACCGACTATTGGCATAGTAGAGCAAGAGTCGAACGCTCGACGCGTGCTCGTTCGAGGCATGTAGTTCCATCCACACTAGATAAATTTGTGTTCGGTTTATGCTCCGCTCGTGCTCGGCTTAAGTATAGACGCACATTTATATAGTTAAAAAAAATTACAATTTTTGGATGCCACTTGACTGCGATGCAGATAATGACTCTTTTGTGTCACCAAAATAGTCATAAATGAAAAATCAAATTTTAAGTTAACTTATCCGAAAATATCAGTCCTACCATCTCCTTCCCAAAAAGTCAGCTTTTTATTAAACACAGACAAACAAATTGGATTATCTGTTCGGGATCCAAGTCACAGATAAACACACAAATACACAATAAAGGGTGTTTATATGTGTTTTGTGGAATTTACAGGAGAAACAAAAAACCCATTTAGTTTTCCTTGTATCAGTCACATTGCAGTTACTTTGCGCTTTAATTAAACTAACGACTTATTATTAGACTTCCAAAATGAATGATCCTATTATTTTAGTACTGTATTATGTAAAAAAATAAACCGTTTCTTAAATTAAAACGGATATATGGCGATCAAACATAATCTTTCATGCAAAAATCTGTCCAGTAGGAATGGATTTTGATCAAACTTCACAATCAAATCAAACGCATCAATGGCTCTTCTGATGTCGCGGATGTATATGGGCGGTTGTAATCACTTAACTTCAGGTGACCCGACCCGGTAGTTAAAACTACCGACCTACTATTTTATAACAAAAAAAAAAAACTATTGAAAAGCATAATTCAAAAATCCTTGTCCTGTCAGATTAGAACTGGTAGTTGACAACTTTTATTACCCACCTACACAAAAAAAACGTTTGAAATACAATGCAGCACTAGAGGTTGCCTGCGGTTTCACCCGCGTAGTTCTTGTTTCCCTGGGAATTCCGAGATAAAATGTGACTTATGTGTTAATCCAGGGAGTGAGCTAACTCCACACTAAATTTTTTTTATTAAAATCGCTCCAGCCGTTTAGTCGTTAAGAAGTAACAAACATATAAACTCAAACTTTCGCCATTATAGCAGTAGTATGGTTATATCATACGATGCACGATTGACCTCCGTAAGGTGTTAGGTGATGCATGTGATGTGATGATATTAATCTTAAAATAGGTGATATTGGTGTGATAGTGATGCTATTCGAAACGTTCCTCGATATTAAAATAGGAATAGCTATATAATAAATAGGATCTAATACTCGAGTATTTGACGGCCTCTGTAGCGCAGCAGTGGAATTATATAAGACGGAGGACCTAGGTTCAATTCCCGACTGGGCCGATTAAAATTTTTTAAATTGGTCCAGGTCTGGCTGGTGGGAGGCTTCGGCCGTGGCTAGTTACCACCCTACCGCCAAGCGATTTAGCGTTCCAGTACAATTTCGCGTAGAAACCGAAGGGGTGTGGGTTTCATCCTACTCCCTAACAAGTTAGCCCGCTTCTTTAGATTACATCATCAATTACTATCAGGTTTGATAAGTAAATTGTAATGAATAATAAAAAAATAGAACTGACTCAAAACGCACTAAAAAGTAAAAAAAAATTTTAACAAAAAATAGAACCGACTCAAAACGCACTAAAAAGTAAAAAAAAATTAACAAAAAATAGAACCGACTCAAAACGCACTAAAAAGTAAAAAATAACTGTGTCATTTAGTTGCTTTAATTAACTTAAGCATATTTATGAAGTCGGTGCTAGCCAAGTTTAAGGAACATTTATTTTACGTAGTAAAGCAGTTTGTGGATTCTAGGCAACGTCCTTAAAGTAGAAACCTTGGCTGGCTGGGACCACCTTGGATGTATGCCCTTTCTAATAAAAAAAATTATCAAAATCGGACAACTCTGTAAAAAGTTATGCGTGGTACATACATAAAAAAGTGTCAAAAAAAAAAGAACCTCCTCCGTTTTTTTCGTCGATTAAAAAAAACAAACAGCTATTCCAATATTAGCACTATAGTTTTGGGAATGCCCTCCGATTTTTATTTCATTTAGAAACACTATTATGTAGATGCATGAGTCAATTACAAGCTTGTTTTATTTTCGTTTCGATGTAAAAAGTTGCACTAAAACAGTTTCTGTGTAGGCTAATTGCATGTAGGTGTTTGAATTTGGTTTCGTAATCTCGAGGCTATTGTTATTTAAATATCTAATTGTGGAGTGAGCGTGCTAACAGTGTAAAGGAATTAGTATTCATTGAAATCAATAATCAATAGTCGCTGAATAGTAATCTGAAAAGAAAAACTAATTTTTTGACGGCCTCCGAGGTGCAGTGGTATGCGCGGTGGATTTACATGACGGAGGACCTGGGTTCGATTCCCGGCGAGGCAGATAGAGATTTTTCTTAATTTGTCTTGGTCTGGCTGGTGGGAGGCTTTTGCTGTGACTAGTTACCACCCTATCGACGAAGACGTACCGCCAAGCGATTTAGCGTTCCGGTACGATGTCGTGTGGAAACCGAAAGGGGTGTGGATTTTCATTCTACTTTTAACAAGTTAGCCCGCTTCCATCTTAGATTGCATCATACACTTAACATCAGGTGTGATAGCAGTCAAGGGCCAACTTGTAGTCGATAAAAAAAAACTTTTGATAAATTAAATTGATTAGGAATATAAAACTGCAATTTTGTAGAGAACCCTAATATTTTTTTTTATTTATTTAGTACCAAATATCAAATGTTACTATTTACAAGATGATGAAAGTGGACAAGGAAGCATTTTTCTCAATAAGTTATCTCCCAAAAGAATAACAATATAGGTATTTGAAAAGTATTAGATCACCTTATAGGTATAATGAATCTCTAATACCTAAACTAGGTAAGCCCGTATCTAAGGGGCCAGTTTCTTACATAACAATACGAAATAAAAACCTAGTTGATTATACTGAACTAATTATACTTACTTAAAGTAGAAGAGTGTGCTTACAAGCTTTCAAAGTCTCGATGGACTGACTGGCCCCTTTAAAGAATATTTTATATTCCATAAGATACTAAATTAGAATACCATTATTTGGTACAAAGTACTCCTTTAAACAGATCCACTTGGTGGCGTTAAAAATGACCATGACAGTAATACTTCCCGATACGAGCCTTGTAACATAGAGTTCTCTCCTATTATCAGCCTATTTTAAAGGTCTATTGCAGGCCCAGGGCTCTCGGCTTATAGTAGAGAGTTCCACCACGCTGCTATCTATTTCCAAATCTATTTTTAAAAATTTTGGAGTAGATACTCCATATTGCATATTGTATAGGGGTGGTAAAAGAAAGGGGTAGAACAAAGACCACTTGTTGCGAATATGCACTCGCCGCCACCGGTAGTCCGCCTGAGTCCATTGAGACAAGCTCGCATTAGTATGCACTTTGTATACTAAGTATTATTTCCTGATCCCATACTAGCCGGTGACTTGGACTAAGTTCATTTATATTGAATTACTTAAACTAGCTGACGATCTAGACTTCGTCTGTGGTTTGTGTATGAAAATAGTTAGTACAAAATACATAGCCAATACTAGTTCTACCTGTGAATTTAATTATTAATATCAACTTAATATTTTCAGAGATTATCGTAAATAAAAAGCGAGATAAAATTTAGTTATCCTTAATGATAATTAACGTATGTTTAATTTTCTGCAAATTATTTCAATTAATTGAGGAAAAAGCTCGACATTCTAAATACTGTAAAACACAGGAAGTTAGAGTTTCTGGGTCATATACTTTGAGGACCGGAATATGACCTATTACAATTACTTAATCATCCAGGGCATGATACAGGGCAAACAGAGCGTGAGTAGAAGAAAAACATCCTGGCTGAAAAATCTTCGCCAGTGGTTCAATAAAAACAAATTAGGGCTGCTGTGTTCAAAAATTCAAGTTGCCAGAATGATCGCCAACATTCGTTAGAAGAGTCAATTCAAGAAGAATATTTTGCATGATTGAGTGACAAACATTAAATTAGCAAAAGATTCCGTTTGCACTTTGCAAAGTAGTATGTAATGTTATTATGTTGTTTCATACACATACTCTTATCTCTGTGTACACATTTCCAATAAATGTAACATGAATACGACTGAAAGACTGTTGACAAAGAATATATTGAAATATGAGGCAGTAACATACGAGTATATGTGCACTCAGATATATTACTGTACCTACTGCAATAGACGATATGTAGAGTAAAGTGGTTTCGCCGCTTTCATATCCTTATCTGACATAAAACGTCTATCTCGCGCTCTGCAAATATGTACGCGTGTTTATAGGGTCTCTCTACATCTGACGGAAGGAAGATGCGTCGCGTATTATCGGTCGCGTAACGTCAGAACTGCCAACTGTCACTGTCACTGTCACTGTCATTGTCAAGACTGCCTCGTTGGTCTAGTGGTTAGCCTATCTGGCTTCGATCACGAGGTCCTGGGTTCGAATTCTGGGTCGGGTCACGGAATAATTCTAAGCTTTTCATTCTTCTATGAAAATCTCAGTACATTCCAAGCCCGGAGTCGGGAAGTTAGTGGTGTTACACCCCCGTGCCTCGGAGAGCACATTAAGCCGCCGGTCCCGGTCACCGTCAACAACATCTGATAGTGATCGTTAATAAATGAAACGTTATCACCCTAAGCCCGCCAACCCGCATTGGAGCAGCGTGGTGGGTCTACGCTCTATATCCCCTCTCCTATAAGAAGAGAGACCTGGTCCTGTAGTGGGCCGTTAATAGGCTGATAATGATAATGATGATTAACGTCAGAACAGTACGTCGATTCTTGAACAAAATACATCGTACGAGCGTCTCGCTTACATCTTGGCGATCATCCCACCTTCAGTTCGACTGTCAGTCCAATATGGCAAAATCTCATAGGAGAATACCGATTACTGTTACATCAGCTTTGCAACCGTTGTACATCAGCTTCAAAACTGACGTTTTTTTTCAAGAATCGACGTACATTTACATATCTCTCTCTATTAGTCCTTTCTTTATGTCCGAAGATCGTGGTCCTGGTAGGATCTCGAACTGGTCCATGCTTACCACCTGTTTCTGTTGGTGGTCATCTTCGCTAGCGTATAGAACGTGGTATGCTTGGACTAGCTCAGCTGGCAAGCCCATCGTGTAGGTGAACGACCTGGCTTGTCAGTACGTCTTTGTCGGTAACTAGCCACGACCGAAGACTCCCGCCAGTCAGAACCGGACCAATTTGGAAAAATTCAATCGGCTCTGCCGGGAATCGGCCTCAGGACCTCCGTTTTATTAATCCACCGCGAATAACACTGCGCCACGAAGGCCGTCAAAGTATGTAGCAGATTTTCTCGTTTTTAGACCGAATAAACGCAACCGTTTATCCGATGATTATTCCGTCAGATGTGAATACAGCCAACTACTTGACATCTTTCTGAACTGAACATGACTTTACATGCAGTGCGCAAATTGGTTGAGTTTGTCTGAATCATAGATAAGATCGCAGCGATAGCTCGAAGCCAATGAACCTTGGCTCAGAATGATATGAATGTTGAATGAAATAAGTTGAATGCAACCATTTCTTTGTAACTGAAACAAAGCAATACATTTTACGACCTGCATATATTTAGGTGACTGCCTCGTTGGTCTAGTGGTTAGCCCATGTGGCTTCGATCACGAGGTCCTGGGTTCGATCCCTGGGTCGGGTCATGGAATAATTCTGAGCTTTTTCATTCTTCAATGAAATGTTCAGTACATTCCAAGCCCGGAGTCTGGAAGTTGGTGGTGTTACACCCCCGTGTCTCGGAGAGCACGTTAAGCCGTCGGTCCCGGTCACTATCATCAACATCCGATAGTGATCGTTAATAAATGGAACATTATCACCCTAAGCCCGCCAACCCGCATTGGAGCAGCGTGGTGGGTATACGCTCCATATCCCCTCTCCTGTAAGGAGGGAGGCCTGGCCCTGTAGTGGGCCGTTAATAGGCTGATAATGATGATGATGATGATGATGATATATTTAGGTACGAGACGTTTTCCAATTGAACATTGTAGAGTATACGTTTGATCAGAAAGCTTCGATTGGAGTAAAAGAAATAGATCTGTTATTCATTGAACATTTGTAAAATAACGCTTGCTCTTATTTAATGGCCATTGAACTTGGCCATATTAAGGCACAAAGGTCTTGGTTACCTTACTACAATAACATTGTTAAGAGAAACGATTTGTTTATCTGTTGAAGATTATCTGAAACTGCTGATCCCTTCTCGATGAATTTGGAAATAACGATAGCTTCTATACCTGGAAGGATGTAGGCTGGCTTTTGCCTCAAAAATACTAGTATAACCAAACGAAATAAGAAAAGAAAGATTTTATAATGAAAACAACATCATTTCTCAAGAATTTTAAATTAGGCAGAAATAAAATTACTGGTATTTCCCTGTACCTTACATCCTGCTTACACTTTATCACTCCTTTTTTTATTCGCGACGTCATTCATTATTCATTGGCGTAACAAGTAATGAAAATAGTTTAATGTCCAATGCACAAATTGGCAAGTGCGATACGTGGGATGGGTACACGCCACGATAGCGTCGAGTCAATGGACGCAATTCTCATGTGTCCTCTACGGTAACTATTCTCTTCTTTATTTGGTAAATTGTCTAAATCAGAGATTGGTTTCATAAACTAATTTTCGTATGACCAATTCGTTTTTTGTTGAAAGTATTTTAAAAGATTTAGCAGTGGCACTAATACTTTGCGGGGAAAGATTCTACTAGTGCAGCTTTGGATACCAGTAGTAATATAGAACTTGCTGTATCTCTAGTAAGGCCTAGGTCTTTTAGCAGGTTATGGATAGATTTTGCTGGTAAATCTCTCACACCCACTGCGTATAAACCACAGCCATTTTTAGTTAGTTAATTAGTAAGATCAAAATATTTATTAATTTTAAAACATCAAGTCTATTTCTCTACACGAAATTAGTCCTGGGTTCGATTCCCGGCGAGGCAGATTGAGATTTTTCTTAATTTGTCTTGGTCTGGCTGGTGGGAGGCTTTCGCCGTGGCTAGTTACCCTAGTTACCCTACCGACAAAGGCGTACCGCCAAGCGATTTATCGTTCCGGTATGATGTCGTGTAGAAACCGAAAGGGGTGTGGATTTCATCCTACTCCTAACAAGTTAGCCCGCTTCCATCTTCAATTGCATCATCACTTAACATCAGGTGTGATAGCAGTCAAGGGCCAACTGGTAGTAGATAAAAAAAAAAATTACATTTCTATTAGCACATCCTAGACGTGTGCAGGTATTGAGCAATATTTATGAACAGAAACGGGTGTGCTTTGTCTATTGTTGTTCACAAAGCTATTTTTTTATTCAAAATAAAAATATTCTTACTATTTATATTGTAGATAAAAATGGAAGCTCCCTGTTAACGTATGTCTGCGTCAAAAGATTTTATTATCTAGTGACTCTATGTGCTGGCAACAGATCAATTCGATGCACGTTGTATGATCTCATGGGACACTCATTCTATATGTCATTAAAGCGTCTATAGAATAACACCATAAATGTTGCCAGGCTGGTTCTGGCGGTGATTTGCCGTGATTAAACTTGGTAGAGCCCTGACTCGGATGTCACTAGGGTTGCCAAAACTTCTTCGGTGTAACACAAAAATAAATAGAGTGAGAGTTAAAGCCAAATTCGTTTGTTTTATGTAGGCTTAGATTCATAGCATATTTGAAAGCACTTTGCTACACGCCACGTTGCATGAGCAAGGGAGCTCATGACTAAGGACCCCGTATGGGTTCAAAACTAGTCAGGCATATTCCGACAACAGTGACGTGAGTTTCAGCCATTTATATTTTAATAATTCCAGAATGTGGTAATGCATAGTTGTTCGTACATTTCAGTGTGCAGTTATATATACACATTCTGCTTGATAGGTGTGCAAACAATAAACTTATGTACTATAAATATATAATACGCTTTTAGTAGTTAAAAGGAGATATTTCTGTTTTTGTTGGACTACAGCAACAAAAATATATTTTTGCGTACTTTATCTTCACTTAATATTATTAAGGCGAAAGTTTGTACGTGGGGATAGATGTTTGTTACTCTTTTACGCAATACATACTGAATGGATTTTGATGAAACTTCACAATAATATAGCTTACATATCATTATTTTTATTATTATTACGCGGTTTCATGGCAATAGACATTCATGGCACAACCGCGCACGTCAACGTCATCTAGTAACTTAATAAAATGCATGCTCGTAACTTCGTACTATATTACATATCGCAGTAGGTGCCAACCCTAGAATGTGACTGACCTTTTTATGTATCGTACAGACAGACGTACGCGTCCGCATTTTATTTTGTGACTGCATCTAACGGTCCACATTTGGGGAACGGGGAAACTGACACATGTTCCCATGTTCCGGTCCAAACAAGTGCTCAGCCGTTTTTTGGTCGCTGTGATCAATTGCTTTGATGTTGTGAATGGTATGATTGATTACTGCTTTTGTAGGTAGAGATAAGATCTTAAATGAGCTGTGACCTCTCGAGTTGAATGACATTTTATCATTTTGTGAAATAAAGCAAAAAATACATATTGTTTTTATTTACTAATAACTTATGACATTCATGCCGTATGCGCAGCGCTGAAAATGCCGTTTTTTATAACTCGATTCCTAGTTTTTATGACTTCTAAGTTAGCTTAGATTTTATCTCGTGTTAAATGTCGTCCTTCATGAAAATTAATTATATTTTGTTATGCATTGTTACAGCAAAGTCAACATCGAGATAAATAAATAAACATTATTTGTTTTGGTACATTTTAATTATTTAATATGGAGACTGTAAGATTTTTTCTCTTGGTCGCTTTAACTATTACAACGATTTACATGTCCATCTTTTTAAGAGACTCTTTTGGAGTAGTAATGCAAAAAGTTGAGCTATAGTCATTAATTAACAAACTTCAGCGCTATACTAGGTAGCGTGCTGTAGGTTATCGAACTATCCTAGTGTTCCGAGGTAATTGCTATGTTAGTCACGTTATAAGTACAGGTTACGTGAACTTTTCCCTTTTATTAGCTTCCTACGGTTAAACCCACATTGATTCGTGTACTACCTACTACCTAGAGTATGAAATTAAACTACAAGCTGTCTGCCACATACGAGTACTTTTCCTGGAATTGTTAAATATATTTTTTCCTTTTGATTAAAATGAAACATCCTATAATTTGTATCAAATTAAATTTAATTAACCTGTGAAAATTATATGAAAATCTGCTTACTATCTTGCTCCTGAGGTCTGGTGTTATGGAGGTTTATAGCACAAATAGCAAATAAAAATACCTATAAAAGTTTGAAATCAAAAATTGGGGTACAATTAAGCATTTTGGATATTTAACATAGTTTCAAAGGAACTTAAAGAATGTTGACAGCAAGGCTTGTAAAAAATGTTTTTACAATTTCCCGAAAACAGTAAAGTATAAATCACTTTTAGATAAAAAATAGTAGAATATTTTACATTTTTTTTATTCATTACAAGTTAGCTCTTGACGGCAATCACGCCTGATGGTAAATGATGATGCAATCTAAAATGGAAATGGGCTAAACTGTAAGAAGTAGGATGAAAATCCAGACCCTTTTCGGTTTCTGAATGACATCGTACCGGAACGCTTAATAGCTTGATGCTTGTCTTTGCCGGTAGGGTCACAATTAGCTACGGCCAAAGCCTGACGGATTGAGATTTTTCTTAATTTGTCTTGGTCTGGCTGGTGGGAGGCTTACGCCGTGGCTAGTTACCACCCTACCGACAAAGACGTACCGCCAAGCGATTTAGCGTTCCGGTAAGATTTCGTGTAGAAATCGATAGGGATTTGGATTTCATCCTACTCCTAACAAGTTAGCCCGCTTCCAATTTAGATTGCATCATCACTTAACATCAGGTGTGATAGCAGTCAAAGGAAAACTTGTAGTCGATAAAAAAAAAGGTAGACAAGTTTTGAGTTTCGATGATAACTTTAATCTCTGAAACCGTATTACAAGTATTTAATATTTTGCTGGTTTGCTTTCAGAGAATGTCCCCTCACACTGATGACCCACCTGCAGCGGATAATACTTGACGAAGTTCGGATCGCGGCCAAGAAGCATCCTAACGAATTCGGTTATAATTCTGACGAATCAGGTAAGCCTACAAGTGTATAATATTTTAGAAAATACCATATTATATTATTAATGATTAAACAGTAACAAACATATAATAATAAATAATATGTACATGAGTGGATTAGGTACATCTTTTCGACATACATAAATAAATAACATCACGCCTCATTCCCTCTTCCCCTATGGCAGACTACATACTTCTTTAGTTTCTTCCACTCTCATCAATCCTTCTATACAAGTTCGTCGGTTTAGGGTACTCTTGACCTGGTCATATTTTAAAATGTCCTGAATTTGTTCCAGGAACATTTTTTTTTATTGACTACAAGTTGGCCCTTGACTGCTATCACACCTGATGTTAAGTGATGATGCAATCTAAGTTGGAAGTGGGTTAACTTGTTAGGAGTAGGATGAAATCCACACTCCTTTTGGTTTCTACACGACATCGTACCGGAACGCTAAATCGCTTGGAGGTACGTCTTTGTCGGTAGGGTGGTAACTAGCCACGGCGAATGCCTCCCACCGGACCAGACCAAGACAAATTAAGAAAAATCTCAATCTGCCCCGCTGGGAATCGAAACCAGGACCTCCGTCTTATAAATGCATCGCGTATACCACTGCGCCACGGAGGTCGTCAAAGGCATTCCCCTTCCAACATTTCCATTTACCCTCTCTTTTGTTAATCTTCTTTCATCCATTCTCTCTACATACCCAAACCTTCTAAGCATCTCTTTTTCAATTTTAGTCACTACATCTTCTCTTATACCAAATCGTTCTCTTATCTTACTATTCTTAACTCTGAGCCTGAGTCGAACGTCAAAAGTCCTCTTGATCATCTTATTCGAAGTCGTTTATAAAAGAAATCTTACAGAAACATTATAGTAGCTACACCTACCTAATTCTAATTTTATTTCACATAATCCAGTGCGGTATAAAATGGTAAGTTTTATGTAGGAACACGTACTCCTTAAAAGTATTTTGTTGGTCTTATAAAAGCAGTAACTTTGTCGTAATGGTCCCCGAAGCTAGACGGATCGATACGAGATCGTACATAAATTAGATGTGTCACAATATTTTTCGTGTACCGTTTTCGGATGCTGAAAGAAATAAAATGGTTGCGTCGCGGCGGTGTTGTTCAAGGACAAATAAATTGCTGAAAATTACTGTTTGATTTTAGGCAGATTCCAGGCTTGTGTTATGTCGCTCGCTGGGTTGCGGAAGATTCATGATGCTCCCGGGACCCAGTCATCAGGCGGCGCGATGGAACATCGCTGGGTTTTAGTGGGTATTTCAGCTGATACTCGGCCAGGGAGTCCCACATACCCCTCTGTTTCCGGAGGGGATGCGTAAACGCATTTCCCAGCATAAAAAAAGGCTTGTGTTATGTGTTAAAATGAATTCGTAAGTGTTAGAAATATTGTTTAAATTTGGCGCCTTACAAACTCGTCTGTCACTCATCGAGTATCTGTCATCTGTCACTTTCCTTTTTGACAACTCAGCTCTGTACCTCTGTAATATCTGTATCGCTGTTTCCGTGTATCACTAATGTTTGTTAAAGTCTTAAAGTTTATAATATATCCATCCTTTTTAATCAAACGCCTAGTATTATTATTTATCACCAAATTATTAGGTTACGGGTCCAGAAAGCCCTTTAAAACAAATGTCTGGAAGTAATTCGCTGACACTTATTGAAAAATTGTCTGGAAGGGAGAATTACGCAACATGGCGATTTGCAGTGAAAACATATCTTCAGCACGAAGAACTCTGGGAATGTATCGAAAACAGCAGTGTTATCGACTTAAAACGTGATGTTAAGGCGAAAGCCAAAATCGTTTTACTAGTTGAGCCGATAAACTACGTACACATCCAAGAAGCGCGAACTGCAAAAGAAGCGTGGGATAATTTACAACACGCGTTCGACGACTCCGGGCTGACACGCCGAGTAGGTCTACTGCGTGATCTCTGTACAACAACATTAGCAGGATGCAAAAACATAGAGGAATATGTGAGTAAAATCATTACAACGGCACATAAGCTCCGGAACATAGGCTTTAATGTGGACGATGAGTGGCTCGGTACCATGCTACTCTCTGGCCTGCCTGACTCCTACAAGCCTATGATCATTGCTATTGAAAGTTCTGGTATGAAAATTACTGCGGACTCTGTCAAAACTAAGATATTACAAGATGTAAAAGAAACAGAAAATACTGCCTTTGCAACTAATCAAAGATTTCAGTACCATAACAAGAAGAATAAAGGACCTCGCTGTTACTCATGCAATAAATATGGTCACAAATCTCCTGAATGTAAATCAATGCCAAGGAAAAGGAATGAATTGTCAAAACAGAACAGTTCGAGCTATGCAGCTGTATTTATAGCAACTTCCACATACGACGATGCTTGGTACATAGATTCAGGCGCTTCAGTACATATGACAAAACACAATCACTTGCTTCAAAATGTGAAAGTGCCATTGATAAAGAATATAAAAGTTGCAAATAATAAAGAGTTACCTGTCATGAGTTCTGGTGAAATATGTTTGGAAATCTGCAACAACAAAGGTCAGACAAATAAAATTTTATTTAAAGATGTCTTGTGTGTGCCCCAGCTTGCAACCAATTTACTATCAGTCAGTCAGATCATTAATAATGGTGGCCAAGTAATATTTAACAATAAGGGCTGTATTATTCT
The DNA here is from genome assembly GCA_034621355.1 of Mycalesis mineus. NCBI lineage: Eukaryota > Metazoa > Arthropoda > Insecta > Lepidoptera > Nymphalidae > Mycalesis > Mycalesis mineus. The sequence continues at coordinate 15,208,188 of CM067885.1, forward strand.
AAATTCTCTAAAAGAAATTGTGGCAACGGCCAACTTAATCAATAACATGTACCGGCTGAACACCCCTAGTGTCTATGCATGCATGTCTGATGTTGATGAAAGAGATACTTACCTGTGGCACCAGAGAATGGGTCATCTGAACTTTAATAGTCTGAAAAAGATGGTGGAAAACACTGAAGGTGTTTGCTTATCAGAAAATAAAGATAATTTTGCATGTGTAACATGCAAGGAAGGAAAGCAAACACGATTGCCTTTTAAAAGGCAAGGGTCAAAATCAAATCACCTGCTTGAATTGATACACTCAGATGTCTGTGGTCCAATGGAAACCAAATCACTGGGTGGTGCTAAATATTTTTTAACATTTTTAGATGATTATTCAAAGAAAGTTTTTGTTTATTTTTTGCACAACAAATCACAAGTTTTTGAAAAGTTTAAAGAGTTCAAAAATCAAGTAGAAAATCAGTTAAACTGTCATATAAAAGTCCTCCGAACAGACAACGGACTCGAATATGTGAATAATAATTTCTCTGAATACTTAAAAGATGCTGGAATCATACACCAAACAACTACACCATATACACCTGAACAAAATGGAACAGCTGAACAAATGAATAGAACTCTAGTAGAACGAGCAAAGTGTATGCTTTTAAATGCTGAACTGCCTAAACATTATTGGGCTGAAGCCATCCACACAGCTGCCTACATAATTAATCGCTCGCCTACTAAATCATTGTCATTCAAAACACCTGAAGAGTTGTGGTGTGGTCAGAAACCAAATGTTAGTCACATGAAAACGTTTGGATGCGAAGCTATGGTTCACTTACCTAAGGAAAAGAGAAGGAAATGGGATCCTAAAGCACAAAAGATGCTCTTCATTGGTTATTGTGATAATACTAAAGGTTACAGGTTTATTGTACCTAACTCTAAGACTGTAATAAAAAGCAGAGATTGTACTTTTCTAGAATCTTCTATAAAAAGAAACTATGTTCCTGTGGAGTTAAATACAACAGAAGCTTGTCAAAACCTCTGTTATGATGAAGAAAGTCCCTCTGACAGTTCACAAGACACAGTTACTGAAATAAACTCAAACTCAGAGAGTGAGTACATACCTGATGAGTCCATAGAGTCTCCAGAAGTTTCCCACATCACATTGAGACCTAGAAACAAAATTATTGATGATCAAAGTAGAAAAATAGAAAATACTTACCTGTGCTGTAATGATGATGTGTTTCCATACATGGTTCCTGAAACATATGAAGAAGCATTAAGTTCTAGTTATGCAGATAAGTGGAGAAAATCAATTAGTGAAGAACTTGAATCTCACCTGAAGAATGAAACTTGGACATTAGTTGAGAAGCCTGCCGATGTCAAGGTAATAGGATGCAAATGGGTTTTTAGAGTCAAAGAAGAACCAGCGGGTCCACGCTTCAAGTCAAGACTGTGTGCAAAGGGCTATTCACAAACTGAAGGTATAGACTACAAAGAAACTTTTGCCCCAACTGTCAGGTATGATTCAATCCGTTTACTATTGTCATTAGCTGTTCAACACAACTTGGAAATTATTCAGTTAGACGTCAAAACAGCTTTTCTCTATGGAAACTTAGAGGAAACTATATTCATGACTCCACCAGAAGGTCTTATCTGTCAAACAAACATGGTATGTAAACTTAACAAGTCACTTTATGGATTAAAGCAAGCGCCCAGGTGCTGGAATAATAAATTTAATTCTGTGTTAAAGAAATTTGGTTTTGTAGCCAGTAAGGCTGACCAATGTGTGTTTGTTGGAAATAGAAATAAAGCAAAATGCTTTTTATGTTTATATGTGGATGATGGACTATTATTCTCTAAAAATAAATCTGTTTTATATGATCTTGTAAATGACTTGAAAACAATTTTTGAAATTAAAACAAGCTCTGTTAATAACTTTGTTGGATTACAAATAGAGCAGACTGAAAAATATATATTTATACATCAATCCAAATATATTGAGCAATTATTATGCAAATTTAATATGAGTGATGCCAACCCCAACAGTGTTCCAGTTGATCCTCATACGAAGTTAGAAAAAGGAGAGAGCTCGACTGACAAGAACATACCTTACAGAGAAGCAGTCGGATCATTAATGCACTTGGCCATAGTAAGCCGACCTGATATCATGTTTGCTGTAAGCTTGGTGAGTCGATTTCTAAATTGCTATAATAATCTCCATTGGAATGCTGTGAAGAAAATCTTCAAATACTTAAAAGAAACAAAAGAGTTTGGATTATGTTATCTATCTACCTCGGTACACAAGGTGCTGGGTTATTGTGATGCTGACTATGCCAACGACGTTGATACCAGACGCTCAACAACTGGCTATGTCTTCCTAATGAGTGGAGCAGCAGTAACCTGGTGCAGCCAACATCAAAAGACTGTAGCGTTGTCAACAACTGAGGCTGAATTCATGGCAGCCTGCGCTGCCACTAAAGAGGCGTTATGGATTAAACAATTATTAAGTGATATTGGTGAATATAAACAAGAGACAATGTGCTTAAATTTGGACAATCAGAGTGCTATAAGTGTTATTAGAAATGCTAATTTTCATAAAAGATGTAAACATATAGATATTAAGTATCATTTTGTGAAGGAAAAGTATTATGAGAAAATAATTGATTTAAATTATGTTTGTAGTAACTATCAGTATGCTGATATTTTTACTAAAGCTTTACCTAGAGATAAATTTCAATTTTTGAGAGAAATGATTGGAATGTCAACACTTAATACTTAAAATATTTTAATACTCTATATTGTTTAATAATTAACTTTGAATATTGATTGAGTTTGTATTAAATACCCTTACTAGTAATAATATTGTTTTGGTATATTAAGGCTAAAATTTAGTGGGAGTGTTAGAAATATTGTTTAAATTTGGCGCCTTACAAACTCGTCTGTCACTCATCGAGTATCTGTCATCTGTCACTTTCCTTTTTGACAACTCAGCTCTGTACCTCTGTAATATCTGTATCGCTGTTTCCGTGTATCACTAATGTTTGTTAAAGTCTTAAAGTTTATAATATATCCATCCTTTTTAATCAAACGCCTAGTATTATTATTTATCACCAAATTATTAGTAAGGTATGATTCACACCTAACAAATAGTCAGCCTTTTTCTGATTGCGTATAATTGCTGTAGGCTTAATAGGACCGGAAGCTTTCAGTGAGTGATCTAGAAGCGAGTCTAGATCTACTAGAGTCATGGTCTGTGGTTAAAGGGCCAGACATCTTTCTCGAAGAGTACATCTTCCTGTAAGATTCGTATCTCTTCTAGAACTTGGAGCCTAGACGGACTAGGGCATATAGGATTTGGGGGTGGAATGAGATCAGAGTTGACGCCGAGACGGTGCCTAAAATTTACGTCCGGTGGTTTGTTCAGTTTCAATATCGTAAACATCATCTTCGCTTGCAATTATTAGATACATGTACAAATTAAACTGCTGCTTTCAGTTGAACACGCGCAGGTATTACTTAATACACAGGTAATTTATACAATACTAGAGGACGCCTACGGCTTTACCCGCGTAGTTCTCGTCCCCGTGGGAATTTCGGGATAAAACGTGTTAATAATCTAGGGTGTCAGCTAACTCCATACCAATTTTTTTTTAAATCGCTCCAACTGTTTAGTCTAAAGAAGTAGCAAACATACACACTCACAAACTTTCGCCCTTAGGATGTAGTATGATGAATCCGTTTCAAATTAGCGACTAATATTGGCCGTTACGGTAGTAGTACCTACGTAACATTCCCGTAAAGCAGTCCCAGGCGACGAGCTGGAACACCGTGGGGACCACTACATTACGTCGGTACAAGTCCGACATAATCTTCTTGCCTCCCTATAGCGATAAGGTATCCATGAGGATTTCCCCACGTAAAAAAAGGCTAATACTTTGCCCGGAAGCTATTCCATAGTCGAAAAAACAATGCTCATTGAATATACGCGGAAATGATATCATAATGTTATCATTATCACAATATAATCTAACGTGTTACATCACGGTGCCGCCGTTACAAATATTGGGACGCGTGCGTGCATTAAGTCGGTTATGAATAATGATGAGGACAAATTAAGGTTGGAAACGCAACCGATTTGAATTGGTACCTCGGCCCACAGCTCGACAGTCGACATGTGCTGACATTGAGTGTAGGTGTGTAAGCTGGTCTTAAATGGAGCTTGACCCATCGTATGTGGTGTTTGTATACCATATACGGCATTTATCAAATCTTATTCTAATATACGAGTAGTTATAGGATATGGGAGAGGAAGCATGAAAGTAGAAAAGAGAGCATTGAGAAGTATGTGTGGAGTAAAACAGAATAGTGTGATAAGAGAGCAGTGTGATATGAAAGAAGAAGTAATGACTAAAATTGTGACTTGTTTGCTGAGGTGTTTTGGTCGTATAGATAGAATGAATGAAAGGAGACTTACGAAAGGGATTTATAAGGCAAGAATGAATGGGAATGTTAGAAGGGGAAGACTAAGGAAAACGTTCCTGAATCAAATCCAGGAGTTTCTGATTAAAGGCCTGGTCAAAAATAACCTCAACCGACGTACTAGTATGAAAGGTTTATTGAAATTGGAGAAGCGAGAAAGGTAGATATGCAAGGATCGTGGCTAGTAGAAAGACGTGGTCTCTGCCTACCCCTATGGGATATGTGATTACAAATCATTAAGTCTGCTCTGAATACGAGGCATATTAAGTAGTTACCAGCGGCGCAATTACATTTCTGCAGTTCGATGTGTTGCTATTTCAGAGGATGATTCGAGGTACATTATATGTGTAGGTGTGTAAGCTGGTTTTAAATGGGGCTTGACCCGTCGTATGTGGTGTTTGTATGCCATATGTGGCGTTTTTTAAAATTAGTTGCCAAATCTTATTTTGTTTAGAGGTAGTCTGTATAGTTTATGGCTAAGACCATGCTAAGCTGGTACATAAAGTGTAGTTTATTCAATCCATATTTTTAACGGGCATATTGAAATAACGAATTTCTGAACGGGCGCTTAACCTATCGAAGCCTAGCCAAGTTAGAGCACTAGATAACATAAATTTTTAAATTGAATTGAGAATAAATTGCATGTTTTTTGATCACTAAGCAACGCAAGTTGATGTCTCATGTATTACGAGCTTCCCGGTCAAATTCTTATTATATATCTGCTGGTGTTCTGCTGTTGTTTAATTTTTCGTATATGTATTGAAAAAATGAATACATATACATGACCTGAATTATCCTACTTCGATATAAAGGCCCGTTGCGGTCTCTTTCATTAAGTATTTAAGGATTGCTCCGTCTTGCATTGACGTCATAAATAGAATTGAGTTTATACTCGTATATATGAGCTCACAATTTATGGATTGATTTGTATCGTGTAGCTTTACTATTAATATTTTCTTAAATTTTGCTATCTGTTAAGAGCTACTAAGCTTTCATTTGGCTACAAATAAGCCAAACAAAATGGAAAGCAATAATGATCTCCATCGCGTTCCATTTTTCCAGTTTCTTCAAGTTATACGTATTTCAGTCTCGCTTCAGAGCTGTTCTAATCATCTTGCTCGATTCTGCTTCCGGCTGGTGAAAGGCTTCGGCTGTGGCTAGTTACCACGTTACCGACGACGATGAGCTAATTAGCGTTCCGGTACTATGTCGTGTAGAAACCACCGAGGGATGTGAATTTCACCCTACTCCTAACCGTTTTCATCTTAGATTGCATCATCACCTACCATCAGGTGTGATTGCAGACAAGGGCTAACTTGTAATAAATAATAATTTAAACAATATTATAAAATGGTACAATCAATAACGTTTTACTACAAGTTACATTGTAGTTCAAAAAATCAATTGTTTTCGTAATATATTCTCGCCATTACAGTATTTTGCATACATAATGTTGTGTGTCCTCGTAAGTACGCAGTCAGGTTTAAGTGCAGTCTAAAACAAACAAATGACACGCGACTCGGAGCCCCCATTCGCATGTATTATCTAAGCAGGTCATTAAGGAGCGCCGGCCATATTATATGTAAACTAGCAGTCGCCCGCGACTTCGTCCGCGTGAATACCTCGTAGGTACCCTTCTAATTTTAAGGACAGACTTTCGTATAAAGTGTGCTCATTATTACCCGCTCCCCCTCAATTTAATTTTTTTATAGTTTCCCGTCAAGCAATATCCTCTGTCCCGTCCCGTGTACTAAAGATCTATATTTTTGTTAAACATTGTACGATATTACAGACATTAACAATATATATTTATGGCAACAAAAATAATTTTACTATCCGACACGCAGATCCAGAGATTATCCCGTTTAAACAAACAAACTCTTCCGTATATTATATAGATATGGTCTGCCATGCCAAACAAATTGGACAAAGATCGATTTCTCAAAGAATATCAGTACCAAAATGTTGACTCCTATTCAGTACGTATAACATAAAACGAAGGAGGTCATCTTAATTTGGACGTCATAGAGGCAGTGTTACGCTTTTTAGAAATTATGTAATATTTCAGAAACTATATAACTAATTTACATACTGTAAAAGGCAAAAGTTATCTCTATAATATCCTTGTGATTATTAAATAATTCATTTTGATAAGGATTTAAGTTTAGTAGTATAAATGATGACGTAAACGTAAGCATATGAATTAAATGATTTTTTAAAACACAAAAAGTTCTGTATATGTAAAAATATAAAAGACAGAAATATGCTGTCGCAGACTTTTTTGTGGAACTTTTAATGATACATAAAGTCCCCATACATTGCTGTCAATTATTCTCAATAATTAACGGTTAAAGCCGATTTAACTGATTTTTCCGGTCCGACTTGCGCGACAAAAACTGTGATAACTCGGTTAATTTATAAAATACAAATATAAAATATACGAACAGAATTTTCAGCTTGATAATATTAGTATAGATGTAAACAAAAAGATATATATCCCTCTTCTATAAGGAGAGGGAGGCCTGGCCCTGTAGTCGGTCGTTAATAGGCTGATAATGATGATGATGAAACAAAAAAGATATTACTCTATGTGCACTTATAATGTCCGTTTGAGCAACAATTTCGAAAGTAACCACATTCTACACTCTTTTATAACGAGTTAATTGTTACCTATTGTTGTATAACAACGCATTAGAACATGCTTCAAATACCTACGCGTACGTAACGGAGCAGTACCAGTGAGATAAATTTGAATTTCAAAAGAGAAACAAAAATAATACATTACTGTGTAGGGCGGAAATGAAGCAATCCACGGCCGAGTTGTAATGTATGACAAGAAGGCGGTCGATTCCCTCTCAAATTATTTACAAAGGATGAAGCGTCAGCTGGATAGTTTTCTCTATACAAGGATGTTATTTGGAATTTCTACAGCAAGTTTGGTATTTTTCCTCCAAGAAATACGAAGGACTAAAAAGTACTTGAGGACGCCCGCTGCTTCACCCGCGTGGTTGTCGTTTCCGTAAAAATTTCGGGATAAAAAGTAGTCCGTCCGTAGTAGATGTGTTCCAGGGTATCAGCTAACTCTAAAAGGTATCAATTCAGCTAACTCTAAAAAGGTATCAGCTAAAGCTAAAAAGTACTAAATTTATTAAATTTGCTCCAGGCGTTTAGTCGAAAAGACGTAACAAATATACACACTCACAAACTTTTGCCTTAGTATGATGTTTAGATTTTTAACCGACGAAAAAAAAACGGAGGAGGTTCTCAATTCGACACGTATTTTTTTTTTTTTTTTTTTTTTTTTTTATGTATGACCACGCATAACTTTTTACAGTGTTGTCCGATTTTGATAATTCTTTTTTTATTAGAAAGGGCATACATCCAAGGTGGTCCCATTTTCCGCATGTTAGGATCTAATGACGATATCCTGGGGAAATTCAAGGAACTCTTCAAATTTTGGAGGCACGCTTACAGCGATTTCGGTTTTTGTCTCGGTATCAGTAGCTTTTTGGCTACTAGTGCCGTATAATATGCTATGACAGTATAGCACCAGTACGTTACGTGGCGATAAATCACTAAAAAGTAAGAAATAAAATTTTTTAACAAAAAATAGAACCGACTCAAAGCGCACTAAAAAGTAAAAAATAACTGTGTCATTTAGTTGCTTTAATTTACTTAAGCATATCTAGGAGTCGGTGCCAGCCAAGGTTTCTACTTTCAAGGACGTTACCTAGAACCCACAAACTTCTTTACTACGTAAAATAAATGTTCCTTAAACTTGCTGGCACCGACTTCATAGATATGCTTAAGTAAATTAAAGCAACTAAATGACACAGTTATTTTTTACTTTTTAGTGCGCTTTGAGTCGGTTCTATTTTTTGTTAAAAAATTTTATTCTCTTTTAATCGTTGTTAAGCCTAGTCTATATGGTCAGCGGTGTCACCCGCGTAGGTTTCGTTTCTGTTGGAATATAGAGAAAAACTTATGTGTAGCCTATGTGTCATTCCAGATTATAATCTATGTGCTAAATAAGTATCATCCAGATCAGCCGTTTTAAAATTATTAATGAAGTATCTAACTCGATTTCATTTTACATATCGTACATTACATTATCACTACATCACCACACATTATAAAATCCCCCGCCGCGTGTGTCTGTTCGCGTTAAAACTCAAAGACTGCTGAACGGATTTCCATGTGGTTTACACCAATAGATTGAGTGAGGAAGGTTTTTGTATATATATATATATATGTTTAGGTTTTGTGTTAATTGGCTCAAATGTGCCGATAATAGTGGGAAGGGGCGCAGTGCCTAGGAGCCTTAATTAAAGATCCTAATCCTTTTGAGAAATTACAAATTTTCTCTTCATTAGTAGTACAAAAAAGTCCGCGATGGCATATATTTATCTTTGAAGGAAAGCTCAAGTCTGCATATCCCGTGTTTCCGCGGACGAAGACGCGGGTGTCTGTTAGTGATTTAGAAAGATGCTAGAAATTTCTATAATCAGTATTGTCACTCTGTAGAAACCATATCTTGAAAGCTAGAATGTAGGCTGTCTTCTCACTCAATTGTAATAGTTGATTTGTGAGTGGCACAATCGAAACATGAGATGCATCACTTTCAATTTATCGTATTGCGTTATTGCAGTTTGAAAGGCACACTTGACCGCTGAAGGTGAAGTCGATCTGACACTAATAATAAAATACTCGTCACAAGATACAAGAGCAAGCTAACAGAACGTATTTCTTGCCAATATTAACATGGGGGTATTTAAGGGGTGAACAATCCAATGCTTAATGCCGGCATACATTAGCAGTGTCTCTGGTGTTGCAAATGTACATGGGCGGCGATGATCACTTAACATCACGTGACTGTGGTGGTGGTGGTTTGCCCGCATAATAGTAATAAAAGAAGGTTATATACAAAAGTGTTTTGAATGGACTTGCACAATGGTCTTGATGCTTATATCCAGCGGTCCCCTCCAACGCGTATAATGTCATCGGTTGCCACCTAGAGATCCACCTGGAGAGAGAGAGAGTGTCCGCCTGAAGTCTATGAACATTGTGCCTCTCCCGCCTGCATTTTAGGGCCTAAACGTCCTCTTCGAACTGTTATGTCTCCTATGAACCCTTCAGCATTGCGACTCGTTGAGCTATGTCGTTTTCTTTGATTTATCTGCGAATCTTGGCCACTCTCTACATGAGCCTCATTTAGAGGTTACAGAGTTATACAGTGGATGATGCTGCCTACGCTGTTACGGGCTAACTCAACTATGTATGTTATGGCAAGATGAACGCGCCAAAGTTAGGCTGCAATATCACTTCACATCAAATAAAATACGCATTTAAGCGTTAACTTGTCGTTAAAATATTGTTAAGAAATCCCAAATTATCTTATCTAATGAAGCGTCTTGAACGCACTAGATCATTATGTAAGTCGACCTTAATGTTGGTATATCCTTAATTCAGATATTAAAGTATGTTTGTTATAGTTACCTGTCGTATGTGTCCTCATTTGACTAAGCCTCGCCCCGATTCTGCATGGGCTTTTCGAGATTAATTTAGATTAACATATCTATCTTATACTTACTGCAAGACTTACTAGGTTTTCTAGGAGCGATAAGGTTGTCTTTGAATGTTTTTGTCTAGTTTTTGATGAGAGAATTTCAATGAAATTTCTTGTAATATAAGGATGGATGATCTTTGTCGGGAAAATCATGTTGACTTTATGGGCATGTCAGAACGTGAACCTTAGTTAAAGACGTAGTAAAATTTTATCTAGAGTTATTAACGCCCATAGAAATTACAGTAGAATTAAAAAAATAGATGTGTAGGTACTCGTCATCATGCAGTGCCGTGCAGCACTAGGCCTGTTAATGTGGGTATATTACGTCAGATGGTAGTAAGGCAGACATAAATCGACCCCAAGACCTGAAGGTTGGAACTTGCATAGGCTACTGAATCATAAAGTTAGTTAGTGGCAATTGTTCCTAACACATACTTCTTATTTTAATAGCTTTTGGTTATGCCAAGACGGCACAAATCATTTTGCCAATGTCGCTTAGCTTGGAGGAAACACTAATTCATAATACTTATTGTCGGTTTCTCTATTTTCCAGAGTACATAGCCCTGCGACTAATGCAAGCAGTGACAGCGCGCGTCAACGACGTGTGCTTGAGGTATCTGGATAACTCTCGACTGGACACTCTGCCCCCACCGCCGCCACATTCGCTAAAAGAGTTCAAAACATTCTCGTCTGCCACAAAAAACTCACGGAGATCTATGGAGGACAGGCATGTTGAGATTGGCAACCTGGAAGCACTCTTTGGTATTGAGGTTAGTATATTATGTATCTTATTAATGCGATACCTCCTACACACATTACAAACACACCAGACTACTAGGCCCAATAGCGGCGAAATCAATCAAATGCAGAGATAGAGAGAGCCATTTTTTCAATTTCGCCGCTATAGGGGGCAGTGTCTTAATTAGCCGTTAAATCTGCGCTCTTAAAAAATCTGTCGTCGCCGAAGTGGCAATACGCGTTTGATACCCTGCACCTCTACTAGCCTGGTCTTACTTATTTTTTTCCGAATGGTATAGGTGTTAGGGGTAATATCTACATTTACTTGTTCTCTCTTGTCATGTCATTTGTTAGCTGACGCATGCTAGGCTTGCTGACTCAATTAAATCAGTAGAATCCTAATTTGACACAATCTGAAAACCGAATTTCGTTCATAAGCTAGGTATTTCCCAATACGTCAAATAGAGATAGAACGTTAAAAATCGCTAGCATAAGCCCCTTACAGTCTTCTCAAAATAGTGGAACAGACCAGGCAAAACCAAGAGAGCCATGATTTTTGAGTAATAAAGCATGGAGTTAGGAAATCAGTAAGCAACATGCCCATAGCTTGTCTAACATTATCCTCCGCCAGTCAGTCTAAGGACTGAAATATTGAATGTTTGTTTTACCTACAACACGTCCTACAAATCAAAACAAAGCGTTTCTTAGCGACAGAAATAAGCATGGATTTTACGCAATTAACAAAGGAACCTTGAACTACTACTAACTACAAACATTGGTGATTCACTCATAGTACAATGCAATAAATATCGCATTTATATATTTTTAAATTAAAAAAAATATTTAAAAAGGCCAAGGTCACTATTGTTTTGGCATTATTTTAGCATTTAATTTTTGATCATACTATACTATTTAAGATCTACATATTCACACATAGCTATCATCGATGTATCTTCAAAATTCCTAAAGGTTTTTAAAGCAAGCAATTAGGAAAGCCACAAATATTTAGTTCATTCTTTTTCTTGCAAAGAATGATTCACTTCTATATGTGGTAAAATCGTTTAGTCATACATAATGTACTAAGGGTGACTAATTGGAGATTTCTGTCTTGTAGATAGCTGTAGCTTCTATATAAGAAATAAATAATTATTAAACTTTCGGACATAATTGTCAAGTTTCATAGAAGTCACTGTGTAGTGTAAAAGAACAACGTCTTTCATCGGCGACGATTTGTCTCCTGTTTTAATTTGTCTTTACTGTATGTGTTAGCTGACATATCTACAGATACTGGTCATTGGTTTACAATTACGAAGTACTAATAATCCACTAGATGGCATTTGACGATAAGATATTATAGCCCCCTAAACCATTGCAGTGCAGTGGTGGTCATTAACAATACTATTTTTTAAATTAATAAACATGTTCGGTGCATAAGGCGCTTTCTATAAATTAAGTTTGTCTGTCAGGTGGAGAAAATTTTTCAGGTCCTGTGGAACAGTTTTAAACTTCGTGTAGCAAAGCTTGGTCCTTTATATCGTCAATCCATTTTCTCAGCTGTCTCCCAGGTGCTCATTTTCAGGGTATCTTGCCTTCAAGAATCATCCTTGGGAATTCACTGAAGGGATCCTCTTTATAGACGACTGAAAAATCCAACTTTTCTAACTATTGCTCTCACCAGCTCGCGTTTGCACTTGGCTCGTGAACTTTATTGAAATATGAATTTTTACTGCATTTTTTTATTAAATAATTGTCTCTATCGTTACAGACGACAGAACCCACCAGTTTCTACGCGGTGTACGACGGCCATGCGGGGTCCGCGGCGGCGACGTACTGCGCCGCGCACCTCCACCAGTACCTGGTAGAGAGCCCCAACTTCACCAGAGACCTCCGACTAGCGACGCACGACGCCTACTTGAGGACCGATGCAGAGTTTATTAGAAAAAGTAATCAAAAGGTGAATAATTTTCTACACATTATCTACACGACTCTAGTGTCTATAGTTCGTTCGCGTTAAGAATGCAGTGAGTCATCATTGATCGCCGGCCTAGCCCACTATTCAATCATATCGCGTGTCGCGTTCGGAACTATGTCTTCAACTGGTCACTAAAATGGCCTTGTAATTTAAAAAGATTTGTTTGGTTAAGGTGCGGGGATAAGCCAGCGCTCACTGCATTCTTACCGTCTTAAGTTTAGTTGATAGCCACTGCTTTGCCTGGACAGGTTGTGCGTTGCGGTTTTCATAAACCTGGTGCACCGTCATTCAGCACTTAAATTTTGCTTTTGTCTGAATATTCTCGATATTGGTAATTAGACATAAGTAACTTGGATTGTATTTGAATAAATATTGTTATTGTTTGTTCAGAGAGCATCAGGGGGCAGCACAGCGGTGTCGGTGGCGGTGCGCGGGCGGCGGCTGGTGGCGGCCTGGGCGGGCGACTCGCTGGCGCTGCTCGCCAAGCGCATGCGTCTTATGCAGCTCGTCAACCCGCACAAACCGGACCGACCTGTGAGTTATCACCATCGGCTTTATTGTTTAGAGAGCATCAGGGGGCAGCACAGCGGTGTCGGTGGCGGTGCGCGGGCGGCGGCTGGTGGCGGCCTGGGCGGGCGACTCGCTGGCGCTGCTCGCCAAGCGCATGCGTCTTATGCAGTTCGTCAACCCGCACAAACCGGACCGACCTGTGAGTTATCACCATCGGCTTTATTGTAGAGAGCAACAGGGGGCAGCACAGCGGTGTCGGTGGCGGTGCGCGGGCGGCGGCTGGTGGCGGCCTGGGCGGGCGACTCGCTGGCGCTGCTCGCCAAGCGCATGCGTCTCATGCAGCTCGTCAACCCGCACAAACCGGACCGACCTGTGAGTTATCACCATCGGCTTTATTGTTAGAGAGCATCAGGCGGTGTCGGTGGCAGTGTCACTTTCACATTGAGTACTGCCCACACTGGAGGTCTAAGCCCTCTAGGATTCAAGGAAATTCCACCCCTATAGGATTTCTTAGTGGTTCTAAGTCCTTAATTTATAAAGTTTAGAAATTACTAAAAATATTATTAAATAAAATTTGCGTATTCCGCATTGCTCCTACTTATATTATAGGCGCAGCGTCATGAGGACGACCCATGTGAGGTAATATTTCTTGGCGGCTGGCTCTTCTAGCCCGAAAGCTAAACACAGATTCCACCGCCATCGAAAAGATTATGGTGGAGTTAGTGTTGAGCTTGCAGGTTTCATACAGTACGTCACAGTAGTAGGAGTCATTTCTTACTAAGTTAGTTCTATATGAAAAGCTCTTTTGTTATTATACCTATACTAAAGCCAAACTCGATTGAGAATTCTTGTCAACAAACAAATTTAAAATAAAGGTAGAAAATGCAACACATTTAATGTATAATAAATTTAAAATTATGTTTTGTTATTGTAATAAATCTTATTTAAAAGATATTGAATATATTCATTCTTTTTAAGCTTACTTACTAATCTAATTTATTGTACTGAATTCGTCATTAACTAGTTAATTAAAAAAAAATAGGTGTAAAATGACTAGTGATTTCTACCTTCATTTTTAATTTGTTTGTTGACAAGCATTCTCTATCGAGTTTCGCTTTGGTATAGTATACTCGTACAAGAATTCAGCTTCTTGAAACATTTTTTGACAAAATGTAGTTTATGTTGTGCAGTGGTTTTTTTTTATGATTACAAGTTGGACCTTGACTGCTATCACACCTGATGTTAAGTGATGATGCAATCTGAGATGGAAGCGGTCTAAATCGTTAGGAGAAGGATGAAAATCCACACCCCTATCGGTTTCTACACGACATCGTACCGGAACGCTAAATCGCTTGGTGGTACGTCTTTGTCGGTAGGTTGGTAACTAGCCACGGCGAAAGCCTCCCACCAGCCAGACCAAGACAAATTAAGAAAAATCTCAATCTGCCCCGCCGGGAATCGAACCCAGGATCTCCGCCTTATATATCCACCGCGCATACCACTGCGCCACCGAGGTCGTCAAAAAGGTTAAACAGTGAAAAGGTTACAAACGGAACATACTTTAACATTTATCTTTTTAAAGTATGAATATAATTCCCTAGAGTTCTAGATTTAGTAACACGCTCTGTGATTGTTGTTTGTTGCAGGATGAAAAAGAGCGAATAGAGTCGTCGGGGGGCACAGTCATGTACTGGGGCACCTGGCGGGTCAACGGACAGCTAGCTGTCTCACGTGCCATAGGTGAGTGCAGAGCTATTCATAACGCTTTATATACGGAAGTTCCTGGATTCGAAACACAGATGATTCAGCAACTAATGCTTTCTAAATCGAATTAACTCTCAATGCAATAGACAAAATTGTTAGAAAATGTCTCAAGGCATTGAGTTTTGACTTTTTGTACTATTGCCTTTTGATAATTAAAAGTTAATTTTATAAAATAAAACTTTAACTATGAAATTTAAAAAAGCCAATTTAATAAAATATTTATTACAATACAGTAAGCGCTCTGGGTTGCACGAAGCATAGCTAGTTATAACAGTAAATCTGAGGTCGCCGTTTAGCGGCAATATGAATATCAAAGTGCAAATAGGCGCGCGAGCCTTTGATTTATGACTTGCGCGACTCACTGGGCACCCTTGTTGTTCTTGTTAAACTCATAACAATAAACCGTCCGATTACACCTCTTACTATAAATATTCACTGCAAAGTGCATTATTAAACTGTTTTGAAATGTTTATTATAGCATTTCGAGGATAGGCACTTTTAAATAATTATAATGTTCATTGTCTCAGTGAGGGTCCCTAAGTTAGGAACGGATTTTCATGACCAATACTTCTCCGTTTAAAAATTCGTAGAGTACTTGATAGTGTTAATGTCTGCAGTTAGCTTCCTTTCCGATGGAGAAGCAGGATTTTAAATACCTTAAAAAAATTTTTTTTGGTAATTTCTTTCCCTTTTAAAAATTTACCTAATTACGTGAGTGATAGAATGATATATGGAGAAAAAGAAGTTGAAAAAACGGAAATTGTGCGTGCGAGCATCGAGTTGAGTGTGATACAGCGCCATCTATATCATGTTCAATTTTATTTTCGGCTCTTAGATTGTTACGTGTATGTAGAGTTGCGTGGTCCACCCTATAGCCAACTATATTTTTCTTCAAGCAATGCGCTAACGTTAGCGCGATAGCGGTACTTAAATTGATACAGCGCCATCTAGATTTCATAATGTGAAGACTTATTCCGTTATTTCCTTATTTAAGAGGCTATTAATCCTCAACCATTTGAACTTACAACAGCTGATAAGCAGCCTAAAATTGTTTTGAAAAAACAATAGACAGTACAATTACGTACAATTACTATACCACATTTTGTATGACAGTTGCAAAAAAATAATTTATTGCTTATGTTTTATGCTATATATATAGCAGTGCAGATAGCATTTAAAAATAATAAAAAGTAAAAAAAAAATCGCAGTAGGATGAAACCAGTTGGAAAAGGAGGAGGATATTATAAAAATTACCGAAAAAATATATTACGGGCGATCTGAGGTTGGGAAGATGTAGAGGGTAAGGTAAGGTAGGTAAGTTTTGCCGGAAATCGAGAAAATCCGATTTTTATCCCTAAAAATCGATTTCCGGCAAAACTAAAAGTTCTATGGAAAAGATTTATATGGCAAAGTTGTAGGTAATAAGAATATCTAAAACTTTTGTATTTGCACTTTTTCACATAACCTCAAAATTTATTTAAAAAAACCTACTTTTTTGTTTTTTATTTTTATCTTTTACAAATATTTTCAAAAATTTGGTTTTCATTCGAAATTTGGTGAATTTCGTGAAATGTCCTTTTTATGTCCCGAACAGGCTATAATTTATTTGATTTGAAATATTTGTTTTCCACCTTATTTTGAATGAATATCGAAAAATTTACGATAGTGAAAAATATATATATATACTACTATAGTAAACCTTTTCAGAAAATGCAAATACTAGGCTAACGGTTTCTACAGCTCCATCGAAATAGTATAAAAAATATATATTCTAAAAATATTCTATATATGTCATATATTTTGTGTAAAAACATTCCACGAAAGAAATATTCCGAAAATAGTCAACATCCCTAATGAAAACAAAAGGAAATTAACAATGTCAACAAAATGTAAGTCTACACCAATGCGTGTCTATGTCTGCCATTAAAGTTGGGGTTGGCTGACTAAAAGTGAACGACAAAATGCCAAATCACGCAGCGCTGACACGTCAGGTTGTTAAAGGATACAAATACAAAATATATAAAAGGACATAATAGCTTTTAAAATATTATGGGATAAAATGACACTATTGTTATCGGCTAAAGAATAACGGGTTCGATAGTCTGCTAGAAAATTGGGGTTAACTTATTGGTTTCAAAAGCTAATTTAATATAAATAGTAATAAGCGCTGAATGCTCTCAGTATATGTAGAGATTAGAGTTCTACCACACTTATTGTCAGCGAAATAGATGCAGCGGTTCTAGAGCTTTGTGCCATTTTTTATTCATTACAAGTTAGCCCTCGACTGCACTTATACCTGGGGGTAAGTGCTAATGCAATCTAAGATGGAAGCGGGCTAACTTGTTAGGAGTAGGATAATATCCGCACCCCTTCGGTTTCTACACGACATCGTACCGGAATGCTAAATCGCTTGGTGGTACATCTCTATGTTTATCTTATAAAATTGAGATAGATAAGGAAGTGAACGAAAAAATGTATGTATAATCATTTCTCTTAAGGATTGAGGTACCCATTACTAAATGTACATTTTTTCTTGAAAAATAGGCTCAGGATAGTCGTGTTTGGAAGTCCCTAAAAAGGCCCTTGTCCAGCAGTGGACGTCTATCGGCTGCTAATGATGATTATAATGATTAAGGGAACGATATAAGAGAACCTTATCACTCTTTGTTGGTATGAGCGGGTATGTCAAGTGATATTACAATCAAACGCTAATGTGTTGTGAATAAAAAATGCAATAATCGTGTCAGTACAATTAAGGATTAGTTTACTAGCGATTTGAAACTATTGTCTGCAATAGAAGGCCTTTCCCCCGTGTCTGCCATTAAAATTAGGGTTGGGTGAGTAATAAGTGGACGACAGAATGCCAAATCATTCAGTGTTGATACATCGCAGCCATTTATAAAGATCTGCTCGCTTGTCTCTTTTGCAAATGAATACGTCAACGTTGTGGTATAATTTGCATTTTGTTATCGTAATTTGTCATCATCGCTAAATAAATAAAGTGTTAAAATGTTAATATTTCACATTTAATTAAGATGCTACTGTTATTTAAAAAATGGGTTATTTATTAAATTGAATTTTATTTTCATTTTTAGTTTTAATATGTCTACAATGTGTTAACGCATTTTGTGTATTCGAAAAATGTGACGTATTTTCTGACGAATCATACTACTAATATAAAGGCGAAAATTTGTCAGTGTGTGAATGTGTATGTTTGTTACTCTTTCACGCAAAAACATTTGAAAGGATTTTGATCAAACTTCACAATAATATAGTTTATACACAATTTATACCAAAATTACCACGGGAACGAAAACTACGCGGTTAAAACCGCGTGCGTTAGTTGTAACTAATATTAAAAACTATATGTAGGTACGCTTTTGAAATTCATATACTCTTTATTTATTTATTCATTAATTAGATATATCGGATACGACATTTTACTTCTTTTACGTTTTGTACCCGTAGCATTTTTGCTTAATTACAGGAAAAAGGGTAATATTAATTAATGGTGCCTAAAATAGCAACTATTTTGTCAAAATATTTTTAAAATCTTCACGTACGTACTGCAAGCCCGGTAGCTGAATGAAACACATTTTCATATTACTATTACAAAAGTGCATATCGTAAACAAAGGATGTCTGGTTTAATTTACGACTTAATAGCGGTAAGGTGCGCGCGTCGGGCGCCGCCGGGCCGGCCCCCGCTGGTCCCTTGCCGACCCTGCACGGAACTATATCGATCACTTGGCGCACGCTGCACTTGTTTAGGGTTGGGGAGTGTTCACACAAATACGTCGATGTCGATAAATTACGATATTATGTAAACATTACCAAAATGGCGGTTTTTTAATTTGGCTAATATTCTCTTTTCTAAAACAAATAGTTTGATTTCGGCAACCACTCTTAATAGTCTTTTCTGCTAAGAGTAGTCTTAGTCTCTGCCTACCCCTATGGGAATGCGTGATGTTATGTAGGTATGTATGTGTAAAAAATCTAATTTTCAGCAATTTTGTCTGTCCTATGGTTCTAATTATTCGGAACTATTAGGTATATTTTTGCGTTGCCAACAAACGCTTGGCGTCTTGACCTTTTAAAAATTTATCGCGTTCGTGAATTATAAAATGTAAGCAGTGCATGCAAAGAACACGTGATACAAAGTTCAACCTGAGGCATAGGTCCAAATTCATGTACCTGTAATTACACCGGTGACCATAGCCTTTAGAGCGGAATACACGGCAGAACGAATCAGTGGCAATACTTCCCGGACGAGCTCGGTCAGCAAAGACTCTACTACTTTATGTTATTACCTAATTGCAGCATGCGCTTAATCAGGCGCCGGCTAGTCGCTTTGCAGTAATTAATTCTCCCGGCGCTGTACTATCTCGGTATGCCGATCACGCTGTACCGTCTCCCTTACAACAATGATGTATTGAACTAGGATAATATCTATTACTTAGCGATGCTTCCAAACTAGGTAGATAATTTCATGACTAAGGAATTCCTTTAAAATATTATCAATGTAATATCCAGTTCCTTTTATTAAAAGTACCAAACATACGGTCATTTTCTGCACTATCCTTCTTTACTTTCTTTAGATAACGCCCGAGGTTACACCCGCGTCTTTCCCGTGGGAATTTCGGGATAAAAAATAGCCTATGTGTTATTCTAATGTAAGCACTGTATTATTGTAAATTTTCATTAAAATCCATTCATTAGTTTTTACGTGAAAGAGTAACAAACATCCATACATACAAACTTTCGCGTTTATAATATTAGCAAGGATTAGCATGCTTGAAATATTACACAGATAACCTTGTGGTAAACATAAAATAAACACTTCACTTTAGTCACAATTCCTGGTATACCTAACGTTTCCTGTTGTGTCATTAAAAACATTGTGTATAACGCAATACCAGCTGTACGAGTGTGAATAAATATTATTCGTTATCACCGACTTAATATTATGCACTCCCAAGTATATACCCATGTTATATAGATATAGATATTAGGATAAAAGTCTATCTTATAATCCAGGGAATCTATCTTCATTCCAAATTTCAACCTAATCGGTTTAATAGTTGTGGCGTGATGCAGTAACAAACACACACACATATTTATTACCGCTTTTATGATATTATTGTGGTTAAACCCATTTAGTTTATAATAATTTATTGCTGAGACAAAAATAATGAAAACAAATCGCTATCGATAATAAGCTAATTTCCCATCATTACGGGTGATATGAGTCAATGATGCCTACAACAATGGAAGTGTAGTGTTGACATTTTCTTCACAGGTCGGCCCCTGCATCGGCCCCATTGATTCGGCGTTCCATGAGAGATTAGACCCCGCACTCTCGCCCTGCATGCCCCCTTGAATTTGTCCGTCGGGTTATACGTTCGAATTTCATGCTAGATTAGATCAAGAGAGGATTTCGGGATTGCTTTTCGCAGGATTTATTAATTGTTTAATTTATTCATGAGTAGCGGCAGCAATTCGTTTAGAAACATCATTGCTCTTACATTGCACATGCATTTTTTTAATCCTATATTGACTTAGGTTCTGTTCAGTGAGGTAACGCATTTACAAAAACATAGAGATCCTAGACCAGGTTTTGTCAATAGGCTTAGGTCGGGAGGGACGGAAGATTTTCTAAGAAGCTCACTAGATTTCAGAGAATTTCTTAATAAATAATGACTAATTAATTCGTTTATTTAAGTTTAATGCATCATATAAATGTAAATAAATGTGCCTATACGCATAAAAAATATAAATCCAAACATTTAAGGAGCATTCAATCTACTTAAATGTTTAATGTACTGTTCGTCCGCAGGTGACGCGCAGTACAAACCGTACGTAACGGCGCGGCCAGAGATAGTGGTGGTGGAGTTGGACGGGGACGAGGACTTTGTGGTGATAGCCTGCGACGGACTGTGGGACGTGCTCAGCGAGGATGCTGTGGCACTGTCCGTCTACAAGCAGCTTATGAACGATCCCGGTGAGTTTAGCTCTTTAAGCCTTTTAAAGCCTTTACGCCGAAAACGTTTTATTCGTTCTATCAGATGATATGTTCAATAGCTCCACGTTTAAACTACCGAAATCAACGCTGAGTGTCACGAGTTAGATCTTTGGACTATTGTGACTCCTAATCTAGTGTTTACGTCTAATTAGTGGGAAGGGAAAGGGAAATGTCGGTCGTAATTAAAAATACGTATTGGTGCTAACATACATGAAATGAACAACAAGACGGTTAAAAAGATCTATGAGTGAAGCAATTGGACTTTTTAAGGAAAGTCTTCGTAATTATATCTCTCTATCTGTAGTATCGTGTTAGACACAGACAGATAGAGACGAAGTCGAGACTTGCACTGTCGAATTCCGTGACAGAACTATTGCAAAACGATGTCGTTTACAAGAGAAGGCGCGGAAAAGCGCTGCCAAGAACCTATAATATTATTTTTTAACTTCCGTTGGTTAAAACCAAACCCAACTAGAACGATAATAACGACACTTCTACGTAAGGACATAGAGTCGTACTTCCGTATGTAGAATTCAAAGTCATCAACTGTTTTCTTAGATCGTGTTGTTTAAGAAACGACATGTCTTCGAGGAGTTGTAAAACAATAGTTTGTTTGTAAATAAACCAATACCATTATAGTTTTAATAATAGCTGTATCACAAGTAGATGTTGTAACGCTGAGTCAGGCTCAGGCACGCTCCTGAATACCAATTCACTTATGTAATTTCTATATATAGAATTAACCGCTTTAAGTTCCCGATAAGAGGGTTACATAATCATACGTTTATACTACGAACACATGAACTTGTAGTTTAAGTTCACGGCCTGAGACAGGCTAATCGGTAGATTACACTTCTGTTTACAGCTGTTTTCAATTGTCTTTTTGATGAGGAGGAAACAATCGTTTTCTTTAAATCTTTAGACATGCTAGACGTAAGGGTGTATTTAAATATTTTGGAAATATTAAAAATCTCCTCAGGTTCGAATATTTTTCATTTCTTTAAGTCATTCTCTTAAATATCTTGTCTTTTTTCAACCTTTTTCATTTCCTCTACTTTTCTCATTATGTCCCTTAACATTTTTGCATATAATGTGTTCCAAACTTCTTGTTTCCCATAATCTATTAGTATACTCGTAATTTGCTTAGCAACACCGTTATTAGTTAAAAAAGTCATTAGGTCGTGCAGATGTAAAGTTGCTCCAAAGTAATTTAATTATTATTATAATGTTAATGACGGAACAAGAAGACGGGTTAAAAAGTATAGGTTCATTGCAAAATGTGTAAGAATTATACAGTTTTTTTTTGTTGCAATTTTGTTATAATTCAATGCAGCTTGTTGTTTAAAGTCCCACAAATAATTATAATGGATATGTATATACTGGGTTTTATACACTTTTTATGTGCTTTTGGTGTTTAAATATTAAAACAAAATTAAAACTAATTCATATCAAAATTACAGTAGCAAATAACAATAGTTAACTTCATTGCACTAGTAGAGAGTTTATTACGTCAACGGCCGACTATATTAACAAAGGGTTATAGTCATATATCTTCGTCTATACGTAGCGGTATAGCAGGAATACTTTACAAGTGTGGACGGAGAGGGTCCTAACGTTTTGTGACGTTTGTACTTAGAGGAAACTTGAGACGGGACAGGGGACGGCTACCTAAAGCCCTTGTACACGTAGCTATACAATGGAATGATTTTAGGTGACCGAATTTCACTTTTGAAGATGTATCGATTGACCGAATTCTCAGCGACTCGTCTGTAATTTGTTTATGTGTTGTAAATACCAGTACAGTAGGTACTGGGAATTTATTGTTTGCGGAAAATAATGCGTTTCTGTGTTTAGTTAAAGTTTAGAATTATAAAAAATATTTGGTTAATTGAATCTTCATA
Source organism: Mycalesis mineus (assembly GCA_034621355.1). Lineage (NCBI taxonomy): Eukaryota > Metazoa > Arthropoda > Insecta > Lepidoptera > Nymphalidae > Mycalesis > Mycalesis mineus. The sequence continues at coordinate 15,231,127 of CM067885.1, forward strand.
TTATATGGCTAAGAACCTCTGGCTAATGGCTTATACACATTGCTAAGTAGAAGGAAGAAGATTATGAGTTTGTTGTCTTAGTTTAGTTTAGTTAGCCTTTAGTTTCTTTTTTTTATTGACTACAAGTTGGACCTTGACTGCTATCACACCTGATGTTAAGTGATGTTGCAATCTAAGATGCAAGCGGGCTAACTTGTTAGGAGTAGGATGAAATCCATACCCCTTCGGTTTCCTACCTTAATTACCATTACTTTTACACAATCTAAAAATTACATATTGACGATTCAAAATAATCATAAAGATTTCGCTGAATAAAGATATTTCGATTTTGAACCAAAAGAAAAGAAACTTTAATTACAAAAAAATATTTAAAACATAATTAATAGTGTAAGACTCTAGTATACTGAGTTACTGACATGAAATTAAACAAGAGTTTTCACCTACACAAACGTGTGTTACTGAAGAAGCACGCAACGTAGAGTCGTTTAGTCCTTGCCTCTACTCGTATTGTGGTTGGCGCAACTTGGGCGCCCTTCAAGTCTTTGTAAAGTGTCTTTAATGGATCGCAGCGCTCAAGGCGAAAAGCTTTCATGTTGCTCAACAGTTTTGCTGTCACATAAATGTAAGGGTTTTTCATTGTGGCACTTGCACTGAGGGGGAGGCTGTTGTGTGCCACTTTTGTCATTGTTCCGTTAGGATTGTGGTGTTATGGTGATTATTAAAGGTTCTTGAGACTAATTTCGAATGGAAAGCTGTAGTTAGGAGCACTATGTAGTTATAGTTAATGAACACTACAGAATTTTTGTTGTTGGTTTGAGTTTTATTGTAGGATCCATTGTTTGGGTCCGCAATTTGTGCGTATTAATTTTTATTAACGATAATGTAACATATTTTTTTTATCGACTACAAGTTGGCCCTGGACTGCTATCACACCTGATGTTAAGTGATGATGCAATCTAAGATGGAAGCGCGCTAATTTGTTTAGAGTAGCATGAAAATCCACACCCCTTTCGGTTTCTATCTCAATCTGCCCTGTCGAGAGTCGAACCCAGGACCTCCGTCTTGTAAATCCACTGCGCATACCACTGCGCCACGGAGGCCGTTAAAATATAAATATTTCTTAGAATGTTATTCAGGACGCTCAGTTTTAAAAAAATATGTGATTAGGAGGCTAAAATTGACGTTAATATGGAGGACTTATGACTGGCTGGATAATTTCTAGCTCATATTTCATGCAGTGATATCCGCCGAGAAATACCATTAGTTTGTACGCCTGGACTAAGTACATATTATGAAAATATCGCGTTACTGAATTTATTTTTATTTTTGTATAATTAATCAATAAAAGGTTGTTGGACTCCGTATTTGAGTTTAATTAAAATTTAAATAAACTTTTTGCAGTCCTGACCAAATTAGATTATCATCTTTTCAATGAGGTGACATACTCAATTGATCAGATATAATTATCGAAATCGTCATCATCACTGACTGCTATTATCCAAGGTATTCTATCATAATCGTCAGTATGATCGGACGCCTTAAATGGATAGATGGACTGATAACAATTGAATATTGGTCATGAAATTGACGGATGGATATGGCAACTGCAGACTGATCATATACCGATCATCCGTCGACCTGGGCTGCGGTCGGTCGCACCGCAGCGCCGCGATACAGTTTCGTAACAGCGTCGGAAGCGGGGAAGTGGAGAAATTGGATACTTTGTTTTCACTTCGGCCCCCGATCGCAGCCGGCTTCCGCGCGCCTCCGTGAAGCCTTTCTAATTGTGAGCTTCGTCGACATGTAAACACTACGCTGTCATGTTTGTTTACCAACGATGCGATGATGTTGCCTGGAAAGTTTAATAAAAGTTTTTACTATGTAGCAGAGATATTTAAGGGTTGGGGAGTTGGTGTTGCATCACTTTGTATGAGAAAGCTCGTTAAGCCGATCCTGGTTATTATAATTATTATCTGATAGCGATAGTAATTGCTATAGAGTGAATCTTTTATTCTAAGCACAGAGCCCTGGCTCTCGATTGGGTTGTGAATTCAGTATTAAATTACTAAGACTAGCCATTGCAGATGAAAAATGTAGATGCAATACTTTTTTACATTTATGACATATCAATGACATCCTTTTCTGTTGAAATGAAAGTTCGTGTTCCGCAGTACAATGGGAAAATACTTACAATTTTAAGGAACGAGCTCCAATGGTAGCAGATTAAATAATAGAATTTATGAAATATTTACAACCACACTTATTAGACTTATGGGGTTTTCTACTAAGGTAAGCGAATGTTTGTCTTTGTCTGTTTCTTACTTTCTTACCTATTGGATAGACATAAGAAATAAATATTAAAGATATTAGAAGATTTTTAAGAAAGAAAAAAAAATCTGGCATGAAACTTTGCATGAAAAGACCGTCTTTCTTCATGTAACATGTAATGTAAGAAAAAACACAGCCCAATACAATGGTTTCAAATTTGAAGTAGGCAAAAAATTAGCAGCCAAATTAATTTTTACATTAGAGAGATATTGTACGCTCTGGTATGCCTTTGATATGACCCAAAATCTAATTTCGGATCATATCAAAGGCGATTCTGAAAGCTAGTATATTAAGAAAATTTTGTAAGAATTTGGGTTACAAAACTTCATCATCCTTACTAATATTATAATAGAGAAAGATTGTATGTATGTTTGGATGGATGTTTGTTACTCTTTTACGCAAAAACCACTGAATGGATTTTGATGAAACTTCACAATAATATACCTACATATCATAACAGCACATAGGCAAAATTTTATCCCGGAATTCCCACGGGTCTGAGAGCTACGCGGGCGAAACCGCGGACTTCCTCTAGTTGGATTATAAAACGACGTAGGTACTATTTACAAATACTAATGCCTCTTGCATTCATGTATTTTGGTTATCTTTCTACCTTAAACCAACATAAATTTAATAAAAATGCTTTATTGCTACAATGCATAAAAATGAGGTGAAATACATTAAAAGCTATAAGAAAAAGCAAAGGGAAGGTAAGGAACCTTATTGCTAAAAGTAATCTCTTCCAGGTTAATCATCCTATAGAAAAACATTAATTATGTGAGACAGGATTGCAATAAAATAAATACTCAAACATATATTCAAATAATTAAACAAAATAACAATATTTCGTGGTAAAGTTAAATTTATTTTCAATTGCGTGCATAAAACCTGGGAAATAAGATCTTTAATTAATTATTTACATACACATGAGACGGCTAGGCGGTGGGTATAATTATTTAATTTAATTAAATTATTTACGAGCAGCAAACAATAAGATCTCACAAAAACCGTTAGTTATTCATATTATATTTCAAGGTTAAACGACTCATTCGTAATTAGCGTCAACTGCTCCATGGTTCAAGGTGGTCTGTAATCTCCGTGGTCCCCCTATCGTTGGATAAATGTCGTTTCTATTCATTTTACTATGTGTGCCTGTTTTTAACCGACTTCAAAAAAAGAGGAGGTTCTCAATTCGTCTGTATGTTTTTTTTTATGTACGTATGTTACGCGATTACTTGAAGACGGCTGGACCTTTGAAAAATCCTTTTTGTCTTCAAAAGCGTCAGGTGTTCCCATATTCATCATGACTGTGAGGATCTGATGATTATGATACGTTTTTTTATTTTTTCAACGATCCGACGGCTTAACGTGTTCTTCAAGGCATGGAGGTGTACACCACTAATTTCCCAATCCTGAGATTTGAATTTTTACTAAAAAAAATCTTAGAAACCAGCTTGTAACCAACCCAGGACCTCGTTGTCCGAAATCAAGTAGGTACTAACTATTGGGCCAACGAGGCACTTCCGTCAACTCATATTGTAAAAATACACATTTCAATTTTCGTTCTGTCGTATATACAAATCCTAATAAGATAAAAACGCGCGCTAGCTTCTGCGAATTAGAAAATCCGCTGTAATCTCTTTAAAACACCCGCAATCTACTTTTCAATAAGCCCTTACGTAAATGGAGAACTGGAAATGTATCGGGGTTTTATTTTACTGGACGTCAATTTGCCATTTGACTGTAATCTTATCTGTAGTTAAGTGATCTTTGATATCCTTTTCATTCTACCATCTATAAATAATATAAACAAAGCTTCTATATACTTCTTTCTCTTTCTTTTGACGACCTCCGTGGCGCAGTGGTATGCGCGGTGGATTTATATGACGGAGGTCCTTCCGTTCTCAACGGGAAAAATAATACAGATTTAAATTTTTCATTTGTCTTGGTATGGCTGGTGGGAGGCTTTCGCCGTGGCTAGTTTCCGCCAATTAGAAAAGACGCTAATCCTTTAACACAACCGCAATTACGTTTCGATACGCTCTTCGTATGGAGAAACCGAAAGGGGTGTGGTTTTATTTTACTCCGAACAATTTGCCCTTTCACCTTAATTGTATCAGCACTTAACATCATGTGATAGCATTTTTAGTCTAACTTGTAGTCGATAAAAAAAAATCTACCTTAATATCGTCATCATTATCAGCCTATTAACGGCCCACTACAGGACAGGTCTACCTCCTTATAGGAGAGGGGATATGGAGCGTAGACCCACGTTGCTCTAATGCGAGTTGGCGGGCTTATTGGGGTTTCATTTATTAAGGAGCACTGGAGCGATGATAGTGACCGAGACCGACGGCGTACCGTGCTCTCCGAGTCACAGGGGTTTAACTTTACCAACTTCCCGACTCTGAGTTTGAAATTTGAATGTACTGAAATTTTCAAAGAAGAATTAAAACTCAGAATTACCTTAATATAAATAAGACTTAACTCGAAGGGCATATCATGTTTAGTTACTACAGTTCTATCGATGCAGTCTTCCTCCATTATCGAAGTATTACTGAAGATATGCAAGTTTATGTAACTTAAGTTCAATAGAATGCCAGAAAGTAATTCTAATTTATCTTCCATAATTTGACCCAAGGGCCAAGTGACCAAGGAAATTAAAAAGCTTGAAAAAATTATTTAGATAATTTAAATGCGATCTTGCCATCGCACTTAACTAAGTATAAAGCAACGTGTATTCAACAGCTCCAAAGAGGTCGTCTAAAAAGGCTCTAAGTATTAAATATTTACATTTAACATTAAAGCGGGGCCACACCTTTGCGCTCCCATCAAAGTGGACACACGACAGCTTTATTGGATTATGAGTTCTGCCAGTTTAAACAGCCCGGAGTTGATGTTTGAACTGGGGTGGTCGGGCGTTGCTAATTCGCCCGGGGGTAGTCCGGATTATTACCCTCCATTGCTTGAATACACCGGAATCCACCTCGTATATTTCGGTGTATAAAAGTGAAATTCTATTAATACCTAATTTAAGCGGGTATTGTTTCATTTGGCAGTTATACGCGCGTGTTGCTGGTTTCAACTGACACCGCTTTTTGTAACTTCCTGTTTTGTTTTGTTTTATTTTACATGTTACCACAGATAAGGGGTATATCCCACTTAGCTTTCCTTACTATTTTTTGTGGTTGGTAACCTGATGGTTAGTGATAATGCAATTTAAGATGGAAGCGTGCACATTTGTTAGGAGTAGGATGAAATCCATACTCCTTTCAGTTTCTACACGGTATCGGACCGGAACGCTAAATCGCTTAGCGGTACGTCTTTGTGAATATGGTGGTAGCGAGCCACGGCCGAAGCCTCCCACCAGCCAGCCCTGGACCAATTTAGAAAATCTTAATCGGCACACCCGGGAATCGAACCTAGCACCTCCATCGCACCACTTCGTCACGTAGGCCATCAAGAAATTCTATCATCAACTTGAGAAGTTAATCCTAGGAAATATTCTTTTGGAAATAATCATAAACTTATTATCAGACCGTTTATCCTGCCAAGATAGACAGTCACTTACCATCAGTTGAAAATAGACGCAACTAAAAACGAACAAAAATAAATAAAACTATCCAAACAAGCAATCCCGTACACCTAGCCACCGATTGAACCGATAGCATTGTGTCCATAGATCGTGATGCAGCTGATAACGCTTCCGTCGCCCTAAACGCGATTTAGATGGCGTCCTATCTGAATGTGCTGTACTAACGCTCTCCGTAATTGTTGGTTTATGGACGCATTGTGTAATCTAATGTACGAGTGGCCGCTCTTGTTTATTGCGTGTTTAGTATTACCACAGAATATATAATAGGGGCTTTATGCCTTATGCCTTTGCTTTATGCCTTAGGATTTAAACTTACCAGTTAACTGACATTTCAACGCATAGCTACTACTGGGGCCATAAAATTTACGTTCGAGGTCCTTTTTAACCGACGAAAAAAAACGGAGGAGGTTCTCAATTCGACACGTATATTTTTTCTTTCATGTATGACCACGCATAACTTTTTACAGAGTTGTCCGATTTTGATAATTCTTTTTTTAATTAGAAAGGGCATACTTTTAAGGTGGTCCCATTGTCATCATGCTAGGATCTGATAATGATATCCTGGGGAAATTGAAGGAACTCTTGAAATTTTGGAGGCACGCTTACAGCGATTTCGGTTTTTGTCTCGGTATCGGTAGCCTTTTGGCTACTAGTGTCGTATAATATACTATGAGAGTATAGTACGAGTACGTTACGTAGCGATAAATCACAAAAAAATTAAGAAATAATAAAAATTCTTAACTAAAAATAGAACTGACTCAAAACGCACTAAAAAGTAAAAAAATTTTTTAACAAAAAATAGAATCGACTCAAAACGCACTAAAAAGTAAAAAATAACTGTGTCATTTAGTTGCTTTAATTTACTTAAGCAACTAAATGACACAGTTATTTTTTACTTTTTGTGCGTTTTGAGTCGGTTCTATTTTTTGTTAAAAAATTTTATTTCTTACTTTTTAGTGATTTATCGCCACGTACCGTACTCGTACTATACTGTCATAGTATATTATATGGCACTAGTAGCCAAAAAGCTACCGATAGGAGTCAAAAACCGAAATCGCTGTAAGCGTGCCTCCAAAATTTGAAGAGTTCCTTCAATTTCCCCAGGATATCATCAGCAGATCCTAACATGAGGACAATGGGACCACCTTGGATGTATGCCCTTTCTAATAAAAAAAGAATTATCTAAATCGTTATGCGCTATATAAAAAAAAAAACAAATATACTTGTCGAATTGAGAACCTCCTCCGTTTTTTTTCGTCGGTTATAAATAACTGTGTCATTTAATTGCTTTAATTTACTTAAGCATATCTAGGAGTCGGTGTCAGCCAAGGTTTCTACTTTAAGGACGTTACCTAGAACCCACAAACCACTTTACTACGTAAAATAAATGTTCCTTAAACTTGACTGTCACCGACTTCATAGATATGCTTAAGTAAATTAAAGCAACTAAATAATACTGATATTTTTTACTTTTTGTGCGTTTTGAGTCGGTTCTATTTTTTGGTAAAAATTTTTTACATTGTAAATGACAGTTCTTAGGAAGGAATTTACTAAATTGTAGTATTAAATTATATACCTTTAGTGAGAATCGGGAGGGCTTTGTGCGAAAGTCTTCTTCGATTTAAGTGTAGTGGATATTTCAATTTACTAAGTATACATAAATAATATTGCATTTAACAGATGCAGGGTTTAATTTATGGAAGTTCCTTGTGAACAAGGAATAATTAACTTATTTGGTACTCTTAAATTAACGGTCATCCTAAACTACTTGAAAAACTAACGAATCTATGCGGTGACGTAACCCGAACTACAGAATCCTTTCGAAACCGAAACATTTTTAAACTTGACTCTAAGTAAATGAACGCAACTGTCATTATTATTGAACCTTACCCTATTTATGAAAACCAAAAAGTTGGTCTCGATAGAGAGATTATAAAGACTAATATACACACATTAAAATTTGTACATAAAATGCTGTCACTCGAGGGGACAAACATCGCTCCGTGAACACGCAAATATTTCAGGCTGTCCAAACAGAAATTTCATGAATTGCACGATGACAGGCCTCGGCGGCGCCATTAAATTACAATGACTCGCTTGTCGTTTTCCTACCTACTGTGACTCGCAATATAATGTGTTCCAAGTGCTCTCTAAGCGTCTACCAGTCTACTGCTTATGATCTTTATAATATTTAGTACTTTATGAAGGCATTAGTAAAAGGCTCTTTCCCCATCGTTTTACCGTTAGCGAGTCTGTGCTACTTCAGTTTTATCACGCTATAAATAGTGCTTATTAGTAGCTCAATAAAAGCTAGCTAGATAGGTATCTGTAGTCTATGAATAAGAAAATAAATGATTACTTTTTTTTTATCAACTACAGGTTGGCCCTTGACTGCTATCACACCTGATGTTAGGTGATGATGCCATCTAAGATGGAAGCAGCCTAACCCATTAGGAGTAGGACGAAAATCCACACCCCTTTCGGTTGCTACACGACATCGTACCGGAACGCTAAATCGCTTGGCGGTACGTCTTTGTCGATAGGGTGGTAACTAGCGACGTCGAAAGCCTACCACCAGCCAGACCAAGAAAAATTAAGAAAAATCTCAATCTGTCCCGCCGGGAATCGAACCCAGGACCTCCGTCTTATAAATCCACCGCGCATACCACTGCGCCACGGAGGTAGTCAAAAATTACGGAGGAAACTGAACGAATGACACGATAAATTCAACCGTAAACTAATATAAATTGAAGAAACAAGTAGTTTTTGCAGAACAAAGCAGGCAACTGAAGTCTTCAACGTGTTTCGCGTAAAGTGTGCATTTTTTTTACTTCGAGCTTTTATGGATTAACTTATAATATTAGCTAAAGAAGCTCCCTTCTAAATCGATGTGCACTTTGATGATTAATGGATAAGAGACGACAACAAAAAGCCATAAGTTTATCGACCTATCTTTAGGCAGCTAATCCCGTAAACTGTTGCTAGTATGGACCTCTCTGGACGTTCAATCCCGTTGACAGTCGGCAGACAGTGAGCCGAGTAGTCTATTTGGCAGCGCGTACGCTACAACGTGGACTTTGGCCTTGACACTGTTCATTATGTACTATATGTCTGCCAACTGATCTTCGAGTGCATAGCGAATCTTGAGATTATTGTTGCATTGTGATAGACGTTGACGTTTTTATTGTATGAATGTATTATACTCTAACATGACCATTATAGTTCTTGCGGACTTTTGTTTGATTGCTAGATCGGTTGATTTTTTGAATATATGTAATTTAACCTGGCATCGGGTTCAGTACTAGGCTAATATTTAATCTAAATTGACGCTGAGTACGGTACTACTGTGCTGCAAGTTATCACCCCTCATGCCATATTGTAAATAAAAATATGAATTATTGATTAAAAATTCTAAGATGCACATCATAGTATCCTGGGCCTATGTAAATCCGCATCTTACGGGCTAGATTACTTTGTCTTTCGAATTAGTAATAAAAAAAGAAATAAAATAGAGCAAAAAGTTAAAAATAAAAGGAGTAAAGACATAACACCAAGCGGAAACCTGTCAGGGTCATGCTTTAAATAAAGGTACCCCTGTCAAAATTGAACTAATTTTTGATCAAAGTTGTTTACAAATAGTTCCTTAATCCTTTTCTTGCAAAATTGCACCAATGATGTATTTTTTTAAATTGATTTGTTGCTCTAGTAAACACTTGAATAGATTTCCTTATTCGTGTAATTTAGTGTTTACTAAAACAGGCTAATTGTTGTCATATTACTTTAATACAGCTATTTGAATTAAACTTAAGTAAAATTACTACATAATTGTTATACTTAGAGAGTAAAAGGGTCTATAGATTGTTTCGTTGATTGTCTAAGTGGCAGACATTACTTTGAAGCAGTTACTTGATGTTATTTATTTTTTTTAAAACCATTTAGTGTGTTGTTGTGCAATCACGAAGTTAAACGCTGGAAAATAACAGTTAAACGAAATATATTAATACAATTTATTTATTGATTGATTTTGGGGTCGGATACAGAAGGTAGCTAATTCTCGAGACGGCGCGTATTGTGAAGAGATTCCTCTTTCTGGACCCACCATCGGTCGGTTGGGCCCGCAAGTGGAGGAATATTTTTTCTTTATAAATGTTTAATAGTGCTTTTATATATATTTTTGTATTATATAACATTGTTAAAATATTAAAAAAAAATCAAAAATAAATGACAGACTTACACTGACAGTATTTTTTGTGCGTTGAAGAGAACGTTAAGCCGTTGGTCCCGATCATCTGTGATCGTTACTGAGTCAAATGTTATCATCTATGCTTGCAAAGGATCGTATTGGACTGACCTCTCCTACCGTAGAGTCGTGCTGTCTACAGTAGAGGCTTAGACCCCAACACTCTTACTAATAAAAAACGCTTAATCTACACATCATCCTTCGTTACTCTCATACTAGTAACTATCAGAGAAACAAAGTATTATCAGCGTTGAAAGATCGTCATTAATAAATATGGAGTTACTTCCGACTAATGACACTTTTCTTAAACCGGTATTAAGGCGTACAATATGGCAACCCACATTTTTAAAAGTAAAAAGAGTGAGTCTATGAATGAATTTAACGCTCAATTACCCTATTTTATCTGTGGTTATGAGATAAATGACATAAAAATATTTTTGACAACTAATTTAAACTTAAACTCGAGTTTTATGTGTAGTGGTATGAAACCACCTCTGGAATCTCCAACTAAATCATTCTTTCTAATTCTTTCACTAATGCATTCTTTATGGAATCGATATTTTGTTTTGAAATCGGCTTCTTGCAGTTCTTGAAATGAATTGAAGCGTATTTTGTAAAGTTTGACGCGTCTACTTAATACACTTCTTCTTAGATTATTAATTTTATTTATCGTCTTCAAATCGTCGATATAATAATCCCTGTCCAACTTGTTATATGAATCTTTAATTTAATCAAGTTTTACTGTAAACAACCACAACACATCGAGACAAATAACGGAAGATAAGACGCTGTAAACGTCAAAAACTGCAATTTTGTCAACGACTCATTCGTTAAACCTTGTAGCGCCGATGATTAAATTTTATTACGGTAGTAGAGAGTGACTTGCTTACTCGTTCTTTTCTCTGCGTTTATTAATACAAAATTTTGTTAGTATAGATTAAAAACTTGTATTAAAGTTAGTTTCGTTCTAGTCTACGTTTATTAATAGGGCTGCAAGAGTCTAGAGCAGAATAAAAGTCTATTGAAATATGATGACGGACATGATGTTTGTTTAAAATAACAACTTTACAGTTTCTTGATCTATTCATTACTTTCATACTCCCGATTCAACAGTAGAGTCACAACAACAAATCGTTCTTCTTTTCATAAGCGATTATTAACTAAGCCTACTTGAAATAAACGCTTTTGAATTTTAAAATTATAGTTGTCACGTAAATTGTCTGTCATTTCTTAAAATACTCGAAAGCGGCAACTAAAGACTGTTGATTAATAGAAGTGTTGTACGGTCTACTTGCTCAACTAACCGTGGTCTATGGCCGTCTCATTAGCATCTCCGCTCTAGAGATAGTCTATGGCCCTTTTCTCTTTCTTGAAATTAGACAGCTCATACAATGGACGCAGATATGCATCTCTGAGATATTAATATAACGATATAAATTAACTGACCTAGAAATTGTGTTTGGATTAGAGAACAATGATGAGAGTGAAATTTGATTTCTTAAAATAGATTATAAGGATGTTTTGTGGAAATAAACCTATTACTAAAATATGGAAAGAGATAGTCAACATGTTAATTTTTATTGATGGCATCAATAGCCTCGTGTTAAAAAAGAAATCTCTGATGAATTAATCGCTGAGATAAATGACCTTGACAAATAATCGGACGGACGGACCTGATCCTATAACGGAACCCTTATAGGATCATGTCACGTTTTTTCTTTTGAGGCAAGAAACTCTAAAAAGTGGTTTACGAGTATAATAAATCAGACATGGTAAAATACAATTGTGGGGAATGATAGCTAAAAAAAATATCTTTAAAGAAGTCGTTTAAAAACCTATCGGATTCTTAATAATTTTATATTTATATATATTTTATCAAACACGCCACTATATGGCATATTCAGATCTACAAGATAAAATGTCAATTGACATGTCTTTGCTTTAGTCTTGCAGATTAAAAATAATGTTTGCTTATAAAAACTTTGTCTGTAGCACAATGTCACGTTTGAAAAGTAATGCGTGTTTTTTAAATAATAATTATTATTAATGCAAGTTCCGAACGTAAGCCAGTTAGTGGTAACAGTTGAAAGTAAGCGGTTTTTCTGATTTATTTTCTATGAAAGTGTACGCAGTCTCGCTCCACATGACATGTCGGGCGCTCTGCGGTCGATGGTGACGGTGCTAGGCGAATTTACATACAGAACTACATACCGACAGACTGTTTTAGGCTGCCTTTCTATCGCATACGTTGAGGGTAGAATAAGGAAAGGGATGTCTAATTGAATCACTTGTCTGTGTTCTTTATTGTAATATTTGAAGAAACAAGCAAAGGACCCACCTGATTTTAGGTGTTGTTCGCTTTTTCAACGTTGTTGTTTAGCCAAAACTACAATACAATAATACTGTAATTGTAAGTAGTAAAGTGTAGTTTGACTCTTTAACATTGTTTTTTAGCCAAAACGATCATACAATAATACTGTAACAGAAAAATTAAAGTCGAGTAACCTATATGCTTTGACATCGTTCCAATTGTTGTTTAGCTGATTTTCTACTTCATCATCATCATCATCTTTAACAGCCGATGGACATCCACTGCTGGGCAAAGACCTATTTAGAGACTTCCAAACAACTCCTAAGCCGCCTATGTGGCCCTGTGACATGTTTAATGTCGTCAGTCCACCTATACTAAAGCCAAACTCGATTGAGAATGCTTGTCAACAAACAAATTTAAAATGAAGGTAGAAAATGCAACAAATTTTATGTCTAATAATTTTAAAATTATGTTTTGTTCTTTTATAAAATCTTATTTAAAAGATATTGAATATATTAATTAGTTTTAAGCTTACTAATCTAATTTATTGTCATGAATTCGTCATTAACAAGTTAACTAAAAAATTAGGTGTAAAATGGCTAGTGATTTCTACGTCCATTTTTAATTCGTTTGTTGACCAACATTCTCAATCGAGTTTGGCTTTAGTATAGTGGGAGGGTCGACCATTTCAGTATTATGGAAAACACTCTAGTTGAAGTTCTAACATTAATAACGTAACGAGGATAACTAACATTTCCAAAGCGTTGCAGTTTGCTGATAGAACGAATAAAGGACTGAGCTTTTGATAAAAATTACATTAGTATAGCATTAATGGCCACAGGCGGCTCAGAACTGTTGTTTGGAAGTTCCCAAAAAAGGACTATGTCCAGCACTGAACGTCCAAAGGCTGTTAATTATGATGATGATGATGATATCATTTATTTAGAGTTTTTTTTAAGAATCACTATCTGCTCTATACAGACTGGTCAATACGATCGGTTGAAGCTCTCATAATCGATAATCAAAATTCAAATTGGTTCATCTGATAAACAATGTGTCACCGTCCGATGTAAATTGACAGACTTTTTCGCGTTATAACAATGACTTACTCATAAATATTTAGCACGTTTAGTTTTGTGTTGTGCATCGACCGGCTGGCGACCTTCGTGGGTACTTTTATTGGGGTTGTAGTTGTGCGTGTCGTATCCGCCGAGGGTCAGAAGGGTCAGATAGTATTTGAGGTAAAAGTAAACTTTTGATAACGACCATACTAATCAATCCTGCTTATATTACGAGTAAAACGTAGGAGTTATGCCGCTAGAATATTACAATTTGACAGAGAACTTTTACAGATTGTTAATACTAAAAATTTACAAAGAAGTAGTTCATAACAACGTATAGTAACGTTAACTTTGGGATCATCATATAACATTTACTTAATAATTACTTTAATTAATGATTACTTACTTTAACTGTTCATTTGCTGTAAGCAGGTACTTTTCTTTGCGACCCATACTTATATATTTTACCGTAGCTTCATCTAGAGTTGACTCGAAATTAATTGTAAAATTTGTTGTGTATCAACATTTTTATAATATTAACGAGAGTAGATCGAACGTTTTGGATTCTGCAATATACTGAAATGGTGCATGGAAAAAAATATTTATTTAGTCATCCCGCAAATTATTGTGCAAAACAATAGGCAGTAGTGATTATATTCAGTCGAGTGGTCTCACTGCGTGGCGGGAGGGTGCCTCGCAATAAAAATGTATAATACGCCGTGCGGGAGGCGCGCAGCCCTCCTAGCTTTGACATCATTACAATTATTGCTGCCCCACCCCTGTCTTCTCGCCACAAAATCGTGAACGTGTGTCTCTGAATGCGCCCGTATTTGTCTAAGGGCTCTATAAGTCTCATCTAGTTTTGCTTTTGTGATGTACGGATGGAGTTAATATAAATAGGCGCACGCTCTGGCACAAAAAAGATGTCTAGCAGTCCAATCTAAACATTTGTTGTCGAAACCATTGACATATTAATACTATGGACTTCGGGTCTAATGCAAAATTTACGTCAAAAGTGTCCCAAGATATTTTATACACACTAGGATGTATTTATGTTTTTATACACAAAATAACATTGTAATGTATGTCTTATCGTCTTGTTATACAGTCTAATTTGCAACGGTCTAATTGCATGCAATAAGTAATCAGCTTCGATTGACGGTTACCATGGCAGCCTTTTTTTGACATGACAGCTTCTCGTGAAAATAGGACAACATAAATGGTGTGGAGTCGGTAGCTTTCAAATTTTTTCGGCATCTTATATTTATATATTATATTTACAGCAAATTTTAATTTATACATATCCCTGACCTCTCTATATGCTGGGATAAATCTTGTACCAAACAATAATTGTTGTAATTATCTTGTATAAAATAATAATTAGTTATAATAATAATTAATTACAAACCAAATCCACTAATGTACAAAATGATATGCTACTCGACATAGTTCTTTACTTTGAAATTTTAAGTTCTCGATATTTTCCTCTTTTTAATTAAACTGAAAATATATTTTTTTACTTCAATGACGTAAGATCACTTTTTTAAATAACTGTTCCTAATTTCATGTAGATAATTCTTATAGTTATCAAATTAATATACCATTATGGTAAAAGTTATTTGATTATTATTAAAAATAAAAATTTTTGAATTGAAAATAATCAAATTATTTTCATTCAAAAATTAAATAATTAAATAATTCAAATGTTAAACAACAAAATAACTCTATGCAGTCGTTGTTCTAAAACATTCTATTGCTCACGGCAGATCCGAACTAAATGTGGTTAATTAGATAAACATATTGCACTCCTTCTATCCTAGACGCGGGTAGCGTATGGGAAAAGGACAGATAGATACTTTTGTTCATTTTGGTTGGTTATGCAATTCGTTTCTATAGTTTATTAAAATTTTAATAAAATAGCCTGTTTCTAAGCAAAATAATACTTTAAAATCATCAGTAAATATTTACTTACTGAAAATATGGTACACCGTCTTCTTTTCTCACCTTACTCGGGTAGTTCTTACAAGTTTATTATAACACATTACGGCATTATTGACGTGTATTCTGTCAGTCAGCTAATATGAGACTGAATTGCGATTGGAAATCATTTCGCGTTTTGGCTTACTTTTGGTTCGGACACTTTTTATCGCTGACCCGAAGTCCATAGTATTAATATGTCAATGGTCGAAACAATTGCTTTTCTTTTGGTTTATTCAGCGTTTTAAATTTTTTAGTTCCTCAATGACGGAGTCGAAAAATTCGATGCGCAAAACTTAATACTTTTCTATTTTTCATATTCTTGTTATCCAAAATTCGTCTAATGTCGCAGTTTAATTGCCTCGTTAAGTCAATCCCGTTTACATTGCAATATAACTAAAACAAATCACAATTTTAAGAAATCCTTACGGAATCGCATTTTAGAGTCGCATTTTAATGTAATGTAATTTTCAAAGTTATATCCAAACGGCATCATTACGGCCTTCTTTTTGGAGAGGTCCGCTGACAATGACAATTTACGTCCTTTGTAACCCGCACCCAACGTAGACGGTGATAAAGAGCCTCCTAATCCTTCCATTACGATCCCGACGACATTTTACAGAAATTGAGTATTGTTCTCTATTTGTAACTGGTTAGTTGTTACAAGATTTTTTATTTGCATCATGTTTTATTACATACCTGATACTAAAGTCTTATATTGCAGCAATTTACACGGTAGTATGGAGTAAAAATTTATTAACACTATAAAACAGTTTTGTAGACGCGGAAGAATTTCGTAAATCTTGGCACGAATATTTCAAATCCCATATATTTCATGTCCAATGCATGATAATACTAAAACAAACAATGAAATTGGTGCTTATAATATTGCAATTACGACAACTAGTGAAAAATTGGTTTTCGGTGAGAATTTGGCGAATGGATCAGCTACCTGACGTTTCGTTCTACCTATATAGTGCCAACAAATGTCAAAACATATTAAAATCATTTGTTATAACGATTTTAGCTTTGTAAAATAATGTTACTGCTAATAGATAGATATATGTATAAGAATAGGGTAAAAGCTTTTAAGCTTAAGACTAGAATCCAAAGACACACGTGGAGTGGAATTTGTAGCAATGAAATTACCGGGAAAGTCTGAAGTGGGATACTATCATGGGAACTGGGTGAAATAGATTGTAAATGGGATTACGAACCCGGAACACCTAGTGCCTGGTATCTCCTTATAAGAAAGAATATACGTGCACCTGTAATGTAGGGTGACGTATTTGTCTTGAGGATAATTTTGTTTGGGTATCAGAAGTTTAACTAACTAGCAGTTGTGACGATATATCAGTTTTTTGTTAATTGAATTCATATTGTATTTTGAATTTTGTTTTTGCGATAAATGGTAACGAATATTTTTCTATAATCTGTTCCTAAACCAAAACCAAATGGGTTTTGATTTGGCATTCAAATAAAACTATCTCAGACAGAATTATATCCAACAGATAATAATAAATGCAAATCAGGATGTTTTATTTTTAGACTTACAGGAAACTGCCGATACATACTTTTATACATAACAAGGCACACGTAGGCGCACTGCTTACATACACGAGGTGAGAATATACTCAAGTCATTGAAACGATATTTAGGAATGTTGCAATTTAATTTTATCTCGTCGTAAATTGTTTTTTGGAAGCCATCCAACAAGACATACTGCATCACCCAAACACCCGGATACAGGCCATGTGGGTGGTCGGACACTTTCACGTTTGTTGCGATAACAAAGATGCCATAACCGTAGATTATGCTCCTCCTATTTGATGAAAAGATACCTTTTTAATACCGCCTGAAATTAGTGTAATTAGCTAGCTGGCAGTAGTTCCGCGGTGCAATTATGTAAGCCTTATTAAAATGTTCTCTCGTTCACTGCTTTCAGCTTGCGCTTCATGTTTCATTTGAATACTGTTGGAAAGTTTTTTTTTATAAAGATTATTAAATGACCAATTTCCCCTTTCTCTATTCCCCTTGTGCTGACGTAGGTACAATTTTAGGTAGGCAATACGTAGGGATTAAACTTAGATCCTTTCGGATTTAATACAATCGTTAAAGTGTTGAGGCTTAAATTTAAATGCAAGTTGAGAACAACCGTTATCTGTAGCTTTTTGCGACCGGCTTCATGTGTACACAAAAGGAAATGCAGCGTTATATAATTGTTGAATAATTCGAAACGCGGCAGAAACTTTAATGTTTATTGTTTTGGGATATTGAGAATCTTTCACATGCCGTTGTATTGATGAAAGTTTTTCAACCGCCGATGTTTCTGTATAAGGCTGCTTCCATTTAGAGCTTTTCCTTTATGTTCATTCGAGCTTTGTTGCCTGCAGTATAAAGTTTGGCTATAAATCAACAATTATGTTCCATCTTACAAGGGGAGTTTTACTAGAGAACTTTTAATAGGTTTACTTATTTATCAACCTTTATATTTTCTATTTATAGTTCTTCAAGAATTACTTTTAGTATCATATTGATATTAATTATGTTTATTGTAATAAACTTAAGGAAAAATGTACTATAAATTTTATTTACATTTTTATTATAACATTAAATGACCAGTAAGATTTTTATTTAGAAAATAAAATGAAATTGAGAGGATGGCATTACGTTGGAGAGGTTAATGGCATCACTCGAAATGTTCGAGCTTGTTATTTAGTATTTGAGAAGTAGGAAATTGGCAAACTTCGTCCGTTCACGGTAACGAGGCTCCGCCGTCTAGGCTTGCTAAATATAACACTTAATTAATTAATCACTTGTCTGATCGCATAGATTTTGACACTGACTGATTTAATAAAGCGGTATTTTATAGTAAAATATCTGAATTAAATTCACGGATATCATTCGCAAATAATAATGTAAAAATTCTTCAAAAGCACATAATTACTTCGCTTTATTTTCCATGAAGCGAAGAAATTAAAAATGTGCCTTTTCCCCAGAAAGAGTATCGTGGATTTTTTTAATTTGTTTCAATTATACCATAGGAATACCAGAAGAACAATTTATGTTATCAAAAATACTAGAATAAAACAAATTGGAATTGTGTAGGAAGCAAGAAACGTTGTGGTCATGATTGGACCGCGTATTGGAAATTATGCAGCGACGTTATATCTATGCTAAATACTGTAGCGGTATGCCTGTTTATAAGCAAATTGAGTAAATTAGACAAAGTGGTATTACGAACAACGGTATTAATTATAAGACTAGAGTTCTCGGTTACATTCAGGAAGTAATATTTCTTGTAATGATATCTTGCTATCTATAAAGCGATAGTTCGACAAGAGTCTTCGAACCCTCCATTAGTTCTATAGGGAAACTATAATTATTCAAAGGCTTTGCAGTGCGGCCGGCTAGTTAGTATAGGTACGTGTAAACTCAGTCCCTACCCCGATAGTTTTCCCTGCGAAGGCTTTTTGATATTTTTTTTTAATTTGCATAGTTCCCGGCAAATGTCGAGACGACTTTGTTTGGCGTGCGCTGTTTGGCTTACGGATCCATGTTTGCACTGCGCCATTGTGATGATACTACAGTGGACGGCTCGTTAAAATCCGACATTGCTCTCCAAATGACGAGGAAAATAGGTTTAAATAAAACTGACGTTTTTTTTATGGCGGCCCTGTGAAAATATCATACAATCGATGGCAAAATTCATATCGTATTTTCATTTCATGTATTTGAACGAGTTCTTCTTTAATAACTAGAAATATAATGTATTTTTAAGTTCAGATATGTTTTTGTTACTTAATGTTAATGCACTGAAATCAAAAATTATTCCAATTAAAATTTATGTAAATGACGTCATATCCTAGCATTTGTGAAATAGCTTTTATTTCCAACACGTTTTGTTTTAGTACCGACGTAGTGAAAACATTTACAGTCGGCACGTCGTAGACGCTATTTTTGCAACATTTGCGTGCAGATTCAATGGGATGAACGCTTGCATGATTCGTGCACTCCTACGGTTGACTATTTGTTTTTTTCCCCGCCAGTTCGTCGACCGCGCAATTTTTCGTGTGCTCGGCCTCGAACTCGTTGATACACAAGTCATATGTTACTTGAAACGATACTCGTAACTTTATGAAAACTTTCTGAAGATAAGTCTTAAAACGCTGTTATCTAGATTAAAACCTGTTTCAGAAAAGGTAACTTAACGTCAACTTTCGCCCCTTTTTAACACACCGAGTATTTTATTATGCTTGCGTGGTGATTTATGTTGGAGAGTGGGTAAGAAGGCTTTTGTATGGTTATTGCACACTGAAAGCAATGTCAGAAACTTTCAGTTGTTGCGCATATGTTCAAGGATTTTTTTATCTTTACTGACATTATTCGTGTTTCAGATTAGTTCTTTGTATGCTGGGTGCTTACTGTTGTAATATTTAACTATGTTTTTAACCGACTGCGTCATGAGGGTAATTTGTTTCGATGATGTGATGATGATGATGATGATGAAACTAGATTGTTTTTCTCTTTTCATTTCATCCCATCTAAGCGGTCGGGCTTTTTGTTTTTTATAATAATAATTTTATTACGTTAACAAGATCTGTTAGCGGTTATTAATAAATATCACACGCATGAGTAATGATCCGTAATTGGAGACAGAGGCTATCGCTTTAAAATAAAGACTTCGTGACATCCGTCAAGTAACTGTATATTATCGATGGCCATTTCATGCATTACGATTTAGTATTAATGATTTAGTTTATGATTTTGATTAAAGTAGGTTTTATCATGACTTTTTGTGGGAAAGTATTGTATTGTAAATCGCTATTGGTAAAGCACCGAGTGAGAACTGCTACTTTTACGGCGAGATAGTCACTCCTAGGTACGTACGCGCTTCTTTGAGTGCGTGGGTGCCGAAGACCTAAGAGCAGTGGCCCAGGGATAAAAAAAAATGTAGATGCTCAAAACCTCGTGAGACACATGTTAGAAGAAGAGCAAGAATGACGAAGTAACTCTGTGATGCGTCGAGGCATTATAATAAGAAGAGAGGAAAGAGAAAAAGAAAGCAAAAATATCTAGGAAGTTAGTACCACGAAATGCCAAGCGATATCATGCTGACCCGGCAGCAAATGGAAAGAAATGAGTGTAGTTATTAACTCTAGCTGGGTTCTGGTAAGTATTATGCACTGTATGATATGTGCGTGCAAATTATGTTTGATTTGCTTATGAGTCACCATTACTTAAATGGTATAGAGGCTTATGAGGTGCGGTGGTGAGAGAGTAAGGTATGCTCATTGAGATTCAGCACGACGTGTACCAAAGTTTACCTTATCCGGTCAGTTCGTAATGTCTCTATTGTCTGCGTGCGTAAATTCATGAATACTTTGTATTGCATTATATTGGGCGATGACGTAAATAGCTAAGGGGACCAAATAGTCTTATTGTTGTAAACCTATTTATGTGTAATTCACTTCGAATGAACCTAATGTCTGAAGGAACTAATCTTAAACATTACCCTCCTTTTGGCGCAATCGGGCTATAAGAATTTTCTCAAACTCATATAGAATCTATCCCCTCTCCTATAAGAAGGGAGGCCTAGGACTGTAGTATGCCGTTAATAGGCTGATAATGATGAATAAGAATCTGACTTCCTCGTCGGTATATTGATTAGCTTATGTAGTTTTGATCCTGTGTTCGGCTGCAGTAATTATTTTTAGTTTTTCATTCTATGAAATTTCCAGTACATTCCAAGCCCGGAGTTAGGGAGCTGGCGGTGTTACACCCCTGTGAACACACTCGGAGAACACGTTAAACCGTCGATACCGGTCATTATCATCAACATCTAATAACGTTAATAAATAAGTAAAACATTACCTATCACCCTAAACTAGCCGACCCGCATTGGATCAGCGTGGTGGATCTAACTTCCATTTTCTCTATAAGGAGGGAGGCCTGGCCCTGTAGTGGCCCGCTAATAGGCTGATAATGATGGAAGAGTATTTGAAAGTTAAGATAACGTAAATTGGCACGCGGTTTGTATATTTGAACTGTTAACTTTTTATCGTTCCGGTGAGTGCATCGCTCACATTTAATCAATATTGCAGCCTCTCTCCATTGTTACCGTTACAGATAATTAATCATTGCGATCGGTCGTTTGTTTGTACACTAATAAGGGTCTTGTCTTACCTTTTTTGTCTGGATTGCTCACTGCTGTCGGCAGACTGTTGCGTCAGATTTACGGTAATTTCACGGGCTGTGCGTTTGGGCAGTTCCTTGTGGTGGAAAAGTGAAGTGCGAAGTTTCGGCGAGCCGGCGGCCGGCGTCGCGGAGCGTGGCGAGGTCGACGCCTCCGCGCTTCTCGCCTTTTGCTCTCAGAACGATGAATGTAGTAGGAGTCTGTGTAATAAGTTTATACACTAGTTCGCCTTATGAGTGATGTACAATTAACATCCAAATATTCGTGTAAAGTATTGTCTGATTGATCGAAGTAACTTGTCGGGTCCGACGCCTGGATTTTGATTGGATGTTCCAGAAGTTATTGATCGGATGTTGCAGAGCAATTTATAATTATCCACTCTTATCGGCGTCGACAGAATATCGGCCTTCGGTGTAGATTTATTCAAATAAAAGGCTCTGCCACCGTAACATCCGATTAAAATTCGGACCCGACATCCGATAAGTTGGAACGAGCTCTCACTGTTATAAGTAAAACTATTAACTAGAATGACGACATAAAATAAAATATTTGAAAAATAATAATTGTAAGAGACCCTTGTATATTTAAACATATTTAATATCTCGAGTCTAATTTAATAAGTTTCCTTATTTTTTCATTTATTTAAATATACATGGCCAAAACACCGATCATACCCAAAACGTTTTCAGTTTAATGATAAAATTCGATGAGGGTAGGTTATTTGTAAATCCGGCTCCTACTACATTTATTCATCAGTCTGTGGTTGCGTCGAAGCCTGCGACTCTATGTTATGGTTGTAGCGATTTGCGGTTTGTTAAACTGAATTTTTTTGCCGATGCAGTGATTGTGTAGAATGCTATAGAATGTTTTTAGATTGTTAGTCGGCTCATTGGATTTGGATTTTTTTATAATCCTGCGCTAACCTTAGCCTGACATTTTGTGAGTAATTTAGCTTCTCAGTACCTACGTACCTACCTATTGTATTGAAAAATTAAACTACTTGGTGCTACTTCCTTTTTGGTTTTGTCGGTTAGCCTAGGTCCAGAATCAGATTTAATATGAAATATTGAACTTTTCATTGTATCGAAAACTTTTTGATAAAAAATTTAGACTGTAATTGGGAAGTTAGGTATTACAGCCCTGATTCCTTGGATCAAATATTCGTGATTTTTCCTATATACTGGAAAATTACATGCTACTAAAAAATAAAATCGAACTTAATGAATTCATTATTCGAAAAATTACGATGTGTATTTAAACTTTAAAGTAAGTTAACGCTTTCAAACAAGTTTGTGTTTTGCCAAGCAAGTCCATTTATTTTGATTTTTTATTCTTACCTTTTAAATACGCCTAATATAATACGTAAACGTGTTACAATTTATTCACGTACGTGTAAATTGCATACACTTTCATGTGTCGGATACATACATTTAAGGAATACTGTCGCCGTCTCGATTTAAGCAGAATCCGATTTAAAAATAAATTCTGCAGCGCACTCGACTGCGAGAGCTCGATTTATGTTGACAAATTGCATTGGCTGAATATGGTCTCTGGATTTAAGCTTCTACACATGTACCAATATGTTACTATCCAACTTATTTAGACGTCTGTGTACCCATCAACTCTGCTTCCGACAGGATCCTTAATATTGAAGACATCGTGAACTGAATAAAGCTGTGTGTATGAATTCATTTCATACCTTGTTTAAAATTTACAATAAGAAGATGCAAAGATTTAGGTTTTTTGTTGTCTTTTGGATCATCTTTGGATTGGAAGCCATAAATACTTATTACATTATGTACTAAAGCAAAACAATACTCAGTATCCGCTTGTGGATATGGATTCGCCCTTCTATGTGAAATTCTACTTTTGAAGACGAGATGAGATTATGAAAACTCATATTACTCAAATACAATCTGAAGACTTAGAAAAGTAAAAAGCTCATTATTTTACCAATAATTGCGGGTCATTATATAAAAATTGATGAAATGTAAATTCCGGTTAATCTATTGGAATTTGCCACGTGCAGACAGGCGCTATGTGTGTGAGGAATGGAAATGTCACGAGTAGTGATTCTGGAGGCTTCTGCGACAGCCGGCGCGAACATCTGGAGGGCGCGCGTGGAGTGCCGGAGGGGAGAGCGGGGTGCGCTCGGGCTCCGGGCTGCATCGCCGCCGCGGGCCGCGCGCCAGTCCCCTAGACACCGGCCGCGCGAACGGCCACCGCGACCCCGCACAGCGATACGTGCTCCCCCGGTCTGTACCCCGCTATACCCCGCTGTACCCGTGCAGCAGTGCAGTGAATCAGCGCCGCCCGCCCGACGCCCGCCGCTCGCCGCCCGCCTAGCAGCAGCGGTTCTCGCACTCCGTTGCATACATGTGAGTCTCGAGCGCCCGCCCGCCCACGCTACTCACGCCGCGCCGGCCGGCGTTTTCTCGCTCCTTGTTCGTGGTGTATTTCTGATAACAAAGAAGTGATTGGTGTTTTAAATAACTATTCATTATATAATTAATATTAACCTATTATCATTTATAAATTTTATGTGAGTATAAAGTGTTGGTTGGGCTGCAAACTGCATACCTACAGAGTAATAGTTCCTTGTAATAATTGTGATCGTAAAGGTGTCTTGTGTTTGTCACCTGTAAAGTTATTTAAGAGTTGTTACTGGCCAGCTGCGCTTGATCTGGTTTTCTTTGTGAGACGCGAATAATGGAACTATGTAACTTGTATGTATGCTGCTTTGTTCTTGTCTTGATCATAAATACACCATGAAAGACCATTATGATCATTTTGTTGTGTTTTATTCGTGGATGGATTATAGTGTATACACAATTACATGTCATCGATTCTTACTTCTAATTACTTGTAATTAGAAGGCTTTTAATTTCACGTGCAAAAGAGTTATAAAACTTCATAGAGCCGGCATGTCGCCGACGGTAGCATATCACGCCTGATTCATACTCAGACAATAGTGTACTCCACAAACCCTTCATTTTTACACCCTTTTTTAAATTGACTCATAACACCCCGCAGTCCAATTCAGCGGTGTGAACTATTGTACTCGTAGACTAGAGTTTATGGGCTTTAATTAATTTATTACACGAGTCAAGATAACGCGGGGTATAGATAAAACATAAAACGGTGTGGTGGGTATGGTCTCTCAATTAGATTAATTAAAAACGGCGGGCGATGGCGCGCGATCACGCGAGCGGCCGCGGACGGGGGTCTTCGAACCTGCACCGTGGAAATGGGATTACTGCACGGCGGCCTTAAATGCTATTTCGCACTCGTTCTAGCCGCTGGCCCATCGTAAATTACCCCGTCGCTTGTACGCGGACACGGTGGATTCCTTTTGCGCTGTTTTTTTCCAAGCAAGTATCTCTAGGCGAGCGCGAGTCTATAAAAAACATTCCACGATCGGTCTCGCGGACCTGTATTGGTATTTAGCTAGATTTGCGGTCGATCCGTTTTTCTCCAAAACTGTCCATTTCATGGCGAACACATGTCTATGAAAAATATTCCACAATCGATTTTACTTTAGGTATTTAGCAAAATTTGCGATTTTCTTTTATTTTTTTTAATCACAGCATCTCTACAAATGTTCAAATATTCTACGATATATTCATCGTTCAGGTGTCTAGACGAGTCTGAAATATTTGTGCTGTGCACTTATTCGCTAAGATGCCTTTAACTTAAACCCTAAAAATTTAGGTTAATGATTTAATTTGACTGAGATCTATTTTGCTAAAACCAGTGTTATTATTAGACGGCTTTATCGTGTCATCATCAACCTATATCAGTCCACGTCTTTACCTTGGGTATTACCATGAGCATACGAACCTCTGCATGCAGCAAGCTTTTTGACAATCGTTTTTTGAGTTGAATAAGTCTATCACTACTCTAAACTCTATCGTTTGTTTTCTGTTTATATCATAAATATCAGTTATCGAGTGATAATCTGACAGGAAATAGGGGCGCCATCGATCGCGGAGTCGTGGGCACTTGTTTAGAGTACCTAATAGGAAAGAAGGGCCTGCCTGTAGGTATACTGCGCTCCTTTGGATTGTGTCCAATTTTAGTTTTTGAGTCGATGTTAAGGGCGATTTATATATCAACTACTGACGCGTGGCGATTGAAGTGATATCACTAAACAACATTCGTCAAGTCGTATCGGTAGAAAAAACTATTATTGAGTAGATACATGAGGCGTGCAGTTTAGGATTTTCCAATTTTTTTAATGTTTTATGCTTCGTTGATATCTCTTTAGCTTAAGTACGAGTTAGTGCAACTACTTTTTGTGACATTTTTTTTTATAATTTACGATGAAAAAAGCGCAAGAATAAAACGTGATTGTTTTGTTGTTTTTTAAACGTGTTATTGTCAAGATTATCAGAAATTTAATTATTTTTCAGAAGTAAAAAATATCTTGGTTAATAAATTATTATTTGGTAATAGATTGCCTTTGTTTATGTTTAGCGTGTTAGGTATCACGATTTCTGTAATTACACCAACATTAAATTATCTTATAATCAAAATAACAACAACAAGAAATTAATTACCTAATTTAGTCGTACTTTGATCTTCGATAGATTAGGTATAAAATGTGCTTTTAGGCAAGATAGACTAGACAAGTTATAGAGACACTAATGCGATGACTATTGGCCAGGTAGAAATTCTCCAATAATTTCTTGCGTCACTAAACATTTATTTTATACGCTACGGTCCATCCCATAGTATTAGACTGCCCTGAAGTTATAATAAGATGACTACGGCATAATATTCCGATGGAGAAGTGATTTTGTATTTGTACATAATAAATAGTGCATAATAAGATTATGATATATGTACTTATATCTAAATATTGTACTCATATAAATGTTAGCTATATATTATAAATTTGGGCAAAGAGATTTTGGATCACAGTGTGATAGCACAGCTTGGCTGATTGGCAGTTAGGCCAACAGCCCATCTGTGTTGACTTTTTTATATACATTTTTCTCAAAGTTTTGTATACATTAAGGTTCCGCGTTTTCGTTGAATAGAATATTTAATTATTGTAAAGTGAATTAAAACGTATATTTGTTTAAATTATTATTAGCGGAAGGGATGCACCGTTATGTCAATTAACTTCATGTAAGATAGTTGCACGCTTTTAATGTTTATTAATTAATTCTTAGTTGAAGCAATTCATTATTTATTGATTTGCTCTTAATTTGCACCTTTAAACGAGAAAATAGACTGTAAGCGAATAAAATGATTCAATACGGATAGGAATTATATCATGATATTTTGTACTATTACCTATTCTGAGATATTAGTAAAGTTCGGTTTATCTGCAGATTAAAAATTCTGCCAGGCTTCCAATGCTGTTCAGATGGCATAAAACTAAGTTGTGTGTGACAATGTATTGTTCTCATTATAGTTGTTCATTATAATGAAACTTTTTGCTATTTTTGATTTATTAATATTAAAAAAAACACAAAATATTGTAGGCAAGAAGATGCTCAGTAAAATCTATAAGAGATTCTTAATACCTATATGACTCACTTGTCAGTAGTCGAACATGAGAAACGTGTTTCTAGATGCTTAAGATTTCAGCGCCCTTATGCAAATCCGAGCGATGTGGGCCACATGCAAGTGATGCATGCAATTGTGTTGGAACTAGACGAGATGGATCTAGGCGCACCATTAACGTGTTGCAGCACAAAGCCACATGAATTATCTGTTTGTTTAGTAACATGTCTGTTCCTTTGGGTATAGTTACAGTGTTTTTGTTTGCTAGTTAGGCTGGCACTCCAGCAAGCTGAGTTCCAGAAGCCGCGCCTTCCGCTTTGCCACGGATGCTGTCAAAAATATATATTTAATTATAAGTGTGAGATTGAGTTTAGGATTTATTTTATGTTGTTGAGAATATTAGCTATGACTTAATCATGCCATGATCCCCCTTTGACCTTCAGTGGGACTCTAACCAAGTAATTAGTTTTTGCCGGGAGAGGGGAATGATATATCAACTACAGATCGAAAATAATCTGTTCTTTTATAAGTACGTCTTATGAATTCTCGAATTTTTGTCTGTCCTTTAAACATGGAGTTCAAGCTTTGAAATATAAGGAAGTAAATGAGATCGAAATTAAAATTACCAACATTTAATTAATTTACAATGACTGATAATAATTAATCAATTAATTAATTGATTGATAATTTTTGACAGATTTGTCAAATATATTTGACAAATCGTAACATGAAGTGCTCTTAGATAATCTTCTCATATCTTAAATCCAAAATCAAAATTCGTTTATTTCAATTACCTTCACTTTACAAGCACTTTTGAAGCAACAAATTCATCTGTATGTACTTAGTGACTCTAGCACCGGTTCGGAAGGCAGTCATCTGGTGAGAAGGGCCAACAAGAAACTCAACAGTTGGTCTTTTCTTAACTATAACTTTGAAGACTATATCTATTTTTAATTAAGAGTTTTCACCAAAGCATTATCAAGATATGTTGACTGGATAATATTCAATTACTAACTGAGGGCTTTGCAATTGAATACTGTATACAAAATAAATTTGTTATTCATTGCGACATAGATTTCCGCAAAGTAATGGCTGATCATATTCAGTATTTTAATTAGAAAAGATAAAATACAGCACTCTCGTTTCTCCTAGTCACGCCATATATAAATGTAGTTTATTTGCTGCGTATATTAAATTGATTACATATCCGGTATCCATTGGCTACAATATTACATGGGAAGAAATTACTAATGATAATCTTTTTACAGTGTCTAATTAATAATAGCCAAAATTTGATTGATCTCGCAAATTTTAGAAAAATTAGTTCTTCATCATTATCAGCCTATTAACGGTCCACTAAAGGGTCAGTTCTCTCTTCTTATAGGAGAGGTGATATGAAGTCTAAACCTACCCCGCTACTCCAGTGCGGTGATATTTCATTTGTTGACGATCAATATCAGATGTTGATGATAGTGACCGACACCGACTTAACGTGCTTTCCGGGGCGCGGAGGTGTATCACCAGCAACTTCCTGGCTTTAGATTAGGAATATCTTGAAAATTTCATAGTAGAATGAAAATCTCTAGAGATTCAAACCCCAGGACCTCGTACCCGATCACGAATTACATAGGCTAATTACTAGACCAACGAGGCATTTAGTTCTTAGTTATGTTGCCATACACACTACATTAATTTTTCAATTCAATTCCACATTCATTTGACGACCTCCGTGGCGCAGTGGTATGCGCCGTGGATTTATAAGACGGAGGTCCTGGGTTCGATTCCCGGCGGGGCAGATTGAGATTTTCTTAATTTGCCTTAGTCTGGCTGGCTTTCGCCGTGTCTAGTTACCACCCTACCGATAAAGACGTATCGTCAAGCGATTTAGCGTTCCGGTACGATGTCGTGTAGAAACCGACAGGGGTGTGGATTTTCGTCCCACTCCCAACAAGTTAGCCCGCTTCCATCTTAGACTGCATCACTCTCTTAACATCAATCACTTAACATCAGGTGTGATAGCAGTCAAGGGCCAACTTGTCGTCGATAAAAAAAAAAACTAAGACTTCCTATAGAAAGTCAAGAATTAATTTAGCCAATACATATATTCTTCATTATCGAGCTGTCTTGTCTGCTTCGTTACTGCATGTAACCACTTATTTAAATCCACTAGTCATATCGTGCTGAAAATGACTCGCCGGCTCTACAGTAAAGCGGTGAAGCAAAAATACGTTAGTCATCGATGAATCAAGCCCCGTCCGCCCAAGGATCTAAATTTATTAGCATCGCTACCGAGAAAACTTAACAAAGCACAATAAGCTGAAATGTACGAGTTTCTCTCGCCCCGCTCTGCAATCTCAATATGTGTTTAACTGCACTATCTGCATAAGAACTATTACAGTCATTGTTTCGGCTATCTTAGTTTCGATCTAGCGCATTTTAAACAGCGTTTGTGTGCCAGATTTCCCAGGTTATTACCGTTTGTACCGTCATTATATACAGTTGAGGAATAATATTCTGAAGATACAATGAGAGAATAGGTACAATTTCGAGACCGACGGATTATAGATACAAATAGTGATGCGCTGTAACGAACTGACTCAGAAACGTATTCGAGATTTCCCTTTGATGTAATGAGATGGTACTTGAATGTCTCGAGTTGGTTTAATTATTAGGAATTGAAGGTAGACAGACAACACAGGTACAAAAATAATAAATTGTAGGTGATATTTCTATGTTTTTGTAAATTCGGATGTGACTGTTTTTGTATTATAATATATTTATTTGTGTACGTACTACGGCTATCAATATTAAGTAAGAAAACAGGAACAAAGTGCCTTATATTGAAAAAAACATTTTAGTAAAATTATATCAAAGTTTAATAAAGTTAAATATTCATAGATAAAAGTGAACGAATATGGCGGGATTACTAGTAACAAAATATATCAATCGAACATTCCTTTTTTAGTTCGGCAGTGACTTAATACCATCAATATGTCATTAGAGAATCCCAATTTCTGCTTTGCAACCGTTGTACATCGGATTCAATTCTGACGTTTTTTCAAGACAAGACATACAGATCCCATGTAGAACCAAGCGTCTAACTCTACGAGACCTAATTTCACAAACTCTACACTTAGTCAAACTATGTGTGTATAATAGAATTTATGCTAACTTAGAAAATAAACGTTGTCTTAAGTATATTAGAAATTACGAAGTAAGAAATGCTAAAGCGATAACTGTACAGTAGATTAAAATGGCTTAGTTCGCACATCACCAATGGACAATCGCGGGCCTCGTTCACAGAATATATATAGTCGGTGGCCGTGCTGTGATGAGAAATTGCGTCGGGTCCCGCTAGCCACCGCTACGGTACTTAGTTTAAGTCGTCGTTGCTGTTCTCTTAATGCATTTTGTTTTACTACCATGCTCAATTAATCACGTGAACTGACTTTCCTTTGGCATTGTATTTTTTTTTTCTTTAGAATACAAAGTAATGTAATGTAATCCGAAGACCTACATGTGATATGAAGCGGCGGTAGAATTTCATGAAACGTGCTGCGCCTACTTTTTTGTTTCATGTTTTGAAGTAAATGTTAAAAAGATTGTATGTAAAAACCAGTATTTCAGTTAAGTTGCATTGTCGAACCATCACACACATTTCTGTATTCCTACTCCTTCTGCATTTTGTATATAATTCTTTCCCCTTTCATCCAAAACATTTATTTTGTCATTGGTAGTATCTCAACTTCCAGTGTGTTGTGGTTGATATATAACATGATTTAATGTTTTATTAGCGATCATAAAACATTTTAGTTTTATTTCTGTATTGTGAAGCCAAATGAAGAGCAAACGTTATAAAATATGTTAACTTCTCTTTCTTAAATTTCTGATCTTATTTATTGAACTTTTACTTGTTTAGTTATATTTTGAAAGTACTTTCCTGTGGTCGTTTATCCGGATCGAAGTCAGTGAACACACAGGGAAGTTTGCGTAGTTGGTGTAATCGAACACCTCCAGCGGTTTTGTGTGTTTATTGTTGTGCTTGTACGTTTCGCAAGAGAACGCTTAACCGAAAACTGTCTGACCGCACCGAGTATCGCATGTAAATATCATATGCGAGGACATGTGGTAACCATTATTGCTGTGATAAGTGTGAGATTGGATCTTAGCTTTAACGATTTAGGGTAGGTTTCGTTTTGTTGTGGCGGCGGGGTGACGTCATGGCCAGCTGTAGGGCGGGTGACGTCACGTCGGCAGGGGCGTCGACCCCTATGCGCCCTGCGGCCGGCGCGGTTCTAATATCATGAATAACTTATATTATGAGCGGTATTCGCCGACCTGGGGCAACCTGTACCTGAAACGCTGAGCATTATTTATCGTCTGCATCGTGGCGGAATAATACGAGCATTCTTCTCGACCTCCATAAAATACTCCCTCTTAGGAACTTCCTTTTGTGAATTCAAGCTTTATACTTGCACAATGTGAGCTGGATTTATAGATTTAATATTTACTGCCTGTTTCATAATCTTCTATAATATGTTCGCCATAATGTAAGCAATGCGAGAACATACCTAAAATAATTTACAAAATGGAACTTTACTCAGAGTTTACGCGCACATTTCCGTCGCGTCCCCTATACTTTTCCTCCCCTAAATGAATGCGATATTTCTCGTGGGAGTTCTAGAAATCGGTGATATGTGCGAAAATCCCTACTGCTTAAATTAGCTCGTGTGCGGAATAAATATTTGTAGTATCCTAAATAATATTTAGTGTTTTTACACCTGCTTGGAAATATAGTATGCCTGCTATCTGAAAAGAATACAGGTCACCTCACTAAAGTATAGATTTCTATCGTGCAAGTCCTATGTTCGTACTTTAATGTGCATGGAAACTGAACCCTGCAAGAATAGTACACGAAGTACCTACTCAATTCATTAATAATCATTAAGTTCATTTATTAGTTTTTATCATAAGTACTTCTTTAGAAACTCCTGTTGCTTTGCTGGAATTTCTTTTTATCACGAGTAGGTATCTATTCCGTCTACCTTTCACTTGAGCAACAAACCTATTATAAATTACTTGATACGCTCATTTTACAACAATTATCCATGGATATCGTTCAATTTATTGAGATCCGCGATAGATTTTTAAATAGCGTTACGATTATCGCGTCCATCTGAATTTCTCCAATAGCTCTTCATGTAGCGGTGTGAGCGCGCAACTACAGATCATGTATGAAATTATGCGGTCGCGATTAGTCTTTATGCGCTCTGTAAATAGGGGTGGTTATTGTTTGAATGGTTTTGCGATAAGGGTGCACTGTAACAGCGATCCGCTTTGCTTTCCAGCGTCACGCGAGCTCGTCCACGCCCCACATCTAGCAACACGTTAAATACCACATCGTTGTATTGTGACCAGTTGGTAACTAAGTACAGTCCGCGCCAAACTTCTGTTCCACTTTGAAGTTGTGACACTCCGCACTGCGCAGGTATCATGGCCGCATTGACAACAATTTATACTACAAAATTCCTACGAACGTTGTTATGCCATTAACATGTAGTCAAAAGTACCTTAAACCAACGTACTTGTATCAAAGGTTGAATGAAATCGGTAGAGATGTGCAATGATCTTGGCAAGTGGAAGGATGTGGTCCCTGCCTACCTCTATGTAAAAGAGGCGTATGAATGTATGTATATGTATGTGTGTGTATACACTACTTATAATCCCCAACCGTTTCGTAATCTTATATAACACATAAATATTAAAATACTTTTCACTACTTTTATAACATACCTTTCATTCATGATTCGCGATAAACTTAGAGAGCAATGATAATCCAATATACTATCATTAATATACGGTTTGCAACGCAAGAGTTTATAGCTGAAAGTTACTTTCTTCGAGATTGTGATGAATGTTTAATAATTTCTTTTACACATCGTTTAATCAAACTCCGTCCGTTATAAGTTTAGCCACTTTACGTATAAGTGTTTTCATGTGAAAGATAAAAGTATTTACGATGTAAACATTTCATGTATAAAGAATCCTTTATTCGAGAAAGTAGACAGATTCCTATAAGAAAATGTCAAGCCACGACTCATGCCTACCTGTTATAAAAACAATGTTTCAAACTGTACAACATAAAATACATGTAATCCAGCCAGAGACATTGCTCTGAAGGTCAAAATATAGGGTACTCAACATTTTATTCACGTCTCGTGCCCTAAAGAGGGTTTGCCAACGAATATTTAGATAAATTGCAATGTCACGTCCCCTAGGACGACTTTTTATATAACTACAGGCTTATGACTTTAGATTCTTATTTATTTTAGGGTTCCCATTTCTGTGCCCAATATTCATATTCATTTAGATAGATTCAGCTTTAGTGAATAAATTCGTGTTTATCAATTAGTAAATTCGAGTTTGAGATTGGATAGACAACTAAACTTGACAGTACTAACTTTGAATGATAGCCTTTAAATTCTATGTTCATTGCAACAATATTTTACACATTATGTATTTTATCAACTAGGATCATTATTAAAGTGAAATTTTTTATCATGTTGGTTAATTTAGATATGGGTTCTATAGATACGTCATTATTGGTTGTGTAGATATTTCATAAGTCTCAATTATTAAAATTTTCTAATTAAGAAATGTTTATTATTTACAATTAAGTTCAAAGCAAATTGACTTAATAATTTGAGATTTTCTCATTTATGCCTTCATTTTCGACATCTCGAATGCCAATGTTTGTGTCGATTGTCACAGACTTCAGGTTTAATACGATGTAGTTTAAAGGAATTACCGAAGTGATCTAAAGAATCTCATTTTATAGTTTGTAGTAAAAAACCAAGTAGGCACGCTTTAACAAAAATAACAACGGCTGTCGATCATGAGTGGACACTTTTTCTATGAATCGTTTTTTATGCTGTCACTTAAGTTTTCTTTGTACATTGGAGGGGCGGTCTCAGTCATGATTTTATGTGTAGGCGTCATAAGATCAATGTTTATGAATTAAAACAAAACTATTCAGTAGCCTTTACCTTTTGTCTTCATAGTTTCAACATGTCTTTAGAAGATTTTTTTATTAATTACAAGTTAGCACTTGACTGTAATCACACCTTATGGTAACTGTATAAATCGAATCCTATGAAAATCCACACCCTTTTCGGTTTCTGCTCGACATCGTACCGGTACCTCATTGCCGGTTGGGTGGTAATCAATTAAGAAAATCTCAACCGGGAATCAAAGCCAAGACCTCTGTGTTATGAATCTACTGCGCATGCCATTTGCACCACAGAGACCGTCTAAATAGAGGTGTGCAATTAGATGCGTATTTTTGATATTGTTACAATAATTCATTAGTAAATAGTAATGTTTTAACATTCCTTCGGAGTTTGCGTTGCAGCTTTTTAATCGGTTTTTAATAACATTAAAACTCAGAGAAATTTCTTTTGTATTATTTAAAATAAAAAATGTTGGTGAAGTATTCTCCGCGGTCTCATTAACGTAACGTTTCTAAAGGACTAGCTGGAAGTAACAATGGATGCTTCGTGAATTAGGGTGAGGCTTTAGCGGTAATTAGTAAGCTGTCGAGATATGCTTCGACATATCGACGGTGGAAAGGAAATTATTACCAAGCGACATAAACTAAAACACGAGAAAATTAAAGTTTTTAATCCAAGCATCATATTTATTTACCGAACAGAGATTGATATGGATTTAAATTTAACCAATCAACGTTTGTTTTCTGATATGCAATAGTACCCGGTTGACTGAGTTTTGCTTCTTAATTTTTTTTGGAAATTATATTTAGATACAAATTACATAATAACGCCATCTATTGTTAAATAACTTTCATTGATTGAAAACAATAAAGCAACATTTTCTAAAACTGAAACTTTAGATAAACTAGATCGATTAATCGTCCCCTGCATACAAAATTTGTATATATAAGAATTGCTCGTTTAAAGCTAGATGACAAAAACTTAATAGTTACTTATAGACTACTTAGTTTGCTGATTTTGGCTTGTTAATCGTCTATATATCTGTAACAAACATACAGCTATGAAACCATAACTAAGTATATTGTAGATGTTGCGATTGTAGCGAATTAAATAGACTTTACTGGGATTTTAAAACTATTTATATAATTATTAAACTTTTTATGCATAATTATATAAGAAAGTGCAGCGCTCCAAACTGTATATTTGTATAAAATATAAAATTTCTATTATTACCATATTAATTATGTAAATGATGAATGTTTACCGTAAATATTAATAACAACTGCATTAAATTACCTGAAGTGAAAAATGTATGAAGAGATTATAAAATGTCAATTATAATGAGATGATGTGTTAATTTTACTTTTAGATTAATTAACTTATTAAATCTTTGTGAGCCGGGACATTCTAATTTGAGATAAATTGATATGTAAAACTAAAATGTAAATTTTTGGATTATATAAAAAAATATTCTTACTTTGTTCATCTTCCTAATATGCATTCTCATAATCATCATCATCATCATCATCATTATTACGCTATTATCGGCTTCCTATAGAGCCAGGCTTCCTTTCTTGGAGAGGGGATATGGAGCGTAGACCCATCACGCTGCTTCAATACGGTTTGGCGGGCAGGTGACAATGTTTCATTTATAAACGATCACTATCAGATGTTGACCGGGACCCACGACTTAATGTGCTCTCCGAGGCACGGGGTGTAACACCACCAACTTCTTGACTCAATTGGAATGAAAGTTTTATAGAAGAATTAAAATTTCAGAATTATTCCGTGACTCGACTAATCACTAGATCAACGAGTCAGTTGCATTCTCATATGTTAGAACTATTCTTAAATTAAACAAATAACATATTTTTATAAATCACTTAACGAGCAGATATAAAATATGTTTTACATGTGAAGAAAGAGTTAAGACCGTCTGAGAGAGTTAATCTTAAGTGGTTCCGCTATTACCGGTCATGTTTGGACTGCAGTGATCGATAAACAATAAGTTGCTTTCTACAAGCAGACTACATTCATAAAAGTGGCGAGTAACTGTGAGCGCTACCGTTTTACATTAATTGGTTTTCTGCGCTAACGGGGCCGTTCGCGTCGCGGAGTCAAGGGGTTTCGCTGATTCATTAGCGTGCTGAAGTGGACCACAGAAATTTTAATTGCAGCCCCCATATAAATAAAAGTATACACTCGCAACCAGCTCGTTTCCGTTCAGCCTTTGGCTCGCCTCACCCGACCGCTTTTGCTGCTATATTTTTTGTTAAAGCGAATGTTAAATCAAAGCTGCACTTGCTGTGATCTTTTGTTTCTTTCGTGGTATTAAAATTTTAATACTTGATACATAAAATGAAATTATTTTTGTCATTGTTATAGTTGCGGTTTCTATGCTTCGTATAGTCCTTTTCTCCGTTAATAGTTATTTTTTGTCCGTTTATTTCCATTGAGAAATGAGTCTAACCGTGTGACTAATGGTCTGCGGTCGCCCCGGATCGTGAGAGCTATGATTCTAGAATTGCAGATAATAATGTTTTACTGTACTTAAAGCTCAATGTAATTTCACGTTATAAACTCTAACACTTTATTGCTAGCTTTATTTCTTGTTTTATAATCTCGTCTATAATGTCAGTAAAATCAGATGCCAGAACGTGCTAAAACGTTTTGTCCAAGAGTTCGTTGATCTATCGCAGCAACGCAATTTGTTCGTTGCCCGATGTTATTGAATTTTATACTGTCTGTTTAAAATTTTGTTCTAAGAAAGCGGAACCTTAAAGGTGTTGATTGTTTAAACGCTGCTGAGAAGTTGAAAGCTTTAGCTAAACAAGTGCGACGGCAACGTGCGCTGTTAGTAAAAATAGTTGCACGTGCCCTTATAGTGCTGACGGCCCTTCGCCGTCACGCCTCTTCATTTATCTGTTGCACTCGTTGCAGATGTGCGCTCCGTTGCCTCGATGATATATTGTCTAATATACACAATTTTTCACATAATATTGTTTTAGATTTAAGTAGGTGGACGGTTTTGTGTGAGTTAACTGTAACAACATAATTAATGTTTCCATTGTCTAACTAACGGGATTTATCCCCGCCTGTCAGTTTTGTTAGGCAGCGTTCGTGGTATTTTTAAACAGTGCTATACAACTATCAAAAATGTAGTTCTACCCCCATTTTATCTTGGGGCGCGAAAGAGAGTTATGAATACCTATAAATATTCATGTTTCAGCGTTATTAACATCCACGTAGTTGTCGTTGCATGTTGCTCGTGCTCGCTCATACTCGAAATTATTTGCTTTTCGTGTGCGGGAGCGGCATGATTTACAGCGCCACTCCGCCATTGGACAGGGGGTTTAAATTAGTGCTGTGTCGTGTGTCACACGATATTTTATTTTGCTTCTTCCGTCTGTTCTGGAGCTTGAAGTCTTCATTCTTGCTCCGCGTACGCTATTTATAAACCCGCCTTATTTAGAAGCTGCCTTACATTCGAGAACAGGATTATATAAATCGCCCTGAAGTTGGCTTGCTACAGAATTTTGTACCATATCAAGTTTACGTATAAAAATGTTTATTACAGGCAGATACGTTGAAAATCTCGTTTTTATTAATCACGCCGTAAAATTGTATAGCACCAAATTAAATTTTCATGTTTCTGACTTCCGAAATTCGTAGTCGTTTTGGAAAATATAGCATGGAATAAAATTTTGTCATATTTTAATTGTCGTATTACAAATTATTGATGTGTAAGTTAATATGTAGAATAACAGATTTAACTAAAGTATCGTTGACGTAATAAATATAAAATTATTCTCTTGTAATATTTTTATAACGTCGATAAGAAAACGTAAACCTGTTTTTGTGCACTCAGATTTTCCTTTGAAAGTGGCGTGATTTCGTGAGAAATGACACTCGAGACGTTGTTAGTAAAAAGACAAGTTGACAAGATTAATGATAGAGTTAGATTGGTTTGTATCGACGCACGACGCAGATCAAAAAGCTTCTCAGGGTGATAGACATCAATGTCGTGACAGAATACAGATTTCGCCTCGTTTATAGGACAGTGCTAGAGTTGAATATTTTTGTTCTTGAAACTTGATTGGATTTGCCACTGAGGGATGAGGAAGTGAGTAACATGTGCTACAATCTATACAGATTAATAAAATTAAAGCGTCTGTTTGTAATATTGAAATAACCGTGTTTTGCTACATTCGTATAAACGAATATAAACGGTGCATACACCAAAATCACATTTTTTACAATTTTTGTCTGTCTGTCTGCCGGTTTGTTCCGGCTAATCTCTGAAACTTCGAGTCGGATTGTAAAAAAATCCTTTCATATATGATAGCCAGATTCATGAGGAGTGACATAGGGTAATTTATTATGGGATATTCCCGCGGGAATAGTTATGTATAAAAATTAAAAACAATCAAACAGAATATTTGAAGAACTCCGAGGTTTATTGTAAACAATTTTGTGTCTTATACAGGTTCGGCTGTGAACCAAGTTCAATAAAAATTCTCACAAGATTCATATTCGGTACAAATTTGTACATGTAAACACGAAAAGCGAAAACTTCGGATCCATTTTCGAGAAATATCGTTCGTGTGGAGGATTGTGTGATTTAGCGTTTACTTAAAGCTAAAATTTATCGAAAAGATGGATGTATTACGGTTGAATATTGAACGCTGTACAGACAAGTGTATATCTTTGCGTGGTAAATTTAATGAAGTGTGGATAAACACACACAGGGTGACATCAACCAGTCTGGTTCGTTTGATTGATATGCTAAACGAGCATCGGTCGGTGACAGTATCGATGCCTTAGGGCGCATTGTTACTTATTTTTAAACAATGTGACAAACACTTTCACACTACAATTAAACGACACGTAAATATATCTACCAAACCTAAATAGATACTACATTTAGAGTTGAGGCGTCTATTACTTACATTTGCGTTATTTTATGTTTAAATAAGTGTGATACCAAAAGGTAAAAGACCTAAGCGCTGCTTTTTTTGTTGAATTAACAACATCTGGTTTTAGTTATTCAAC
Organism: Mycalesis mineus; assembly: GCA_034621355.1. Taxonomy (NCBI): domain Eukaryota; kingdom Metazoa; phylum Arthropoda; class Insecta; order Lepidoptera; family Nymphalidae; genus Mycalesis; species Mycalesis mineus. The sequence goes on from CM067885.1 coordinate 15,270,411, forward strand.
ATAATTATTAACGTTTCCGTTTTATATATTTTTTACTTTAGTTTTGTATCTCATTAAGTTCATATCTGAAATATTGGTTATTTTTAATTTTATTTTGATTGATATTTTAACTTCGTCAAAGATATTGACACTGATACAGAAATGTTAACTTTATTTTGACTATTCCCTCAAATTTTAGCAAACTAAACTGTACATTTAAGTTCACATCGACGACTAAGGCGTGTAAATAAACAATAGCAACGTTGGAGCACGTAGAGATGATGTAAGCGGCGATTTCCTGCGGGCTCCGCTAGCGCTGAGCTGGAGCCGCATGTGGCGTGCTGCCTGCTAATTACCCTCGCTGACGTCACCCGCGGGAGCGTGACTCCATCCGCCATTACCGGGGGCCCTCGCGCGGAAACGACAACGACCGCCGCTTTCTCTGCCGCGATGTTACAACAAATCGCAACTGCACTCCGTTACTGTTTGTCCCTCAAGGTCGTCAACTGATTGGACACTGTCAGCTTTGGTGTCAGTTTCTCTTACAATTCGTCCCACATGTAGTTAATTTATAGTATCATTGTTTCACTGTTTTAGTATCACTGTTTTAGTCTTAATTTGAAGTAAATCTAAATGTGCACTTACAATCAATTCTAGATCCTCTCAAATTTCATTACATTGAAAATTGATTAATGAGAGTTAACTATACTTTACATTCAAAGATGTAAAGTATAGTTCACTCTACACATAATTACGAAAATTTTCCAAACGAGAGCAAATATTAATGCCACATAAGCATTAGAAGGCATATATTCTATGTTCTATTCTCGTTGCGAATTAAGTTTAAACTATAATTTACTTTATCTCGGGTTACGAAAATTTTCCAAAACAGTAGCAAATGGTGAAGCAAGCGTCTAAGCTAGATCCGACGATAGTAACTGATAGAGATGGCGTGTCTCTGGCGCATCGCTAAGCGTGACTCATCTTAATAGTAGTAATTATGGTGAAGCGATGCGGTGATGGCGCATACGACTGTACGGTTTCAAATATTCCACTTTACCTTTGAATCTATATTGACAACCCTCGTTAAAATACGATCGACCACAAAATTAAACGTAAAAATACGTATTAAAGGGACCTATGTTATAAAAGAATATAATTCCCAAATACGGAAGATCATCTCTCAAATAATCACTCAGGTATCATGTTTTGTTACTAAACAACATTTTTTGCCAACACCGAAGGTCGAATAGGCAGACTATGGTTCGCTGTACAAAAGGAAATCGCTTTTCAATCCGCTAACTAATGAGGCCGGACAACAGCGTAAGAAACGCGACAAAAACTCAGCATTGGTGCAGTCGACTGCTAATTGCATGAAGTGTCTAGATTTCAATCTTTCCTCTCGCTAAAATATCCTTTCCTGCTGCTGCTTATCCGTTTACGTCGTTTTATATATTTTTGCTTTCTTTCATTTTAATTTTTAAACGAGAATCTTTTGCCATTTAAATTTATGCGCCGCATATCCCGCAGCAGCTGTAAGTTTGATTAAATATTTATGGAAATATTAAATAAAGGACTTAAATTAAATGACTAATATCTTCCTTCCTGGAATTTTAGGTATTTCCATGGACCAAAATATACTTCTAATTTTGACACCAAATTGTCATTGTATGTGTCCAATTTTAAATGTGGTATCTGTAACTAATTTATTTTAGAATTTGAATTTTTGGGGAAATATTTGATTTTTCATATTATTGTATGTAATAGAAACAGCTGAAACTCGCGTTAGTGTTGTCTGAGTATATTTCACAAGTTTCGAACTCATGCGGGGTTCATGCAACTCAGCGGTCGCGATAGTTTAAATTCTAATATTCATTAATGGCATTTTTAAAAGCAATATAAAATAGTCCTATTTACGTTATAAATGTTATTACTATTTAAGGAGAACGTACGAATATGTATACAAGAGTGGATTCCGTATCTGTTTTAAATGTCACGTGCTCACGGATTGCGAATTGCACCGTGAAAGGATCTAAAGACTAATAAATGTCATCGCGATGCTATTCTCGTTTTTAGTTAAAGCTCTAGCCTTTAGCGTTCGTTTTAGTATAATTTGCTAGTCGTTGAAATATTTAAAGCCTCTCTAAATAACTTAACGGTTTAACGCTCTAAATGTTTGATTTATAAAGAGCTCTCTAGCTATTGCTTGTGACTTCATTTTGGTGCACGTGGATTTAGTTTTCATATCGTTTATTAGTATTTTTTACATTAAGTTTCATCATTCCTTTCTTTTTTTATGACTCTTAAATCTACATTAAATTAAAATTTAATTGTTTTAGCGGTTTAGGGTCTTAATTAAATCCAGATATATAAACTTTTGTATTTATAAAGATAAATCTTTAGAATGTTTCTTATTAGTCGCACTTTAACTAAAGGTAACAACCGCAGACGTGGTCTGTGGTAAATAGTTGCTACTATTACATTGCTATTATAGCTTTTATACACACTAATAACGATTTTATGTACAACAATAATTATACTAATAAAAATATTACTGGAATTTTGAATTCTTTGCTATAAAAGATTTATTTTCTGATACTGTTGAGAGCCATGAAAACAGAAAACAAATCATTCTTGAAATTTTGACAACCTTTATTGCTTACCAGAGATAAGGACAGATATAATACTCATCTGCTTTTACATATCGATCTATTGTTTCGTTTATTCTTTTAATAAAATGAAAAAATTACGTTTCGTTGAAAACGTCTAAGTATATGTCTATTATAAGATGCCATTTATTTACCATGTGGCTAAAGAGAATGTCGTAAAGCTGACAGGCGGAATTAAAGGAATGCTTCATCTGAAGAAGTTAATATAATTGTGAGCTCGGCGTATGTCTGTTGAATTCTAAAAACGGCTCCTAGAATGGATGATTCGTACAATATTAAAGTCAATGTAACAGGAGTTTGAATCTTATATGCTCTATCCTAAGACTTTTTTTATATTTAGCGAAGAAACCAACACGTGCTACATTCTATTAAGTCCAAGAAAAGTACGTGATAATAGTTATTACTAGTCGGGAACTTAAATTACGTACATATTCAGTGGCAAAGTATAGCTGGGAAAAATTCTGTATGCCCTGTTATGTTTTTGCTTTAATGTTTTATTTACTCATTAATTGGTTACCTGAAAACAAACGACAAATCTTCATGCCGACATTGTCGTTTGTTTTACTTTAATTAATGGCTGTCAAGTAAAACCAATAGATTTCAATTCCTTTTTACATTTAATTCAAAGAAATTTATTGCTGTTGAATTACTGGTGTCCCATTTAACCCTAACAAGATGTGGATAATGTACTGTTTTGTTTAACATTAATCAACCTGAACTAGAAAGTCCGCTAGCAGCTCACCTACACTCGACTTCAGCAAGTATGCAAGTAGTGTGCTAGTGGGTGTAGGGCCTATAATTTACAATCTGTTCGTTGAAAACAATTTCATACGAATGTAATCATTCAATGCGCCGGCTGATTGTTGTTTCGACAGCGTAATATCCGTTATACCAAAACAATGGTTGTTTGTCTATCTTTGTTACCCAGATGGGTTAAATGCTCCGAAATTCACGGAGCGCTTAAAGATTGATATTTATCATAATAATTACTGAACAATTATGTTGAATGCAATCAATTCTCATCGTTGCTACAATACTATTTTCTTTTAATAATTGAAATAGCAGAAAAACTCTCGGATTATGTATTTCAATGCGTAATTGTAGGTGTATCGGCACATTCTTCATCTCGCACTTGTCAGAGACACTTGCATGCACTGTCATAGTTCTCTAGTTTTAATATTTGATCGCTATTTGTTCCATGTTAATGAAGCATGCATGTTTCTACCACATGCACACTAATAATGCTTTATGCGTAAATTGTTAACTATTCCTCCACCAGATTCTTCAGAAAATCTTTATTGTACGTTTTAATTCGAAACCTTCCTTCTTCAGATATTGACTTCAGAATAATTTTAAAGCGAAGCCTTTCTTAAATTTTTAGTTTTTAGTTAAATTCTTTCTTACTTTTATTTTCTATGACAATAAGTATGATATTGTAATATAAAGTGTACGAGTGTTTGAATAATAGATACATTATAAAAATCCGCAAGTAATCTAATTTCACGCATATACCTCAGTTTTATTTCACGAAACTTTATAGCTTGTCGAAGCTCGAATACATACTCGTATACTAGACTGTCTTATTGCATTCCTGTCGGTGATGGCTTGTAAATTGCTGGAACTACTTCTATATCAGTACTCGCTGCGTTGCCCGCTTAACAAGATACAAAGATACTCGTACATAGACCAAGCACAGTTTAATAACGTTAACCTGTTTTACTACACTGCATTATTTGTTGTTAATCATAATGAATACTGGATATAAGCAGAGCTACATAGTTTGCAGAAATTGATGCACAATGAATAGTTGTTGATTTACTCTTAATCGAAAAGTTTAACTTACATCTATTGGCTTTCGCCGTGGCTAGTTAGAGTTACCACCCTATTGACAAAGACGTACCGCCAAGCGATTTAGCGTTCCGGTATGATGTCGTGTAGAAACTGAAAGGGATTTCAGTTAGCCCGCTTCCAGCTTAAATTGCATCATCACTTAACATCAGGTGTGATAGCAGTCAAAGGCCAACTTGAAAAAAAATCCTTTGGTTTCAGCGGCTTTCCGATTTGCGTTATTACAGAAGAATCAAATTCCTTCGGAAAAGTAGCAAAATTATCCATATTGAATACACTTTAAAATGTGAATATTCATGTCAGACAAATAATGGTACTATTTTTCATTACATAGGCGCCTACAGATAAGTTTCCAGTTTGGAAAGGATAATTCTACCACATCTAAAAATGGCCAAAGGTTCCCTTAGATATGGAACTAGTTTAATTTATTCTAATGTTCTATCTGTAATATTCTTAGTACTACTTCACAATATCCAGTGAGGTTATTATTAGATACCTTGGATAGTTTAATGCAACCGACTTGGAGATAGCGACTCCCATTATAGGAGTCGATTTTATGTGGGCCGAATGCAGGAAAGACTCGGGATATAAATAGAATTGCACGAGTTGCATGACCCAAACAGGTTCCTATTACAAGTCTGCCTACGCCTCTGCCATCCTCATGACCCACGGCATTAGCCTCGCTGAGTCATTTTCAGCTTCTGCAAGCTATTGTTATAAACCTAATTGTTTTTTAGCGTAGCAAAGTTTAAAAAGTAAAATTAAAAAAAGGATGTTTAAGTAAAATTTATTTTAAAGAACTATTTTGTTCTCTAAGTCGAAATTCTCACTGATCAACAGATTTAATTAATATAAATAGTACAATTTATTTTATTTCATTTCATTCTAGATTTCTAAATAAGTTAATTCACAAATAACGACCTTATCTTCTTGTTTTAACATGAATAACTATTAAATATTTTACATTTTGGAATTACAAAGTAAAATGAAATTATTTCGTTTATTAACACCGAAGTAAATGTATTCTAGTTGTCGCTATAATTGAAAACCTCTATTGCATGTTCTCACGCTTAGGGCTTGACAGACGTCTAGATAGACCCAGTCTATGGTGTTAGCTAATTACCTCGACAAACTCGTTTGTTGGCTAACTCGCCCTATTCAATTAGCAGATTTTCACCACTGACTATATTATTATTCATCGTCCTACCTCGTTATTGTTATAAATGAGTCTCTGTGTTACATTTCCATGAGGATTTTTAAACAAAAATTATACTATCTTTCTATTATACATCATTTGCATTCGTAAATTATGTGAGCGCTAGACGGAGCCGTGTTTTTCTTCCGCAATTTTTATAATGCGGTCTTTACCGTCAGTATAAATAAATTTATACAGGAGTTAAGAAATGAAACACGCTTGCTTCGCTAACGCCGTCCTCCCCCTTTTCACCTTTTTATTTACTTAGCCATATGTATATAGTGTCGTGAGCTTTCAATGCAGCTGAACTTTTACGTTTATGTTTCCATGAAGCATGAATATCGTTGCGTATGGTGATACCATACATGGTGTCGATTTAACAGATTTAGCATTACCAGTTGGACAGCTTTCGGTGGAGAGTTTTTGTGCAAGCGCTATTGCATATGCATTACATAACGTTACGCATATTGCCCGGGGCTTGCAGTTTGTTTCATTATTGCAGTAACTCGTGTGTGATTTATCTTATAGCAGTGCTTGAGTTAAGGCTTTAATAGAGGTTTGATCGTAAATATATCTCATTAGGTGTTGCGATTTATACGATATAAGATTAGTGAAAAATACAGTTTAAATTAGAAGGAAAGAAATATTATTATTGGAGAATTATATGTTGGATACAGTTATTATCTTGTAATTCTTAAAGAATAATGCTGCTTTCTGTTACATTTTATCTTATTTGATGGGGCTCGGTTGCGTTCTAAATTAAAGACTAAGATAGCAAATCAGTTGATTAAGACTAAAATTCATAACAATTTCTTATATATGTACTGTCAATGTAAATTTTTACTTTTCCTAGAAAGTATTTGTTTTATAATAATTGATATGCTTACCTTAATTTTTTGCGAGTCAACCGATTTATAAACATATACTTTTAAAATTTACAAGGTAGAAATAATAACATGTTAAATAGGATTGGCATCAAATATTTTACAAATGATCCTTACGTATTATAATTATCAAGTCACAGCTTCTCGCAAAATGTACATAAATAAACACACCCCATACTGCATTCGATGCGACAATTCCGTCGTTGTTTTACCAATGCACTTCGCAGCTGGAGTTTTCGTTTCCATATTGTCTTTTTTTTCCATTTTTAGCATCCACTTGGTACTGGGTGCATCAAATTTTATAACCGTGTTATTTCTGTCCACGAGCATGAAGTGTGTGTCGAGAGAGATTTTACTTTGAAACCAGATCGTTATGACCAGTGTCGGTTTACAACCACGTTTCAGTTTCTATTTTACTTTAATGTCATTCACCAAAGCCAATCTCATGCCATGTCTGTGTTTAAGTAAACAATCTGTTTTCTAGATAGATGTTTACTGCAGGCATTTTGTAGGGATTTCAACCTTGCAACTCGCTTCATATCGTCAGTCCACTTAGTGTCAATCAAATTAAGCCATTCCAAAACCTTCTGACTACCACCTTCATCAGTTCGTCCATGTTGGCTACGCATTGCCACTTTAGTTTTGCGACTTCAAGCACGCTGAGTGAATGCGTTTTCCTGTGGCGCTCATAGTTTAATTCAAAGCCTTTATTGTTCTTTACTTTGAAAAAATAACTTTGTATTTGTATATATAAAACACAATTGTGTAATTATAAATGTTATTATTTTATTCTTTATTTTTTAGTAAGTAGTAGTAAGGATTCCTTATTAGGTATAGCTTTATTCGCATCAATAAGCCAATTCCTGTCTGGTAATTAGAGGTTCACAATATGATCGTCCAGGGCGATTTAATATATAAATAATTCTTGTACGGCACTGTAATACTTGCAAACATTCGTGTGAACTGAAGCACAATAAATCACGCTGTAACAAAGTCCAGAGCCTTCGGATTCAGTTATTCAATTCGCAAAGAATTTTTTTTTTTTTTTTTTCTTATTTGTGTTTATCTGCAATCAGTGAAGGACTATAAGCAGATGCGTTTAGAGCACATTCGCATGTCGAGTGTATTCTCCAGTGAGAACATCCCCTCCTTAGTTCCTTTTAGCGTTAGTTACTAGATGATATTTTTTCTTTTAAGTCTGCTCTGGTATGTTCGATGGAGCAAATCAGAAGCAAGTACATTTGGATGACTCATGAGTCGTCCTTTATATTTTTGGATGACACTGTCAATCTCCTCCTTAACAGTTTTGACTTTTAAGTGCTCGTGAATCTCGGCATTTGTTATAAACCATGGAACATTACATATTTTCCTTAAGATCAGGTTTTGAGCCCTTTGCAGGATAGATATGTTGGAGTTACTGGAACTTCCCCATAGTTCAATTCCATACATCCAAATTGGTTTTAACATTACTTCGTATAGTAAAAGTTTATTATCAATGGAGAGTTTGCTATTACGTCCTGTTAGCCAGTGCAAATTTTTGTCTCGTATATTGATTTCCAGTCTCTTTGTTTTGATGTGGTGCTGCCACGTCAAGCGACGATCAAGGTGCAGTCCCAGGTATTTTACACTGTTTTTGTGTGGGAGCTCATTTCCACCCAGAAATACGGGAGGACAGTTTTCTTTACGCAACGTAAAAGTGACTTGCACAGATTTAGATGTGCTGACATTAATTTTATTTTCGTGAAGCCACTTCGATATTGCATCCAAGCCTTTTTGAAGTGACCTCGAGGCTAAAACTGGGTCTTTGTGGCAGGCTAGAATTGCGGTATCATCGGCAAACGTAGCGGTTGTTATTCCTTCCACCTCCGGGAGATCTGCTGTGTATAAGGTGTACAACACAGGTCCCAAAACTGAGCCCTGGGGAACTCCAGCTTTTATTTCATAGAATTTAGATGTTGAATCTATTTCTTTCACCTGGAATAATCGCTCTGATAGGTAAGATTTTAATAACAAATAATAACTATGTGGGATAAATGTCCGTACTTTGTGTAAGAGGCCCTCGTGCCAAACCCGATCAAAGGCTTGCTGGATGTCGAGAAAAACAGACGAGCAATATTCTTTATTTTCCAGTGTTTTTCTTACTTTGTCACAAACCCTATGTATCTGTTCGACGGTTGAATGTTGCTGCCGAAATCCGAATTGGTGATTGGGTATGATATAGTATATAATTCGCAAAGAATGTCAATATATTATTGGTTCGGTACTCATTAAATACAGCGATAACCGGAATAAATGCAGTTGCGTAGGCCGATAAGAGCCGTTGTTCCAACCGTTCCGTCCGTATAAAAACCCCACGCACGCCGATCCAGTCCTTAATATTAATAATACAGATATGGATCGATATTTACAGATAAGGTTGCAGTAAAAACTTGATAGCTTGTACGAAATTACTTTTATAATATCAACATTGCCATCATACACTGTGTTTATGTTCTAACTTTAATCTATTGAGTAGCTATATAATTACAATTTTTTAAAATTACTAAATTGTAATTTTATATCTACTAGTAATAGCTTTATATTAGATTTTCTTATGGTCTTAAATGTAAATGGCTCTTAAATGTAAACTCTTAAGTTTGGTTTATTTTGTTTTTAAGTCATGTAAGCTTAACTACTGTCTCGTTGATGTAGTGGTGAGCTTTTGTTGCTTCGATCACGAGGTCCTGGATTCTCGCCCGCCAACCCGCATTGGAGCAACGTGGTAGGTCTACGCTCCGTATCTCCTCTCCAATAAGGAGAGAGGTCTGGCCCTATGGTGGAACGTTAATAAATAAATAAATAATTAATAAATATTATAGGACAGTTACACACATCGCTATATAGCCCTAAAGTTAGCTTAGGTAGCTTGTGTTATGGGTACTATGATAACTGATGAATATTTTAATGTACATTATACATAAATACTTATAAATATATAGATAAACACCTAGACACTGGAAAACATCCATGCTCATCACACAAACATTTTTCAGACGTGGGAATCGAACCCACAGCCTGGGACGCAGAAGCAGGGTCACTATCTAGTGCGCCACTCGGCCGTTAATAGGCTGATAATGATAGATTAATTGAAGCTGAACTAGAACTATAAGCTACGATGCCACTACGTTAGTACTAAAAGGCAACGAAGCTTAAAAATCTTGTTCCTTTTAAAATCATGATAGTAATTTAATTAATATTGACTACCTTATTCATGAAGAGAACAGAAGTAATCGAATTCGCTTGTTTTATTATTAGACATAAAAATACAGCTGATTTTTTAAAATTTGCACACAAGCTGCTTTCCACAAACATCTGTGTATCAAATATGCATTCACATTCCGAAATACAAATAGCAGTTTATAAACTGCGGGGGAAAAAAACGTGTCTCGAATTAAAACACTATTAACATTATCGGCCGTATCGTCCGCTTGAGGTGAACAACCTCTTTGTTTAATGTAGACGCCAAATAATTCAGCTCGTAATTGCTTATTGCACGTGCTGTATAATGATACTGTTTTTGAAACCTTCCTCTCTCTTCTTTTTCTATTTCTGATCATAATCAACTCGTTCTATATTTGGGTTCAGGAAATGAGTCCGTTCGGATGTATTTTATTTGTCAGACATAAAAGAGATGGTAGAATATGAGTGAGGATCTTTTGGTAATCCTAGGATGATAAGTGTGAGAATGTTTATTGAAGTGATATGTCTTGGCATAATTAATTTGAATTATGGATGGTTTCATTAAAAAAAATATAGTAACTGTTAGGAAACATTAAAATGTAACCGATAAATGGAATTTGTGGAGATTTAACTTTAATTGCACTACTTTTTAACCGACGAAAAAAAACGGAGGAGGTTCTCAATTCGACACGTATAATTTTTTTTTTTTTTTTTATATTATGTATGACCACGCATAACTTTTTATACAGTTGTCCGATTTTGATCATTCTTTTTTTATTAGAAAGGGCATACTTTCAAGTAATTTAAAGCAACTAAATGACACAGTTATTTTTTACTTTTTAGTGCATTTTGAGTCGGTTCTATTTTTATTTAAAAAATTTTGTATATTGATGATACAAACCAAAGTCAGCTTCCAGACTTTATTTTTAAAATATTTACTTGTATTAAACAAGTGAATGCGCTGGATATTTTATTGTCATGCACAAATATTTACATAAACATAGTCCAAACCTATAAAAATAATATAAAAAATCACAGCTGGAAGATTTTACCTGCGAATGGTGAAGCACCACAAATATCTCACTCCTGGACAGCAATGCATATTGGAGTTTATTATAAAAAAATAAAATTAATGTCTTTCGATTATTTGGGAAAAAAACATCACCATAAAACCAAGTCGCGCTGGTCTTCCTTGAAGCACGTAACTTGTACCTACTATATATGTATACATCAAAATATTATTATAATAAACTAAATTGTCGAGATCTAAATCATATCTCTAGTGAATTCAATTCGGCTGACCTTCCAAGATCATTGTGCAGAATTCGATTTCTCTCGGCCTCGGCCCCAGACACGCACAACATCAATTCATTTACCATGTGACTGTGTAATTGTTTGGCAGATTTGCTGTGTAGGTACAAGCTCGTATGCTCGTACAGTCACAGGCCTAATGGCCTGACGAGTTAGTACGAGAAGCTGCAGTAGACATCATCATATACTTGTGAATACATAAGTGAGATTAAACATTTTGCGCTTGTAGTAAACAATACGATTTTGTAGTCGATTACAGAGAGATAGAGTCAGACTGATCTCTATATATTTGTATGGATTGCACGTGTTCCCTAGAAACAATATGTATTTCATAGAAATACAAAGAAACCACTAGGTGGACTGACGACATTAAACGTGTAGTATGAAGCCACTGGCTACAGGTTCATCGGCTGTTAATCATAATGATGATGATATAGAAACCAGTACGTTGACGGCGACATGTTGCCTGCTGCTGTTGTCAGCAGTCAGCTACGAACTTGCTCCCACAGACTAGATTTCGCTCCTCTAGCGCAACCGACTTATTAATGTATGGTCGTCCCCTTGCTTTTGTCATCATAATAAGTATAACAAATAAATAAATACTCTTCGTTATTTATTTCTTTTGGATAAATAAGGATGACGGTACAAATATAGAGCAAGTATTCGTGTTTTCTTATTACCAAAAAAGGTAATTGTAATATATTTGCCGCAAATAATATGTTTATAGCCAATTAAAAGTTAATAAACGTGCATTTTATTGATGAAGTAAATATCAGGGATGAGACATATGAGTACAAGTGACAGTAAGTTTGCATGTTCCTTGCCATTTTGCTAGGTTTGATAAGAAAGTGTCACTTAGTGCAATCACGAGTGATACCTCAGTGTACGTGATCAAAACGTGGTCTTATCGCAAATGAGAAAATCACCAGAAGTGCCACTGTAACTGACATAGGTCAATGAATTGCGAAATAAGTGGATGATGGAACATGGACATGAATCATGTTGTGTGGAAGAGTTTTGTATATATGACCTTAAGTTGTTATCGCGGGTATATACGCGTAGCTACAAATTTTTTATTTATATAGAGCTGAACTATCAAGATCTATTTACAGCTAAAACAGTATTATAAAACTAAAACAGTGATTAAGTATCATAGTTTTAACAGCGATGTCAGATATTTTGCGTATTAAAAAGTAGGTAAGTTTTTTGTTGCGTTTTTCTAGTATGAGTAATAATGGATATTTGAACGCAGTGTAGATTTTTTCAATATCTAATATATATTCTGAATAAATGTCTATTAGCAATTTGAGTTTGTTTAAATCGCCATTTTGGCTATCAATATTTTTTTTGTCATATATAAAGTTTTTGTTGTCAAGTATGAATAAGAAGTAGAGTGAACAGAAATGAATAAATCAATTTATTGAATATGACTATAGTCGTACTTTCTTCAATTTATTGTTTTGTTATATCTCAAAGGGCATCGTTTCTACATGAAATTTTCAATTTTCATCAAAAAATTCCCACCTTTCCCACCAGCCAATTTAATTATTGAAAGTATTTATAGAATAAATCATGTTTTTGTAAGTGATCTAATATCAAAGTAGTTTTTTGGGTAATAATTAAACAAATCAATATCAACAACAACAAAAGCTCTTTCGAGACATTAAACACCTGCATGTTCCTTAATATCATGTACCTGCATTTTATTTTTTGCACTGTCAACAACCTTTATAATTGCATTTAATCACGCTGACGATTATCATAAAACGTGATATCATATGTTACTCAAGTGCTATTGCGCATACACTTCTCTCTCATGGATCGCAGTTAGTATTTTGAAAACACTTGATAATTTCCCACGCTTCTTAGCCATCTTGTTCTACGAATTGCTAATAAGAGCTCAAGATCATTTGAGATGCTTGAGACCAATCAAATCGGTAATTTTGTGGTAAGGATATTTCTAATTCGTCAATACGAAAAACGTGTTATCCTTACTAATATTATAAAACTCCTTCACGCAAAAGCTACTGACTGGATTTTGATGAAATTTCTCAATAATATAGCTTACATATCAAAATAATACATAGGCCACATTTTATCCAGAAATTCCCACGGAACGAGAACTACACGGGTGAAACCGCGGGCGTCCTCTAGTAGGCTCTGTTTTAAACAAATCATCATATATTTCTACCAAACAACAAGTGATTCAGAATTCAGATTAACTTATTTAAAAAAAAACGGAGGACGTTCTATAATAAATAATATAATAAAAATATATATATTTTTTATGTATAACCACGCATAACTTTTTACAGAGTTGTCCCAATTTGATAATTCTTTTTTTATTAGAAAGGACATACATCCAAGGTGGTCCCATTGTCATCATGTTACGATCTGATGATGATATCCTGAGGAAATTGAAAGAACTCTTCAAATTTCGGAGGCACGCTTACAGCGATTTTGGTTTTTGTCGTTATGTTTTGAGTCGGTTCTAATTTTGTTATAGTTATCTGATTTTTGAGTTAATTGCAGACAATAAAAATGTACTTTGCGAATTTTATAATGGTTAGCTATGTTCTATAAATAAGTTTAGAAATGAATGAATGTTTGTAGTTTAGTGCCGATACAACAAAACTAAGAAATAAAAGAACTAGTTTGTATAAACATTATTTGCGTGTAGTATCAAAAATAAAAGTTAAATAAACGAACACTGCAAAGGTTCTAGAACGGCTTGATCTGTTATCTCTAGTAGCAAAGTTTTTACACGCCAACCTTGAGCACGTTTCTGAACAAAACCTCGTTTGATTCAGTAGTCTTAAATTTATTATTATTGTTCTTGTGTAGTCCTGCGGCCAGACCGCGTCGATCCTTGGTCACGGTGAATGATGTTGAGTCATTTCGTAAACACATAATGGCATTACTTGTTGACCTCGGTAAAATTTCATATTATAATTTTCCTCTTATCTTAACTTGACATCGTTAGCTCAGATTCTCATTTCCATATCTAAAACATTGCATATTGTTGACCTCTCCCGCTCCGCTCCAGTGTAGATTTTCTTCTTTCATCGTAAATGTCTTGGGGTTGCTACCTTATGCTATATATCTCATACTGAAGCGAATAACTTATAAATAATACTCTAATAGCGTTTTTACCATGATTGTTTAATATTTAGGTTTATTTCACAGTTACTCTAATATAAATTTAAATTATAGATTATTATTTTTTTATTGTATTGGGGATACTACTCAGTTTTGATTCGATAGATAATGACATTGCAACCACTAATGCTTTTTTATTTACCATAATTTGAAGTAATCTGTCTGTTATGTACATTCTTATCATTCAAATATATATCGTTTCTTTTTAAAAATAAAACACTAAGCCTTTTCATTCGGCATTCATACATGAACTTTCTACTCTTATTATCTCATTATGCTTAACTAGAAAAACTGTTCCCATTACAATCTTTTTGAGTGATGGTAATGTTAGAGCTCGGCTTTCGTATCTCGCGCAATATACGCATCGTAAAGGTGCGTCTATACTTAGGAGCCGAACACGAGCAGAGCATAAGCCGAACACAAATTTGTCTAGTCTGGACTTAACTGCCTCGACTGTGCTCCGCCAAAAGTCGGTTTCTCGACGAACACAAAGGAGTTTGAGGATCGCGTTCATCGGAGGCTGTACGTCCACATTTGACGCTGCGAACAAACGAGTAAAGCGGCCCCGCTCATATTCAGCTGCTTAGTATAGACGCACCTTTAGGAATGGCTATAACAGCCTGAACACAAACGGCTGTGAATCATCTGAGATGGGAGGGAAGCGTTTTGTACAATAAGTTTCTCAACATCTCGGCGCCGTTGAAGCCGTTACTCAACACGCAATAAACTGCGTACGCTTCGGTATCGGCCTATCGGCTATCGGGTTATGTATGTAATTTGTTATATGCAACTAATTTACTTGCCCGCCTTCATAACTTTGTTTCGCTTGATTGTACTTTACGACGCCTTGTGCTCCACTCCATTGAACCGTAAACGTGCCTAATGAACACGAATGTGCACATTCAAAATTGAGACATTGATTACTAATGGCCCGTTTCAATTGCCAAACGTTTTTATTTGTATAACTATTGTCACATATAAATTACTAGCGACTTTCCAATGGCTGTTAATGTGTGTAGTAATTTGTATATATGAAGTCGTACAGATTGTTTGTAATGACTGTAGTGAATGCGATAATTTTGTCTAGAGGTAGTGAACAGCGTGATGGATGGAGTTTGTCGTTGTTAAGTGCGGCTGTTCCGTGTTTTGTAAGAGGATCGCATTTTATTCTCTCTTTATGTTGTGATTGCTAACGTTTATTTCTATTAGACTTACTTAACAACTTTTTAAATATAGGCAGTAAGTTTTTTTTAATTCTTTACAACTTGTAAACTACTGTACTGCAATTACACTTGATGGTAAGTGATGATACAATCGAAGATGGAAGCGGGCTAACTTGTTAGGAGTAGGATGAAAAGAGAATGCCAGACAATGTATAGGACTTTAACCCACTAATAAAAACATATTGTACAACAATGTATTATGCATCATTTTATTGCATTTTTTTATTATTTAAAATAAATTACATTTAAAAGCTCTAGAACTTGGACTGTTTGTATTAAAAAGCACGGTAACGGATAAACTGAAATCTAACTACGCATTGGCATGACACATGACAGACGCAAAGTATAATGAAATTCATTTTTAAACAGACTTACCGACTGCAGATACTAACTAAACATTTGGAGCCCACTTTAGACGAAAATACAATAAAAACTATTTAAAAGGCTAGAACCCAGTGAAATAATAAAGATTTAAACATGCATAAAGAGTATAAATTAAAAGGAAATAGTTTAATTGCTTTTTTTAACAGAATTTTATTCCAAAGTCCAACAGTAAAAATGGCTTATTGTAAAACATTTATATAAATAACGGGGTATTTTTTTTGGTATATTTATAATTCGTGTTCTTTCTGGGTTAGGATCTGGCATTCTCCTTTGCATCGCTTCGGTTTCCACATGGTATCGAAACGCTAAATGCGTGGTATGTCGGTAGGGTGGTATCTAGCCATGACCACCCAGACCTGCACCAACATAGAAAAGCTTAATCGGCTCAGTTGTCCAGTCTTAATATTATGGTGGTTTGTTAAAATTACGTGTCATAGGAACAGCACTGAACTGATAAAACCTCTCTAAAATTATCTTCACTGATTACATAGTGTGGATGACACTTTATTATGAGTGTAAACTTAATAAGGGTTTATTGGAAAGCCTGCGATAACGATCCGTTCTGTGTTTAGTCATATTGCAAAAGCGGTGCCTTCAGTTGTAATATACACTGATGCAGACGTAGTAGATACCTATAAACATTACTGATGGACGTAACTTGACTAATGATATACTGCTCTGTATCCTGAACATAGGTGTTAAAATGAATAGCAAGACAGTAGTTTAATAAATATTACTCCAACGGTAAGAAAAATCACTTTATTTTCACTTTCTATTACGATTTTTCACAAGACTCAAGTTATACTAAGTATTATACAAGAAACTTTCTTCAACACTCAGGACAGAATGCTCCTTGCAATTTTCTTTTATATCTCGACACCGAGTCTTCCATCAAAAATATTTTGTTAAGGAGGGTTCCTATTAGTTTAAAAATAAGTGATGTGACACGCCATAACTAAAATCAAGCGACCTGTCATTATCTACTCAACTATTTACGTCGACTAACTTACCACAGTGTAAAAACTTATGAATCCTTTTTGAAGAATCATAACAGTAGTCCGCAAAGTACTCTTTTAGTGATATCATGAGGTTATCCAAATCACGCGGATCTTACTGCAGATCGGCCTAAGTGATTGTGAGAAATCGCAGAGATGGTGAGAGCCGGTTTCGGCGTATCATTAATCGTGTCAATTGTAAACAAGCCCGTATGGCGGCGCCGGTGAGTCACAGTCGCGATGTGGGCCGGCGCGGGCATTGTGCGCCTGCGCCGACCCGAGAGTCAAGACGTAGTGCCTGTGAGCTGCATTGTATGATTGTATGTAAAGGAGGCGCAGGCGGGCGCTTGCGACGCCCTCGTATCCTACACCAGCGATATTCAAACTATTTCTTTCTCTATCCCAATTTTCATATCTATTTTCTTCTTTCTTTAAGGCACTTGTTGGTGCATAGGACTGGCTTCCGGCCTGTTGCTCGGAGGGTTCCTTGAGGAAAGCCTTCATTACTGTTAAGCTTCGAAGAATTGTTGTATTGTATTGTATGTTGTATTTGTTGGCGGCTGCAGTCTTGCTTTGGTAAGCGAAGACGTTGAAATCTGCCATTTTCATTCACTCGTAACTTGAATATACACTGTAAGTGTTAGATGTGCTGTAGAGGTGCTGAAATTGGAAAGACACCATCTTCTTAAAAACAGGGTCGAGCAACCAAACCTTTTTGTACCCGTCTAAAGTATATTGAATATGTAAAAGTTAGTACATTCCGCATGCGATAATTTATGAATATATAAGAAATTCAGATCAAGTTAATTGTAGCTTTTATATGAAAGTAAGTATATTTTGTTCTGATCGCCTGTACGAGCCTCAGTTTGGGAAGTCCTGCCTCGTAGAAAGCGTGTAGTGAGGAACCAACCTGACCGACATTTTTGTACGCGGTATTTATATGGATTATTTTCATCGCGCACATTCTTAACCTATTTGTACATTTATAACACAGTTGCCTTTTGTTTTCAGCTATACAAGTACATGACTGTTACCTAACAAAAAAAGCAAGGTGAAATGCCACTTTAGAAACTCTCTACTTTTAAATTCTTTCAGCTACAACGTTAAATGTTAGGGTCGAGGCAACTTCTCATATTTTTTTTCCTATTACGAAATATTTTGTTATTAATATAAGAGAGACTCCATCACCATCGTCAGTAGCCGTCAAATGAAATGAAGTGCTTTACAAATTGTAAAGAAGCAATTATACGGCATTCCTACGACTGTATGAATGAATGAATGAAATATTCTTTATTGTACACCAAAGAAAAGAGCTTACAAAATAGAAAATACATTAAAAATAAAAACAATGTACAATTGGCGGTCTTATCGCTAATGAGCGATCTCTTCCAGACAACCAATATTGGAGAGGAAAAGTGCATCCATTAGAGAAGGTTCGGGTGTACGTACACACAATTAAAGGAACTATAGTATCAAATAAAAATATACTTACATAAAATACTTATGCCCTAAATAAAATACTGAATGCAAACATATACATACATATTTACATACATACATAACATACATACATACATACATACATATAAAAGTACCTATACGAATTCACATAAAAAAACAAATTAATAAATAAAGGAAAATTATAGACAGAGAACAAATAAAATCTAGACGATATTCAAGGGAGACGGTAACAAATTAGTTAAAATTTGGTATAAAAAGATAAATTAATGTGTAATAATATAGTGGTATCATAACGAGGTTATGGGGGATAGAAGTGCACATTCACCAGCCGTTTAAATGAAGCTAACGATTGTGCACGCCGAATTTCGAGAGGCAAGGAATTCCATAGCCGAGCAGCTTTCACAGAGAAGGATTTAGAGTAGAAGGAAGTGTTGTGAGAGGGAATTTTTAGGACTAGGTTATCTTCGGATCTAAGAGAGCGACAGTGAGTGGAATGGAGGAAGTGAAATCGCTCTTTTAGGTATATTGGAGCAGTAGGATTGAACAGGACATTGTACAGAAGGGAAAGAATGTGAGTGTTCCTGCGAAGGCGAATCGAAGGCCACTTGAGTCTATCGCGAAACTCGGATATATGGTCATATTTGCGAAGACCAAATATGAACCTAATGCAAATGTTCTGAATGCGCTCAAGTTTATTTAGCAATTCCTCACTCAAATTAAGATAACAAGTATCAGCGTAATCGAGAATTGGTAAAAGTAGAGATTGGGCAAGGGCAATTTTGGTAGATAGAGGAAGAAAATTGCGTAATCTACGTAGTGATCCTACAGATGCAAACACCTTCCTACTTACCTCACTTACCTGTGGAGCCCAAGTAAAGTATTTATCGAAAGTAACTCCAAGATTTTTAACTGAGTCACTAAATGGCACACGCGTTCCATCAAATACTACATTAGGAATATTAGCCCAGTCAATGCGTGCAACCAAATTGTGTTTTAGATGGATTCACTTTGAGACCATAAGCGTTACTCCACTTTACTATGGAATCCAGGTCTTTGTTTAGCAAATCAATCATATTTGGCAAGTCATTTAGATTGGACTGAACATATATTTGAAGATCATCTGCATACAGGTGATAGAGAGAAGATAACTTATGTGTGATAGAACTAATGAAAATAGAAAAAAGAAGAGGAGACAACACGCCACCTTGTGGTACACCGGCAGTTATCGTGCACCAGTTAGACACGGTGTCATCAACCCGCACACGCTGCCGGCGACCAAACAAGTAACTATGAAACCAGTCAATTACTGCAGGAGATATATTGAGAGAACCAAGTTTTGCTAATAATAAGTCAAAATCAACGTTATTAAAAGCATTGCTAAAATCTAGCAAGGCCAACACTGTCACACGGTGGTTATCCATACCGTGACGAATATCCTCAGTAATGTTAACTAATGCAGTAGTCGTACTATGACCAGTACGGAAACCGGATTGGAAAGGATTGAAAAGGTTCTGACGGGTAAGGAAAAGGCTGAATTGACGATGGACTATACGCTCAAAAACTTTAGAAAGGAATGGGAGAATGGAAATTGGCCTATAGTCCGAGAAGTTAGAAGGATTCAATTTTTTGGGAATCGGTGTCACTTGAGCATCTTTCCAACAAGACGGAAAGCTTCCGGTAGAAATGGAGAAATTAAATAAGGATTTAATTAAAGGAGCTAAGAGATGAATAATAGGAATGATCATCTTACGACTAATGCAATCAGTACCTACGGCATCAGAATTGACCTCACGGATACTTCTCTCAACATCACTGTCAGTAATTTGACAGAAAATAAATGCAGGATCGTCAGAAGTGGGTAAAGCTATCAGTTGATTTTTAGTATTTAACTTTGTGGCATCATCGATACCGCCAGAAGAAGAAAAATGGCTATTTAGCTGATCTAAATTGAAATTGCAGGAGGGATTATTCTGTCGTGCTTTCCCAACTCCAAGTGACTTTAGAAATTTCCACACTCGACCTGATTCTTCTTCCTCAAGTATGGATTTGGACTGTATTATTTGCGTTTGATATAACTTTGTTCGGTACTGAGTGAACTGAAATAACTCTCTGGTCTTCAAAGGAAAGAATCACGTCTTTTTGATGTATGACACTTAAAAGCACTTCATGGGCATGTTAAATAGTTAGAGATCTTAAACCTCACTATGGTCTGTCTGTAGAAGTAATGCGTCTTACTTCTTTTTACTATCTGTTACTAAATATATTTTAGCTTGTTGGAGGCTTTGGCCGAGGCTACCACCCTGCTGGCAAAGACTTACCGCTAAGCGATTTAGCGTTTCGGTATGATGTCGTGCGTTACACTCTACAAACAAGTTAGCCCGGTTCCATATTAAATTACATCACCACTTACCATCAGATGTTATCCAGGCTAGGGCTAACGTGTATGTATAAAAAAATTTGTCATGACATTACTCTTTTCATTATCACGAGCCTGATGACTCGCAGACCACCATACAAAAACTGTCAATATACAACGATGGTTTTGACCTATTAAAATATTTTTCTATTTCACAGTAACGTGTAGTGTAACTGTTACAGCTCCCTAGCGACTCCCCAGCGAAAAAGTAATTAATTATTTTAAAGGGAATCGTGTACTGATCAGCGACAACAGAGACATGCTTGTTCAGTACATTTTATCAGCTCGGCCGGCTTTCTCTCACGATTCGTGTCGTGATGACACTCCTTGGAGATTCACGACCAGATAGCCCGTCGTCTATATTGTAGGTTTAGGTACATTTACTAAACCACCTGCTTTAGTAAATTCTAGAGAACATCCCTATTTACCACACCGACCATAATTCTTACATCTCTAAGCTTTTAGTGTCAATAAGAACCTCATATATAATATAGTCTTTAGACTTCACACAGAAAGTCCGATGCTTTATAGTTTTCAATTATTATGACCGACCACCATGTAGTTTTAAATTTGAAAATTGTAACTAAAGTTAGTCTTTGGTTGATTCTGAATTTTCAGAAGGTACATTCCAAGCCCGGAGTCGGGAAGATGGTGGTATTACATCCCTGTGCCTCGGAGAGCATGTTAAGCCTCGGTCTCGGTTACTTTTATCAACATCTGATAGTGTTTGTTAAAATATGAAACACTATCACCCTAAGCCTGCCAATCTGCATTGGAGCAGCGTGGTGGGTGTGGACCGTTAATAGGCTGATAATGATTCTCTATGATGATGATGATGATTGTTTATGGAATGCAAACAGAAACCGTGATGCTTCCTAGTTTTCAATTTGTAAGGCCATTATGAGTTTGAATAATGTAACAGTAAAGTTAGCCTTAAATTAGTCATTTCTTCTCAGGCAAGGCTATTTCAGTGCAACGTTTCTTCATTCTATTTTGATGTCCATCTTTTAATGACTTAGTAGGTAGTAATGAGCAATTCATGTTGCTTGCATTCCTATAAAAAATCGGTTAACGAGTTTTTTTTCATAAAGAAGCGGAGTTATTAAACTGGCTGGCACATGCGCCCGCAAAACATCGCTTCGTTCATTTTGTTTTCTTACGTCATTCATAGTGATAGAACTTTTTTTCCAAGACCGAGTTGGAAAGTGTCCAACTTGATTTATCGACACACAATAGGCATATTTTTATGCAATTTTTTTAATCTTCTACAGCGAGTAAATTCTTTTTTCTTTCAAATATTCTGTTAAGCTTCGGGTTTTCAATTATTGCTTGTTGAAAAAATTGTTGGTGGGATACTCATACCAGTTTATACAATAATATTATCCTGTTGTTGTGTGAATCACCCAACGGCTGTTTCGTGTGACCTTTATTCTGCGTGACGTCAATGTAACTTATGCGATAGACATCTGTGAGAAGTTTTTTATTCGACGATATCTTCTAGCTTACACTGCCACGTAGACTAAATTTAAAATATTTCACACTGAACACAGGACCTTCGGAATATAAACGAATTGCGATTGATTTAACTCGTCAAGGAGCAGTCATCCGGATCCTTGAGTGATTAAGTAATCTATTCTGAACAATTTTTTGGCCTGATCATCGACGGTCAACAATAACTACTAAACATAGAAAGCTCATGTTAGGATAATAGGGTTTGTATGTAAAACGGTTAGATTTTATAGAAAAATCTTCCGGGCAAACGTTTTGAGTTAAAAATTAAAAAAAAATTTAGATGAATATTAGATGAAAATTAGATAGTAGCCGATTCTCAGACCTGCTGAAATACGCATGCAAAATTTGGTAAAAATTGGTAAATCCGTTTCGGAGGAGTAGGGTAACTAACATTGTGACAGGGAAATTTTATTTATTAGATCTTTTGAGGCGAATCTTTGTATGAAAGTCATAGGCGTTTGTCGAATACTTCGTTTTGTATTTGAGGTTACACATTGAGGACATGGGCTCTGCCTCATTCCCATAGGCAGAGACCATGTCCTTCCACTTGCTACCATCTTTGCTACTCTCCATATCATACAAGCACGTCGATCTACTGTATTTTTGACCTTATCCTTTAATAAGAATGGAATCTGTCCAGGAACATTTTCCTTGTTCTTCCCCTCAAAACATTCTCATTTACTCTCGCCTTATAAATCCCTTTCGTAAGGCTCCTTTAATTCATTTTTTCTACATGACCAAACCATCTCAGCATAACTTTCTCGATTATAGTCAGTATTTGAGGTTGTAGGTTTTAATTTTTGAAATGCCACTCCTAAGTCGAAGTCGAACTGAATGAATACTTATGTAGGGCAAAGAATACAATTGCATTATTAAACGCACAGGTATATACGAATTAATACATTATCCTTGACCTGCGACGCGCAGTTAGAGGAAGACGGAAAGGTATTTTTAGCCTGAGGGTCATCGACCGCATCTCGATATAATTGAATTTGTCTTGCATGTAAGGTTGCATTGTATTCCTGTGGAGGTATTCTTCTATACGTATTATATAATCTATACCTGTAAAATAAAACTATGGATTAATTGTAATGGCATAAAAGGAAATCCTAGTTATCGTGTGCCAACTCAGTTCAGAATAAGGTTTCTTCGATGTCATAGACTTTCTATACAAAAGAACAATTGCAAAATTTAAGTTTCATAATGTTAAGTATAAAATGAATGAATGATGCCGCTTATAAAACAGAGGTCCTGGGTTCGATTCTCGACGGGGCCGATTGAGATTTTCTTATTGGTCCTGTTAGGCTTCGGCCGTGGCTATTTACCACCCTGGACAAACCATTTACGTGGACGAAAATAGAAAAATATCCTGATGTCAGGCTTGTAAGTGTTATCAATGACACGGTGCAGTAACAGCGCTGACTTCCAACTCAAGCCGCTATTGAGAATTTCTTATCGGAACGAAAATACCTACCTACCTATCAATTATAAGGAAAGTGGCATGATCTCGCAGTAAACCACTAAAATAGTCTGATGATGACAGATATATATTGCCGTCGAGCTGCAATCACACTATCCAATTAGTAGATATTTAATCAATGTATCGTGTATTCGGAAATAGCAATTCTGATTGATCGGTGCGGGTCAGACTCATCTGCCAAATCAAATATCGCAATGCGCACAGCCGGCGCCGCGCGCTCGCCGTGTATGTGTATCCAGTACCGGATTCAATTACCGATATTATCCGATCAAAGCGGTGATTGGAAACGACCATGTCAGACAACTACCCGACTGTTAAAGGGGGGTTATGTTTTTAACATAGTGTACGAATGTGTCTTTGGCATGCTCTACTGGCCATATTGTTTGACGTATTTCAAATATATTAATTATGCGATTTCGTTAAACTCGTCTCAGTTGTAGAAGTGTCATAGTCTATTCCCTATTTTAAACAGTCGGAGTTTTTAGATTTTTTGACAGTTTGATTTGAAATATATTTGATACCCGTACTCTAGAAGTATGAATACATTTTAAACTCGCAGTATTACATAGTTGGAAGTGATAGGATATTATAAAGCACTGTGTAGCTCTCATGTCCTTGGGAATTTCAGGATAAAATGTAGCATATTTGTTATTCTGATGTATAAGCTATATTATTGTAAAGTTTCATCAAAATCCATTCAGCAGTTTTTGCGTGAGAGTAACAAACATCCAACCATCCATACATACAAACTTTCCTTTATAATATAAGTAAGAGTATTTTTGATGCGGCCTCGTTCGCGGTATAATAGATGTTGCCAATCAATTTTTTGAACGTAATCTTTCAGATTTATTGTACAGATTTATAGAAATACAGCTTACAAGTACAATTAAAGATTATCGGAATGTACAGCTACAATTTGTAAATGCGCTAATTCGTGAAAGCGTAAAACAAAAAGTAAGTAGTGTCGCCTAGGTGCATTTTATGCAAACACTGCACACGAAGACATTATTTGCATGAAACATGCAAGCTGCTTACGAGGGAATATTCATTTAAAATACGACTTACCTACTTTTAGATTTTCAATTTTCCTCTTAATTTTAATTATGAAAATGAATTCGTTGTTAAGCCAACATTTGATTGTCTGGACTGAGGCATTGGAAGCTATACTAAAATAATATTAGCTCTGATTAATATTCTAGACGAGATTGTTCAGATATAAGGATGAACGACCATGAACTGCATTTAGTCATAAGATTATTAAGACTTTTAGGCTTCAAGTGACTGTGTTCAATGGTATGTTAGTGGCAACTTGTTTGATAGTCTGTCTTCCTAGTACTGGGAGTACTACTAACTGCCTATTATAAAACAAACTCAAATTACAATTTAAATTCGTTTATTTCATTATTTACTTCGAAGAGGTTTAGTTTAAAGGCACTATTAAAAAGTAAAGTTTGACTGGTTGTTGTGACTGTTCCACCGGTTCGTCGGTTTTGTTGAGAAGAGCCGGTGTGTTTTGTGTTAATATACTATTTAAATATTACGTGCAAGCATTTTGCTATTTTTGGTGAAATACCGACTACTCCAAAAGGCAACACCTAAACCCAATAAAATTCCTAATATGGGACCCGTAATACTAACTATGAGTAGATTAGTCTATGTAAACAATCACATTTAAACCAAACTGGCTGAACTGTGACGTGGGCAGGTTCGTTAGGAGCAGCAATTTCGCAGTAAGCGGTCGGATGAATCATGTATGACACAGCACAGATAGCCTCGGCTGCACCGTGAATTATCTACCGCCGTGATTTCGATTCGTCTAGCGGAGTGAGGTCGCTGCCCGTGATTTCTTGCCACGTGATCACTGTCTGACATACGGAGAGCCGTGTGATGAAATAGAGTCAAGGGAGACCCTTTTTTACCCGACTGCGTCAGAAGGAGGGTTATGTTTTTCGAGCGTATGTATGTATGTATGTATGTATGTATGTCCATTTCTTCGGCACGCGCTACAGCCTAAACGGCTAAACGGATTTTGACATGTGAGGTGTCGTTGGATTTGTCAAAATTATGGTTGTGACATAGGCTATATAAATTTTCAAAATGGCGGCTGTAAATGGGGGAAAAAAGGGGGGATGTGTGTATTTTTTTCTTTTATCTTAGCAATATGGGTACCAATTGAAAGGCCGTAAAAAGACCATTTCAAAAATATAAATATCATATTATGTTCATATTACTTTTTTAACAAAAAATGGCAAAAAGTGTACTAAGTGCACCGTCTCATTTCTACACCATAAACTAAAACTAAAAAGTCTCAAATAAAATTATTATTGTAAAAACAAAAAACCCGACTGCTTAGAAGTTATAAACTGAAAAGAGAAAAACAAGGATCACTATATCTGTATAAAATTCTAAATATTGTATGGTGCTACAGGCGGGGACAAACGTAGTTTTGGTAGATCTTTCTTTCCCCGCAGATTAAAGTATTTTGTCCCTGTTTGCAGCACCATAAAGTATTTAGAATTTTACACAGATATAGTGATCCTTGTTTTTCTCTTTTCAGTTCATAACTTCTAAGCAGTCGGGTTTTTTGTTTATATAATAATAATTTTATTATAGGATCTTAATTTGATCCTTACGTGGTAATAAATCCTTACTTCTTCTACAGGATCTTGGCCTCCTTCACTGACTATGTCCGCGGGGTCCTTTTCCTTGATCTTGACATTGCCAATAATTAACCGACTTCAGTGACGTTGTATTAAATCGTTGAAGTTCATTAAGGCCTGTGTGCACCAAGATATCGGTTATCATAACCAACGGTTAACATAAGCTAAACGTAAAATTTACTGTTCACGACAACCCGTACATCGGTTAAGGACGTAAACCGGGCGGTTATTTTAACCGAGCTTACGTCTTTAACCGGCGTACGGGTTATCGTGAACAGTAAATTTATAGTAAAGTTATGTTAACCGTTGGTTATGATAACCGGAATCTTGGTGCACACAGGTCTAAAATTCATTTTATTGGATTTTTAATTCTTTGACTTGGACGGCATTTTGCTTGTGAAGTCATTCTTCTATTAAGAAATCAGAAATATATTAATTTGTTTACAAATGTAATTACTTGAAATAGCAAAGCCACGTTTGCATTTTTATTAAATTAATAATAAAATATAAAATTCATATATGGAAAACTATCTCGTTTATAGATACAAATTGGAACTTTTCAAACGTAAAATAAAATAGCCTATTGCTGATATATTGGTTCGGATGTCTTATTAGACCATCTTTTCTCGAAGGTACAAGACAGACGTCTGTTACGGACGTTATTGGACCATCTCACCGAGTAATTGAACTTTTCGCTTTGACATCGGCCAACAAGATTAGATTCTTACAACATTCCTCTCTTACCTTTGTATTCCTCGTTGACCGATACGATAGACCAATAGTAATGATTATATTATGTATATTAAATTTTTATTATGTATATAAAATTTGATATTTAACTCTATTATTTTTATTAGAGAGAAGATACTATCGTCTTGCTCTTCTATGGATACTGCTCTTGCCAGACTCCAATTTTGAAACTATTTACATTAGTTTCGAAGTTGGGGCATTGGGGGAAGGTCCGAAGAATTTCATCTATCTACTAAGAGTTTATAATACGCTAAGAGTATTTATTAATTTAGTTTGTTTTCGTTTTTTATTAATTTTAATTTATAGCTACTTACAGTTTGTATTTAGGTCATCTGTAATATTTCGTGGTCTATCAAAAATGGAAGAAGCATGATATGATTTAACTAACCGCTTTTTGACATGCCGACGTATTCATTCGTCTGATTAATGAACGAACGATATTGCATTTATGAGGTCTGATATTATTGAATTTTATGGAACGGCCAAACGTCTCCTCAATTCATGTTGCAATTCATAATACAGCCGATGTTTCCAGAAAAGATTAGCGCGAATATCGGATAGATAAAAAGCGATAATGCGCACCATTTGCAGTGCATTTCCACTAACACTTATCTGTTTATCGATCGCAATTAATATTCACGTTGGATATTTTTCAAAATGAGTAGATATACGAAAATCCATAAAAACAATAATAACCTTGAGTGTTTATGTTCTCGAAAACAGTGGATGTCTCGGTTTTGAAAACAGCATGTGATAAAGCGGTAAATTAAACAAATAAAAAATGATCGGTCAACGCTCGCCTTCTTCTTTCTCAAATCTGGTAGGATACTGTTAGAACAGCTTTGGACACTCGTTCTAGAATGGAGCTTACTGCAGTTTAGTGCAGTTATAGCCCAAATGTAAAGTGGAAGACAGAAGTACAAGAAACATTTTAAAATGGTAATTTATGATATACAACAGGACGCCCGCGGTTTTACTCGCGTAGTTCTTATTCCCGTAGGAATTTTGGTATAAAATGTAGTTTGTGTTATTCTGATGTTTAAGCTATATAATTATATAACACTTACATACAAACTTTCGCCTTTACAATTATATTAGGAAGGATACTCCAAGTTATGCACTGAAAGACGAACATTAATTAATTAAATTACGAAAAAGCAGTTTATGGCATATTTTCAGATTCAGATCAGTTTAAACTTAATAAAGTCACTAAATCATTTTATTTAACAAGCAGTGTTGTAAAGGCGAACCTATATATACCCCTATATTAGATACATGCTATAAAATGCTTAAGTGCGAAATATTCGTGCATGCGAATAACAAACAGGACTAACTAAGCTTGTTTACGCAGACAAGAATGTCACTTGTTGCGTGGGTTTTCGAGTTTTGCATATAAAGGTAGGCGTGATTTGTCGCATGAAAAAGGCACGGCAAAGTGGAGCGCGCATTAGGATAAAGGGCGGATCTTACTCGTGCGAGTAAGTGTTCTCTGTCCCGCATTTTACAAGTCTAGTTGCAAAAGAAAGGCGTTTGCTGAATGTTGTTTCTTAACATCGGTGAAATTGTCTTGTTTTTTGTTAGTATAAGTGGGGTGGTCGTGGACATGTGTATGATACTTACTACTACGTATATCATCATCATTATCAGTCTACTAACTGCTGACTACAGGGCCAGGCCTCCCTTCTTATAGCATAGTACTCCTACCCCCTGGCCTACCTTATATTAGTAAACCCCTCTGCCATGTACAATGTAATTTGAATTATATGAAATTTCTTTAAATAAATTATTAGTTACATATCCAATAAGAGACCATTATTTTTGTTGCAAAAACTGTTTATCATCATAAAAAAAAGCCTGTGTTAATCCAGGGTAAAGTCTATTTCCATTCCATTCTTCAGCTAAATCAGTTCACAGTAACTGTGGCTTACTACACACACTAAAAAAATTAAAATATAAGTTTAATTAATGTGATACGTAGAGTTGAAAAAGTAAAAAAGGTTAATTAAGCAGTTCTGTACTACGACTATTCTGTACTATTGTGGTACTGTACTACTGTAGCACTGTACTACTGTACAGTACAGGAGTACAGTTTGCTTACCAACGAAAAGCAGCCATGGCAGGCAGAACGCATGAGCAAACTGGTGAGGCGCGATCGATGGCGGGACAAACCAAATCATAATTTAATTTACTGAACTGGCGTCAAATAATAAATTGTTTAAATTGTTACGCGAATGCAGGTTGATTTTTTTTTAATTTTTTAATGTTGTAGATCAAAAAAATATTAATAACAATTTTCATTAAAAGTGATCTGTCTTTTATTATCCTAACTACTACTCAAATCGGATCAGAAGTTTTTGAGATAATCACACACATGTAAACATACAAATCCAGATGAGTCCTCCGCCAATCTTTAAAGTTGATTAAAACATCAATGTTAAATCTAAAATTACATTATCAAATGTCATGTGGATATCGTTTATACACGTACTCCGATTTACCAAGTTGAACTAGTCCCGCTGCATCCGCAGTTGATGCGTTTTAGCAAACAATTGTTTACAACGGTTAAACGTTTCCCGGAACACGTACACATTTTGGCCTGATTCTCATGTGTCACGTTATATTCAATTCTGGTGTAATTCGGGCCGGCTTAGCGCTGGAAGCTGTCCATTGTGTGTCACATTGTTTCACTGTGAGATCAGCGGGTTCAAGCGACGGCCATTCACTTTTGAGTCGCCAGGTAATCAGGCATCAGGCTTTAATGGATGTAGCGTGTGAGTAAAAGTAAAGCCTAATTTTTAAAATGACATCAGCGCTTGATTTAAGCCCAACATTGAGCAAATATGATTGATTTCATATTTATCTCATATTTCATATATCCCAGCGTCCCTCAACCAGTGATCGAGTCTCACTGGAGACACCCTTGAAGAGACCTTCGCCACGTTGTTCTAGCGCTTGGGCTTTCTGGTAGATTTTTTGTGTTCATTCGAATCTCCCAGTAACACCTTAACAAAACTTGTAGCAACAATAGGTGAAAAAAGAAATGCTTTATATACGTGACGTTGCAATCTAAGATGTTAGTGATCTAATTTGGTAGAGGTGTACTCAAGTAACCTAAATCCTTGACAGGATTTATCGCGGCATCGATAAATGTTCTAGATGGTAGTCAAGGATCATAATTGATCCAATTTAAGGAGTAAATTCATTCGATTGCCGTTCAAACAAAACTAGAATATTCCGGTTAAGAAAAATTTATGAAATATTTATTAATAAATTCTCGGTTACGTTTGCAGTACTTCCCAGACCCTTAAACTAGGTAAGCCCATATCTTACGGACCAATAAAAAAAGCAATGCTATATGTGTACTACGCAATTGCTATTTATCTGCGCCAGAGAAGTCGCTAAAATTACATTATTAATTACAAAGACTTACATTATTAATTAGCTTTTCAACGAAATTGCCTTGACTTAGGTTTCTTGAAAATTATACTCGTACAGCCTCTTCAGTAGAGGCAGGAAAATGAATCTTTAATATCTGTTCACCGTAACATGAGGTTTGGGTAGCTATTGAAATGAAGACTGAATAGGTTCGCGACCTTCCAAACTTGTATTATATTTATGAATAAGTTATAAATCTTCTGTTAGTGGCTTCTTTTAATATTCGTCGTAATCTTATGAATCCTTAGGTATTGCTTTTTCATTAAAATTGAAGCATTATACTTTATATTTCTTCTACTACTAAATCATTTTACCACATACCTTCTGATCTGTTTAGTAGTTTATATATTTTGTATGCCATTCGATTCCAATATTCTCGTGTCACGAATATTTTTTTTTATATTTCTGATAATATTAGCATGTGTCTAGAATTAATTTCTCTTGGGCCTCAAATTAAGCACAATATTAAACGTATAATAATATGTTTATATGGACTTTCTACTTGCGATTATGAATTGTGGAATATAACTTACCGCTGATTAGTTATGTTGCTAGGCTTGTTAAATCGTTACCAACATACTGCGTCTTCAGGAAACGAGTTCGCAGAGGCAAATTGAAAAGCGGACAGCGCAGGCAACCTTCCAATTACAGGACGAATCGGATTGGCGCCGCGCAGCTTGCTGTGAGCGTTAATTAGAGAATTCCCGCCAGTGCCGCGTATAACTCTCCCGTGCCCTCTGGTCCTCACGCCAACCAATTAGCGACCACGTGATGAAGCTACTCGTACATGCACTAGAGCTTCTACTTGATAACTAGCGACCCCCGACTAACTGATACTCTAAAATCAGAAGTGGGATGTTTAAGTTTCAATGGAAATAGTCCTTTTCAGACAACTTCTATATACCTTCAAAAATAGTAACTACAGTAACGTTTTATCTTCTACTGCCAATATTGTTGTTTTCTGGCCAAAACGTTACTCATGGTTATTATTAAAGGCAACAAGTATGATTCAAATATGACCTAAATAACTCGAAATAATAATATAAATGATGTTACCGAAATATGTAACGTTGTTGATAATGAAGGATCATACTGCGTGTTGCTTTCGAAGATTACAAAGTGTAATATATACTTGAAGCTCACATTTTATATTTATATAGGAATGCACTTCTTACAGTTAATAATAATAACACATTACTACCTACAACACAAAACTAGCTTACATTACGACATCGAAAAATCTACACTTGCTGTTATTGAGTATACATCTGGTTTCCGAGTGAACCCTTAGGTAGAAGATTTTTGTTGGGTTCTTGTAATGAAAAGACGCTTTATTATAATAATACCCTGACTTCATTAAAATTCTTAACGACAATGCATCACGTCTTTCTTTTTATATTACAGCGTAAATAGGTATTATAAGAATATGAATACGTCTAGAGAATAACAAGGTACATAATTTAAATTAGTTTTCATAATGAACTCCCATAAATAACGCCTCATATTCGATATACAATGCACTTTACAAAACGCTATTAAACAGCGGCATCAAAGTTTCACTGCAAATCAATTTAACAGAGAATCGATCCCTAATAGAATGCCCGCCGTCGGCCGTCGGCCGTCGGGACTAATGGAATTACGCAACTAGATATTAGATATCTGCAAGAAAGGCGAAAGCTCTTGTATAATATGTCCTTTATTTGTAATGTGTCTCAAGTCTCGTTAGATGGAGGTCGCACCGCGTCTCGCAGACGGCTGGGCTTAAGTGGCAGTAGCGAGTTTGTTTTCCTACGATAATGTGTCTGTAAATATCAGCCCCTCGGCGTTTTCACGGTTCAGATGCTTATTTACGTGTACAATGGCTTAATTAAGTTCAGCTTTGGGTGGCGCTGTGTCATACGTATTAGCCGTCATATTGCAGGTGTTATATGATTAATGCCTTTATTGGAATTTGTGGGCTTAAATAGATTATTGTCATTAAATACGAGTTTTGCCGTGTGGGAAACCTGAATCACGACTTTGTTAAACTATACGTCTAATTTCTTCTTGAATCAATTTTTTAACAAAAACCTTTTTAACAACTGTTTGTTGCGTATTTTAAAAAGATATAGATACGTGTATGGTTGGCGAGAAACGCCGATTTTATAATTTGTTGAGATTTTTTTCTATATTTTACTTTTCTTCTTCTTTGAGTGACTGTCCGACTAACGAAGGTTGGCAGTCAGCTCGTACTCGTAAACTTATACTTTTACCTAATTTATATCCATATGGTCTTCTATAGTCTCAAACTTGATTGATTATTATTGCTTCGCTCCGGACATTAGGATTAGCACTTTTTCCACTTTGAAATATAATTTGTGGCACAATACACGTATTTTGTAACGAGAATTAAAAAGTATCAGCTTTAAAATGTATTAAAATGGCATCAGCTTTAATGTGATTGATTCTGATTTTATTTATAACCGCATCGAATCTCTGCGTCTAAAATGAGATTACAGTTTGTATTTTCTGCAAAGCCGATGGAATCTCTGTAATCTCATTTGTTATGTTGAAGTCTATTTTGTTCAGAATTTTCACAGCGGGCACATCCGTTTTGCAGATATTTTTGGTTTAAAATATGCGCTCCTCTCTGAAAATGTAATGACTTGTATGTTGGCTACGTAGGCTTAACAAGGTTGGGTTCTATATATAGTTGAATTGGTCGGAGGTCGTAAGTGCAGCCTGCAGTGGTGTGGGGTCCTCCCTAAACTGAACTTGCTGCAGCCTGGTTCTGCGCAGTCGCTCCCGTCTCTCGCACACATAGTTCTTTCAATGCAAAATTTGATGTGTGTCCACATGAGATAGACAGAAATGAAAAAAAAAATAGTTTCATTTAGCGAACCATGGGTTAGGTACTCGAGACGAACGTTTCGACAAATATTTGATAGGGGTAGTTAAATTTTGTGTGTCCTGTGTTTTTAGTCTAACACTTATTTACTTATTTAACTGGCAGTTTTTAGGCTTTCCTATATAATTGATATGCTTGTCTCTCAATAAAATTAGTTTTACGTTAGAAATAAATATTTAATCTTTATTACAATGTGACACTTTGTATGCCTTAAAAAAGGAGGTACAACATAATTATTTTAAATTTCCTCAAAATTAGTCTATATTTTAATGATCTGCAAATATTTTGGAATAATATTAATTTCACATTTACTTTGCTTTATTATTGTATTATTGTGACAAGTGAATTACTGAAGTTAAAACTAGTTTCATACCTAAGAACGTAGAAAAAAAAATAAAAAATATAAGTCATGAAAGTGGAAATTATTCCATTTCATATCAAGTCTATTCTACTCGCTTTTTTTATAGAGAAATCTCAAAGCGTTTAATCGACGCCTCCCGTGACCAGAAGGCTGGTCTCTTTTTAGGACAGAGGATCAGCATTGCCATTCAACGTGGCAATGCCGCCAGCCTTCTGGGCACTTTACCGCTCGACACCGATTCGGAGGAATATTATGACGCCTAAGTTTTTTTTTACTGTTTTTTTATTTTTATTGTTTAATATATTATTTATAGTTTAGGATATTGTAGTGTTTAAGCTTTTACTTTTTTATTTATTTAATTGTAAATATTTAATTCAATGTTCATGTTTAACTGTAAATAAAAGTATATTTTTTAAAAAAAAAAAAAGTCTATTCATAGTACTCAATCTTAGGGCCTGCATGCAGGTTGCACCGGGCCGGATGAAGTTGCTGTGAAATTGCACTTGATCCCCGCCCCCGACACCCCCTTTTCCGCCTCTCAATTCCATTACAGATCTACTGCATTTCCTATATACCTCAACGATATCTACGACTGTAAGACATTACCTTACTTATGTGTCGTCACGTCCTTTATGCGTTTTGTTCTGTGAATATAAACATGAGGTACGTACGAGTATGCATTTACGATATAGCTGACTCGTTGATTCAGTGGTTTTTCTATAGGGCTTTCAATCACAAGGTCCTGGGTCTTCACAGTACATATTGAGCTTTTCTTCTTTATTTGTTATATCCTCGCTAACATCAGTTACAGAATCAACTTATCGCTATAAGACCACCAGTGTTTTAATAAGTTTTGAAATATTCTTAAGAGGTTCACTTCTATACCTATCGTAAAATACACTTATGAGTTGCTAATGTAAAAACCTTACGTCTGAATTATCTTTATCTTTAGGTATTTTAGCTTTTCATAGAATTATTTTAATTGATTGTTCTAATAAGTGAAAAGTTTTAGTTCACAATCACGTTGTATCAAATCGTGCGATCCCCAATCGCGACCTGAAACTTATAAGAGGGTGTCTGACTTAGTATGTGCTGACGGGCCTTGTTTCTTTTTATTTTAGAAACAAGAGCTGGCTGGTATCGCACTTTGCTCGTATCACGTAAATATCCAATCATTTTGAAAATTTGATAAATTGAGTGCTCTACTAAGTGAATAGTTTTCATATATCACTATACTCGTTAAGGTTCACAATCACGTTGTATCAAATCGTGCACGGCTTCCCTAATCGCGACCCAAAACTAATAAGAGGGCAGGTGTCTGGCTTAGTATGCGCTGACGGGCCGTGATCCGTTTTTGCTTAGTTATAGGAACAATGGCCGGCGGCGCATTCCGTCCGTATCACCGTTAGCCGGCCCGTACTACCGCAGTAATCGTTGTAATAATCACCACCGCGTACCGCTTACTTATACTTTACATTTTTATTAACGTCGCTGATGAGTTAATGACTAATTTAGATTCGTTCTTTTCATCTCGTTTTAAAAGTACAAAGTTCGGTGGTTTGGTATGTATTTTATAAGTGGTGTTACCATCACGCTGGTTATCAGTAATGTTTTCATGTAAATGTTCATCGTTTTCTGCTATTGCCGATGTTGGCATGGTCCTGAATAAATTGTAATTTTAATTATCTTTCGTAAGACTATTTTTCTTAATTTCTTGCTATACAAATATAATAAGAATTCATTTATGTTTCTTAACATTTTCATTTAAAAGATTTGTTAGCTTTCTTAAAGTAGACACAATAAATGTTTCCTATAATAAATGCCATTAGCCATATTTTACTTTATAATCTTAGGCATGTCTCCTATTAGGAGACAAGGCGCGGTTGGCTGAGCGCCAGACCAAACAGGGTAAAAAAGCAAAGGGCGGTGGCGTTGACCGCGCCCCGAAATAGCGGGCAAAGTCAAGGCGTGTGTCTACTATGCCTCGCGGCGAACGAGCTGTTTTCCAAAATGTCGTACAACTCCATGCCGATGATACTATTCCCAGAGCCAGACTGTAGGTAAACAACTAGATACCACGGGGCGCGCCTGTTCGAGGGAGTGTTTTATTAATTTCGCACGACAGAATATAATTACGAAATTTTCATTAGGCATTACCTAATAATGTGACGCTAAAGCCTTACGACCTTAAAATAAAAGGCAAATTTTCACGCGAAAGTCATATAAATTAAACGAAATCGCACGCAGTGGGTACATTTCTGCAGAATTTCAAAACGAAACCGTGTCGACAGCGCTCGGCGAAACGGGCGCAAGAGGTTTTGTTCATAACCCACCTTATACATCGACGATGTTGACCAACTTTGATTCTTGTACACAGTTGGATTCGGATTAATAGCTCGGAGAAAATAACGGATTATAAGGGTGTTTGCACATCTGACGGAAGATGCGTCGTCAGGACAAACAAAATATATCAATAAACCGATGTTACTTCATAGTGTGATACAAGTACAACTGTTGTTTATGTTTCATGTATATTTTTGCTGCTTTAATTGTATAGTTTAAGTTACAAGCTCCGACGTAACTTTTGTTTTTTTTTTGTTAATATTTAATCATTGTGATTGTAAATTAGGATACGATGGGGCTGTTGAATTAAAGTCCCTTAAATTTTTTTAGACAATAAAAAAAAAGTACAACTGTTCCTTTTCCGTGAACGTATTATTAGTCGATGTGTTATCGGTAACGTTGAAAATTACGTCATGTGTATTTTATTAATTCATTTAAAAATCAGCGGAGATCGTTGTATACAGGCCGATCCGGTGTAGATGCTGAACTCAGATAATGACTAGACGCATAATGTGGCAGGTCTAATTTAACCGAAAAGACGCGACCGTTCATACACTCGATGCATCTAAATAATCTTCGGCGCACGAATGCAAACACTGGACATGTTTTAATTTGTTTTATTTTTTTTTGGAGGTTTCTTATGCCGCGGAGTCCGCATATGCAAAACATCGTCAATCAGGACGTAGTTTCAGATGTGAAGAAACCCTAACTTTATCAGACATACATAAGATGCGCGAGTTCAAATAGGGCACAATAGCGGTGCGCTGAGTCACACGACAGGCTCGAGACTGAACAAGGACATCCTCACACAGCGCAAGCTGTGGCAAATGGAAACATAAACATCGTTACTCCATATCCGTCCGCTCTATTCACCATTGTGCCGCAACTAATTGCAGACAGAATAGACTTCGCAACGACACTTCGCGCTAGGTGACACGTCGATGTTATAAGGATAATAGCGTTGGGTAATGGAGTTGCCCAAATCTATTGCTTTCCAAAATGGGCACTAACAATCGGGTACTAATCTTCGGAAACTTGAATCTAATGTCACAGACGGCATATTTTAGTGCAATTTTTTAACGATACCTGGAAGAGCGTCACTCGTTTTTTTTTGAATAGTTCTTATTTCTCAATTGGGGATTAATAGATACTGGTACATCCCATAGTTTAGGGATCTCTATATTACTTTACGAAATTGTCCTCTCCTAAGATTATTTTAATACACTCAATCAATTAGCGTGTTCAAATTGCCCTTGCTCTGGGAATATCATTATAAAAAGTATCCTATGTATTCTATCTATCCTTGAAATTTTTATCTATATTCGTTAACGGTTCTGGTGCTAGAAATGGTTAAACTGGCCCGACTTTCTTTCTTAAATATAGATTTGATTATGATTTAATTGAATGTAAATGTTTTGTTGGTGCAGATGACTTGAAGGCGGTGCCCAAGAATCTGGTACGGCAGGCGAAGAGGGACGGTTCCGAGGACAATATCTCAGTAATCGTGGTGTTCCTGAAGGACCCGCGTGATATCGTCGCCGATAACTGCCCGCCCATGGACCTTGGGTAAGAGTTTCACACCTTATTACCTTAAATTATATAGTTACGTGTTGTTTGCTATACTTAAGATAAATCAAACTAAAGATGAACTACCCTCAACCATATTAACGTCTACATGGATGTTTAGAACGTCTATTGGAAGCTTTGACGGACACGTTAATCTTTTGGTCTTTTATAGTCAAATAGTGCATCCGATATTGCTCTAGTTGCTACAATAAGCAAAATAGGCGACGATTTTTTTGAAGTTTATTATTTTTATACCACACCTATACGAAAAACCAAATTGTTTTTATCCCAAAATTTATGAATTTTTTATTTGAATTTTCTAAAATATATCAACGGTGCCTTATTGATAAAAAAGGACATTTTTCAGATCATATAAATTCTGTATAAACATCTAACAAAATTGTTGATAATTGTAATGTCTTGAATCTTATTGATTTTTTATCTTCTACTTCTCAATACTTCTCGACCCGTATAATTTCTTGTAAGAATCAATCCATCCGCATCCGCGGATGTGAAATATGCGACATTCACAACATCCTTAAATGAATGCACAATAGAGCGGACCTATGCCGTCATTTAAACTGCAATCCTCATACGTTGCTTTGCTAGATCGCACGAATTATATAATTGACATGCGTCATACGATATGTGCTACCCTCTACATACATTGTTAGTACCTGAACTAAACCCACTAGATGACCCACAAATGCGCAGACAACACTGTGTTTATAGTAAAATTGTCAGGTGATTACTATGGAATAGGTATCGTTTGTGCATCTCTTTGCCAAAGGGGCGTTCAGTATTAGATTAGACGATTTCTAAGGGATTACGACCACACCTCTAATTCTGGGGTAATGATGCAGCCAAAAGCATAACACGATGACAGACAAATATCACTCTATTTTTGGAAGTCACCCAAATTGTACGTGTCATACAACACGTACGCCGTTCTTTTCTGATAGATGTGGGGAATAAAATGTTGTCGTTGTATACGAGTAGGGTTGCCATCTATCCAGGTTTCCTTGGATTAGTCCTGATTAAGAGAGGGTCCGGGGAGTGGTCGGGCTGAGTTTTACTTTTAGTCCGGGTTTCAAATGAAGTCGTGTGCCGCCTTGCTAACTTTAATGTCCGTCGCATCGCAGTTAACTTAGTTTATAATATGGTCAATTTGATTTTATAATAAAACAGTAATTTTATACTTGTGTCAATTTGAAATACACACTACTAATTGTTTATAAAACTGAGTAAGTTTTAAAGAAACCTATTATTATGTCCAATTTCTGAACTCCAAAATCCAAGTATTTTATGCTTCTTGTTAAGATAATGATAGTTTTAGTGATGGCAACCCTAGATATACTGCATGCTCTATAGGCTAATTACTTTACACCAGGTGTAATTGAAATCGAGTGGTTTTCTAACAGCCGTGATAAATACCTTTCGATATCATTAATCACGTACTATGTGGTTCCTGTTGTGGCTGATTCACATTTGATTTTCTAATAGGTATCTAGACAATGCCTACTCTCTTAGCCCACGTGGATTTTTTTATACCTCCTCTCCATTAGCCAAATCCATCTATACATATAGATTGATATGGGAGTGTCTGTTTGTAATATTGAAATAACCGTTTTTTATTACATACGTATGAGTATATATACGGTACATACACCAAAATAACACTTTTTGTCTGTCTGTCTGTCTGTCTGTTTGTTCCGGCTAATCTCTGAAACTACCAGTCGGATTATAAAAAAATCTATTGTATATGATAAACCGATTGATGAGAAGTGATATACGGTAATTTACATCAAGATATTCCCACAGGAAAAGAAACGGGTAAAACCGCGGGCTACCGCTAGTACACAATAAAATTAATTAAGTTCGACAGTATCGTAATAGGTATTACGATACTCAATGATTTCGTAATAAATTTTTTTTATTTTGATTCGATTCCTGACGGGGCAGAATTTTTTCTTAATTTATCTTGGTTTGGCTGGTGGGAGGCTTTCGCCTTGGCTAGTTACCACCCTACTGACAAAGACGTACTGCCAAGCAAATCAAGCAAGCTGTCCGGTACGACGTCGTGAAGAACCTGAAAGGGGTGTGGTTTTCATCCTAACAAATTAGCTCGCTTTCATCTTACATTGCATCATCACTTAACATCGGGTGTGAAAGCAGTCAAGGGCCTACTTGTAGTAAATAAAAAAAAGTTCGACAGTATCGTAATACCTCAACGATTTCGTAACACAAGGATTAAATTGTGCAATAAACCCATCTATATAGAGTATGCTTTTGAAACTGGTTTTCTATGAATGATACTAGTAGGTAATTTCACTAGCATGGAAACACATTTACATGTCAAGCAGTGGCTGGCCTTGACATGCCTATCCTCTTTCAAGATGAGACAAAAAAACGAAAGTATTATATAACTTTTCCTTGCTAGATTTACGAGATAACTTGATTGGATTTTTATACATAATTACCATGATGACGAATCTATTTACAAGTTCATATTCATCGAATCCGTTACTATCATCAACGTCTTATAGTGATCATTGATAAATGAAACATTGTCATCCTAACCCCGCCAACCCGCATTGAAGTAAGCGTGGCGTAATCCTCTAAGGAGGACCTGCAGTGGGCCGTCAATTGGCTGGTAATGATGATGATGATGATTATTCGAATTTACTTGGTTAGTCTTGCAAGAACTTAAACGAACCGTATTGTTGTACACAGGCTGGACAATCCGGTGGTGAACGTACCACCGTTCGCCTTGGAGAATGAGGCCTGCAAAGCAGTCGCTGCCGAGCCGGGCGGCGGAGACTGCGCCGAGGGTGGCGACAACGGCGTGTCTGACAGCGACAGCGACGACCTGGGGCCGGAGACCGCCGTGGATGCTGAACTGGACTTAGACGACGACGCCGAGCTGCGCGACGAGCCCGCGCCTCCCACGCCACCTGCACACGCCGGTGAGTGACATACAAGTTACAACACAGCTCAGAGGATAGACAATGACGTATCACAGAGACAGCGACGACCTGGGGCCGGAGACAACACTGCTCGGAAGATAATTGTCATTTGTATTCAGTGCTCACACGGCTCGGAGGATATTACATAACAACGATGTTCGTTATGGTTTTAAACCTAAATAAACTCTAGGGAGATACCAATTTGCCGTTAGTTGGTCTTCAAAAACAGTACCACACAGTATTTATTCGTTAGATTTCTTACCACAATGTCATATATGACGCAGTCTGACAAAGGTCAGAGAAGGTTCAGGGCTGACTTCACTGAGCTTATAAATTTCTTCACCTCGATCACCCCTCAAGCAGAGGAAGGAGTCTAGGAGAAGGAGAGGCGGGAGGCCCTATAGGAGTTGTTCCATCGGTCGTCCAAACACGAACGTGATTCTGTTGCGGTCACTAAAAAAATTGTCGGTTTATACCTTTAATAAACCACAGTCAATTTTAAGATTTAAAGCATATCACCATCTCATAACTTTATTTAAAACTAAAAACCTTTTTTTATTAAGTAGGTATACGGTACAGGTGTAAGGGTATTTAACAAACGACTCGTAAACTTTTTATAAAGTCTGAACTTATCTTGCGTAAACATTGCGTTTAATATGAAAAAATAGATACTTAATAAAATTTAAATAGTACTTATTCAATTACCAAATATGTATATTCATTTTTGTAATTGAGATCGATAGGTAGGTTAATGAAACGTTGTTGGTAGTTGAAAGGTGCGGTTATGATTCGCTTTTCGCACCTATTAATTACTTACAAGTAATTTGCTTCTGTTTGTACTGGTAAAGTTTCCGTGGGTGTTGTGGGTGCGGTGGCCGGTATCCAAGCTACTTACGTCACGAATTTAATGAACTGACTGTGTAGAATACCTAACTAAATTAAGCGATTAGTCAATAGTGATAAATTAATTAAAATTAACCTACACAAACACGTAGGTGTGTTTAGGAAACAATATTATAATACGCTGCCTATTACGGTGGTGTGCCTATTCTTGTAGGGTTGCTTTATTTCCCTATCATTAATTAAAGACCTAAGTAAGCTTGATATCGTCCACGTATGGTATAAAGCAACGTGAAATACATAGCTATCTGTTTTTCGCAAGGTGCTATTGCTATATGAAAGCCTTCCTAAATGAGTGTGAGAAAAACTATAACGTTATTTATTTAAGCTTCAAAACGGGTGTTTTTATTGGAATTTTCAGACAATAAAGTATGAAAAGTTCTATAAAATTCTGTCTATGTAATAATATTCAGATTATCCTTATAATATCAATATCCTTGAATGTGCCGGGTGCGGGATACCTACGGCAGCGGGCCCCCGTCCGTCGAGACGGTGCACCGCACGAGCGAGTAGCGAGTCGCGCCGGATCCGCCCGAGCCCGCCCGTGTGCCCTC
The DNA here is from genome assembly GCA_034621355.1 of Mycalesis mineus. NCBI lineage: Eukaryota > Metazoa > Arthropoda > Insecta > Lepidoptera > Nymphalidae > Mycalesis > Mycalesis mineus. The sequence continues at coordinate 15,312,568 of CM067885.1, forward strand.
GCCCGCGCCCCGTTGCTCGCCGCTGGCGGCCCCCCGCGTCAGTCGCACATCGAACGCTCGTGGACTCTGTTCCGCTCTCTACCGAATTCAACACCATTGTAAACGGGCTTTTGTCTCAAATATTGCACCGGCAACTACTTTGTGGTGGTGATTAAAATCTGTGCAGTGAATTAACCGTTTACGGTATGTGAATATAGTCGAATGTTTTTCTATAATTTGAACATTCCGAATAGTTTGTGAAAGGTTATTTCTGTGTTGATTCATGCGGAGCGGTGTTCTGGAAATAGATCGTTCGTGCTGTGGCGCATCCCTCCGTCGGGAAAGGATTCCCGCTGAGGCCGATGCTCGACTTGCATATCTTTACCCGGATTAGTCTTTTACGACGATCGGGCGTGTCTCCGCCGGCCGTTCTCGAAATGGCGTCCGCGAACTTTTCGCGAGTTTGAAATGCGACCGGTAAAAACTATCGCCGGTAGCACGCGACTTTGTTCGTCGGTGGAATTGTCAGGAAAATTCATGTAGTTTAGACCCGAATGAACACGTGGACCCTTATTGATATTTTGACTTCGTTAATGTCTTTTCGTCAGGGTGTGTCACCTGTTGATAGCAAGGGGATGATTGTGCGACTTGGGGGCACTATTTTCAACATCGATTACACTGTATGTGTGATTTAAAAGTTTTATTTGCCTTACTTTTATACTGTTGTAGTTTTTTTAGTTTCGGAACGCAGTATACTAATTTTATGTGCCTACCTGCTAAAATTAAAAGTAAACAAATAGTTTTAACAAAGTTCCGTTGTGTTGTTCAGTGGAAGCGAGCCACGTCGACGGCAACCTGGTGGATAATGTAGCGGAGAGCGGCGAGGAGTCTGAAGACGAGTGGAACTACTTCAAGGGCGCGGGCGAGCGAGACCCCATCCCCGCTGAGGACGCAGACGACCCTCAACGGTCTGACACGCCTGGTCAAGACAATGTGAGTATGACGAAATATCTGGCCTGCATGGTCTAACTACCACATTCAACACATAAGTATGAAGAAATAAGTGACTAAAGTTATCAGGTGAAATGGAACTGTCAGCTGGGATCTGACAACTGAAAGTTGCCATGTTTGTGGATGTATTAAATTAAGAAAGTGTATAAAATAAAGAAAGCTACAGGAATAGTTTCTAGAATAGCGCAAAGACTAGTTCTTGTTATGCTTGGGGCTCACTATGCAGAGATGTCCTTTTCAAAGCCTTCGCTAGAATTCTAGCAAAGGCGATTGTGATGTGTGGCTGCATTCATGAAGAGTATTATACTCATACAGTTCAAAAGCACAAAGTGAGGCTCAGACGTTATTTATTTGTGTACTTAAGGGAATGTGATTATCTTTGATTAAAACATGGCACATGTTAGTTTCACTTTTTTTTCATGTACATATAAAAGTGCAAATTTACTTTCTTATGTTTGATAAGTATATATTCTCTCAACTAATGAGGACTCCAATATTGTTGTTCTTGCACATACACTAAATATAGTTCTGTCATACTGTTATAGTTACTTTCCTGGTAGAACTCACAGTCACTGGTTCTTTGATGTTCATATTAAAGTTAAAAGCCTAAACTACTGAACTTTTAATGAAATTTGATACAAATATATATTGTCTAGGGCCTGAGAAAGGACATTCTATTGATACTCTATATGATCTATATTTTATCGAACTAAGTACTTAACACAAAACAGAATTTCTCACAAATGCAGTTGCAGGCATTTGCTAGTCTTGTGTATAAGTTTCATACAACTAAAACAAAAGAAGTAATGTATTAAATGTCATAAGCTTAAACTAATGTTTAAGTTAACTATAGACTAAAGTATTTATAATAGTTTACTTAATTTGCTATAATGAATATAATCTAATATATAAAATTTCCCTGTCACAATGTAAGTTACTGTACTCCTCCGAAACTGCTTTACCGATTTTTACCAAATTTTGTAATTCAGCAGGTCTGAGAATCGGCTACTATCTAATTTTCATCTAAATATTTTTTTAATTTTCAATGCAAAACAATGTTTGCCGGGTCAGCTAGTTGCTAATATACAATGAGTAAATGTATACACATACTTTTTGTACACAACAACTTTCAAGCACCAAGTCCTTGGATAATCACACAAGATATTGAAAGTGAAGAATATTTAAACACTTCATATTTTAAGTGTTATTTATATACAGAACATACATCTGTTTATTTATATACAGAAGTATGAAGAATGCTTGATTACAATTCACAGCATAAGTTACATTGATAGT